>CM040129.1:117642547-118842547 GCA_022559845.1 Amorphophallus konjac | reverse complement strand
TTTGATATGTGAAGCTTGTGTAGAAATTGGCATAGTGATTATGCATTTCAAATGCATTGATTTAACTTTAATATGAATTTGAATTTTCAGAATGTGCAGGCTCATGTTGCGTTCAAACCATTGGATCTATGGTATGAGTGCACTTCTGAAATTGATTGTCTATTGCCTTAATTATGTTTGAAGTGTTGTTAAAGATGGATTTCTTGAATCACATATTATGAAGAAATAGGTACTAATCTGAACTGAACTTGTGCACATAGCTACATTCTTAAGTTACTAATCTACAGGTTCACCTTGAAGAGATAGTTATGTGTAAAGAAATGTTTTGAAACTGGTTTCAGTAATTGCATTGATTTAAGATACTCATAATTCTGAATTTCCCAAATGTGCAGGTTTCAATTTGCTATGAATTCATTTGGTTCATGGTAAGCTTCCATACTTGTTTTCAGTCCTTTGAATCAATGGTAAGACCTTCACGTGTTTAATGGTTTTTCAGATATGGACTGGATTAGTCTATTTGATTTGTGAGATTTGTATAGAAAATGGGCTTCCTTGAGTTTAAAGTGAAATGGTCTGATAATGAATCAAAATAGCTTGACTTGCTATGGAAAGCTCATGAAATCTATGTGAGTTTTGTTTGAACTCAGGTTGCTCTTTATGCTTCGGATTGGATCTTGAATTCATGAAAGGTGTGAATGAATTTTGAACTGAGAATGGAGCTCTCATGCATGAACTTCTTAATTGTTATGAAATGAGAGTTTGTGGTCTGATGGGTTGGGATGTGAGAATCCCCCCCTTCATATGTGGCTAAATTGGCTTTATTGCATATGACTACAAGCTAATGTTTTCATGATCATACTTCATAGTTTTGATGCATACAAATCATGCATTTCATATTTGGGTTGATGAGATTAATCTCTTATTCTTTTTCTTTGTTTTTGGCTTTCTGCAGGTTTTAAGTCGACCAAAAGGTGTCTGTGTTCGACTAGAACTGGCTGGGGCTGAAGGTTCTGGCACTGTCCAGAATCCTCCCCAACAAGTGTCGACACCTAGTGCACCAAGTGTCGACTCTTGTTTGGCATAATCATGTTTTATGCAATAGACAGAACCCTTTGCAAAAAGTGTCGAATTTAAGAGTCGACACTTGTTCTGGGCAGTCCGGAACGGGGTTTTTGAAAGTATTTCGAAACCCATTAAACCTAACCTATTTGCACCCAAACTTTACCCCAATACCCTTAGGGTGGCTTTGGTATGGAGTTAGGCTAAAGATGGGCTAAGTCAACCTGATTAAAGTAGCCCGGAATTAACCCATTTTTGATTTGGTAGGAGGGTAGTTAATCTGGGAGGAAGGATGTGGGCTAACCTAATTTTAATCTAGTATGATTTGGTAAATAGTAGGTTAACCTAGTAATAATGAGAGAGAGAAATAGCATTTATTATGAGAGAGAGAGACACATTTAATTGAGCATTTATTGAGATTAACCCACCCTTGGGTGTGGGTTTCAAAACCCAGGAATATCCCTGGGTTAGCCCTTAACCTAACCCGACTAACACTAACTCCTTACAAAAGCACAAAAAAGTTTATCTCGGAGTTAACTTAGAGCTAACCCCAGAATAAACCAATACCAAAGAGAGGCTTAGGGTTACTGCCATCTATTGAGTGTTATTCTAAGAGGTTTTCCCATGGGCTTTGTTGTCCTATATACATCCTATTGTGCCACTATATAGTGGCTGCGATTTTCATACAATGCATAACCTTGAGGGCTAATCGTTTCTATCCTTGTAGGGAAAGGAGTGGGGCGACTCATCTACTTGGAGGTGGAAGAAGAAGAGGAGGAGAACGCATCAACGAGCATATCTCTGTCGATCTGATCCTTGTTCCGAACGCGGTTCCTGAAGATCCATTCCTGGGCGTCTCCTACAAGCTTAGCCGACTTCCACTCCGTGGATAAAACTCTCCAGCGCACCCTACCACTCCTATAGACGGGATTGATAGCAGATTTGAGGGGGAATCTTTCTTGTCTCATTTCTATTCTTTCATTTCAGCATAGATTGAAATTTGAGCGCTTATTGTATATCCCTTTCTTTCGTCAAACTCGATATATTATTGTGTGTGAGTGGAGCTGCGTCTCTGAGTGTGTGGATCCATTGCAGGGAAAGTTGTTGTGCCCCTTGTGCTTTGATGAATGTGGTGTTTTAATGATAGCAACACGAATGAGTCACCATTTTGTTTTGCTAATAGCTTGACATTGAATCATAACAATCTGAATGCATATAACTGATATATTCTGTGGAGAATGCATGAGAGTGCATAAAGTGTTTTGTGCTTGAATTAAGATCGGTGCATTGCAGTCTCTGTATGTTCTATGCATTTCGCAAGTCATGCAGCGTCAACGCAGCAAGTGTGTCTCATGCATCATGCGTCGACGCCCCCAGAATTCCAAGTCTATACATTGGCCTCAGCCTTCAAAGTCTGTACATTGGCCTTTGCCTTCAAAGTCTGTACAGCCTTTCATATGGAAGTCCATACATCGCCCTTGGAGTCCAAAGTCTATACATCATGTTTTGACTAAGTCTGTACAGCCATTTACATAGTGAAGTCTACACATTCGTTTGCATTGCATGAAGTCCATACAGTGGGTAAAGTCTGTACACTGTCCATGTTTCATACAACGTCAACTCAGTGTTTCATGTAGCGTCAACTCTACAAGTGTGTACATTGCTTGGCAAAGTCTGTACACTGCATTCGCCTTCACAAGTCTGCACATCACTTTTGACGAAGGGCATTGAAGTCTATACACTGGCCTTGAGCTGAAGTCTAGACATTGATTCAGGCTGAGCAAGTATATACATTGCATGTTCTTTTAATAAAGTCCATACACTGAGCAAGTATATACATTGTCTGCCTGTCGATTGAAGAGTCTATACATTGCATTTGTTCATGGCTGCAAGTCTATACATTGTGTGTCTTGTTCAGCTAAGTATATACATTGGACGAGTATCATGAAGTATGTACATCGTGCACCAGTTCTAAAGTCTATACACTATCTTCAGATGATGACAACGATGAGGAACAGGGTCGACGCTGGGAGTTCAATGCGTCCACGCTTCAGTTGAAGAGGATTTCAGAGCTTCACGTGGCTGCGTCAACTCCATGCTACAGCAGCGTCGACGCAGTAGTTAATGAGGCAGAGTCCATAGCTCACTGGAATACTGCAGTGCGTCAACGCCATTGCAAGACAGCGTCCACGCAGCAATTGAGTCTGATATACATTCAGCTATGGAACACCACTGCGTCAACGCTATGGATTAGCAGCGTCGACGCAGCACGGTTATCTGCCGAAGACCTTGATCACTGGATCACCGATGCGTCAACACAGCAGTGGAGCAGCATCGACGCAACTGTCAATAGGGCTAGGCTGGTTGCTCACTGGAATGCATCAATGCGTCAACGCCACGGGTTGGAAGCGTCAACGCAGCAGACTTGAGCTTTGCTGATAGAATATCTCTGAAGGCTGCGTCAACTCCTTGGAGCAAGTGGGTTGACGCCATCTAACTCCAGTTGCTGAGCGTACTGGTGCTGGGCACGTGATCTGAGGATAAGGAGAGTGTCCAGATGAGGACACGTGTACTGACAGCCTGTTGGATGCTGCCACGTGGTCCGAATTCTTAGGGCGGGAACAGTGGAAGCCACACGCGCTCAGTGTGCATGCTGCTGCTGCTTATAAAAGGAAGCCTTCATTCTCTGTAGAAGGCTGATCGTAATCGAAGCCAGGGAGCAGAAGCTGAGAGAAGAATAAGAGAAAAAGGAGAGAGAGCTTCCACGATCCAGCAGAAGAAAAGGAAAAGAGAAAGAGAGAAAAGGAGAGCAGAGATCGAGAGAAGAAGAGAAGTGCATCAGAGAAGAAAGAGAAAGAGAGAGAGTGAAGAAAGAGAGTGAGATCGAGGGAGATCTATTCTTGATGGACCGTGGATCAAATCCAGGCCATCCAGCTCCTTGTGAGCCATATTGTGCTTTACGTTTACAGCTTTCCGATTGCTGTTCATCCTTTCTTTTATTTCCATTTTTACACTTTCCTTCAAGCTGTTAGTCAGCGGATTGCAGGGGTGCTACCTCTGGACGGCTAAGCTGTATAGCCTAGCGGTTTGCAGTGGAGGACTCCACTGGACAGCAAGCTGTATTGCTCAGCGGGGCGAGGAGGATTCCTCGGACGACAAGCTGTGTTGCCCAGCGGTTGTTGGCAAGCTGTGTTGCCCAGCTGTTAGTGAAGCCACACTCGGGTTGAGTGTGGGGTGGATGTAGGTCTGGAGGACCGAACCACCTAAAAAACTCCTCTTGCATTGTGGTTTGATTGCTTATGGTTTGCTTCCGCTAGATGTTTGCATGGGGGCGCTCCAAGTGGTTGATCATAGGTTCATTAGATGACTTGATCAGATTTTGTTCTAAGTGTTTAATCTGTTGAGTGAGCGAAATTCTAATTGAGCTATAGTTTGTCTAACTTGTCTTGTTAGAGTGCTCACTATCTGTTTGTTTAATTCCGCATCTGCTAATTAGTCTTCTAGATTTGATAAATCTGTCTAGTTAGCTTTCTAAATAGTTAGTGAGCCTAATATGTCAATTGGGTGAAATTTTTTATAGGCCATATTCATTCACCCCCCTCTGAATACTAGCACCGAACCCAACAATTGGTATCAGAGCGGTCTCTGACTTAACAGATCTAACAATCTGCAGAGGATCCTGCTATTTGTTTGGTGCATTTCAGAGTGCGTTCTGTATTCGTAGTTTAGCTTCACTGATTTAGTGCATTACGTTGCTCATCTGTTCTAGCGCAGTTCTCGTCGATTGCTTTGTGTTCTGAATTTGTCTGCTATCTGATTTGATGGCTAATATTCCAATGGTCAGAGGTGATAACTTCGATTCTTGGTTAGACAAAGTTCATCGGTATGTGGAATCAATTGATCCTAATCTCTAGAAGGTAATGAATCACGCTCCATACAACTTATCAAGAGATAAATCTAGATGGACTGAGAAGGATAAATTGAAATATTCTGTCAACACCAGAGCTGTAGTTTTATTAAAAGAATCAATTGACAGATCTCTAATTGAATGCATTTCTTCTTGCAGGTCTGCCAAAGACATTTTGGAAAAACTAAAGTTAATCAGCAATCACAGCAAGTGCTTAATGGCTGATCGTAGAAATGCTGATGATGAAACTTCATCCGAGGTAAGCTCTAAATCAGAAGGATACTCCTTCGATGAATTGATAGAGATGTATGAAAATTTGTTTGAAGTTTCCAAGAAATTGAAATCTGAAAATAAGAAATTGAAAAAGAAATGTGATAGAATAAATCTAAAAGAGTCCTGTGAAAACTGTGCAAATATGAAAGAGTCTTATGATGCTTGCATGCTAGATGTTCAGAATCTTAAGAAACAAAATGATTCTCTAAAAATTGAAAAACAAACATGGTTAGATAAAAGGTCAGAAATAGAGAATAAGTTGAATGATAAAAAAAAGGAGCATCTAAAAGGCATGCAGGAATTCACTCAAGTTAATTCTGAATTGGATAAACTGAAACTTGAGAATGAAGAATTTCAAAAGAAAATTGAAAATCTTATGGGTAGAACAAATGAAATCAATGGGGAGGCTTCACATTCTTCTTCTGCTGAATTAACCTGCCATATGTGCTCAGCTCTAAGAGAACGAAATGAAGATCTTTATAGTGAGAATGAATGGCTGAGTAAACAAATTATCTCACTTAAAGAGGATCACAAAAACTTGGTGGCTGAGAAAATTAGAGTGGAGGAAAGAGAAGAGGAATTAATTAAAAAACTGGAGCTAATGTCTGGAAGAGAGAGATGTGAGGGTAATGAATTTCAGGCTAGAGATCTTGAGGAAGAAAACACTGAATTAAAAGCTGAAGTTGAAAAACTGAAGTGGTTAAACACTGGCTTGTCTGAAAGACTTCTCACCACAGAAAAAGGAAAAGCTGTCTATGATGAAAATTCAAAAATTTTGAACAGTCTAAAACAAGAAATTGAAAAGTACAAAACTGCAAACCAATTTCTAAGCGAATGTGTTAATTGCAGTGAACAGGAAATAGCCAGTTATGAACTTCACATAACATCTTTGGAAAATAAGATTCAGGATCTAGAAAATTTGGCATCCAACTCTGCTAAGAATGAAAGAAAAATAAAAACTGTTGTGAAAAGTAAGGATGACAATTTAAGAAAGGGGACAGGCTGTAGTCCTGATGTTAAGGAAATTTCTAAAAACCAGCTATATGCTACTTTTGTGAAAGGCTCTAATGTAGCTGGTACTTCAAGGCAATCCCCAAAATAAAATGAAAATCAGAAATCACCTTCAAAATCCATTTTTCAGTTCAAAGCCCAGAAAATATAAAAACAAACAAAACCTGTTAAGGATAATCAGAAATTGAAAAGAAAGAGTCAAATAAATAAGGTAAAGACTATTCCTGCTCATGAACAGAAATCTGCTAGCTCGGTTGAGTCTGATGGTGTACATACTGTTCATGCTTCCTATACTCATTCATATGCATCTAGGAACTCATATGATAGAAACCGTGCTCCTAGGAAATCTGATGCCTCTTGCTACTACTGTGGTAGGCATGGTCATTATATGGATGACTGCAGTGTGATGAAAAGTGATGATATGATGCATGATAAAACATTTTCAAATAATCATCACCACTCCAAAAGAAACATGTCTTCTTCAAACCAACATATCATTTGTTATAATTGTAACAAACGTGGTCATAAAGCTGTTGAGTGTTGGTTTAGGCCTTCATGGGGATTTACTGGCTCAAGAGGTAAGCACCCAAGGTGCTTTGAATGCGGCAAGTATGGGCATGCAGTCAAGGACTCCTGGTATGCTTAGGGAAATCATTTTACTTCAAAATTTGTTGAATTCCCTTCAAATAGAAATTCTCTTGGCAGAAATAAATCTATTTTTAAAGGAAAGACACATGTATGCTTTGAATGTGGAAAACCTGGCCACCGAGCTTCTGAATGCTGGTGGGCAGGTAATGGTAAGTCAAAATTTCATGCATATAACAGAACATTTAATACTTATGGTCATAGGTCTCATGCTCCTGTTGAGAAGCATCATAGGACTAGACAATCTGTTGTTTCATGTTATTATTGTGGAAATTTTAGACATTCCATGTCTGATTGTTCTTTTATGGAATTTGATGATAATGTTGCAAAAAGAATGTTTAGAACACCTGATAGGGGTAGTGCAGGACCCAAGACTGCTTGGGTCCCTGCAAGATCACATTGATTGATATGTTGCAGGTGTGCCTTGGTGAGAGAAATAAAAGGGGTAATTTAGCCAAGGCACTTAAAAAGGAAGCCCCAGGATTCTACATTTCAGGTTAGTTCTGAACTTGTCTTTAAATTTTATCATCTGAAAATGCTGATTTGTCTGTTTGATATCTGAAATTGTTGAACTGTTCGTTTGATGTCGGATACTCTCTTCATGTCTAGCTGATCAGTCTTCATTCCAGACTTAGCTACTGAGTTTTACTTTGCACATATCTGATGCTCTTCTCTCACTGATTATTGCACTGAATAAATAGGCTGATAGATGCTCTGCACAATCATTTTTAGAGTCAATGCATGTGTCTGGTGTCAATGCATTGCATGCTTGATTACATACTTGGACTGAGCTTGAACGGGTCAGTTAGTGCATACAGTCAATGCATGTGTCTAGTACTTGCATACATCATTTGCATGACTGTCATTTGCCCATTGTCGTAGACTGTATGTTTTTCAATGCATAATAGGGCTGCTTTGCACTGCATTATCATTTGCTTAACCCTGGTATATCAAATGGTATGTTACTAAAAGGCAAGGAAATCTGCCCGGAGGTTTCTACCATGTGTGAGATGGTCTTTGAGACCAGGTTCTCTGCCGAGTACCATGGGTCCTGTCTTCATATAGAACAGTGCACTGCATCATATGATGAAAAATCTGAAAATTTGAAATGAAAATGATGCATTTGATAAATTCTCTCTCTGATTGAACAAAGCATTTATTCTTCTTGAGCATATTCTAAAATCATGAGCAGTTCATTAATTGTATTTCATGCACTTTGTTAGGGGGAGTTTGACTAATGTTGCATATGAAGTGTAGTGGAGTTGAAAAACCTGAAAAGAAATTTAATTGCATCTAGACAGGGGGAGCACTTAGAATTGGTGTTTTGTTTGTCACATCTTGAACACCTCTTGCCTAAAAATTGATCAACTCTCATCTGATGTCATATTTTTCTCTCTCTTGAAAAAGGATTCTGCCTTCTATTTGTTGAGCTGTTAAAGAAGAGTTTCTTTCAACTCCCTTCATGATACTATCTGTCTATATTCCAGCCTATACTCACCTTTCACACTCTTCTCAGCTGGTGTGACTTAATTGGTTCTACTATTGATTTGTTGGTCAGCTAAACTTATTTTTCTGATCTGAGGAACTTAAGCTGCATGTCATGCAATTCAGTCTGAGAACATTGTAGAAATTTCTATCATATAGGTTTAAGAATTATCACTGAATCAGACTGATATAAGATTAATGTATTCTCAGATTTGTAGTTAAATGAATTGAAAATATCTGAATGATAAGGTTTAATAAACTTTAACCACATGTTTCATGTAAACCTTAGACTCTCTCATCAGATATCTAAAAATTTGAATTCATGGCTTCTTTGGCTAAGATGCATATAGTGTGTACTGTTGTTAAACATTAATTTGAAAATGTTGACTAAATGAAGAAATTGTGAATTCAGAGCAATGACTCGGTCTCTGAGAAACTGAGTTCTTTATCAATGAAATAAAGCAACTCATGTCATGAGGTGCCATAGTTATCTCTGATAAAAATTTAGTGAAACAAAACCTGACGGAGCAATAGCTTATCTGTGTTGAGTAGCTGGGGAGTCTGGCCTCTGATAAAGGTGTCTTCTCATGTAAAAAGACACTCATATTGCTAACTCTGCTCTCAAAGTGAGGCAATAACAGTTATCACACTGAGTAACTGGGTCACTTCAACTAAGACTTGTTGTGCCTCATGTAAAAAGGTGTTGATCAACTTAAATTGCTCAGGAAAAATATAATGTGCTTCAAATGAAATTATCTTGAAAAATCTGTCAACTCATGTTCTTGAAAAGTGTTTAACTTCTGTACTAATCTGTGTATCTTTCAAAGGTGCTATTGAGATCATATGTGTAAGATAAAAGATGATTGATTTTGGGTGTTATCTGAATATTTGGTTCACTTTTATTAAAACTTGGATTCAGATATGAGTATTGAGTTTAATTTGACAAATTTGGTATACATCAAAATTAAATCAGATTGGTTAAGTTGCCACTTCATAACCCTTTATGAGAGAAGAGTCTACATCTTTTAAGACTTATTGAAGTGATGTATGCATTAAAATCCCTCATGATCAGATTTTCCAGATCGCCTGATCAGATTCAGTCTGATTATTCATTGAGATATCTTGTGATATTGTTGGAATCTTCCATCACCAATCTCTGTACTCTCCACACTGTTGGAATCTTCCATCTTATTCTGCCATAAGTTCTGATTCTGTAATGGCAAAATTTAGCTTGATTCATTGGATAACCAGAGTTCATTCCTGTGCTTCAAGGGAAGTTATGGTTTCTTTGCATCTAAGGGGAGAGTAGTCAAGCCTGCATGTTTAATGAACCATGACTCACACTTTGCATTTATGTGCTTTTCTGTGCATTGTATTTGACTATCAAACAATTTCCCTTCTTTTTGATTATGTCAAAGGGGAAGAACAGTTTGATGAGTCAGTGTGACTCATTATGTTGCCATCATCAAAAAGGGGGAGATTGTTGTGCCCCTTGTGCTTTGATGAATGTGGTGTTTTAATGATAGTAACACGAATGAGTCACCATTTTGTTTTGCTAATAGCTTGACATTGAATCATAACAATCTGAATGCATATAACTGATATATTCTATGGAGAATGCATGAGAGTGCATAAAGTGTTTTGTGCTTGAATTAAGATCGGTGCATTGCAGTCTCTGTATGTTCTATGCATTTCGTAAGTCATGCAGCGTCAACGCAGCAAGTGTGTCTCATGCATCATGCGTCGACGCCCCCAGAATTCCAAGTCTATACATTGGCCTCAGCCTTCAAAGTCTGTACATTGGCCTTTGCCTTCAAAGTCTGTACAGCCTTTCATATGGAAGTCCATACATCACCCTTGGAGTCCAAAGTCTATACATCATGTTTTGACTAAGTCTGTACAGCCATTTACATAGTGAAGTCTACACATTCGTTTGCATTGCATGAAGCCCATACAGTGGGTAAAGTCTGTACACTGTCCATGTTTCATACAGCGTCAACTCAGTGTTTCATATAGCGTCAACTCTACAAGTGTGTACATTGCTTGGCAAAGTCTGTACACTGCATTCGCCTTCACAAGTCTGCACATCACTTTTGACGAAGGGCATTGAAGTCTATACACTGGCCTTGAGCTGAAGTCTAGACATTGATTCAGGCTGAGCAAGTATATACATTGCATGTTCTTTTAATAAAGTCCATACACTGAGCAAGTATATACATTGTCTGCCTGTCGATTGAAGAGTCTATACATTGCATTTGTTCATGGCTGCAAGTCTATACATTGTGTGTCTTGTTCAGCTAAGTATATACATTGGACGAGTATCATGAAGTATGTACATCGTGCACCAGTTCTAAAGTCTATACACTGTCTTCAGATGATGACAACGATGAAGAACAGGGTCGACGCTGGGAGTTCAATGCGTCCACGCTTCAGTTGAAGAGGATTTCAGAGCTTCACGTGGCTGCGTCAACTCCATGCTACAGCAGCGTCGACGCAGTAGTTAATGAGGCAGAGTTCATAGCTCACTAGAATACTGCAGTGCGTCAACGCCATTGCAAGACAGCGTCCACGCAGCAATTGAGTCTGATATACATTCAGCTATGGAACACCACTGCGTCAACGCTATGGATTAGCAGCGTCGACGCAGCACGGTTATCTGCCGAAGACCTTGATCACTGGATCACCGATGCGTCAATGCAGCAGTGGAGCAGCGTCGACGCAACTGTCAATAGGGCTAGGCTGGTTGCTCACTGGAACGCATCAATGCGTCAACGCCACAGGTTGGAAGCGTCAACGCAGTAGACTTGAGCTTTGCTGATAGAATATCTCTGAAGGCTGCGTCAACTCCTTGGAGCAAGTGGGTTGACGCCATCTAACTCCAGTTGCTGAGCGTACTGGTGCTGGGCACGTGATCCGAGGATAAGGAGAGTGTCCAGATGAGGACACGTGTACTGACAGCCTGCTGGATGCTGCCACGTGGTCCGAATTCTTAGGGCGGGAACAGTGGAAGCCACACGCGCCCAGTGTGCCTGCTGCTGCTACTTATAAAAGGAAGCCTTCATTCTCTGTAGAAGGCTGATCGTAATCGAAGCCAGGGAGCAGAAGCTGAGAGAAGAATAAGAGAAAAAGGAGAGAGAGCTTCCACGATCCAGCAGAAGAAAAGGAAAATAGAAAGAGAGAAAAGGAGAGCAGAGATCGAGAGAAGAAGAGAAGTGCAGCAGAGAAGAAAGAGAAAGAGAGAGAGTGAAGAAAGAGAGTGAGATCGAGGGAGATCTGTTCTTGATGGACCGTGGATCAAATCCAGGCCATCCAGCTCCTTGTGAGCCATATTGTGCTTTACGTTTACAGCTTTCCGATTGCTGTTCATCCTTTCTTTTATTTCCATTTTTACACTTTCCTTCAAACTGTTAGTCAGCGGATTGCAGGGGTGCTGCCTCTGGACGGCTAAGCTGTATAGCCCAGCGGTTTGCAGTGGAGGACTCCACTGGACAGCAAGCTGTATTGCTCAGCGGGGCGAGGAGGATTCCTCGGACGGCAAGCTGTGTTGCCCAGCGGTTGTTGGCAAGCTGTATTGCCCAGCTGTTAGTGAAGCTACACTCGGGTTGAGTGTGGGGTGGATGTAGGTCTGGAGGACCGAACCACCTAAAAAACCCCTCTTGCATTGTGGTTTGATTGCTTATGGTTTGCTTCCGCTAGATGTTTGCATAGGGGCGCTCCAAGTGGTTGATCACAGGTTCATTAGATGACTTGATCAGATTTTGTTCTAAGTGTTTAATCTGTTGAGTGAGCGAAATTCTAATTGAGCTATAGTTTATCTAACTTGTCTTGTTAGAGTGCTCACTATCTGTTTGTTTAATTTCGCATCTGCTAATTAGTCTTCCAGATTTGATAAATCTGTCTAGTTAGCTTTGTAAATAGTTAGTGAGCCTAATATGTCAATTGGGTGAAATTTTTTATAGGCCATATTCATTCACCCCCCCTCTGAATACTAGCACCGAACCCAACAAAAGTTTCCCCGATTTTTGTGAGTGAAGACGGAGCTGCGACTCTGTGTGGTTTAGTGTCCGGGGTGTATTCCCCGACTGTGTGTGTGTGAGTGCTACGGTGGCAGCGTCTTGGGGCCAGGCCCCGTGTGTGTATTGCTGCGGAAGTAGCACGAAATTTGGAGAACTATTAGTCTAAAGTATACTAAACAAAATCTTCTAAAGAACTTACCCGATATTCAATCTCCTTACCTTGACTCTTCACGAGCCAAAAGTAAGGGTCGCTCAGTTCAGAACTAGGTCATATTTATAGGGTTTTGAAGATTAGATCGATTCTAGAGTCCTTAATTTGCCAGATCCTAATCCCTAAGAGTTCTTAGTAATGTTATAAACTCTCCTAAGTCGATCTCTTGTAGATAAGATCCCAAAGTTCTAATCTTTTTGCTCGTTCTTTCTTTCACGAAACTGACAGAATGTAACGCATCAAGACTAGTGCGTTACATGGCTGTGACGGTCGCACGATAGACCGCTACATCCAACGTGTACAGAGTTCAACATTAATCAAACTCTTTTGTTAATTATCCATATTCTTATCCATAAAAATAGTATTTTATCCTTAAAATACGTGAATAGGCTAAATAACCTTCTAGAATATGGGCCAAACTTAATGGGCTTGGTTCTTAAATCTTTTGGATTTTATTTAAATAGGCTAGGTTAATTATTTAACATAATTGGGCCTTATAATGTCTTATTAATTTAATAATCCTTTTTTAGTCTATTTAGCCCTTATAAATTCCAGAAAGTTCTATAAATAACTCAGAAATTATTACATAAATTCTGGGGCACTACAGTGACGGTCTGTCGTGCGGCCGTTAGGCTGTAACGGCCTCTGGATGATGCGTCACATGACCTGGAACCCGCCGACGATGAACTTTGACATCTTAGACTAAAACTTCGATTGCTCATGATAGAATGAATAAAAATTAGGGAAAATGCTACCATTCGAAAGAGCGTCAAAATTCGTATAAAATAGCATGCTTTGATTTAGATCTAACACAACAAGATTCAATCTTTAACTAATAATCATGAAAGTTGTCCTTTTTATACACCTCAGAGTAAAACGTGAAATTCGAACATCATGATGAACGAAAATTGGGCAATTAGGTATCGAATAAAAGAGCTCATGGAGACGCACAATACGGTATTATTAGATTTCTGTTTGGCCTGAGAGACACCTACCTTTGCTTGAAGGAAAGAAGGATGAAGAAGAGGGGTCACCGGAACCCTAGGTACCACTCCTAGAACGCCCAAATTCTCCCTCGTCCGATCACGATCGGTCCCGCCGCCTGTTGCTGGTGCAAATAGGGTTCTAAGGTGTCGAAAGCCCTCTATAAATCGAACCTATAGGGACTCCTAGAGATCGAATTTGGTTGAATAGTCCTATGAAGAAATTCTGGCAAAAACTTCGGATAAGATTCTAATCCACCGTCGCCGGTAGAAGCATCTAGAGTTAGGGTTTTCAAAGAGAAAGCAAAGACCTATCAATGGGCTAGGGTTTGGCTCGAATTGGAGCATAATTGGGCTAGAATTGGGCCCAAATTGCAATGGCTAAACTAGGTCTTCTAACCCACGAAAAACTACTAAAAACGCCAAATTGGGCCTATACGAATTTTATTTTGGGCTCTTACCTGAAGACAAAGTTATTACAAATTCAATTTTACAGTAGTTTCATATTTTTCTAGAATTTTAATAATTTCTTTAGAAGTTGAGCCAATAAATAATTAATTTATGGTGAAATATTATAGTAGAAAAAGACAGGGTGCTACATTTTCAATCTCCACATCCTGGAAATTTGGACATTTTTATGCTAATTCTGAATCAAATTGTCTACAATATAAATACACTGCTACTTTAAATGAACTGCATAACAAAGATGAAAAACTTATGGATGTCGCTGGAAATGTGAGCTAAGAACTTACTTAACATAAGGTTCAATCTCGATACAATTCAGAAGAATATATATCTCAGCGGCGTACAACTCTCTATCTTCGAGCGTGCGAGTCGAGCAACGTCCGAACGCACGTCCAAGATGCTTAAATATAGAGAGCCGATCAGACGAATCATCAACTTCCCCATCATCATTACGTGGAGGTCGAGTACGATGAGTTAGAATCTCTGGCTCAAAGTACATGGAATATAAGTTTAAAATTTCTTCAAGAATATATGCCTCAGCAATCAAACCCTCCACCTTCATCTTGTTACGAACTTTTATTTTTAATTCATGCATGCACCTACAACAACAAGTTAGATGGCAATGACATGTACCGACCATGGAGGACATGTAACTTAAGAAAAATTCTCACATACCTCTCAAATGGATACATCTATCGAAATTGTACTGGCCCTCCGATAATAGCCTCGTATGGCAAATGAACGACCAGGTGATCCATCGAATCAAAGAATGCTGGAGGAAATATCTTCTCTAGCTTGCAAACGGTTGTGACCACATTTTCTTCGATAGTTTGTACATCCTGAAGTCTGAGTTCTGATGCACATAAAATCTTAAAAAATTGACTCAGCTCGGTCAGTGCTCCCCATATAGGCTTTGGCAACAAATCACGAAATGCAATGGGCACTAGTCTCTCCATGAACACATGACAGTCGTGACTTTTTAGACCATATATTTTCCTCTCATTAACATTCACACAACGGGATATGTTGGATGCATATCCATATGGGAATCTCAACTGTTTCAACCACTGGCACACTTCCTTGATCTGTGCATCATTAAGCACGTAAGTTTCTTTAGGCTGCATAGTTTTTCCATTTACGTTCTGTAGTTCCAGTTCTGGACGTTTTGCCTTTAACATTCATGATCGTATTGAACACATTATCAAAAAAATTCTTCTCAGTATGCATGATATCCAGATTGTGTCGTACAAGAAGAGTTGACCAATAAGGCAGTTCCCAAAAATTACTTTTCTTGTTCCAGTTGTGATTCTTTCCAAAGCTAGAGAGTTGCCATGTGCTACCAGATAATTGTATTACATATGGTAAATTTTATACCCGTGTCGCCATATGTCGACCCGACACCCGTTGCAAGTCTGCTTCATCCATTTCAACAATATTTTTTTTAAACGAGTCTTTTTGCCTTCGAAAAGGATGGTCACTCGGTAGCAACCGCCGATGGCAATAAAACCAGCATGCTTTCCCACCATGTTTCAATATAAGTGATTTGGTATCTTCCATACAGTAAGGACATGCTAACCTCCCATGTGTGCTCTAACCAGATAGCATTCCATATACAGGGAAGTCACTTATTGTCCACATCAGTGCAGCCTTCATAATAAGATTTTGTTTCCTACATGCATCATAAGTAACAACTCCATCAGTCCATAAAAATTGGAGCTCATCAATCAACGGCTTGAGATATATGTCCAAATTTTTTCCGGGACTTTTTGGGCCAGAAATTATTAAGGACAAAAATAGATTTTCTCGCTTCATGCACATGTCCGACGGAAAGTTGTATGGTGTCATGAACACTGGCCAACAAGAATAAGATGCCACTGAAGGCACTGAATGGATTAAAACCATCTGTGCATAAACCCAACCTAACATTATGTGGCTCCTTTGAGAAAGCAAGATGAGTACGACTGAAGTGAGTCCAAGCTTCACCATCGACATGATGACTGATTATATCATCGGCACGGCGTACTCTTTCGGTGTGCCATGTCATATGTTGAGCCGTCTTTGAGGACATATACATCCGCTGCAGCCTAGGCACAAGAGGGAAGTATCGCAGTGCCTTGTAATGTACATCTTTTTACTTTGAATTGTCCCCTTTCTTAGGTTTGAATCTGTCATGGTGACAAATAAAATATGATATCTTATCTGCATCGTCTTTGTAATATAATATACAGTGATTCGGGCATGCATCTATTTTTACATATCCAAGCCCTAGCTCACTGACCATTTTTTTTGCACTGAAAAAAGTTTCTAGCAACTTCTCGTCTCTAGGCAACATACTCTTGATCAAGAGGAGGAGACGGTCAAAACAAGTCTCATTGATGTGAAATTCAGATTTCAAGTTCAACAACTATGACACTGTACCGAGTGTGCTTTTCACAGCCATCCCACAGCGGCTCATCAGCATCCCTAAGTAGTTCATAAAATCTTCCGACTGTGTTATTCGACGCTTCTTCCATGTATGCATGTTCCTCACGAACATTGAAACTAGGACCAGCAACATCTACAACTATATCCACGTACCCATTTGTGCCTGCAATATTGTCGGGCTCATACGTCCAGAATTCCTCACCATGACACGTCCAATTAGTATAACCATCCAAGAACCCTTTGTTGTACAAATGATGTTGCACATCCCATGGTGAACGCCACCTCAAGTTTATACAACTTGAACAAAGGCATCGAATGTGACTGTCGCGGTCTATTGCTGCATTTGGATTCCCCAATGCAAATTGAATGAAACTCTCAACTCTATGCTTAAAGTCATCTCACACCACCCGGTCAACTATTCTACGATACATCCATGAACAATCTGTCAACATTTTGCCTGCACCCAAGCAATATTAATACACAAATAACTTTGAAATCCTTACTCCACAAAATAAGACCCGACCCTTTCTCACATCGTTCGTTGTAGACCATTTACAATTGGAAGATGACTATTATTTAGATTATCACTTTTTAACCCATCCATGAAGGTTTAATCGCAAAATCACTTACTATATATGTTGCACAATTTGCTGAAAATTTTGACAGCATCTCCCCATACTTCTCCGATATACCAAAAATATGTATTGATTTTGAAGTTCTCTTAAACACTTACAAGTAAGTGGTTAAGAAAACACTCAAAATCAATAAAAGTATATCAGAGAAGAGTGAGGAGACGCAACCGAAATTCTCAACAAACCATTTAAACACATATAGTGAATGATTGCCTAAGTGCAATCAAACATTCACAGACTGTCCAAACGAGATAATTCAAGACTTTAAGGTAGATATATACATTCTCGTAAAAAAATGAGAACATACACATCAATCCCAAAGTCTTGAACGGGAAAATTCATTGACACGGGTTTAACACGCTCTCCTGAGGTGCGTGTAATGTTAGGTCGCACCCACGCACCTCAGCTCACAGAAAATATCCCATGTATTTATATAACATAAAATTAAATAACATCTCACTTATCATTATGCATACATCAAATTAGATAATATCAAATTTACAAAAATATTCAAATGAAGAACATGAAAGCTAAATAATTCACATTTTTGAGTCAGATCAACATCAAATTTCTGTTAAAATCAGAGGTAAAAACACATTTATAAGTAATTAAAATCCACAATGTTGGAAATCACAAGTAGAAATTTTGGGGTATTTACCTTTTACTATAAGTCGACTGTTACAAATGAAACTCTATATTCTAGAAATAACAGTCTAAAATCAGACTTGGGTTCAGGTTCGGAGGGTGGGCGAGCATGCTCAACTACATACGGCAGGTGGATACTTTCGGTCTGTTCACCAAGTGCTACTAGTGGCCCCCTCGCAAGACCTAGCAGTCTCGTTTTCTCATCTCCATGCTGCAAGTCTAGCTATACTGAATGTGCGTGTTGTGTGAGAAGGGGATGGGCCTTCAGGCTTGTATTTAGATTCTTCCCATTTGGAGAAGCATGTAGCGTATATTTGCTACCTTCCTGTTGCATATCCTAGCTAGCTTATTGGTCTCTTATATACTAAAACACACCATTAAACCCTTCATGTCATTTTTAAGTAGTTCTTGAAAGTTTTATATGTAGTTTGATCATGAGAGGTCCCCCACTAAGAGCTAGCGCGCATTCACGCATTCAAGTGTCAAAAATAAGTCATACGTATGCTTCCAGAAGTGGTTTTGACGTGAAGGAGAGCCAAGGACTATTAACGAAGTTTTCATTTTCGTGCATGGTTGCTACTACAAGGTCATATTTGAGTATGGAATGGAGATCTTCTACGTCTCCACTTTTCTATATCCTCTCGTAGAAAATATAGATATCGTGGGCATATGTGTACTGATTGTGTAGGTGATTTATTCTTCTAGGAAAATGGGTCATCGTCGGGCTTGTTTGAAGAAAATTCACAAAAAAATTGATTTGTTCTTCTAGGACCCCTTTGATAACAAGGTAGGGTAGACGTATTCGACCCCTTGGGCGCTATCTGACCTCGATTAGCGTGACTCTTTTGTGAGAAGTGCACACATGGATTAACACTTTCTCTCTTATCGATCTATTTGTTATTTGCACTTATCCTATTCAAATATCAAAGCGGCCTTAACCGAACAAAATTTATAATAAACATAACCATGTTGTCACCAAAAGCTAAACAATAGTTTATGAAATTGTAGATTATAATCATTAATAAATATAAAAATTAAAGTTATAATAAATACAGATATGTTTAACCGCCACAAGTTAACCAAAGAACTACGTAAAAAGCCACATATATTGAATTTGAAACTTCAAGTACATGTCCATACGCAAAGTAGCTATATGGTCGGCACTGATGGGCATTCGATCTTCATATATCCCACACGATTTTAATTTTTTAATTTGGACAGATTTGCAGCCCATCCTTGAGCCTGAATTTGTCAATTTGGATTTTATTTGCGGCTGCTAGGAAAAGAGGCTATGTTCACAACCTATTGAATCAGTTAATCTAATGATTTACACAATTTTTTACAATTTTCTGTCCAGATATATACAAGTCCCAAAGGTACAGTTAAACAAAAAGAAAAGTAAGAAGTCTTGGGGTATACCCTGATTGGCAGAAGCAAGATGAAAATTGAAGCCGTAACTTCTATATAAGAGCGCCTATGCTAGGGCCAAAATACAGTCACCCGCCTCAGCCATGCCGTGGTCGCCTCGCGGCTGGCAGCTGCACAAACTCCTTCGAGGCCTGCCTTAACATGCTATCCTATCGCTGACGCCTACGCCCTACACCACGCCGAGCCGCCTGCCGACGCCTCCTCCTATTCCGTCGGCGAGGGCCACGGACAAGGGAAGAGGATGCAACTGGCTCCTCCTGAATCATCTGAGGGAGACCCTGTTGGAATTGCAACGCCCAACCATGCTCCTGGTGCGCAGTAGCTCTACCTCCAAAATCACCACCGTCCAGAACGCTACCTCAACGTCGGTGACCCCGGACTCTATGAGGGTCCGAAGAATCTCTGGCGTCAGTCCAGCAATGAACTGTTGAGTCAAAAATCATGGATCCGCCATGGCCGACAGTGCATAATGGCTCAAATCCCTGAACCTTTCCCAATAGAGGGCAACTGGCAGTGCTCCCTGAGCCAATGCCAGAAATTGGGTGGACAAATTGAAAATATCTACTGCTCTTGGTGCACCGGGGACCGCATCTACTAGAGGCGGCGGTGCTCCACACTGCACATCCAGGGCCCCTGCGGCCAGCTCTATCTGGGACCGCGCCTCCCCCCTTTCCGTCATCGCAGATCCTAGCAGCCAATGAACACAACACAAAAATATAACTGAAGTTTAAAAAATGATAAACATGTCTATCACCCAATGAACCGAAGAAAATATGAATTCCATTCAACTTCACCAGACTTTGTAAACATTGGCTATGTGTACTAATATGTTCAACCCAAGCATATCATTCTACTTCACGTGCCTAGTTACTCAATGACTATTTGGAACTTTGGAACATTCAAATATTTTCCAGCTCAGTTTTCAATATTCGGCTGGTGTATGAAATGCTGCCAGTACCAAAACTGTGCATGTCAGATTGCCTATTTAATGAAAGAAATCAAATAGCTAGCTACTAGCAGACCATGGAGACTGTGTAAGCAAGGCCGATCGACTTGGGGAAGGGGCAGCCCAAAGGGTCTCGTGACCCAGAGGTGTGCCTCCATGATTCCCCCAGTCAGCGGGCTAGATAGTGGAGGGGGGGGCCTGGGAAGGTGTCGACTTCCAGAGTCGACACCCCCCCAGGGAGCGGCCCAGGCGACAACAGGGAGCCGGGAACGAGTCGACTCCCTGAGTCGACTCCTTCCCAGCAACAGGTAAATTTTCTTTTTTTCTTGGCCTTGTGCATGCCAAGCCCAAAAGGGGAGATAGGCTGAAGGATATAGCCATGGAGGGGTCGACCCCCGGGTCTGCAAGGGTCGACCCTCGGGTCTACAAGGGTCGACCCTTGTGTAGTGTACCCCTACACAAAGAGCCCAGACAGAGCAAAGGCGACAAAATCTGATGGGGGAAATGCCAAAGTGCCTTACTTCCAAATCATGCAAATGTGCATGTGGGGGTTTCTTACATGCTGGTGTACATGAGGTTGGCATTACATCACACGGATCATACACATGTACAAGCTCATGAAATTCAGTCATGAAGCACACATGAATGCACATGTGGATGTATATGAGATTTTTTATGGTGTTTGCGATATTTGGACGAGTACTCATGAGAGCCATTGATATGTTAATGGACATGTGGCTTCATTCATCCTTGAAACCCGATGGTGATGGCTATACACATGCAAATGGGTGCAAAATATGTTTTCCCTTAAAATTCAGCAACACAAGACTATGCATATGCCAATACATACATGATTTTATCTTAACCCTACTGAATGGAAAAATTTTGCACGGTATACATGAACGAGTGTGTGTGATTTTTTTGTTAAAAAAACACACATTCAAGATCCCTGCCCTTCCTGAACCCCCCTCCCACCGAGCTCCCCCTCCCCCCAGTCCCACCGAGCTCCCCCTCCCTAAACCCCCCCTCCCCCCCACCCTCCATGAACTCCCCCTCCCACCGAGCTCCCCCTCCCCCCCTCCCACCGAACTCCCCCTCCCCCCCTCCCACCGAGCTCCCCCCCCTCCCTGAACCCCCCTCCCACCGACCTCCCCCACCCCCATCGAGCTCCCCCCCCTCTCCCTGAACTCCCCCTCCCACCGACCCCCCCCTCTCCCTGAACTCCCCCTCCCACCGACCCCCCCCCTAAACCCCCCCTCCCACCGAGCTCCCCCCCCTCCCTGAACTCCCCCTCCCACAAATCGAGCTCCCCCCCCCTCCCTGAACCCCCCTCCCATTTAGCTCCCCCTCCCATCGACCTCCCCCTCCCAGACCGCCCCCCTCCCACCGGAACCTTTCCCAGATGATCCCCAACCACAAAAAAAAGAGAGAATGGGAGAGAGAGGGGGCTTATCGTATCAGAGAGGACGGCGGTAATGTACCGGCACATCGACGACGAATGGGGGAGGGGGGGCAAGCTCCGGTGGCGACGGCGAGCTCCGGCACGGCGAATGGGGGATGAGGGGATCGTGGGGGGTGGGAGGGGTGGGAGGAAGGGATCGATCGTGGCGGGAGGGGGGGAATTTTTGCGACGGAATTTTAGACGAAAATTATTTCGTCTGTAATTTAAGATGGAATATTTTCTGTCTGAATATCCGTCGCAAATTGAGACGCATATTAAGACAGATTACATTCTGTCCAAAATACAGATGGAATTTACGACGAAATATATCCGTCTGAATTTACAGACAACTTTGCGACGGAAACTAATCCGTCGCAAATTTTCGTCGCTAACATTGCATTTTATTGATGTGAGAGGTAGTCGATGACGGTGCTAGAGGAGCCACCTATGAGGCCATGGAGATGTATCATGCGGTCGTCAGCAGAGCCCTAGTGGGTGGGGCCAGGGAAGGGAAGCTAGGTAGTAGCCCTGGGGTAGATGACAGACCACTTGGGATTGTTTGATTGAAGTGTTGTGAGCACTCAAACCCCTGATGGCCAACGCCTAGGCGCATCTGGTAGTGATGTGAACGAATGCTCGTCATTAAAAACACCGCGCACATAATTTCAAAAATCCGCACTCACACACGATAACATTAAGATTTTAAAGTGTCATGGTGAATACGAGTTGATCCCACGAGGAGATTAGAACTTTTAAAGTTGAAAACCTTATGTTCCTTTACAAAGAGAGATTGTTGAATGAGTTTTACCATTGAAATTAAAATTGCACCAAGTAAATCTAACTAAAGAAATGTGTAGGGTTGAGGAAAAGAAATATAGAGAGAAAGAGTAAGAAGAACAAGAGAGCAAGAGATTGCTCAACTAACTTTATTGCTTCAAAAATGAATGTTTATACTATGCTTGAGAAAAGAGAGATTACAACTCCAAATAAAATATAAATAACAGGGAGAGAATATAGAAAGTGTAGCCAAGAGGATGAGGAAGACGATGTCATCCACACCGCCGAGTAGACCTATAAATGGATCGGATATGGAGTGGATAGTGTGATATCCAAATTCATATCCGATTAATAATCAAATTATCCGATTAATAATTGAATTATCCGTCAGATACTTTATTCGGATAATTATCAGATTAATATGAATTCAAATTCGGTTCAAATTTTAAATGGATAATTACTAGGCCTACTTAGAGGTGAGTCGTGTGAGCCGTGTGACAGCGTCGTATGTTGTTTTCTCAAAGAAAAAAAAGAGTGGAAGTTATTTTTATTTTGGGAGATGTTATCAAAAGATTAGACTTTATCCTAAAAAATAGGAGATAACTTACCAAATGAGTGTACGTGGATTTCTTATTTTCAAATTATATTTTGAGATAAAAAAGAATAATCAAACAATATATTAAGATTTGAGTTAATTATATATAGAATATGTGTATCCTTAGATTTTTATCTAAGGGTTCATATTCGGTCGGATAATATCTGACACGGATATCTCAATATCCGAATTCGTATCCGATTAATAATTGGATATCCGATATCCGATTAAATTATCCATTGGATATTTTATTCGGATAATTATCTGATTAAACGAATACGAATTCGAATTCGGTTCAAATTTTAAACGGATAATTGCCAGGCCTACCACTGAGCCTTTGATCGTCGTCCCGCCTTGAAGTAGACACCGCCGTGAGAGGGAGATTGTAGAAGTGAAGAGGAGAGATCTATGATGAGAAAGAGAGGGGGATATGTGGAGAAGTGAATGTTAGCTAAAGGGATATAGGGGATGAGAGTGGTGATGGTAGGAGGTGGAAGAAGTGGAGGCAAGTAAGCGGCGACCTAGCTAGATGAAGGGAGAGGAGAAGAGAGAGAGAGATGGTTAAGGGGGCACAAGGGAGAGAGGAAGAAGAATGTTGGGCGTACAAGGGAGAGGATAAGAAGAGAAGGGGGAGGACAGAAGAAATTCTACTATGAAAAAGCACTCCTTTTTTCTCCATTCAATGGCCTTTTTATAGGAGAAATGGGTTCAACAGAGGGCTGGGATTGCGTTAGATGGAGATGGATGGCTAAGATTGAGAGGAAATGAGATGAAGGAGGGGGAGAGAGGGCTGTCCGCCCCCTCTTCTAGGGTTTGGGACTCCCCCCTCTTTCCCTTTCCTATTTTGGTGGAGATCCTCTCCAATTTCCTCTCCTCTATTATCTTCAAATTAAATTCTTTCTTTATCTCCTCCTCCCACAAAAAATAGATGGCGACTACCTTTGACCTGGTCAAGAGGAGATGGGGGCGCCCTAGGGCTTCCCTCCTCTGG
This sequence comes from Amorphophallus konjac, assembly GCA_022559845.1. Taxonomy (NCBI): domain Eukaryota; kingdom Viridiplantae; phylum Streptophyta; class Magnoliopsida; order Alismatales; family Araceae; genus Amorphophallus; species Amorphophallus konjac. Next base: position 118,818,613 of record CM040129.1, on the reverse strand, counting down.
TCTTGAGACTATTTTTCCCCTGGCTTGTCCTGTAATTGCCTTGAGTGTCCTGCACACATAATTTTAATTTTGTCCATAAAAATTATCACACCACACATATAAATTAAGAGTGCTCATAATTATGAAATGTGAAATTAATGCTCTTGGCCCTCAACTCCCCTTTATAGAATGATAACACCAAATTAAGTCAATTTGCGTGAAAGGCCCAATTTATGTGTGAAGCTGAGGTTAACTATGAAATACACATAATTGTCTAATTATACGCACTTGAAATGGTGTGTGTGACATGGATTATAGTAGAAGAATGGACACTTATCACACCTCCTAACTTACTCATTGATAGTCCCTTAGTAATGCAAACAGTTAAAAATTAAGGACCAACAAAGAGTTTAAAAATGTTTCATACCCTCATTTCAAGATCCTCCTTCACAATCAATCAAAGATCGGGACTTTGGAAATATTAAATCATACTAGCCTTAGATTTGGAAATTAAGGTACATGGCTTAGAATACAACCCAAAGTTCAGCAGCACTTATGCTCGTGAAAACTAAATCCACAGCTGGACAAGTGCATCCCTCATATTGCTATTCTAGCTAGGTGTCTTTCAACTATGCACATTCCAGATCATAGCATTAAGTATAATAGCTTTTCATCTGCCTTCTTTTTTATTATTTTTTTTCACCTTTTTTTTTCTTCACACACATGATGCTGCATATCCCTTCACTATTTGACACGAACCTCAACTCTCGCCTTAGGAGAAGCAGGTCTGGTTACTAGGATCATGGGTATTTTTCATGGTGTTTTGTGTGTGTGTGTGTGTTTGCACTTATTTGAAAAAAACTCAACAGATAGCTTTCCAAAAATATCTCATCATTAAAGCATGTAGAGTGTCAGACACCACACTTAAATGGCAGAAGGCTTGTCCTACTTATTTTATTAGTGTGTAGGTGATATTTATTTTTTCAAAGTGCTTATGGACTTTGAGATTCTAATGTCAATTTTCCATGGCTAGATCAAATAATAAACCACTGTCCTTCTCCCCAACCTCTTCCATTCTCGATTCTCTTTCAATAAAAGCATGAATCACAAAAAACTCAGTTGGGTTATCTTCTTTTCCGTCTTTTTCTCTTTTTTTCCTTTTTTTGTTTGAAAGAAAATGATGAAGTAACATGCATCATGAATGAAGTAAAATGCATCATGAATTCCCTCCCCACAACTTGAATGTCATTATCCTCAATGGCATAAACCATGTAGAATAATAGAATAATGCAGAATTGAATTTTGCTGAGAAGGGAGGATACCACCTAGTACATATGATGCGACTTCCTTGAATATAAATGTGCATGGACAACGTCCCCATTTTTATGGCTACTCCTGACTCTTGACAACATCCGAGTAGAAAAGTACTAGGTTGCCTCCCAAGAAGTGCTAATTTTACCATTTTCAGCCAGACGCATACATGCGCTCACAATTCACTCTGGATCACTCAGTGCAATAGATTCCTTTGGCATTAAATGAACATTTTCCAAGTAAGGCTTTAAATGTTGACCATTGATAGTGAAAATTTGACCATTTTCAGGGTTTAAAATTTTAACAGCGCCATAATCAAATGCTTTAACAACGATGAACAGCCCATCCCATCTTGATTTAAAATTTTCAGGAAATAAGCGTAGCCTAGAATTGAAAAATCAGACCTTCTGATTGGGTTGAAATGATTTTTCCAGAATGTTCTTATCATGAAAAGCTTTTGTCTTGGCTTTATAGATTTTAGAATTTTCATAGGCCTCATTGCGTAATTCTTCAAGCTCATTCAATTATAGGGCTCTATGAGAACCAGCTTGGGCTAAATCAAAATTAACTTGTTTAATGGCTCAATAAGTCATGTGTTCAAGTTCAACAGGAAGGTGACAAGCTTGACCAAAAATTAATCTATAGAAAGACATGCCAATGTGAGTTTTATAAGTGGTCCTGTAGGCCCACAAAGCATCATCTAGCATGTCTGACCAATCCTTCCTATCTAGCATAACAGTTTTATGCAAAATATTCTTGATCTCCCTATTGAACACTTCGACTTGGCCACTTGTTTGGGGATGGTAGGGGGTAGTGAGTTTGAGGGTGATACCATACTTTTTAAGCAGAGCTCAGAATTGAGAGTGCGTGAAGTGCGAACCCCTTCACTGACTATAGCCCTAGGACATCCAAATCTAAAAAAGATATTCTTCCTGCCAAACTTCATGACAATTTTATGATCATTAGTCCTAGTAGCCAAGGTTTGCCAGCCCGGACATACCAGCTGTACCGGTATTTTGCCGATACGGTATGGTACGGCACCGTACCGCTATGTACCACAAATAAAAAATTTTATAATAGATATATGTTATACTAAAATATGACAAAAATTGTATGTAGTTCAATGGTTAGTAAGTGTGTAAAATATCCTTGAAGATAGAGGTTCAAAACTCACCGTTGCCATGAGTTTTTTTGCATTTTTTTCTTAAAATATAATAAAAAATGAATGAAAATGGGCCCTCAAGAGTTTCTAACACGGGTTTCAGAATGCTATAAACCAACTTACCTATAAAACTATATTTTATATAAAATGATATATATAATATTTAAAAAAAGATAAGTAGTGTATCGGTTGTACCGGTCACCGGCTGGTATGGTCAGGTACGTGCGGTACGGGGCGTACCATACCGGTTTGCTTGTGGCAATAGCTTCAATCAATTTTGATACATAATCAACCACCACAAGAATGTATTCATTACTAACTGATGGTGAAAATGGTCCCATAAAATCAATTCCCCAAACATCAAAGATTTAAATTTCTAGGATGGGACTAAGCGGCATCATATCTCTCCTTGAATTATTGCCCACAGCTTGACACCTCAGACAAGTCTTGTCGAATTCATAAGCATCCTTGAATAAAGTGGACCAATAAAATCCACTCTATAAGACTTTCGCAGTTGTTGTCTTCCTTGAAAACTGTCCCCCATAAGCTAAGCTATGACAAGAATTCAAAATGCTTTGATGCTCTTCCTCGGGAACACATCTTCTGATTATGTGATTAGGACCCATGTGAAATAGCTCAGGGTCCTCCCAGAAATAATGCTTCACTTTAGAAAAGAAATGATCCTTCTCCTGTTTAGACCACCCTTCTGGAATTTGTTCCACTGTAAGATAGTTAACAATATGAGCGTACCAAGGGGTTAAGAGATGAGAGACATCCAAAAGTTGTTCATCAGGGAAGGAATCTTTCATTGGGTCACTCTTTGGGATAGTGATTCTAGAAAGATGATCTGCAACAACATTTTTTGATCCTTTTTTGTCTCGGATTTTCAAATCAAATTCTTGGAGCAATAAGATCCATCTAATAAGTCGGGGTTTTGCCTCCTCCTTGGACAATAGATATTTGAGAGCGGAATGATCAGAGTAAATTATGACTTTGGCCCTCGAAAGCTAAGCCCTGAATTTCTCCAGGGAAAAGACAACAGTTAACAATTCTTTCTCCGTAGTGGTGTAGTTTATTTGGGCTTCGGCAAGGGTGCAGCTTGTGTAATAGATCACTACTAGGCGCTTGTCAATCCTTTGCCCCAAGATAACTCCCACCGCGTAATCAGAGACATCACACATGATTTCTAAGGGAAGCGACCAATCAGGAGATTACAGAATCAGAGCTTGAGTAAGGCCGCTTTCAAAGAGTCGAATGCCTCTAGGCAAGAATCATCAAGGTGGAAGGGGGCATCTTTGGCCAAAAGCTGAGTTAGAGGCCAAGCAATGGGGGAGAAGTTTTTAATGAAACGACGATAAAATCTAGCATGGCCTAGAAAAAATTGAATTTGTTTCACGGAGGTAGGAGGAGGAAGATTAGAGATCAAATCAACTTTTCACTTATCAACATCTATACCCCTCTCTAACACAATATGACCAAGCATAATTCCTTCTCTCACCATGAAATGACTTTATCCCAACTAAGCACCAAATTTGACTTAATGCATCGTTCAAGCACCTTTTTCAAATTTTCCAAGCAATCATCAAATGAATCCCCAAACACTGGAAAATCATCCATAAAGATTTCAAAAATTCTGCTACTATCAGAGAAGATTGCCATCATACAACACTGGAACGTGGTTGGCGCATTGCAAAGCCCAAATGACATTCTTCTAAAAGCAAACGTGCCGTAAAGACACGTAAAGGTGGTCTTTTTCTGATCATCTGGGTAAATTACCACTTGATTATACCCATAATATCCATCAAGAAAATAGAAAAACTTCTGGCCAGCCAATCTTTCAAGAATTTGATCCACAAATGGGAGTGGAAAGTGGTCTTTTTTTGTCATAGAGTTCAATTTTCTAAAGTCAATACACACTCTCCACCCCATAGTTAATCTCGTTGGCACTTCTTCTCCTTGCTCATTTTCTATCATAGTCAGCCCCAACTTCTTTGGCACCACTTGTGTAGTGCTCACCCACTTGCTATCTGAAATCAGATAAATAATGCCTACATCTAGCCACTTTACTACTTCCTTCTTCACTACCTCCTTTATGTTTGGATTCAGTCTTATCTGCATTTCTCTGCTTGGATTGACATTTTCTTCCAAGTAAATGTGATGCATGCACGTGGCAGGACTAATTCCCTTAAGATCAGCCATTGACCAACCTATAGCCCCCCTATGACCCTTAAGAACATCTAACAATTGAGTTTCTTGGGAAGGGGTTAGAGTAGAAGCAATGATGACGAGCAAGGTTTGATGTGGACCAAGAAAAGTATACTTGAGGGAATTTGGAAGAGGCTTGAGCTCAAGCTAAGGGGGATTTTCAAGAGAAGGAAGTGTTGGCTCATATTGCAAGGCAGGCAATGGCTCGACCCTAGGCTAGGATATTAAAAAAAGTGGAAAATCCTACAGCATGTTACCCTCTTCTAAAGACTCTTGATCATCATCTAGACTCTCCTCAATTAAATACTCAATGATATCAACAACATGGCATTCCTTGTAATATCCTAGATTCTTCGGATCGGAATCAGAGAGCTATCAGATCGCTTTCGTGGCTCCTGATACGTGTTTTACGATGCAGGCGAGTTTTTCCCTTGTATAACTTGCGGAACCTTGTGGAGAGTTGAGCGTTGAGTTTTGCTACTCAGGGACGCTACAGGTGCGTTGTGCTCGTTCCGAGGATCGCGAAGACTATTTTTTTGTATTTTTCTAAATTTATGGATTTTTGTGTAAAAAATCAGATTTTAAGAAAAATGCTAATTTCCTATTTTTATTTTTCTTCTTAACCCTTTTCCCTGCTCTCTCTCCCCTCGCGTCTCTCACTTTCTCTCCCTATGTTCTCTCTCCTCTCTTCTCCTCTCCTCTGGGCGCGCGATTGGTGCGGAGCTGGGTAAGGCGGTGACGGCGTGGAGCTGACCTGGAGCGTGATGGTGTGAAGACCGGAGGGTGGCGTTGGCGCTATCCCTCGTTGGATTCAAAGCCGGCATGGGTGGGTTCGTGTGATGGTTTTCGACGTATTATGGCCGTCTCGGCTCACAAGAACTTCGGTGGAGGTAGGGGAACAGATGCCCTACTCTTTTACTGCGTTCTCTCGCGATTTGGAACCGAACGGTGTGAGTTTGAGCGGGTTTTGTCTTGGTTGGGTGAAATGCATGTTCGGGGGGTGTGAGCCGTGTTCGCCATTTCAGGCCACGGCTTCTAGTTTAAATGGTTTCATTTGAACCCCTGGCATGTTGGGAATCTTTTCTCACCAGTTTCATTGTATTTGGTTGAGAATCGGAGCCGATATTAGCTTGGCCATCCATGTGACTCATTTTGGGTCGATTCGTTGGAATCACCCGTTTCTTGCCGTTTAGTAGTTGTTTTGATCCCTTCCGGCTTGTGGAAGGTGTATAACGTGCCTAGGAATGTTTCCCCGTCGTTTAGATGCGATTGGGGCGTGAAAATATTGGGTTTTGAGCTTCCCTACGGTTTTCCCGCCGTATCGACGTAGGGGTTCTTCCAGAGACCATTTTTGGTCTTTGGCGGCCCATTGGAGACCACTAGGTTGAGTGTATAAGTCGGTTTGACTTTGCGGACTTGCGACCGACCACAAGGTCTTTGCTTGCGGCCCTTAGAGGACCGCTAAGCTTTGCATAGCAGCCTGAGGAGGACCGCTAGGCTCTGAGTGACGGCCCAAGGGTGACCGCTACTCTCTACGTTGTGTTTGCTAAGTCAGTTTGCTGGGTAACGGCCATGCGATAGACCGCTTCTGAGGTGTTGCGGCCCTATCTGTGACCGCCACCTGTCATTTTATGTCGGTTCAAGGTTTAAGTCGGTTCGGGCTAGCGGTCTAGCTCCAATCGCATGGGTGTTCTTGGCGTCCTTGGGGTGACCGCCAGGCTTTGTGTAACGGTCCTAGGTAGACCATTAGGTGATTTTGACCGGTTAAGTCGGTTTAACTATTTTGGAGTTTAACTTTGCGTAGCGGCAATGTTGTGACCGCTAGGGTCAAGCTTGCTGCCCTTAGGAGACCGTCTGGTGGCCGTAGCGGCCTCTGGCAGACCGCAAGACTCTTGCTTTTGTGGATTTTGTATATGGAGTTTTTCTTGAAGGTAGCGGCCCTTTGGATGACCGCCAGGTTGGTCTAGCCGCCAGGGTGAGACCGCCACCTGCCCAGAGTGTTATTTTGTGTTGGTTTGATTTCCGGTTGATGTGGCTTTGACCTCTTGGTTAGCCCACTATTCCGTGGATGTCTTGGACGTCCTATGAGGGGTGTGACTGTGTTATAGGGTGTCTGAGAGTGCCACTGTACTGAGTAATGTTTTGTGTTATATCGAGAGTCATTTTGGTTTCTGGTCAACCCGGTTGTGACCCAGCGGTTGACACGTGACCTCGTGACTGTCTCGTCTATCCTGTGAGGATCGAGACATGGCTTGGATGCTTAGAGGTATCTTCTTACCTCGATTTGCATGTCCATATGGTTCGAGGGCTTTTGGTGATCCCTCATGTTCCGTGCTTTGTGTTATGCGGAATTGTGAGTCCGTTGTGTGGCTCGAAGTCGAGGACTCATTATTGTTATTATTGCTATTATAGATCTGGTTATTCTGTGCCATCTTCCATAATGTGTTTACCGTAGTTTTTGATTTAGGGACTAGGCTGATTAACAACGTGTTGCTGTGATGTGCGACAATTTTTAGCCGACTCTTGTGACTCAGGGATCGTTGTCAGCAGGTCTAGTTGACTGTCCTGAGTCTGGTAGCAATTGTGTACTACATTATACTCCGTAGTACATGCGACATGTGTGTACTTACACTGTTTGTACTTTGAAGTTCGCTGTTTCGAGTCTCTGTGTCTAGTGAGCCTCCACTAGTCGTAGCATGACGACACTTTCCTATGTGTCGGCCCACCTGGGAGTGGTGGCAAAGCGAGTTCCCGGTTGATGGTTTTTAGGCTAGTTTCCGTGGGCCCCCTTGCTTTGCAGTAGCGTCCTACTGGGGAGAAAACTAGCTAGAGGCCTGGCTCAAGGCATTGGGCTTGTGTGTGCACACGTGGTCAGGGGCGGTTGGACGAGCGTCGACGGGTGTGACCCTGACTAGTCACCCGTTATTGTTGTTCTTTGTACTTGGTTCTTTGTGAGTGTCTCAGTTATCGCCGTTCCAGGCGTGTGCAAGATACTTGAGACGCAGTGTAAGACGTCAGTGGACGCATCTGGCTGTTCTTCTAGTGAGGAGGTGCTTCTATCACATGACACGATAACTTGTGTTTTCGTGACTGGTTTCCATCATGATCGACGCGACTTGTTGGGTAGTCTACGTTGGCTTCACCCGTGGTCTAGTCTAGTGTAGCGTACACGATGGTGAGCTCGTGTATGTTTGTGCCTTTGACTGTGTAGGTCTTTGGTAGGCTTTACATGTTTTGGTAGGCTTTTCACGATAGGGTTTCGTGATTCGACAATGGATCGGTAATGCCCGACTTTGTGAGATCAAGGTTCACCTTTCTGTTGCTGTTCGGAGTAGTTTAGAGGGCCGAGGTTCCTTCGGCTGCGGTGTTTCAGCGTTACGGCTTTCCTCTTTACTTTTATAGTTGTTACTCCTATTATTACTGCTTTGCTTTAGTGTAGCACTGCTGTTACTACGTGTTTTATGGTAGGGTTCTGCGGGATCCCTACTGAGCTAGTGACACGAGGCTCACCCCTGACTTTTCAGGTGTAGCAGTTCTACCTCATGCTGGGCAGTACCTGCTGTGTGGTTCTTAGTTGCCAACGTTGCCAGTGTCGGATTTCCCCTGACTTGAGAGTACGTTCTCTTTCCTGTTGGACTGTACTTGTCTTTATGTTGGATTAGACTCTATCAGTTTAATTGTTATTAAAAATGTAATTTTATTTCTGCTACTTTAGCAATCCCAATCATTAAAATTTAATTGCTTACTGCTTTATCTGGAAGTTCAATGTACTATCACATACCGTTCTATCCCTTCAGAGCTTTTTCGCTCTTGGGAGGCCTCGCAGGTTCCAAGTGGTATCAGGTTTACCCGGTATCCAGAGTCTGGGTCGTCACATTCCTCTTCCTGGTCTGGGTATTTGGATGCTTTAAAAATATTTAGCGAAACTTTCTGTCCCCTAAAAGAAATATCCATCATCCCCGTGGCGCAATTAATGTTGGCCTTTGCAGTAGCTAAGAATGGGCGTCCCAGAATAATTGGCGTGTGGTTCAGTTCTTGGGACGAGGCCATATCCAGAATCAAGAAGTCCACGAGAAAATAACATCCATGCACTTTGACAATTACATCCTCTAAGAGTCCTTGTGGAGTTTTCACATATCAATCAAACAATTGAAGGATAATAGATGTTGGCTTTAATTCCCCGAGATCAAACTGCTCATAAATGAAGGTAGGTAAAAGATTCACACTCGCTCCCAAATCTAAAAGTGCCCGATCAAAAGTCACGCCACCTATATCACATGAAATCAATGGAGTGCCGAGATCCTTCAACTTTTTGTGGAGATGGTTCATGACAACAGCACTTACATCTTTAGATAACTTGATCTTTTGAGGAGTTGTCCTAGGTTTCCTTTTTGGAGTACAAAGCTCCTTCAAAAACTTGGCATACTCCGGCATGTGCTTGATGGCATCGAGGAGTGGTATATTGATGTTCACCTGCTTAAACAGCTCTATTAACTTCTCTTGTTGGGCCGGCGGTTTCTTATTGAGCTTGGGTTTTAGAGCATTAGGGAATGGGACTTTTGCAAATGCTTGCTGGGCTCCTCTTCCAATTTCTTCTTAGCCTTGACATCGTCCTTCACAATAGGCCCTTCCTCCTCACTTTCACTTTCATCTTGCTGGGACGCCTGGGCCAAACTCTCACCCACCTCCGTAGCTTTATATGGATCAACTAATGTTTTTCCACTCCTAAGAGTTGAAATGGCGTTAGCATTTTCAAACTGAGGACCTGCAGGAGGGGGAGGCAGTGGTGGGCATGGTTCATGAAAAAGAGCAGCTCGTTGTGGGAAACTAGGAGGTTGATTTTTGGGGTTGGCCACAAGTTGACTAGGAAGTTGGCCCACTTCCCTCCTTATACTTACTATAATGAGTTGCCTGATTTGACTCTCTAGTTTGGAAATAGATTGCTCCTGAGTTAAATCAACTGTTGGAGTTGCTCAAATTTTTCATCAAAGTTGGGTTGAGGAGGTTGTTGATAAGGAACCTGGGTCTGGTTAAATCGAAACTGAGGGTATTGGCCATGAGAGTATTGGGCTTGAGGGTATTGGGGCTGTGGGTGCTGAACTTGAGACTGAGGCAATGGAGCTTGAGGTCCATAGGGATTTCCTTGAAAGTTGGGCTGAGATTGGAACTAGACTTGAAAGGGTTGTTTGTGGGCTTGATTGACCGAGGGATTAGATGGTTGGGATGAAACTTGCTAATTTTTTAAAGAAAAATTAGGGTGGTTTCTCCAACCTGGGTTGTAGGTATTATAGTATAGATCATAGGCAGGCTTGGAGACACTCTCGGCAATGAAAACCTATTCTTAGATGAAAGGAGGAAGCTAGACTACCGTGGGACAATCAGAAACAAGATGATTTGGGCTAGTACAAAGAACATAAACTTCCTAGGGTGTGGGCTCCAAGAAAGGGTGAGAGGTAGATGGGAAGATGGGTTCATATTTATTCAAAGCCAAGAGTTGATCTAACTTGTAGGCCATCAAATCAACCTTATCCATCCTCTAGGCCAAAATATTCATTTTATTCAACCTCTGAGTAATGAAATTGATATCCATTCTATTCTCGGACTCCCCTTGATTCTTAACCTCATATAACAAGGCCGATTTAGAAGGCCCAATTGCTCTTTCATAAGAGGACAAATAGGCATGTCGAATTGAATTCTCACTAAGCATTTCAAATAATTCATATGTCTCATCCTCACTTTTAGTCATAAATGCTCCCCCACAAGATGCATCCACCATTTGTCTATAGTTCTCAGTCAATCCCTCATAAAATGCCTGAACAATTTGCCACCTTGATAGTCCATGATGAGGACATTTTCTAAGAAAATCTTTCAACCTATCCTAAGACTCAAAAATTTGCTCTCCAGGATTTGGAGTAAATCCAGTAATGGCCTGTTGGCACTCAAAAAAAAGGGGGGGGGGGGAAGAAGAAGGGAATGAAATAAAAGAGAAAAAAATGAAAATGAAAAGGGGCCAAGCCCAATCCAAAAAGCAAAAGAAGAGAAAATGGGCCTAAAGAAGGGAAATGGGTCAAATGGGCCGCAAATGCAATGATGAAAAGAAAATAAATAAAAAAATAGAAATAGGAGGAAAATAGGTGAATAGTGCATTGAGTCATGCCCTCACCTCGCGTGTGGGGGGCACTGTTCACCCCTCCCTTCCGTGGCTTCTTCTCCCGCAAGAGCATTCAATGCTCGAAGCCCCTCCACGCCGGCCTATGGCCAACCATGCCGCGCACGGACGAAGCCCCCTGCTCTCTCCCCTTGCTCCACCGCACCTTCCTGCGAAGCCATCACAGCCGTGTGAAGTGGCAGCAGCAACAGCAGCCACGTCAACCGCGCAGCACGTCCGCAATGGCGCCCCTGTCTGCCAGCCGCTCCCTCACGCACCTGCTCTGCCGCGACAGTAGCAACGATAGCCGAAGCAACAACGTGGCAGCAGCAGCAGCCAACAGCAGCAGCCGCGACAGCATGGATAGTAGCAGCAGTAGCAGTAGCAATTGCAGCGACAGCTACAAACAGAACAAAGAAAAAGAAAAGCCACCGAAACAGGAAGCCCTTTTTTTCTTGCTATGCCTATATATACAAGGCCCATGGCAAGAAGAAAAAAGGTGAATGCCGAGAAAACTATGCCTGAAGTTATGCTTGAGGAGCTAAAAAGAGATAAAGGAGAGTGAGAGAAGAGATAGAGGTGAGGGAAGGGGAGTATGAGGCTCCGGCCCTTGCTTCCCCCCCCCCTTTTCCTTTGTATTTTTCTTGCTTCCTTTCATGCTGCCCTACAATGTATTCCCCTTTGTTATGAAGTAGAGAGATGTCACCCTTTTAGAGATTTACATGTTGCAATTCCTTGGCTGTTTAATCTGTGATACCCAATATTTCTTCTCCGTCCATACCCCCCTCAATTTGTATGACGTTGATTCTTGTTCCGATCGGTATATATGCATATAATATGATACATTCATTTTGTGTGTGTTCTACTCCCCTTCCTACAGTAGACATGATGAACCCCTTTCTTTCTATTTTCTCCAAGCCACCCATACGACGATTTAGCTACTATCACGATGGCCACCGGCCCGGAGCTCACTCCGATCTATGAGTGTGGCCCCAGGTTGCCAACCATCGGAAGCCCAACATACGTCTTCTTCGCTTCGCCATGAGTGTGATTTTTTTCTCAAAACCCCATTTTGGAGTTTGGACCGATTTTATTGCCATGACACCAAAGGGGTGAGGAACATGGGATTCAATCCCAAAATGACCCATCGTTTTCCACGGATTCCAGATTTTGGGTTCTTGATCACTCATGGACCACCGGGGGCTCGTTACTTCTTAACGTGGATCCCAGGTGGCTTCCCTTCGAGGAGTGAACATAGATAGCCTTACATGGCGATAGCTCAAGTCCACATCTCGACGATGAGTTTGTGGCAACCCATGGGTCGGCGGGGTCCTTTGTAAGCTAGCCCTCGAGATCTTTGTGCCCAAAATGGGTGACGAGATGTTGCTGCTTCCGCGCACATCCCTATTTGTTGGGAATCCATATCGGAGTTTCTCCATAGGTGCGTCCCCTATTTACACCGCCCCAAAGTTCCAGGTCTAGGGGAGGTGCTGCCAAATTTTTTTCAGGTGATTTGAAGACTAATGACGCTAAGTGGACTGAACTCAAGAAATTGGGAGCGGATCATTGAACAAAACTCACTAATGTGAACTAATGCATGACAAGCTTGAAGCAATGTAGTGATCAGTAACTGTTCTGAAAATTGTTGAAACAGAACAAGCCACACAAAAACATGAATGCTGAATATTGGAGCTTCCTGATTCAAAGAATTGGAATCCGGTTTGGACTAATACGTACAAAGAAAAGATAATGATCACACTTATTTTTTGAGCTTGCTGAAAATCAAAATGAAGCAAGGGCTGGAGACCCAATTTCTCAAATCTGAAAAAAAATTCCAATCCAAATGAGTTCACATATATCGAACCCCCAAGAGAAGAAGAGATAATGATTGATGCAATGTTTTGATAACTGCTGGAAATCTGAAACTCTCAAACCAAATTTGAATTTCTACATGGCCAACCATAATTCTGAGAACTACTGAAAATAGAATAAGTAAAACAAAAAAAAATGTAGGATGAGCATGGCACTTCCTGATTCAAGAACTGAAATCCAGTTTGGATTGATACATACAAAGAAATAAGGATAATGATCAACTCAATCTCTGAATTTTTGAAATCAGAGCGAACAGACCTAATAAAAGATGAGCCAAAAAAATTGCTAACTCCCAGATAAAAAAAAATGAACATCCTGCATCTGGGCATTCTGCATTTGCATATATCATGTCCCTTGGGCATTTGATGCTCTAAACTGATCACACTGAACTCAAACCCCAAGGTCTGGCTGGGTAGACCACGTGTAGCAGTTTGCATAGGGGTCGACCCCCACACCCCAGGGGTCGACCCGCCCTCTTTTGAGGTCTGCCAGCCCCCCCTTCGCACATTTGCATAGTTCAAAAAATGAATTGTTGCATTTCCCACCTGCATGCGTGTACATCTCGCCCCTTAAGCATCCAATATTCTAAGGAGATCATTATGCATGAAATCCATGCATGTCATGCATAAAGTTCTCCAAATCGCTTCATGTTGTTTCAAGAAAGGAAGGGGAAGGGTGAGGCAGAAGTCTGTTGCTGCCAGGGCCCAAGTCGACTTGGGTTGGCCCCCAAGTTGACTTGGCCCCTGTGCCAGCCGTAGAAATCCACTGCTGGCCTGGGTTTTCTCAAAAAAATTATTATAGAATAACAACAACATCAAAACAAAGAATCAAACAAAAAGAAAATAAAGAAGGGAATTTAAAAGGTGGAATAATCCAACATTAAGAAACCCCTGAAATTACTTTCGTTGCTGAATTTGGTGGACCGAACTCAAGATTTGGTCGACCGAACAGCGGAATAGTCGACACACCTTGACAGCTGTGTCGACTCACCCGTGGGCCTCCCATCTCTAGGAGGATCGGCTGACCGAATGGGCTTTTTGGTCGACCGATCTGTCATGGGGTCGACCCTATTTTCTGCTGTGTCGACCCCTTTAACAGGCTCCCCCAATTTTCATCTTGCATCCCCTTCGTGCTACCTCGACGTAGGTAGATCCTGTGTCGTCCTGGCCGACGAGCTTCTCTGCCCTAGGAGGTTCGATGGCGTAAAGCTGTGAAGAATTGAAGTGCGAGGGAAGGCTGCGTCGACTCGGCCATGTCCTGGCCTTCAAGGCCGCAGCCCCTTTATGCTGCGTCGACGTTGGCAACCCCTGCATCGACTCAGCCTTGATCAAGAAAAGGGGAAGATAGATCATGTAATTATGAAAGTAATACAAAACAAAAAAATGATAATGAACATGAAATGCACTCATCCTAATGAATCTAATGGATTTTATCCAAAGCTTCCCCCCCTTTTTTTGACCCTCAGCTAAGGGATCATCAGAAATAGGCCCTTGCAAGCCACGCCCCGGCTCGGGGACTCACCCCACCATGGCCATGGCTCGGCTTTGCTTCGGGCCGATAATCCACTGAATTTAAACCGCTTCAACCGGGATTTAGCCGAATTTCACTATTTCTTCAAAGATTAAAGGTGTCGTACCTCGGCATACATGCATCCCAATGCTATATATACACTTCGGGTGCTTCCAACATGGACGTCCGTCCGAATATAAAATGGCCAATGTACGGCCAATATGACTCCAAATATTCTTCTGCACCCCACTATGGGGGATTTTAACGCTTTTCAATATGCTATTTACTCCTTTCATAAAAATTGATATTTAGGCCATGAGGCCCCTTATCTTGGTGATTAATCAGAGGTTTTCCCCTCTTCGAGGGGATGTAATTAACACCGTGACCTTTATGGCACAGTGGGTCTCCAATCCCGACCCGATACCCATAATCGTCTGGTTAGTCAGACGGAGCAAGCCCCGGGCTTCGGACCACTCCAGTCTTGAAGCTCGAACACATTGTCACCTAGGTGATTGGCACGCCCTCGCACTTGGTAAAATGATAAAAATGATAAACCAATAAATGATATTTCGATAAGCATAGAGTGTGTCCAACAAGTTGGCACGCCTGGTGGGATAGATAATCCCCAATCAAAAGAACACCCGATATACCACGATATTTCGATAAGCATAGAGTGTGTCCAACAAGTTGGCACGCCCGGTGGGACGGAACTACCTTTCATCTCTTCGCCGAGATTTGGGGCCCCATGGCCTCCTCCTAAAATTCTAACATGCTCAATTTGAAATTTCAGGGGTTGAATTTTGAAGAAACCAATGGCAGTCACATTCGGACCGCTCGTGGTTGCCAGCCATGCCGAGCATGGCTCTCTTGCTGTGCCAATCCAATTCGGCAGCTTTCCACCTGTTGTTGTCTTCCCCAACTTCTTGGGGATGGCCTTCATCGAGCTCCTGGACGTCCAGGAGAACAACTTCGTAGCCACTGCAACGGCGACACCAAAGAAGACCGAAGCGGAGGGCAACCACGTTCACCCCGCTCACCACTCCGCCTCAAGCAAGAGGCGCACCCCGGCTGCCAAGAGGGCGGCCAAGAAGAACACCGGCACATTACGGAGCTGACTTTCAACCTCGGGCAAGTCCATGCTCATTGGAGGCGTCTGAGTCTTTCAGAACGGCCGACAGGCCAAGGTCACACCCGATAGGGTGATTTTCACGGTACCAGTGCACAACACCTTCCAGGCACTGGCCCAAAGCAAGATAGACCACTTCAAGTCCAAATCAATAGGGAGATTGGCCCCTAAACCAATTAGATTCAAACAGATGTGGGTGCCCAAGGCACGGGCCCCGGCTTCAAGAAAAGAAGACAAGGAAGAGAAGATCGAGATGCTCGCCCGGGCGTCTCACAAATCAACCTTGTGATCCTATAGTCGGCAGGTTAGCACTCACTCATAAGATGCCGGGAGAGTCATCCAAAGAAGCCGGTAGCTCCAGATATTCACTTGCAATGTGGCTGGTACGGGGCTTCACCTGTAAATCATAATGAGGCGGCATAGGCCCGTGTTGAAGAAACAAATGCAGATCTGGTCACAATGACTGTGAATGTGATCACTGTGGAAAATAACGGCGAGAGGCCACCACCTTCCCCAAATGCTCCAACGAAAGGGGGAGGTCAGGCTCCCAGCTCCTCAACACCCGATCCAGCTATGATAATGATGCTACTCCTAGAATACAAGCAAGAAATCGAAACGTTGAAAAGGCAACTCAGTGAACTGAGTGTGCATGCTTCAACTTCAAAACATGACGAGGTTCTCCCTCAAGCCTCGCAGCGAGGCGCAGCTAAATTAGAGGCTCCTCCTTAGATAACAGCCTCTTAGTCGGCTTTCGATTACACAGGGGGCATGACCCCGCAACTTACTTCCCAGCCCCAGGGCCTACTATCTTACCTCACGCAGCAGTTGTGGCGACGCCGCAGATGTAGCAACCTCAACCCTGCTCGAGCCCTGTTGATCCAGCCATGATGAATAGAATAATGATAGAACAAATGATTGAAAAGACGCTAGCCGACAAAGGCAATGACGAGTATGCTGCTTTTTATGCATACCGGGTGCCATACCCTGTCCATCACACTGCTAAGAGACTACCGCTAGGCGTCAACAAACCACCAAAGTTCGATAAATTCAATGGACAAGGTTCACTAAAAGAACATATAACCTATTACATCAACGTGATCGACGATCTGGCGACTGACGAGTCCTTCCTGCTCAAGTTCTTTGGGTCCTCCCTCATAGGACTTACTTTTGAGTGGTATTCGAACTTACCATCTGGAGCTATTAAAGATTGGCCGGACATGCAGCGACAATTCTGAGAGCGGTTCCACGTCGCTGAAAGAGAGGTGACCGTAGCCGATCTATATGCTTCTAAGCAGGAAGGCAGTGAGACCGCTTTAGAATACATCAAAAGATGGTGAAACCTCAGCATGAGGTGCAGGCGCCCTCCACACCAGGAAGATGCCGTGCAAATTTGCAAGCAAAACCTGAAGTGGGAGATTCTTGAAAAGATGATCGAGATCGAAATCAAGTCTTTTGACCCACTGAACAATGTGGTGGCGGAGATCGAGGCCTTCCTCTCCAGTCACTCCTCTGCTCCTGCTGTTGCAAGCTAAAGAGCCAAACCGGCTGATAGGCGGCCCGTGCCGGAAGAAGTTCACACCGTTAACTTCAAGGTGTTCGACCAGCTAACAGATGAAGAAAAGGGGGTTGCCAACCCTCGCCTTGCTGAGCCCGATGGACAACAAGAAGGTCCGTCCCTGCAAACCAAGATGAGGAAGCTGTACTCCTTCCCCAAGGAGAGGACTCAGGCCCTATTCAAATGGGCCACTGAATACAACAAAATTACTCTCTCGGAACCAAAGAGACTGGAAGATGCTAGAAGAAAGGATAACCCCCGCTTTTTCCCGTATCACCAAATGATCGGGCACTCCATTGAAGATTGCTATCCATTCAAGGATGCTATTGAAAGGCTGATCAGGAAAGGGGAGCTCAAAATAGGCAAATACAAAGTGCATCCTCCACGCACTCATGAACTCCCCAATCTGAAGAGAGCTATCAACATGATATCTATACATTGGCAATCGCCCGAAGAGGTATCCGAAGCTCATGCCACTGAAGAAAAAGATGATGAAGAAATATGCCCCGCATCGACAAGCGTGGATCAGGCTGAAGCCACTACTTCTCAAAACACGGATTGGCCGTTGGAGAACTGAGGGCACTTTCTGTTGTGCCCCTGTGGTTTTGATGATAGCAAACACTATGAGTCACCATGTGTCTGCATATGAAAGATTGAATGATGCTGCACTAATGAGGATTGCCTACTGCATACACACATTCAGAGGATCCATATTGCTTTTGTAAGGCATACACACTCAGAGGGTCCATGCATACTTACTGAGTATATAGAAAGTGTCGATACTCATCATGCATAGGTCATAACTCTATCTGAACATTAGACCAATGTATATGTTCAGGGTCAGTGCACATCTTTGTGTAGTCTGTTGGTCTGTGTACATGAAGACCGTGCATAAACTGCTAAACTTGGTGCTTTAGCTCATATGCACTTTAGGGTCAAGGTTCGTGCATATCTTAGTTAGGCTACACAATAAAGTCAATGCATGTCACTGTTCATGTGCATCTAGGTCTGTGCATTCAAGTCCGTGCACACTGCCTTGGCAGATGCAAATTGGTGCACATCATAAGTGACCGAGCATAAGGTCGGTGCAACCCTTGTTGGTGCACGCTGGATAGGTCGATGCAAGGTATGCTTTGCACACACCAAGTCGATGCATTCTCTTGGCCGCTCATACACAAGGTCGGTGCAGAATTCCAATTTATGTAGAAAAGAGTCTGTACACATTTGGCTTGTGCGAGACCGAACTCGGTGCAAGTTACATTTCATGCATTCTCACAGTCGGTGCAAGTCAACCTTATGCTAACCAAGTCTATGCAACTTTAGTTGCTACGAGCATTTAAGTCAGTGCATATTAGTTATGACTTGCATCAACTAAGGTCGATGCTAGCTCTAGGTCGGTGCAAGCTTAAGTCTAAGGAGTTTTCAACGTCAGTGCATTCCTAGCATTTGCATGTTTTGAGTAGGTGCAACTTAGTGTTGCACATTCGATTAAGTCGTTGCATTGTCTGCTTATGCATTAGTTAAGTCGGTGCAACCTTCGTTAAGGCACGTGACTAAGTCCGTGCATGTTGAGCTCTAGGCACATCAAGTCGGTGCATATCACGCATCGTGCACATAAAGTCTGTGCACAGTTCTTTGGTAAGTCCGTGCATTAGAGGTTTATGGGTCTAATGTCTGTGCATGATTGAAGTACACTGCATTCTAAGTCTGCGCAAGTCTCGCATTGTCTTACACACATTAAGTCGATGCATTGGTCATCTTGCATTCTCATATTCGATGCATTATCTGTTTACTATCACATTAAGTCGGTGCATCGGTCATCTTGCATTCTCATACTCGATGCATTATTTGTTTACTGTCTCATTAAGTCGGTGCATTCTCTGTGGCTGCACGCGACCAAGTCATTGAAGTGTTTGTCTGCGTATGAATCTAAGTCAGTGCATACTTTGCGTATGCAAAAATGAACTCGGTGCCTCTCTCACTGCTGCATGCATACAAGTCTGTGTTATTCTCATTGATGCGTGCGTATAAGTTGGTGTATTCTTGTCTTGTGTCTCAACATGGTCTGTGCATGTCTGCTCGTATGTTGATCATGTCCGTGCACAAGATTGCTATGAGACCAACCTGAGTCCGTGCATATGTATATTGAGTCTATGCACGGTTGCCTTGATGTCTCAGCAAGTCTATACAATCTCCACACTTGTCTAACGATTATATGTCTTGACAGACTGACAGGTCAACTGCTCGTGACTGTTAAGTAGGGCACGTGATCCAAGGTAGACCGTCCCTGACATATGACTACCACGTGGAAGCTATAGTGCCCAGATTTGGACACGTGGGTGAGAGCCTTCTAGAAGCATTTGGATGGGAGTGTTCCCTCCACATGCCCAATGCGTGAGCTCGTGGGTCACTGACTGAAGATATATATATGACCTTTCTTCTGTGAACAAAGAAGGATGCTGAATCGAAGATATCTGAGTGGAGATATGAGATGAGAAGAAGAGTAGAACAAGAGCAGAGCAGAAGTGAAAGAGAGAAAGCTCGTGAGATCGAGAGAAGAAGAGAGAGAAAGAGAGAGAGTGAAGAGAGAGCTCGAGGAGAAGAAGATAGAAGACTTTGTTGAAGATTAGTCCTACTGGACCTTGGATCAACTCCAGGCCAGTTAGCTCCTATGAGAGCTTCAGTTGGTTTATGATTTTTCAGCTTTCAGTCGATGTGATTTCTTATCTCTTGTTTTCCTTTTACACCATTTTTTTCAAGTTGTTAGTCAGCAGAGCAAACTGTGACGCTCAACGGTTTCAGAGGAGGATTCATCTGGTAGGCTAAGCTGTATTGCCCAGCGGGTCAAGCTGTTAGGCAGCGGATAGCTAAGCTGTATTGCCCATCGGAAGCAAGCTGTGACGCTCAGCTGTTGTAGGCAAGCTGTGAGGCCCAGCGGTTTAAGCTGTGTATCAGTGGAAGTCACACTCTAGTTTGAGTGTGGGGTGGACGTAGGTCTGCGGATCGAACCACCTAAAAATTCCCTTGTCTACTGTGGTTTGGATGTCTTATTCCGTTAGATGAATGCTTAGGCACGATCTGTCTCTCTATGTCCAGTGAGCATGTTGGTTGCACGTTTTCTATTTGATTGAGCGACTCACTGTCCTTCAGACTTGGTAGAACCTAGTTTGTTTTAATTCTACATCTCTGATTGTTACAGTTAATTTTATTGAGCAAAATGTTTAAGGGAATCATTCAACCCCCCTTCTGAATCCGAGCCTTGGTCCTTACTCTTGGTATCAGAGGATACCTTCTAGGACTCATTTGACCCCACAATTGGTATCAGAGCAGGTCTCTGACTTTCCAGATCTAACGATCTGCAGAGGATCTTGCTGCTTTTGGTGCTTTACTGATTTCTGTTATCTTATTCTGGTGCATTACTCATCGAGCGCTTACTGTTTTAAAATCTGTTTGATGCAATGGCATCTTCCGTAGTTTTTGATGGTTCTAACTTCGAGAAATGGTTAGGTAGTCTGTGCGGTATTATAAACTCTATAGATCCAAAACTGTGGAATCTCATTAAATATGGTCCACATGTTTTACCTCGAGAGGAGAGTGAATGGTCCCAGAAGGACAAACAAAAGAATAATGAGAATATAAGAGTTCGGGACATTCTGCTGAATGCTGTAGATATTAATGTCATCTCTTTTATTCCTACCTACAGGACTGCGAAGGATATTTGGGATTTAGTGATCATATTTCATTAGAACCAGAAATGTCTTATGGCTAGAGGAAGTACTTCAAGTAATGAAAAAGAAGATCAGGTAAATTCCGAATCTGATTGTGATGAAATGACTGTTGATGATTTAAGAGAAGTGTATGCTGAATTGCATGAAAAATATAGAAAAGTAAAATCTAAATGCAAAAAATTGAAAAAGAAACTGGATGCTAGCATGAGCCCATGTTTCGAAAATGTTTACTTTGAAGATCTGAGAGCTGAGAACAATTATTTGAAGAAACAACTAGAAAATCTTGACGCTATCAAATCTGTGAATATGAAACTTCAGAAAGATATTGAAAATCTGAAAAGAGAATCTGAAACTGAAAATAATCAGAAGAATTCCAAATTTTCTTGTGAAAACTGTGAAAAATTGAAGAATTCTTATGATAATTGCTTGTCTGAACTAAAGGAAAGACTTGGTTCGATTGATGATAATCAGGCTCATATCAATAATGTAGTTCAAAATGAAAAACCCTTGAATGATTTTGAGTACGTTAGCTCTGAATTGAATGCTCTGAAGTATGAGAATGAATGTCTTAGGAAACAATGTGAAAAACACACAGTTGAAACAAGTTACTCTGATAACTTAGTTTGTAATAAATGTCAAATTTTGAAGGAATTAAATGAAAGCTTTCACAGTGATTTAGAATGGCATCAAAACTTAGTTGTATCCTTGAGGGAAGAAAATAAAAATCTATTGGATGAAAAACTGGAAACTGAACAAAGAGAAGAAAGGCTGAGTGAAGAGTTGAATTCCAAATCTGATGACCATAGTGAACAGATTGAACAATTGAAATTAGAAAATGAGAGACTCAAACATCTCAACTCTGCAATTTCTGAAAAACTCTTAGCCTTAGAAAAAGGAAAAACTGTTTGTAATGAAGAATCTAAAAAACTGAGCAATCTGGAACAAGAAATTGAGAAACATAAAACTGCAAACAAAGTGTTAAAAGAATGTGTGAATTGCAGTGAACAAGAAATTGCTGGTTATGAATTACATATTGCATCCCTAGAAGATGAGATTAAGGACTTAAACAATTCTTTATCAAAATTTGTTGAAGGTCAAGATAATTTGGATAAACTGCTGGGGATGAAAGTGAATTTTCAGAAAGAGGGACTGGGGTATAATCCAGTAAATAAGAAGAGCTTTGGAAATAAAATTCATACATCATTTGTATGTAGCTCAGAACAAACCAGCATCAAAATTCCATTGATTTTTCAGTTCACTGCACAGAAAAATCCAAATCTTGCTTCTATTCAGAATAGTCAGAAACCTACTAAAAAGGCTGAAGGAAATGAAAATTTACAGAACAAGCCTACACACACTCATGTTAAAAATGTGCATGCTGTCCACAACACCAACACACATATTTATGCACATAAGAAGAGAATTTCATGTCATTATTGTGGTAGGCTCGGCCATTTGATGAATGACTACAAATTAATGAAAAAGGATGATCTAAATGCCAACACAATGCATGCTAGGAACTCAAAGGCTAAATCCCATGTTCTAAAACAAACTCATGCATATCAGAATAAGAAAATTCATTGTTTTCATTGTGGCAAGACGGGCCACATTACCGCCCACTGTTGGCACAACCAGGGGAAAGGTATTTATTTCAAATATGCTAAATTCCCTGCAAATCAGTATGCTATTGGTAGGAATAAATCGGTTGTAAATGGAAAATGTTTTGCATGTTTCAATTGTGGAAAGTCAGGTCATAGGGCAATTGAATGCTGGCATACTCAGGGTAGAAAATTTAATTCTAAATTTGTCAACTTCCCTGCACAGAAAGATGTTTTTATTCCTAGTCCTAAAGGTAAGCACATTGAGTGCTACAATTGTGGGAAGGATGGCCATACAGTCAAGGACTGTTGGCGGGCTAAAGAAAGGAAAGTGTTTCATAAGAAGCATGAACATAGGTTTAATTATAACCAGAAATTCAATGCTCATCCTTTCATGCACAAAAAGCACACAAAACATGTTAGTTCATGTTATTATTGTGGTCTGTTAGGGCATTCAATGTCTAACTGTTTTATGATGAAGTCTGATGATCTATTTGCTCAGAAAATGTAGAAAGCACCCTCTAGAGGTGCTACTGACAATTTAGGACCCAAGAATTCTTGGGTTCCTAAATTTGCAAAATAAGGAACTGTTCTTGCAGGTGTGCCTTGGGGCTGAAGAATAAAAATGGGTAAATAAACCAAGGCACCAAAATTGGTAAAACCCCATGCATGTAATATTTTGCATTCTTCACATCTGTTCAATTGAATTTCTTAGAAACATGTTTAAACTACATATCATGTTAAATCTGATTAGTCAAAAGTTTCATGCATACATGTTCTTTTATTTGTTTTGACATTTGCATTGAGCTACATGAGTTTATTTGTTCATACTTTAAGCTATGTGTGCACATATTTATTGAAGAAATGTTGAATTCATTCCTCATGCACTTATTCTTTGGCACCTAAGTGTGCACATAGAAAAGGTTAGAAACTCATGAGCACAGTCTGCATATTCATGATGCATGATTGGTCAAACTCCCTGCATGTTGAGTATTGCACATGTTGCATTTAAAAAACTTCATTTATTGCGTTTAGTCAGGGGGAGTTTGGTTACCTCTGGATAATGTTCATGACATTCATGTTCTGGAAAAATCTCTAGGAGAGTCATTGCATAGGCATACATGTAGTGAATTGCATTACTTTTTATTAAGTTTTTGAAAAATTCCATAAAGAAGAGAATCACTACATATAGACAGGGGGAGCCTTCTAGTTTCATCAATCCTATCTGAATTCTCTGTCTGCTTCTCCTCTAAGTTGCTGATAAAGAGTTAAACTAGAGTTCACTATTGTCAAGATGATCTGTCTGTACTCCAGACTCAGCCACTGAATTCTATTCTGCATAACTTTGATACTCTTTTCTTGGTTGCTGTTATTTGTACTGCCAGCTTATCCTACTCACTCATATTCCTTCAAGCAGGTCTGACTGGTTTGGTTCCATGCTGTGAATCTCATAGAATTCTTCTCTCTTGATTAATTATCAGCTGAAATCCTTTGAAAATCTGTTCAAATTCTTTCATATCAGAATTTTGTGTTCTGGTGTAGATAAGTTGTTCAGTTGTATTGATTGAACTGATCTGAGAAAAATTTAAGTTGTGTACCCTGTTTAATGTCTGAAACCTTAAAAGCAATTTCTATCATACATGGTTAAGAATGTCCACTGATTCTGATTGGTATAAGACTAATGTATTCTCAGATTTGAACTTGAATGATTTGAAAGTATCTGAATCATAAGTTTTAATAAATCTCAACCAACCATGTCATAAAATATCTAGACTCATTCATCTAAAATCTAAAAATATGAGATCAAGGCTACTTTGGTAGAGATACACAGAGATAGTATTAGTTTTTAAACATTAACTTGAAAAAGGTTGACTAAAAAGAAAAATAGTTATCAGAGCAATGATCTTGGTCACTGAGAAACTGGGTCCTCTATCAAAGAAATAGAGTAAACCTAAGTCATGAGGTGCCATAGTTATCTCTGGTGTAAAAATAATTGAAGAATCTGACAGAGCAATGGCATGGGTGTGTTGAGTAACTGGGGATTCTAGCCTCTAATCAAGGTGTCTCCTCATGTAAAAAGACACTTCTATTATCAACTCTGATCTCACAATTGAGAGAAAATGGCAGTTATCACACTGAGTAACTGGGTCACTTCACCTAAGACGTGTTGTGCCTCATGTAAAAATATGTTGATCAACTAAAATTGCTCAAGAAAATTAATGTGCTGATCAAAAGTAAATATCTTGTAAATTCAGTCAACTTCACTTTTTAGTAAGGGTGTTTAATCTCAATACTACACTTTGTAACTCTCAAAGGCGTCATTGAGATTATTTGAGTAAGTTGGAAGATGATTGATCTGGAA
Organism: Amorphophallus konjac; assembly: GCA_022559845.1. Taxonomy (NCBI): domain Eukaryota; kingdom Viridiplantae; phylum Streptophyta; class Magnoliopsida; order Alismatales; family Araceae; genus Amorphophallus; species Amorphophallus konjac. The sequence continues at coordinate 118,794,058 of CM040129.1, read as the reverse complement.
CATTGCTTGATTAGTTGGTTAATCTTTATTAAAACTTAGTTTCAGATATGAGTAATAAATTTAATTGACAGATTCAGTATACATCATGCTTAAACCAGGTGGGTAATGTAGGTTAATTCATAACCCCTTATGATAGGAGAGTCTATCCTTACATGGACTTATAACTGTGATACCTACTATATGGTAAGTTCTTCTGATCAATTTCACCTTGGACAACTTAATCATCTTGCACATTCACCTGTTGGTCACTCCCTGCACTATGTTTGTCAGATCGTGCTTAATCTCTGCTGAATGACTCTTGAAAAATCCTGTGCTACGCTTCTTGTGATATCACTCTACCTTTGGCTACACTTACTTCATTTACACCACCAGTTTCATTCCCCACGCTGTTGGAATCTTCCATCTTGTTTTTGTATCCCTGATGAAATACTCTTGTAACAGGTTCTGGTTCTATAGGCCTTCCACATGTATTTTTCTGACCATACAAATGTGAGGTGCCACTCCCAATATTACTTTGATCACTTTCAGCCTTCTGAATTTCAGAATTCTTATGGTGGTGGATTCCAGATTGATTTATTGGTTAACCAGAGTTCATCCATGTAGGTACACAAGTAATAAAAGGTTTCAAGCTATTTTGACTACATTTCCTGCTTCTCCCTGTCCTTGTGATTTCTGATTCCACTCATGTTTTCAGGGGGAGGATTGATACTTGATTGTCTAACTGCCCCTGTGCTTATTGATTGTATTCCTTTATTCAGGGGGAGTTTCATGTATGATTGAATATTTGGTGTCATATTGCACTTTGGGGGAGAATAGCTTTTATGTGCTTTCATGTAGATAAAGGGGGAGATGTTATATCAATCCTTTCATACCTGCTTATTTTTTTCTCTCTCAAACTATTTTCTTTTTGATGAAGTCAAAGGGGGATACTAGTTTGAGTCATTGTGACTCATAATGTTGCCATCATCAAAAAGGGGGAGATTGTTGTGCCCTTGTGATTTTGATGATAGCAAACACTATGAGTCACCATGTGTCTGCATATGAAAGATTGAATGATGCTGCACTAATGAGGATTGCCTGCTGCATACACACATTCAGAGGATCCATATTGCTTTTGTAATGCACACACACTCAGAGGGTCCATGCATACTTACTGAGTTTATAGAAAGTGTCGATACTCATCATGCATATGTCATAACTCTATCTGAACATTAGACTAGTGTATATGTTCAGGGTCAGTGCACCTCTTGGTGTAGTCTTTTGGTCTGTGTACATGAAGACCGTGCATAAACTGCTAAACTTGGTGCTTTAGCCCATATGCATTTTAGGGTCAAGGTTCGTGCATATCTCAGTTAGGCTGCACAATAAAGTCAATGCATGTCACTATTCATGTGCATCTAGGTCTGTGCATTCAAGTCCGTGCACACTGCCTTGGCAGATGCAAGTCGGTGCACATCATAAGTGACCGAGCATAAGGTCGGTGCAACCCTTGTTGGTGCACGCTGGATAGGTTGGTGCAAGGTATGCTTTGCACGCACCAAGTCGGTGCATTCTCTTGGCCGCTCATACATAAGGTCGGTGCAGAATTTCATTTTGTGTAGAAAAGAGTCGGTGCACATTTGGCTTGTGCGAGACCGAACTCGGTGCAAGTCTACCTTGTGCTAACCAAGTCTGTGCAACTTTAGTTGCTGCGAGCATTTAACTCAGTGCATATTAGTTATGTCTTGCATCAACTAAGGTCGATGCTAGCTCTAGGTCGGTGCAAGCTTAAGTCTAAGGAGTTTTCAACGTTAGTGCATTCCTAGCATTTGCATGTTTTGAGTAGCTGTAACTTAGTGTTGCACTTTCAATTAAGTCGTTGCATTGTCTGCTTATGCATTAGTTAAGTCGGTGCAACCTTTATTAAGGCACGCGACTAAGTCCGTGCATGTTGAGCTCTAGGCACATCAAGTCGGTGCATATCTCGCATCATGCACATAAAGTCTGTGCACACTTCTTTAGTAAGTCAATGCATAAGAGGTTTATGGGTCTAATGTCTGTGCATGATTGAAGTACGCTGCATTCTAAGTCTGTGCAAGTCTCGCATTGTCTTACACACATTAAGTCGGTGCATTGGTCGTCTTGCATTCTCATACTCGATGCATTATCTGTTTACTATCACATTAAGTTGGTGCATTGGTCATCTTGCATTCTCATACTCGATGCATTATCTGTTTACTGTCTCATTAAGTCGGTGCAATCTCTGTGGCTGCACGCGACCAAGTCATTGAAGTGTTTGTCTGCGTATGAATCTAAGTCGGTGCATACTTTGCGTATGCAAAATTGAACTTGGTGCCTCTCTCACTGCTGCATGCATACAAGTCTGTGTTATTCTCATTGATGTTGGGACGCTAAAGGTGATCTAGAGGGGGGTGAATATATTCGTCACCCGTTAAAAACTACTGCATCAGATTCAAATGCGGAATGAAAACTTCTGCTGAACAGATAGAGGGCACAAAGCAAATACTAGCAAGAACTGAAGAACCATCCTAAGCAAACATCAACTAAGCAAAGAACAGAAATATAGAAACGATGCAAACCACAAAACAATCACACAGTAGACAAGATATTTTTAGGTGGTTCGGTCCTCTAGACCTACATCCACCCCACACTCAACCCGAGTGTGGATTACTGCTGACTCACAGCTTGAACCGCTGGGCCTCACAGCTTGCCTACAACCTGCTGAGCCTCACAGCTTGCTGTCCGAGGTATCCACCTCGCTTGCTGAGCCTCACAGATTGCTATCCAGAGGAATCCTCCTCAGCAAAACCGCTGGGCAATACAGCTTAGCCGTCCAGTGGAATCCTCCACTATAAACGCTGGCAAACAGCTTGAACACAAGAGTTTCGAAAAACAAAACAAAAACAAACGAAAGATAAAATGTATCCCCGCAGGGAATGTAGCTCAAACAAGTGAGCAATACTTAGATCTGGTTTTGAACCAAAGATCTGAGGAACATCTCTCTCAACTCTTCTCTCTCTCAACTCTCTCTCTCAACTCTCTCCTTCTTCTCTTTCTTTTCTCTTCTGCTGGATCGTGGAAACTCTCACTCTGCCGCTGCTCCTTTTATCATGATCAGTCTTCTTCTGAGAAAGAAGGCTTGCTTTTATAACAGCAGGAGCAGCACTGGGCGTGTGTCTTCCATAGTTCCCGCCCAAATATTTTGGCCACATGTCATCATCCTGTCAGCCCTTCCAGCCTCGAATCACGTGCCATTCTTAAGCTTCACGAACAGTACCTGTGAGACAGATAGAATTATCAGTTTGAGTAAGCAAAGTGTGTACATCAAGAATGAATGCACAATGGCTGTATGGACTTTGCGTTCTGAACAATGTACATACTTGCCACCTGAAGTGTGTAATGTAGTGTGTAGACTTTGCAATGTTTGGACTTTGCAATGCAAAGACAAAGCATGTACATACTTGGAAATGCTTGAAGCACATAATGCACAGGCTAGAGTTATGAGTGTATAGACTTGATAGCACATGCTGTAGTATGCATATGGTGAAGTATGTACATTGATGATAAATGAGATGCAGCTTAACAAGCACTGACTTGATGCTCACACAGCTATTCATACTTGCATGAGACGCTGGGTGAGACGCAGGATGCACTGGCTGTACTGACTTTGCGTATGCACATGAGACGCTGAATCAGACGGATGGATGTACAGACTTGGGCTGTACAGACTTTAAATCAAATATCCATAGAGACGCTAAGTGAGACAGTGGATGCGATGTGATGTACAGACTTAGCATGAGACGCAACCTGAGACACTCAATGTACAGACTTAGAGTTCGTGCATGATACAGTGCTAATGTATAGACTTAGTATTCTGCAGCCAGACAAATGAATGGACAGTCAATGTATAGACTTGCTAACATGCATGAACAAGTGGCGATGTTTAGACTTGGCCAATGCAGCGATGTATAGACTTGACATATGCACTGGCTGTACAGACTTAGCCACGAGCTGAACTATCGGATGTATAGACTTTGCTCAGTTCAGCTGGTAGATGTACAGACTTTGAGACTTAGCGTTAATTCATGGGCTGTACAGACTTCCTATATGCTCAAGTCCAATGTATAGACCTGCTGAGATGATGCACCTAAAGAATGTACAGACTTAATGAGCTGTAGCATAAACACATCAGCAGAGAATGTATAGACTCTGCATGCATAAGGCAAGCATGCGATGCTACAGACTGTATAGACTTTGTTTGTGCTGTGCAGCCGATGTGCATACTTGCTAGCCAGACACTACAAAGACCAGACACTACAAAGACTCTGTACAGACTTTATAGCGTGCAAACATGCCATTTGAATGTATAGATTGTGTGGACTTGATAGTATGCGGATGAATGGACTTAAGCAATGTACTGACTCTGAACGCATGCAATGCAGCAGAGCAATGTATACTAAACACAATGACTGGCTCACTGTGTTGCTATCATCAAAATAAAATATCATATACTTGTGCCTAAGGGGCACAACATTCTCCCCCTTTTTGATGATGGCAACAAAGTGACAGTGAGTCACAAATTAAATTTCTCCCCCTTTGACATGATCAAAAAGAAAGAAAAACATGAGTGCAAGGTGCAGAATACATTGCAGATTTCCCTTAGAATAGCTCAAACTCCCCCTGAATGAATAACTCCCCCTGAATTATATCTCCCCCTTTGAGAAGGAATATGGATGGATGAACCAGATAATCAAAAGGTAGGGAAGGAACATGAATAATGTAAGGGGTCACTACACAACAACTGAAGCATTGGTTCAGAAAATGAGCATGATTATAAACAACTGTTAAAGTATAAGAATCAGCAATATACAGTTTTGAAAAGATTCAGGTTTAACATTGATAAATATAGAGTAAAGCAGCTGACCATTGAAAAAGAGTTATAGACTCCATTTATAGCAATGAATCTAGGGCACATGGTTTTAATAGAAAAGTCAGAAACAATACCCTTTGTGATTAAACATGAAAGTTTAAGAAAGGCAACTTGAATATGTATTGAGAAAAATAATTTTCACTCAATGACTTTTGATTTCAAAGGGTTACAGCAATTTATTTTTCACTTTTTAATTTTCAGAAACTGAGCTAAGTGAATAGACCAGTGGCATTTATGCTGTTGACATTAGGTGTACACCTTGATCAGAGGCAGGTACCCCCAGTTACTAGGCATAAACTACTAGATCTACTTCAGATCAAGACCTACAAGGAATAATTTTCACCTTTGACATTAAGGGAACACCTTGATCAGAGGCTAGTACCCCCAGTTACTTGGTGAAGACTCCCCCTATAGATTTGACCCTATGAATAGAGATAGTCTGAAGCACTTCATGACTTATGAATTCTCCTGCTTCTTTAGAGGAGATCACAGTTTCTCAGTGCAATTCAGCCATTGCTCTGTCACTGTGTTCAGCTCTTTACATTGATGATCTTATTTACTGTTGCCCTTATTTCTTTTAGAGTGATTGTTTAAAAAACAGTACACACTCTATTTACCTTTTCTAGACATATCCACTTTAACACATTCAGGTATTAAAAAAAACCTTTTCTATTCTAACCATGATACAAAGATTAAGAGCTATAAAAGTTTTCTTTTATCTTAAGTTCTGAAGTGCAGACACTTAACTCTTCAATTTATAAAGGTTAAACCTTTAGTTCCTCTCAATTTGCAAGTGTGATTTTTATAAATGAACAATTACAATGACCACAGCTCAATGCACTAAACCAGAAGTAATATTGTTGTTCAGTGAAGGTTAGGGACATGATGGCAATTGTTAAAAAGTGATAGCAATAGGCATGAAAGTCCAAGAGCATTTGATGTCAAAGATTATGAATGGAGTGAGTGGGAACAATGAGGAGTGAAAAAGATTCAACGTACTGAACATAACTCTCAGCTCCCCCTGACACCATGATGCAAAAATATGCTATGCAATGAGTCATTTATTTTTAAAATTTTCAAATTCAATGATATGCAGTGCACTGCTCTATATGAAGACTGGACCCTATATACCATAGTGGTCATGCAAAGAAATGCAGTGCAAAGCAGTCCTATATGCATTAAATAACTTCCTTGATGCAAATGATATATGCAGACATTAGATACATGCATCAACTATATGCATTAAATGAACCATTCAAACTCAGTGCAATAGATGGCAGAAGAAGAGCATCAAATTTATGCAGAATTAAATTCAGCAGCTGAGTCTGGAATGCAGACTGATCAGCTAGACAAGAAGAGAACATCAGAAATTAAACAACCAAATCAACATGACTTTCTCAATTCTGAAGGTAAGTCACTTACCTGCTTTACCTGACTGATTTATTTTTACCCTTGGTGTTGCATCAGATTGTTGACAAGGCCTCCAATTTCTTTCGGCTTTTAGAATTTTTGGCCCTGCCTCTTGTCATATGCCTGGAGTAGCTATTCCTATTTCATCATTTTTTTCCCGGCTACCAGGCATGCCTGCAAACACACTTAGGGAGCAGATTTTGGAACCCAAGATAGTTTGGGCCCCAAGATAGAAGCAGATATGTGAGAGTGAAAATATGACAGAAGCTGTTTAGGGATCCACATTTGTGTGAAAGTGGATGGTTTGGTGGATTCTACAGCTTGAGAATTCTTTTTGTTGTTTTCCTTTTTCTCAGCACCAAAAGGTTTAGCTTTCTTTTTCTGGTGCTATGATAGTTTTTGTGTAGTCCTGGCATTCATTTTATTAGAAACATTGTTATTTTTCTGCCAGTGCCTTGGCCAATGAGTGTACTGGAAGTTGTGGCCCAAATTAGTCCTAGGCTGACCATAGAACACCTGTTGACTAGGACTCCATGTCCTAAAGTGACTATCCCATCTCCTAGCTGACTGAGATCTATAGGGCTGAATGTGGAAATTTTGATACCTAGACCTCATGTATACAGGATTCCACCCAAACCTATTAAGTAGTTGTGATGATAGACTTGGGCTCGAGGGAAATAGGGATGTGCAAACTGGTTCCTAGCTACACTTGGTCTCCCTGCCACCTTTGACCCTCTAGGTTTCTGCACTGACTTATATTGGATCTTTTTCTGCGCAGTTGATGGTGGTGGAGACTTAGCAGCCTTGGACTGGGGTTTTGATGTGCTACCTGGCTGACCCCTAGCCTTGGACTTACCCTTGGGAGAAGAGCATGCAGCTCTAGGCTATACAACTTTCTACTTTCCCTTGTCCTTAGCACTGGACACTTTTGATTTTACATTATTGAAAGCAGATTTTTCATTGACCATTTTTATGAGTGGTCCTTTATTCTTTTCTCCCACGAATGGAATGGTTTCCAGTTCAAAACTCTTTTTAGCTGAGGGATTAAAACTGAGACCCTCCTTTCTGAAGTTGACTTTTGACCCTAGTAAGGCATTAAGATTTTCTGTTCCTTGGGTCAAGCTTTCAATGATTTTCTTTTTGTCAGAATTTTCATTTTCCAGATTTTCAATAGTTTTCTTTAATTCAGCATTCACTGACAAGATAGCATCATATTTTTTAGTTGAAATCTTTATTTCATTTTCAAATTTCTGAATTGACAATTTCAACTCATCAATGACATTTTTCAGCAACTCATTTTCTTTCCTACAATCAATCAAAACATGCTTTAATTCATCAAACACAGAACATGCACTTTTCAATTTGTCATTCTCTGATTGTAAACATGCAACTTTATCAGAAAGTGTTTTATCATTAACCAGAGAATTCATTTTCTTCTTCAAGAGTCTATTTTCCTTCTTAATATCATTCGCTTTATCTAACAGTTTTCCATAAGCATCTTCCCAAGCAGAAATAGTATAATGTTCGAAAGGGGATGATACCTTGTAATACCCCAAATTATTTTGGAAATTTAATTAGAATTATTTGAATTTATTTGAAATTATTTGGAATTATTTGAATTAATGAGAATTTATTCGTAATTAATTAGATTAATTCTTTAATAAATAGTATAAGTCACTTTTCAACTATTTTGTAAAAATCCATAAAAATCATTTTATTGTGTAATCCATTTCGTTTAACAATTTTATCTTCTTCGACTAAGCCTAATAAAATCATTAACTAGGCCTAATCAGTGGATTAAGTCCGATTTCCACACTTACCCAATAGTGAACGCAATAGTAAACCTCATCTTAAAACACCAAATTAGAGCTTAATACTCAACCAAATGAGCTCATTTCGGTGGCAAATGAAAGGCCACGATCTAAGGATCAATAGCCCTCTATCAATCGAACCTAAACCTAACCCTAACACATGGTGGCGGCCGAGTTTTGGAGTGGTCAACCTTGGCAGCGCCGTTTTCCAACACCTAACTTGCGTGGTCGATTCCTCCCAGCCCCGAAGTCTCCAGAAGCTCTATGAGCTATCAAAATGAAGCTATACAAGTCTACGTTCATTTGGTGGCTGTGGTGTTCGCATTGGATTCAGATCTAGGAAGTTCTTGGTCGTTTAGTGGAGGTGGGTCGGCTACCGACGTCCTCCTTCCTCTCCTCTTTGATCCTTCAATTGAGGTAGGTTTCCTTAACCAAAATCAGCTTATGAATATATTAAACTGTTCCTCTCGATGAGATCTTTCCAATGGTGGTAAAAGCCCCAATTTTCATTAGGTATCCAAGGAGATATCGCAGGTTTTTTAAGGTGCTGTCCAATTCGTTCTTCAGTCTAAGGCTTTAAGTTCTCTCTTCGATTGCTCTTCGATTGAGCTAGGATCTAACATCCAAACTCTAATTAATATACATGAATGTAATCAGCATCTTGTTAGCTTTCATTTGGCGTAGAAAGCCCCAAATTTCATTGAGCATGTTTAGAGAATTTTGGATCGAAGTAAGAGCATGTTTAGGCTTGATTTATGGTATGTTCTTCATGTAGAAGCATGATTTTCGGGCTGTTTTTGAGTTGGATATCTAGATCCACATATGGCATATCATACATGGTTAGAATCAACATTAAGTTAGCTTTCTTTTGATATAAGAAGCCCCAAATTTCGTTGTATATATTGAGAGAACCATACGATTTAGTAGAAGCATGTCAAGAACTAGGTTTTCATGTGTTCATCATAGATAGGTTGTGATTCATTTGATTTCTGTTGAAATTCATGTTTCAAAACTCTTGTTGTATGACCCTAATATGTATATTAAGAACCCTAGAGCATGTGGTTAAGATCCCAACCCATTTAGACCCCAAATCGTTGAGTTTCTTGTGTTTTCCGGAAGCCCGTTCGCGTTTGGGAACCCAGGGGTCGACCCCATGGGTCGACCCATGCACCCCAGCAAGCAGAAGGCTTCTGCCTGGCAGGGGTCGACCCATGGGGTCGACCCACAGCTGCAGGGGTCGACCCAATGGGTCGACCCATGCCTGGAAATTTCCAGGGGTCGACCCAATGGGTCGACCCACGTGCTGTTTGACCCGAAAATGTTGGTTTTTGAACCGAGGATCGATCCGGATCATTAGGGGATCGACTCATTCAACTTAGTACAATTGAAAACTATATATTTTTGTGGATCTAATGACCTATTCATGTACCCCTTTGATTTCAATTAACATTGGTCCCTACATGCAAACATAGTGTAAAAACATGCCGTTTATCATCTTCATTTCAACGTATACAATGGTTAAATAGAAACCCACATAATTAGTGGTTAATTATGTAACTAGATTTCTGTTAATGCATGCAATTTCATTCTTGTACGAGCTTGTTCCTTATCTCATCATCTTGAATCCGCTTTTTGGCAATTGGCTAAATGCAAATGATAATAGATAATCTTTGATATATTAACTTGGTAATTAGGATTAAATTGATTGTTAAGTTGCTGTTTTAGTCATTATTACTCCAGTAGAATGGATTGCTTACACACTTGAACGGTACACTGTCAGCCGTTCTTTCTTGACCCCGTGGACCAAGTTTTGGTCCAATTCTTGTAATGCGGCCCAAAGTGACCGTATAACCGAGTTTTTGTTTTAGTGAATCCAAGGACAAGTTAGTCCTTAAATCTCATACTTGTGGCAGTAATTCCTATGATTAAATTGGCCATATAACTTGACTGAATGTCTAGACAATCGTGGGATCTTGTATCCAATAAATCGATGCCAACGCACCGTAAGGGCCCGGTCTGGTCCTGGGGAGAGTGCCCGAAAGTTAGTGAGCCCATGAGATGTTAATGACATGGTGAGGTATTGCACCGAGTACTTGACTAGCTTGTTACGTCTATGACATGAAAAATCTCTGCTTACTCTTGTTACTTGATCGTGCTTGAAATGATGTTTAAAATACTTGCTTGTTGGCCAATTCTCAATTCTTTATTACTATCTCTTGTTGTAAATTCTTGTACTTGTTATCTTGTTATCTCTTGTCATCATTATATTTCTTGACCTTGCAAGATCTTTGTATTTCGCTATTTATTTGTATCGTCATTTATTTCATTTCTTAGCATTGCATATGAAAATGTATTTAACTTGTTAATCACGTAAACTTGCATGTTATTTCGTACTGAGCGTCAGCTCATAGTTGTTGTTTTCCCCCCTTTCCAGGCTATTCAGGTGACGATGCGCATACCGATGGGGAAGGGCAGGAGTGATATCTCTTGAGTGTACTTGTAGTAGATGCCGAGTTGGCATGGTTGATTACCTCTAGTTATTTTCTTAGAGTTGTGTTAGCACTTGTTACTCTTGGAGTCAGTTATCGTATTAGAATTCAGATTAGAAGTCATGTTTGATCGTGTATTAGCAGTGTTGGTTATTGTAATGATTTGGAATCATCTTGATCAATAGATTTGTTCCTTTTCTTAGCACCTGTGTAATTGTTTAGCTTAGCTTATTATTGTTATCTCTAGCTAACTGTACGTCCCGATATTCCGCCTCAGGGCGTGACAGTTTAGTTGGTATCAGAGCCGTAGGTTTCACATTCCTAGGTTTTCCTAAGTTCTAGGTTTTCTAAGTTTTTGCATTGTATCCCAATAACCCGGTATATCAAAAGGTGTTGTCCGAACGTTAGGCTACGCCTATCGGGAAGGTCGCGCACTTGCGCGAGTGATCTTCGGATCGATTATCTCCGCCAGGTACCGAGTTTTGGTCATGTCTAGGTGCATAGGACCCCTAACCTTGTTAAAGTCTAAGAACCCGACCTGGTGAGATTGGGTAGAAACTTGGGTTAAGTTCGTATCTTAATCGTGTTATTATCTATCTTATTGAACCTTAGTAATCTATTCCTTGTGTAGGCTTTTGAAATGGCAGCTGAACGTGCGGAATGGAGGAACTTGCAGCGTACAATTCAAGGACTTACGCAGGCTTTACAGCAAGTGGCTCAAGCAGGAGCGGCACATCATGGCACGGGTGATCTATACCGGAACTTTCGAGGGATGAATCCGCCTAGATTTGGTGGCTCGACTGATCCCGATGAAGCCAAGCACTGGCTAGATGAAATGGGAAGAATCTTCGAAGTTATGCAATGCACCAGCCAAGAGCGTGTCTTTTTGTCTACATTCCAACTGGAACGTGATGCACGTACTTGGTGGGATTCTATCAAGGCGACTCTCGGTGATCAGCATGTTACATGGGAAGAGTTCGAGGAATTCTTTAACATCACGTATTTTTCTGACCGAGTACAAGAGAAGAAAGTGGCGGAGTTCGCAGCTCTGAAATAGCGAGGTCTGTCCGTGGCAGAGTATGAGGCTCAATTTTCATGGCTTTCTCGTTATGCTACACACCTTATTTCCACCGAGAAGATGAAGGCGAAGCGTTTTCTCAATGGGCTGAAGCTACATTATATCAATCAGTTGGCACCAATGGAAATATCCACTTATTCCGAAATGGTGAGGAAAGCTCAAGTTCTAGAAGATACTCTTGAGATGACGGAGAGAATCCGTGGAAAAGGTGCAAAGAAGGAACTACCTACGGGTTCCGGGAATGTCAAACCTGGGTATAGCAAGAAGAGGCCTATTAGTGGGCCTGGTTCATGGATTGGATCTGGATCGTGGAAGGGCAAGATGCCGAGGCAGGAAGACAAGAAGCCTGGCCCTGTTGTTCCATTCAAGGGCGTGTGCAACTATTGTGACCGTCCGGGTCACAAGATGGAGGAGTGCTGGCGCAAGCTAGACGCCTATTTACGTTGTGGAAGCAAAGAGCACCGTATCCCTAACTGTCCTCTTATATCGGAGCAAGCTACACCGGCGAAAATTCAAGTCTTCAAGAAACCACAAGGCAAGCTTCAAGCTTTACATGCAGATGAAGCAGGAACCGCCGAGGACGGTGGGCTCTTCGAAGGTACACTTATTATACTCGACAAGCCAGCATTTGTTCTTTTTGATACTGGTGCCACACATTCCTTTATTTCTTGGAGATTTGCTAAGTCTTTAGCTATGGAACCTGTTTTGATGAATTCTCCGTTAGAAATATCAACACCTATTGGTACTAGATCTGCAATCCAGTATTTCTATCCTTCTAGTACGGTTATGATTGGTGAACAGAACTTTCCAGCTGATTTGATTTGCATGGACATGAAGGATTATGATGTAATCCTAGAAGCGGATTGGTTGGCTAGATATGAGGCTAATGTTCACTACAGTTCTAGCTCCGAGTCTTTTACTAGACACCCTAGACTTTCTTTTGTGGGAGTTAAGTACCATAACTCCGTATCCCTTATCTCGGCTCTTCGAGCTGATAAGCTGATGAGACGAGGATGCGAGGCTTTTCTGGCCTTTGTCTGTGCAACCCCTGAACAGCAGATTGAGATTAAGGACATTTCTGTTGTCCGGGATTTTCCTGATGTTTTTCCCGAAGAACTACCAGGACTTTAGCCTGAGCGGGAAGTTATCTTTTCTATTGATCTCTTTCCTGGCACATCTCCTATTTCCAAGGCTCCTTACCGCATGTCTCCTGCGGAACTGAGGGAATTAAAGTAACAGTTGATGGAATTGCTCGAGAAGGGTTTCATTCACCCTAGTACTTCTCCTTGGGGAGCCCCTGTATTATTCGTCAGGAAGAAAGATGGTTCGATGAGGTTGTGCATCGATTATCGACAATTGAACCAGCAGACTGTCAAGAACAAATATCCATTGTCGAGGATTGACGAATTATTTGACCAGATAGCGGGAGCTCAGTATTTTTATAAGATCGATCTTCGATCTGGATATCATCAGTTGCGGATTAAGGAAGAAGATATCTATAAAATAGCTTTCCGCAGCAGGTATGGTCATTTTGAATTTGTCGTTATGCCTTTTGGTCTAACAAATGCACCACAGCTTTCATGCAGTTGATGAACAATATATTTCGGCCCTATTTTGATCGATGGGTCGTGGTATTCATTGACAATATCTTGATTTATTCCAAGAATGAGGAAGAGCATGCTGAGCATCTGAGGATGGCATTGCAACTGTTGAGAGATCATCAGCTATATGCCAAGTTCAGTAAGTGTGAATTCTGGCTGCAAGAGGTGTCCTTTCTAGGACATATCATCACGAAGGACGGTATTTCTGTTGATCCTTCGAAGGTAGATGCAGTGAAGAATTGGGATCAGCCTACCAGTGTGACCGAAGTTAGAAGTTTCCTAGGCCTGGCAGGCTACTACAGAAGATTTATCCAAGATTTATCCAAGATTGAGGTACCTATGACAAGATTAACCCACAAGGAGAACAAGTTTGATTGGTCAGATGATTGTCAATAAAGCTTTCAGACTTTGAAGGAGTGTTTGACTACTGCACCTATATTGGCTTTACATTCTGGTGAAGGAGGTTTTGTGGTATACACTGATGCTTCAGGTATTGGTTTAGGCTGTGTACTCATGCAGCATGGAAAGGTGATTGCCTATTCTTCTAGGCAGTTGAGGAAGCATGAAGAGAATTATCATGTTCACGATTTGTAACTAGCAGCAGTCGTGTTTGCTTTGAAGATATGGAGGCACTACTTGTATGGAGAAACATTCACAGTATTTTCAGATCACAAAAGTCTGAAATATTTGTTTTCTCAGAAGGAACTTAATATGAGGCAGCGAAGATGGTTGGAGTACTTGAAAGACTTTGACTTCTCGATTGAGTATCATCCTGGCAAAGGCAATGTTGTGGCAGATGCATTAAGCAGGAAGCCTGTGGCTAGATTATCAAGTCTCATGTTACATGAGTGGAAGCTATTGGGACAATTAGCTAGTCTGGATCTGAATGTTGATAATGATCGGGTTATGATTGCACATATTCAACTTAAGTCCGAATTATTGATGGAAATCAAGTCCTTGCAAGATAATGATCCCGAGTTGGTAGAGATCAAGGGAAGCTTGAGCAGCAGACCTGACTTCATGATGGCTGACGATGGAAGATTATTATTCTAGGGTAGAACTTGTGTACCTGATGAAGCTGGAATAAAGAACAAGATTCTGGAGGAAGCACATAGATCCAGATATACCATTCATCCTGGAGGCACTAAAATGTTCAAGGATTTGAAGAGATCTTTTTGGTGGCCGAACATGAAAAGAGAAGTTGCAGACTTCGTGAGTAGATGCTTGGTTTGTCAGCAAGTTAAGGCTGAACATTTCAGACCGGCAGGAAAGTTGAAACCACTTGACATACCCCAATGAAAGTGGGAAAGCATTGGCATGGATTTCATTATGGGTCTACCTAGGACTCGTGGTGGATTTGATGCAATATGGGTGATTGTTGACCGATTGACAAAGTCAGCTTATTTCTTACCCATTAAGTCCAAGTGGACAGTTGATGTATTGGTTACTTTATATTTGAAGGAAGTGGTAAGGCTCCATGGCATACCAGTCAGCATTGTGTCTGATCGAGACCCCAGATTTACTTCACATTTCTGGAAGGGACTACAAGAGTCTCTTGGTACTCGCCTGAATTTCAGTACTGCTTTTCATCCACAGACCGATGGACAGACTGAAAGAACCAACCATATAGTAGAAGATATGCTCAGAGCATGCATGATTGATTTCGGAGGCAGTTGGAGTGATCATTTGGCTTTGATTGAATTCGCCTACAACAACAGTTATCAATCCAGCATCCAGATGGCTCCTTTTGAAGCATTGTACGGGCGAAGCTGTCGTTCCCCGTTGTGTTGGGATGAGATAGGTGAGAAGCAATGGCTTGGACCGGATCTTATTTCAGAATCGTCGCAGAACATCCGTGTTATCCGAGACCGGTTACAAGTAGCCCAATCAAGACAAAAGAGTTATGCCGACACAAGGAGAAGAGCATTAGAATTTCAAGTTGGCGAGCATGTATTCTTAAAGGTTTCTCCTTCGAGAGGGATTCGAAGATTTGGCATTCATGGCAAGCTAAGTCCGAGGTATATTGGTCCATTCGAGATCCTAGATAGAGTGGGAGAAGTTACTTACAGACTGGCATTACCACCGCAGTTATCTGACGTACACAATATTTTCCACGTGTCTATGTTACGGAAATATGTGTACGATCCCACTCACATCATTCAGCATGTGGATTTTGAGTTAAAGGAAGATTTGACCTATGAAGAAAGACCTATCAAGATTCTAGACCCGAAACAGCAGCAACTCCGGAATCGGTCTATACCGATGGTCAAGATTCAGTGGAGTCGGCGTGGAACCGAAGAAGCTACTTGGGAATCTGAAGATACTATGCGGAAGCGGTATCCCGACTTGTTCTAGGTGAGCAATCTCTTTCCCTATCCTCCGTATTTAGTGCAGTGAATTTGGAGGACCAAATTCTTTAAGTGGGGGAGGGTGTAATACCCCAAATTATTTTGGAAATTTAATTAGAATTATTTGAATTTATTTGAATCTATTTGAATTAATGAGAATTTATTCGTAATTAATTAGATTAATTCTTTAATAAATAGTATAAGTCACTTTTCAACTATTTTATAAAATCCATAAAAATTATTTTATTGTGTAATCCATTTCGTTTAACAATTTTATCTTCTTCGACTAAGCCTAATAAAATCATTAATTAGGCCTAATCAGTGGATTAAGTCCGATTTCCACATTTACCTTCCCAATAGTGAACGCAATAGTAAACCTCATCTTAAAACACCAAATTAGAGCTTAATACTCAACCAAATGAGCTCATTTCGGTGGCAAATGAAAGGCCACAATCTAAGGATCAATAGCCCTCTATCAATCGAACCTAAACCTAACCCTAACACATGGTGGCGGCTGAGTTTTGGAGTGGTCAACCTTGGCGGCGCCGTTTTCCAACACCTAACTTGCGTGGTCGATTCCTCCCAGCCCCGAAGTCTCCAGAAGCTCTATGAGCTATCAAATGAAGCTCTACGAGTCTATTTTCATTTGGTGACTGTGGTGTTTGCATTGGATTCAGATCTAGGAAGTTCTTGGTCGTTTAGTGGAGGTGGGTGGGCTGTCGTCGTCCTCCCTCCTCTCCTCTTTGATCCTTCGATTGAGGTAGGTTTCCTTAACCAAAATCAGCTTATGAATATATCAAATTGTTCCTCTCGACGATATCTTTCCAATGGTGGTAAAAGCCCCAATTTTCATTAGGTATCCAAGGAGATATTGTGGGTTTTCTAAGGTGTTGTCCAATTCGTTCTTCAGTCTAGGGCTTTAAGTTCTCTCTTTGATTGCTCTTCGATTGAGGTAGGATCTAACATCCAAACTCTAATTAATATACATGAATATAATCAGCATCTTGTTAGCTTTCATTTGGCGTAGAAAGCCCCAAATTTTATTGAGCATGTTTAGAGAATTTTGGATCGAAGTAAGAGCATGTTTAGGCTTGATTTATGGTATGTTCTTCAAGTAGAAGCATGATTTTCGGGCTGTTTTTGAGTTGGATATCTAGATCCACATATGGCATATCATACATGGTTAGAATCAACATTAAGTTAGCTTTCTTTTGATATAAGAAACCCCAAATTTCGTTGTACATATTGAGAGAACCATACGATTTAGTAGAAGCATGTCAAGAACTAGGTTTTCATGTGTTCATCATAGATAGGTTGTGATTCATTTGATTTCTATTGAAATTCGTGTTTCAAAACTCTTGTTTTATGACCCTAGTATGTATATTAAGAACCCTAGAGCATGTGGTTAAGATCCCAACCCATTTAGACCCCAAATCGTTGAGTTTCTTGTGTTTTCCGGAAGCCCGTTCGCGTTTGGGAACCCAGGGGTCGACCCCATGGGTCGACCCATGCACCCCAGCAAGCAGAAGGCTTCTGCCTGGCAGGGGTCTACCCATGGGGTCGACCCACAGCTGCAGGGGTCGACCCAATGGGTCGACCCATCACCAGGCAGACTCCTGGAATTCCAGGGGTCGACCCAATGGGTCGACCCATGCCTGGAAATTTCCAGGGGTCGACCCAATGGGTCGACCCACGTGCTATTTGACCCGAAAATGTTGGTTTTTGAACCAAGGATCGATCCAGATCATTAGGGGATCGACTCATTCAACTTAGTACAATTGAAAACTATATATTTTTGAGGATCTAATGACCTATTCATGTACCCCTTTGATTTCAATTAACATTGGTCCCTACATGCAAACATAGTGTAAAAACATGCAGTTTATCATCTTCATTTCAACGTATACAATGGTTAAATAGAAACCCACATAATTAGTGGTTAATTGTGTAACTAGATTTCTGTTAATGCATGCTATTTCATTCCTGTACGAGCTTGTTCCTTATCTCATCATCTTGAATCCGCTTTTTAGCAATTGGTTAAATGCAAATGATAAAAGATAATCTTTGATATATTAACTTGGTAATTAGGATTAAATTGATTGTTAAGTTGCTGTTTTAGTCATTATTACTCCAGTAGAATGGATTGCTTACACACTTGAACGGTACACTATCAGCCGTTCTTTCTTGACCCCGTGGACCAAGTTTTGGTCCAATTCTTGTAATGCGGCCCAAAGTGACCGTATAACCGAGTTTTTGTTTTAGTGAATCCATGGACAAGTTAGTCCTTAAATCTCATACTTGTGGCAGTAATTCCTCTGATTAAATTGGCCATATAACTTGACTGAATGTCTAGACAATCGTGGGATCTTGTATCCAATAAATCGATGCCAACGCACCGTAAGGGCCCGGTCTAGTCCTGGGGAGAGCGCCCGAAAGTTAGTGAGCCCATGGGATGTTAATGACATGGTGAGGCATTGCACCGAGTACTTGACTAGCTTGCTACGTCTATGACATGAAAAATCTCTGCTTACTCTTGTTACTTGATCGTGCTTGAAATGATGTTTAAAATACTTGCTTGTTGGCCAATTCTCAATTCTTTATTACTATCTCTTGTTGTAAATTCTTGTACTTGTTATCTTGTTATCTCTTGTCATCATTATATTTCTTGACCTTGCAAGATCTTTGTATTTCGCTGTTTATTTGTATCGTCATTTATTTCATTTCTTAGCGTTGCATATGAAAATGTAATTAACTTGTTAATCACGTAAACTTGCATGTTATTTCCTACTGAGCGTCAGCTCATAGTTGTTGTTTTCCCCCCTTTCCAGGCTATTCAGGTGACGATGCGCATACCGATGGGGAAGGGCAGGAGTGATATCTCTTGAGTGTACTTGTAGTAGATGCCGAGTTGGCATGGTTGATTACCTCTAGTTATTTCCTTAGAGTTATGTTAGCACTTGTTACTCTTGGAGTCAGTTATCGTATTAGAATTCATATTGGAAGTCATGTTTGATCGTGTATTAGCAGTGTTGGTTATTGTAATGATTTGGAATCATCTTGATCAATAGATTTGTTCCTTTTCTTAGCACCTGTGTAATTGTTTAGCTTAGCTTATTATTGTTATCTCTAGCTAGTTTCTAACTGTACGTCCCGATATTCCGCGTCGGGGCGTGACATACCTGATTAGACTCTTCTTCTTCTTCTCTTCCATTCCTGGCCATCAAGCAGATGTCCTTTTCTAATTTCTCACTATCTGAGGAAGTGATCAGCGTGCCTTCTTCCTCATCACTCCATGTACTGACCCTGGCCTTTCCCTTTGGTGCTTTCTTCCATGGTCTTCCTTTCATTTTCTGTAACTCTGGACAATCAGCCTTCATATGGCCACTCTTCCTGCAATGATAACAAGTATTATCGTCATATGTTTCAGCAGGGTTAAATTTATACCTGTTTTGCTTCCTGCTGTGGTGTTTTCTGTAGACATTTTTCCCTTTTATTCTAAGAAATCTTCTGAACTCTCTTGTAATCATAGCTAGTTCATCCTTTTCAAACTCCGATCCAGATAGGCTCCGATCACTGGATGATCCATTGCATCTGGACTATTTTGAACAGCTATGCTTGGCCTTCAGAGCAATAGGCTTCTTGTATTCGAGCTCTTCAGCTTGTAGAAGATTCATCTCGTACGCCATCAAAGAGCCTATCAGCTCATTAGGTTTTATCTTTTGTAGATCTTTTGACTCCTCAACCACAGTTGCTTTGGTATGCCATTTCGGAGTCAACGATCGAAGGATCTTCCTCACAACTTCATGATCAGTATAACTTTTTCCCAGATTTCTTAGACCATTTGTTATGATGGTCAGACGAGCATACATTTCGGTCACTGTCTCACCGGGCTTCATCCGAAATGCTTCATACTTTGACACTAGCATATTTTCCCTCGTCTCTCTCACTTGAGATGTTCTCTCATAAATGACTTCAAGGGTATTCCACATCTCTTTCGCCGTCTTGCAAGATGACACTCTATCAAATTCAGTGGGATGGAGTGCACACTGAATGGCGTTGATGGCGCTCCAATTCAGAGTAGATTTCCTAATTTCTTCTCTAGTCCACAATTCCTCGTTCTCATGTAGCTCATAAGGACCTTTGCTCACAATTTTCCAGACCTCGTAATCTTTGGCTCTGAGGAAGACCTGCATCCGGTTCTTCCAATATGGGTAGTTGGATCCGTCGAAGAATGGTGGCTTCGTAGTGGACTGTCCCTCTGCTGTTAACCCTCTAGCATCCATGGCCGTTCCTCTTTAGGATGTTAGTCCTGCATAAAGAGTTAGGCTCTGATACCAATTGTTGGGACGCTAAAGGTGATCTAGAGGGGGGTGAATAGATCAGTCACCTGTTAAAAACTACGGCAGTAGATTCAAATGCGGAATGAAAACTTCTGCTGAATAGATAGAGGGCACAAAGCAAATACTAGCCAGAACTGAAGAACCATTCTAAGCAAACATCTACTGTGCAAAGAACAGAAATATAGAAGCGATGCAAACCATAAAACAATCACACAGTAGACAAGATATTTTTAGGTGGTTCGGTCCTCCAGATGTACATCCACCCCACACTCAACCCGAGTGTGGATTACTGCTGACTCACAACTTGAACCGCTGGGCCTCACAGCTTACCTACAACCTACTGAGCCTCACAGCTTGCTGTCCGAGGTATCCACCTCGCCTGCTGAGCCTCACAGCTTGCTGTTCAGAGGAATCCTCCTCTGCAAAACCGCTGGGCAATACAGCTTAGCCGTCCAGTGGAATCCTCTACTGCAAACGCTGGCAAACAGCTTGAACACAAGAGTTTCGAAAAACAAAACAAAAACAAACGAAAGATAAAATGTATCCCTGCAGGGAATGTAGCTCAAACAAGTGAGCAATACTCAGATCTGGTTTTGAACCAAAGATCTGAGGAACATCTATCTCAACTCTTCTCTCTCTCAACTCTCTCTCTCTCAACTCTCTCCTTCTTCTCTTTCTTTTCTCTTCTACTGGATCGTGGAAACTCTCACTCTGCCTCTGCTCCTTTTATCACGATCAGTCTTCTTCTGAGGAAGAAGGCTTGCTTTTATAACAGCAGGAGCAGCACTGGGCGTATGTCTTCCACAGTTCCCGCCCAAATATTTTGGCCACGTGTCATCATCCTGTCAGCCCTTCCAGCCTCGGATCACGTGCCATTCTTAAGCTTCACGAACAGTACCTGTGAGATAGAGAGAATTATCAGTTTGAGTAAGCAAAGTGTGTACATCAAGAATGAATGCACAATGGCTGTATGGACTTTGCGTTCTGAACAATGTACATACTTGCCACCTGAAGTGTGAAATGCAGTGTGTAGACTTTGCAATGTATGGACTTTGCAATGTGAAGACAAAGCATGTACAGACTTGGAAATGCTTGAGGCACAGAATGCACATGCTAGAGTTATGAGTGTATAGACTTGATAGCACATGCTGCAGTATGCATATAGTGAAGTATGTACATTGACGATAAATGAGATGCAGCTTAACAAGCACTGACTTGATGCTCACACGGCTGTTCATACTTGCATGAGACGCTGGGTGAGACGCAGGATGCACTAGCGGTACAGACTTTGCGTATGCACATGAGACGCTGAATGAGACGAATGGATGTACAGACTTGGGCTGTACATACTTTAAATCAAATATCCATAGAGACGCTAAGTGAGACGGAGGATGCGATGTGATGTACAGACTTAGCATGAGACGCAACCTGAGACACTCAATGTACAGACTTAGAGTTCGTGCATGCTACAGTGCTAATGTATAGACTTAGTGTTCTGCAGCCAGAAAAATGAATGCACAGTCAATGTATAGACTTGCTAACATGCATGAACAAGTGGCGATGTTTAGACTTGGCCAATGCAGCGATGTATAGACTTGACATATGCACTGGCTGTACAGACTTGGCCACGAGCTGAACTATCGGATGTATAGACTTTGCTCAGTTCAACTGGTGGATGTACAGACTTTGAGACTTAGCGTTAATTCATGGGCTGTACAGACTTCCTATATGCTCAAGTCCAATGTATAGACTTGCTGAGATGATGCACCTGAAGAATGTACAAACTTAATGAGCTGCAGCATAAACACATCAACAGAGAATGTATAGACTCTGCATGCATAAGGCAAGCATGCAATGCAACAGACTGTATAGACTTTGTTTGTGTTGTGCAACCGATGTGCATACTTGCTAGCCAGACACTACAAAGACTCTTTACAGACTTTATAGCGTGCAAACTAGCCATTTGAATGTATAGACTGTGTGGACTTGATAGCATGCGGATGAATGGACTTAAGCAATGTACTGACTCTGAACGCATGCAATGTAGCAGGGCAATGTATACTAAACACAATGACTGGCTCACTGTGTTGCTATCATCAAAACAAAATATCATATGCTTTTGCCTAAGGGGCACAACAATTGATGCGTGCGAATAAGTTGGTGTATTCTTGTCTTGTGTCTCAACATGGTCTGTGCATGTCTACTGGTATGTTGATCATGTCCGTGCACAAGATTGCTATGAGACCAACCTGAGTCCGTGCATATGTATATAGAGTCTTTGCACATTTGCCTTGATGTCTCAGCAAGTCTATACAATCTCCACACTTGTCTGACGATTATATGTCTTGACAGACTGATAGGTCAACTGCTCATGACTATTAAGTAGGGCACGTGATCCAAGGCAGATCGTCCCTGACAGATGACTGCCACGTGGAAGCTACAGTGCCCAGATTTGGACACGTGGGTGAGAGCCTTCTGGAAGCATTTGGATGGGAGTGTTCCATCAACACGTCCAATGCGTGAGCCTGTGGGTCCTGACTGAAGATATATATATGACCTTTCTTCTGCGAACAAAGAAGGATGCTGAATCGAAGATATCCGAGTGGAGATCTGAGAAGAGAAGTAGAGTAGAATAAGAGCAGAGCAGAAGTGAAAGAGAGAAAGCTCGTGAGATCGAGAGAAAGAGAGAGAGTGAAGAGAGAGCTCGAGGAGAAGAAGATAGAAGACTTTGCTGAAGATTAGTCCCACTGGACCTTGGATCAAATCCAGGCCAGTCAGCTCCTGTGAGAGCTTCAGTTGGTTTACGATTTTTCAGCTTTCAGTCGCTGTGATTTCCTATCTCTTGTTTTCCTTTTACACCCTTTATTTCAAGCTGTTAGTCAGTAGAGCAAGCTGTGACGCTCAGCGGTTTCAGAGGAGGATTCCTCTGGTAAGCTAAGTTATATTGCCCAGTGGGTCAAGCTGTTAGGTAGTGGATGGCTAAGCTGTATTACCTAGCGGAAGCAAGCTGTGACGCTCAGCTGTTGTAGGCAAGCTGTGAGGCCCAGTGATTTAAGCTGTGTATCAGTGGAAGCCACACTCTAGTTTGAGTGTGGGGTGGACATAGGTCTGCGTATCGAACCACCTAAAAATTCCCTTGTCTACTGTGGTTTGGTTGTCTTATTCCTTTATATGAATGCTTAGGCACGATCTGTCTCTCTATGTCCAGTGAGCATGTTGGTTGCACGTTTTCTATTTGATTGAGCGACTCACTGTCCTTCAGACTTGGTAGAACCTAGTTTGTTTTAATTCCGCATCTCTAATTGTTATAGTTAATTTTATTGGGTAAAATATTTAAGGGATTCATTCAACCCCCCTTCTGAATCCAAGCCTTGGTCCTTACTCTTGGTATCAGAGGATACCGTCTAAGACTCATTTGACCCTACACTTTCCACCGCCTAACAAAGAGGCATGGTATTATACCCCTCCTCTGCATGAGGGCCTGGGGGCAGAAACTTCAACTGCTGAGGGACTAAACGCGTCCAGAAATGATGATGGGATGCCATTGGTCCCACCCGAAGTCAAGATGGGAAGTAACATTCCCGACTCTTATCAATCTGATCTTGCCCTAGTGGCCAAGCTATACCAAAACCTCCAAGAAGGAGAAGTGCTGAGAAGAGAACTAAGCAGGATGGGTTTATACCTAGCTACACCCGGGTGGGCAGGACCCTTATCTGAAGCTCTACATGGCGGTATTGAGCCACTCGAAACCTCACTGGCGCCGGTAATGCCCCGAATGATACATGAACAGACAGGGGGCACCCTCCCTCAGCAGCTGTAGCACGTTCCCTCGGTGCGTCCCTCAACTTCCCGGGCACGCTAGGAGGTGACTCTTACACCTTAGTGAACCCCACCGATAAACCTACTTCTACAATCATCCAACTTGTGTCCGAGCCTGATAGCTGTGCCAGCAATGAACGAGCTAAAAATGCAACAAACCCCTGAAACGAAGCTAGCTGAGGGAGAAGTCACCGAGGTACAACTATATCTGACAAGGCAAAGGGATGATGAGTCCGCTTCAATCTACATCCAACGATGGAGAAATCTCAGTGCAAGGTGCAGACACCCACCCGGCCATAGGGATGCTATACAAATGTGCAAATGTAGCATGAAGACGCATAACCTGCTACGGGAAATCGGCGTTGAAGTCAAGTCCTTCGATCAATTGAATGATCTGGCAACCGATGTTGAAGCCCTTTTGGCAAAGCACTGCCCGGCTACTGCTACCCCGATTCAAAAGAATAAACTACATGGCGGACGGCCGACGCAAGAAGAAATGCACCCTACTGATTTTGAAGCTTTCCTGCAACGAATCAATAAATCAAAAGGAGCGGCTGGCCCTTCTACCATCAAGCTTGCTGAGCAAAAGTCCTCACTGAGAGGAAGAATGAAGAAGCCGTATTCCTTTCCGAAGGATAAAACCCAGACGTTGTTTGAGTGGGCCCGCGGATACGACAAGGTCATCCTCCTGGAACCCAAAAAGCCAAATGATGCCAGGTGGAAAGATAATCCTCAGTTCTGTCCCTATCACCAATAGAGGGGGCACTCTATTGAGGATTGCTATGTATTCAAGGATATCGTCGAAGGCCTGATTCAAACAGGTGAATTACGAATGGGTGAACACAAGGTGGACCCACCTCGCCCGCACCAATTTCCCATCTTTAAGACGTCGGCCAACATTGCCTCGCTGTACCAGCTAAAGCAACACTTATGCTAAAGGGTATTTCAGGCTCCTCAAGCTATGGCGAGAAGCCGAAGAAAACTTGAGATGCAGATGGTGCTCCGCTCTGGGGGCAAATGCTAAAAACAAAAGAAGAAAGAAAAGATAAAGATGAATGAAGAGCCTACTAGTGTAAAGTGCAGAGGTTCCATCCTTCAGCTTAGCTATTTAGGCCGAAGCATGCTCTCATGTATCTCGGATATGCTATCCTTTGGTTTAGCCACCTCGGCCAAAACCTGCCTATATATATTTATATATATCAAATATCCCATCCTTCGGCTCTCACAGCCCGCTCTCCCAATGTCCTTTGGCTTTTATAGCCTACTTTTCCAATATCGTTTTGGCTTTTATAGCATACTTTCCCGATATCCTTTTCAGATTTATAGCCTGCTTTCAAATATCCTTCGATTTTACAACCTACTTTCCCGCTATCCCTTGAGTTTTTACGACCCACTTTCCGACTATCCTTTGGGTTTTACAACCTGCATTCTCGCTTTCCTTGAGATTATATAGCCTGCTTTCTCGCTATCCTTTGGGTTTTACAACCTGCATTCCCGCTATCCTTTGGGTCTCACAACCCGCTTTCCCGCTATCCTTTCGGTTTTACAACCCGCTTTCCATTTTTTTTTGGTCTCACAACCCGCTTTCCCGCTCTCCTTTCGATTTTGCAACCCGCTCCACCGCTATCCTTTGGGTCTCACAACCCGCTTTCCCGCTGTCCTTT
The DNA here is from genome assembly GCA_022559845.1 of Amorphophallus konjac. Lineage (NCBI taxonomy): Eukaryota > Viridiplantae > Streptophyta > Magnoliopsida > Alismatales > Araceae > Amorphophallus > Amorphophallus konjac. Next base: position 118,768,568 of record CM040129.1, on the reverse strand, counting down.
GGGTTTTACAACCCGCTTTCCCACTTTCTCGCTATCCTTGGGTTTTGTAACCTGCTTTCTCGCTATCCTTTAGGTTTCATAACATGCTTTCCTGCTGTCCTTTGGGTTTTATAACCTACTTTCCCGCTACCCTTTGGCTCTTACAGCCTGCTTTCTCGCTTTCCTGCTATCCTTTGGATTCTACAACCTACTTTTCTGCTGTCCTTTGGTTTTTACAGCCCGCTTTCCCGCTATCCTTTGGGTTTTATGGCCCACTCTCTTACTCTCTGCTTAGACTTTCCATCAAAACCTGCTGTCCCATTCTTGGTCCCACCGGGATTCACTCACAAAAAAAAAAACAAAAAAAAACAAAAAAAACTCCCTAGAGTGCTCTTGATTCTGAATGTTTGCTTGCCCTGCTTGCATGCTTGTTTGTCAATATATATATTTAATATACTTCCTTCGAACTTCTTAGGACCTTACTTCCTTGATAAATAGTGTTACCCCGATTCCGGATGTGTGCGTCACCACACATGCTAAGAAAAAAAAAGAAAGAGAGAGAGAGAGAGAGAAGAAAAATAATTTTTGGTGGGTGCAGGCGTCAAGGGGAAGAGTCATAACTGTGTTGTTAGCATAACTGACAAAACATACCCGAGGCAAAACTCCCACACTTTACACACAATGTGATCAATGATCTCTAACCACAAGGATCTCAGAATTTCTTCCTAACACTCTTTGGAGGCTCAAACCCCTACACTCACACGAAAGGTAATCGTGAGGAAAAAGTTCCCTGCTCCCTTAAAAAAATGAATGAAACGAATGATGAAAAAGTAAAATGTGAATCCAAGTAGCCGGGAATCCCCACTGAAACAAATAAGGAGACTCGCGTGAAAATGGTGAAGCAAATTACAACAAGGATGAATCCTAGTAGTCGGAATCCCCATTAAGACACATGAGGAAACTCGCACCAAATGGTGAAGTCTAAAATTCAAAATAAACAAGGGGGCTGTGTGAAGGTACCGAAAGTCAAAAGCTTGAAATGCATGTGTCGGCCCTAGAGTAATCCTCTAGTGTTGCTCGGAACGTCTGCATATCCCTATGTTTAGGGCTCACTCCTTATGCACTTACACTTTCACACCATGGAGAAATTGCCTCAGGTGTAGATTATGATTTAAGCTATGCACATAGGTTATGAAATATCATCTTGACGAATGCACATCTCCTTTAGCTGTGCTTCATGGGCCGCACTCCACCTATAAGTCATGGGCGCTTTTCTTATCCTATCCCCGATAGAGGGGAGCTATTCTATATATATCTATCTTTGTGTGCTTGTGCCAATGGATGCTTGCATGCCTGAATAAAAGGACAATAATGAAAAGAACAACAATAAAAATAAAACGAATGAATGAAAACTCTCAAAAGTTTGTCTCTTGCAGCCTACTTTCCAAAACTTTGGCTCTCGCAGTCGGCTCTCCAAATTCTGGCTCTCGCAGCCTCCTTTCCTAAATCCAAATTCTGGCTCTCGCGGCCTACTTTCCAAAATCCGAACTCTGGCTCTCGCAGCCTACTTTCCAAAATCCGAACTCTGCCTCTTGCAGCCTACTTTCCAAAATCTGAACTCTGGCTCTCTCGGCCTACTTTCCGAAATCTTAATTTTGGCTCTCACAGCCTACTCCCCAATTTCGGCTCTCGCAGCCTACTCTCCAAATTTTGGCTCCCGTAGCCTACTTTCTGGACTTCGACTTTTAAAGTATACTATCTTAATCTTGGCTCTCGCAGCCTTCCTTTCCAAAATTAGCTCTTAAAGCTTGCTCCCCCAATTTCGGCTCTCATAGCCTGCTTTCCCGCTATCTTTCGGCACCAGCGGCCTACTTTCCTGCGATCTCTCGGCTCTGTGCCTGCTTTCCCGCTATCTTTCGGCTTACTCGACCTACTTCCCTGATGTCGGCTTTTACCACCTCCGTTCTCGCTGCCCTTCGGCCTACTCGGCCTGCTTTCCTGATGTTAACTTTTACAACCTGCTTTCCCACTGTTCTTTGGCCTACTTGCTCTACTTCCCTAATGTTGGCTTTTGCAGCCTACTTTCCTTCTATCTCTCGGCTCTCACGGCCCGCTCCTCGATTTTGGCCCTCGTAGCCCGCTTTCCCGCTCCCCTTTGGCTCTTGTAGCCTACTCTCCTGATTTCGGCATGGCAAAGCCCGCTCTCACAATTTTGGCTCTCGCAGCCTTTTTTCCCGATTTTGACTCTCGCAGCCCACTCTCCCAAATTCTGACTCTTGCGGCCTACTCTCCAAATTTTGAATTTCGGCTCTCGAAGCCTACTTTCCCAATTTCGGCCCACTTTTCCAAATTTTGGCCCTCACAGCTTGCTCTCTTAGTTACGGCTCTCGCAGCCTGCTCCCCAATTTCGGCTCTTGTGGCCCGCTTTCCCGCTGTCTCTTGGCTCTTAGCCTACTTTCCCGCTATCTTTCAGCTCTCGCGGCCTACTTTCCTACTATCTCTCGACTCTCATGGCCCGCTCCTCGATCTTGGCTCCCGTAGCCCGCTTCCCTGCTCTCCCTAGGCTCTTGCAGCCCCCTTTTTCGCTGCCCTTCAGCTCTCGCAGCCTTCTCTCTTGACTTCGGCTCTTAAAGCCTACTTTCCTAATCTCGGCTCTTAAAGCCTGCTCTCTTAAGGTCAGCTCCTGCAGTCCGCTTTCCTGAATCTCGGCTCTCGCAACGTACTCTCCTAATCCTGGCTCTCGTAGCCCACTCCCGAAAATCGGCTTTCGCAACCTACTTTCCCGAATCTCAGCTCTCGCAGCCTACTCTCCTAATCCTGGCTCTCACAGCCTACTCTCCTAATCCTGGCTCTCACAGCCCACTCCCCAACATCGGCTTCCGCAACCTGCTTTTCCAAATTTTGGCTCTCGTAGCCTACTCTCCTAATCGTGGCTCTCGCAGCCCACTCCCCAAAATCAGCTTCCGTAGTCTGCTTTCCCGAATTTTGACTCTCGCAGTCTACTATCCTAATCCTGGCTCTCGCAGCCTACTCCCCAAAATTGGCTCCCGTAGCCTACTTTCTTAATTTTGGCTCCCCAAGCTTGCTTTCCCAATTCGGTTCGAAGTCCACTCTTCTGATCACGACAAAGATAAAGGATACACGGATAGTCAATTTCAAGTGGGCTACACCCGCAGGCCCCACTCCCGCATCCCTCTTTTGCGACACCTGCAAGTGGGGGGCATTTGTTGGCACTCAAAAAAAAAATGAAATAAGAAGGGAATGAAATAAAAGAGAAAAAATTGAAAATGAAAAGGGGCCAAGCCCAATCCAAAAAGCAAAAGAAGAGAAAATGGGCTAAAAGAAGGGAAATGGGTCAAATGGGCCACAAATGCAATGATAAAAAGAAAATAAAAAAAGATAAATAGGAGGAAAATAGGTGAATAGTGCCATGAGTCACGCCCTCACCTCGCGTGTGGGGGGGCACTGTTCACCCCTCCCTTCCGTGGCTTCTTCTCCCGCAAGAGCTTTCAATGCTCAAAGCCCCTCCATGCCGGCTTGTGGCCAGCCATGCCGCGCACGGACGAAGCCCCCCTGCTCTCTCCCCTTGCTCCACTGCGCCTTCATGTGAAGCCATCACAGCCGTGTGAAGTGGCAGCAGCAACATCAGCCACATCAACTGCGCAGCATGTACGCAACGGCGCCCCTATCCGCCAGCGGCTCCCTCACGCACCTACTCCTCCGTGACATCAGCAGCGACAGCTGAAGCAGCAACGTGGCAGTAGCAGCAGCCAACAGTAGTAGCCGCGATAGCATGGGCAGCAGCAGCATTAGCAGTTGCAGTGGCAACTGCAAACAGAACAAAGAAAAAGAAAAGCCATAGAAACGGGAAACCCTTTTTTTTCCCTACTCTGCCTATATATACAAGGCCCATGGCAAGATGAAAAAAGGGGAATGCTAAGAAAACTCTGCCCGAAGTTATGCTTGAGGAGTTGAAGAGAGAGAAAGGAGAGTGAGAGAAGAGATAGAGGTGAGGGAAGGGGAGCATGAGGCTCCGGCCCTTGCTTTCCCCCCTTTTTCTTTGTATTTTTCCTGCTTCCTTTCATGCTGCCCTACGATGTATTCTCCTCTGTTATGAAGTAGAGAGATGTCCCCCTTTTGGAGATTTCCATGCTGCAATTCCTTGGCTGTTTAATCTGTGATACCCAAGATTTCCTCTCCGTCCATATCCCTCAATCTGTATGACGTTGATTCCTATTCCCATCGGTATATATGCATATATATATATATATATATATATATATATACATTCATTTTTTTTGTGTTCGACTCCTCTTCCTACAGTAGACATGATAAACCCCTTTCTTTTTATTTTCTCCAAGCCACCCATACGACAATTTAGCTACTATCACGATGGCCACCGACCCGGAGCTCACTCCGATCTATGAGTGTGGCCCCGGGTTGCCAACCATCGGAAGCCCAACATATGTCTTCTTCACTTCACCATGAGTGTGATTTTCTTCTCAAAACCCCATTTTGGAGTTTGGACCGATTCTATGGCCATGACTCCAAAGGGGTGAGGAACAAGGGATTCAATCCCAAAACGACCCATCATTTTCCACGGATTCTAGATTTTGGGTTCTTGATCACTCATGGACCCCCGGGGGCTCGTTACTTCATAACATGAACCCCGGGTGGCATCCCTTCGAGGATTGAACATCGATAGCCTTACATGGTGATAGCTCAAGTGCACATCTCGACGACGAGTTTGTGGCGACCCATGGGTCGGCGAGGTCCTTTGTAGGCTAGCCCTCGGGATCTTTGCGCCCAAAATAGGTGATGGGATATTGCTGCTTCCGTGCGCATCCCTATTTGTTTGGGGGCCATATCAGAGTTTCTCCTTAGGCACGTCCCCTATTTACACCCCCCCAAAGCTCCGGGTCTAGGAGAGGTGCTGCCAAAGTTTTTTCAGGTGATTTGAAGACTAATGACGTTAAGTGGGCTGAGCTCAAGAAATTGCGAGTTTATCATTGAACGAAACTCACTAATGTGACCTAATGCATGACAAGCTTGAAGAAATGTAGTGATCAATAACAGTTCTGAAAATTGTTGAAACAGAACAAGCCAAACAAAAAAATGAATGTTGAATATTGGAGCTTCCTGATTCAAAGAATTGGAATCCGGTTTTGACTAATACGTACAAAGAAAAGATAATGATCACACTTATTTTTTGAGCTTGCTGAATATCAAAATGAAGCAAGGGTTGGAGACCCAATTTCTCAAATTTGAACAAAAATTCCAATCCAAATGAGTTCACATATATCGAACCCCCAAGAGAAGAAGAGATAATGATTGATGCAATTTTCTGAAAACTACTGGAAATCTGAAACTCTCAAACCAAATTTGAATTTCTGCATGGCCAACCATAATTCTGAGAACTGCTGAAAACAGAATAAGTAAAACAAAAAAAAATGCTGGATGAGCATGGCACTTCTTGATTCAAGAATGTAAATCTAGTTTGGATTGATACATACAAAGAAAAAAGGATAATGATAAACTCAATCTCTGAATTTCTGAAATCAAAGTGAACAGACCTAATAAAAGATGAGCCAAAAAAATGCCAACTCCCAGATAAAAAAAATTGAACTTCTTGCATCTGGGCATTCTGCATTTGCATATATCATGTCCCTTGGGCATTTGATGCTCTAAAGTGATTACACCGAACTCAAACCCCAAGGTCTGGCTGGGTAGACCATGTGCAGCAGTTTGCACAGGGGTCAACCCCCACACCCCCGCTCCTTTGAGGTCTGCCAGCCCCCCCTCGCACATTTGCATAGTTCAAAAAATAAATTTTTGCATTTCCCACCTGCATGCGTGTACATCTCGCCCTTTGAGCATCTAATATTCTAAGGAGATCATTAGGCATGAAATCCTTGCATGCCGTGCTTAAAGTTCCCCAAACCACTTCATGTTGTTTCAAGAAAGGAAGGGGAAGGGTGAGGCAGAAGTCTGTTGCTGCCAGGGCCCAAGTCGACTTGGGTTGGCCCCCAAGTTGACTTGGCCCCTGTGCCAGCAGCAGAAATCCGCTGTTGGCCTGGGTTTTCTTAAAAAAATTATTATAGAATAACAACAACATCAAAACAAAGAATCAAACAAAATGAAAACAAAGAAGGGAATTTAAAAGGTGGAATGATCGAAGATTAAGAAACCCCTGAAATTGCTTTCGCCGCTGAATTTGCTGGACCGAACTCAAGATTCGCTCGACCGAATAGCGGATGAGACGACGCAGCCTGACGGTTGCGTCGACTCACCCGTGGGCCTCCCATCTCTGGGAGGATCAGAAGACCGAACGGGCTTTCCGGTCGAACGATCAGTCATGGGGTCGACCCCATTTGCTAGTGCGTTGACCCATCTAACAGGCTCCCCCAGTTTTCATCTTGCCTCCCCTTCGTACTACGTCGATGTAGGCAGATCCTGCGTCAACCCGGCCAACGAGCTTCTCTACCTTGGGAGGTTCGATGGCTTAAAGCAGCGAAGAATTGAAGTGCAAGGGAAGGCTACGTCGACGTAGGCAACCTCCTGCGTGGAGCCAGCCATTTCCTGGCCTTCTGGGCCGCTGACCCTTTACGTCGCGTCAACGTAGGCGACCCCTGCGTTGACTCAACCTTGATCAAAAAAAGGGGAAGATAGATCATGTAATTATGAAAGTAATACAAATTAAAAAAATGATAATGAACATGAAATGCACTCATCCCAATGAATTTAATGGCTTTTATCCAAAGCTTCCCCCCCCCCTTTTTTTGACCCTCAGCTAAGGGATCATCAGAAATAGGCCCTTGCAAGCCACGTCTCGGCTCGAGGATTCACCCCACCATGGCCATGGCTCGGCTTTGCTCCGGGCAGATAATCCACCGAATTTAAACTGCTTCAACCGGGATTTAGCTGAATTTCGCTATTTATTCAAAGATTAAAGGTGCCGTACCCCGACATACATGTATCCCGGTGTTATATATACACTTGGGGTGCTTCTAACTTGGACGTCCGTCCAAATATGAAATGGCCAATGTACGGCCGATATGACTCCAAATATCCTTCTGCACCCCACTATGGGGGATTTTAATGCTTTTCAATATGCTATTTACTCCTTTCATGAAAATTGATATTTAGGCCATGAGGCCCCTTACCTTGGCGATTAATCAGAGATTTTCCCCTCTTCGAGGGGATGTAATGAACACTGTGACCTTTATGGCACGGCGGGTCTCCAGTCCCGACTCGATACCCATAATCGTCTGGTTAGTCAGACAGAGCGCACCCCAGGCTTCGGACCACTCCAGTCTTGAGGCCCGAACACATTGTCACCTAGGTGATTGGCACGCCCTAGCACTCGATAAAATGATGAAAATGATAAACTGATAAATGATATTTCAATAAGCATAGAGTGTGTCCAACAAGTTGGCACGCCCGGTGGGACAGATGATGCCGAATCAAAAGAACACCCGATATACCACGATATTTCGATAAGCGTAGAGTGCGTCCAACATGGCCCTCCTCATAGTATTAGTACGGCCTGTGGGGTAGAACTTTTTAAGAAATTCCTTTTACATTTCAGCCCATGTTTCTATAGGTTTCCCCAAAGCCCCTACCTAATATTTGACTTTATCTTTCAGAGAGAATGGGAAAAGAGTTAATCTTAGGGCATCATCAGAAAAATTCTGGATCATGACTGTAGAGCAAATTTGTAAGAATTTATCAAGGTGTTTATATGGGTCCCCATTAGTGTTTTCATAAAATGAAGGTAACATTTGGATGGTGCTGGACTTGATTTCATATTGAATGGCTTGATTTTGAGGTGTTTGAACATAGAATGAAGGTTGGTATTGATTAGGCATGGAATAGTCCTTCATTTGCTTAGGAGATTCATTGTTATCAGCCATTTGATCTTGATGTTGGTTTCTTAGATTCCCAAGTCTTTCGATATCAGCAAATGGCCCTAACAGTTTTTTTTTGCTTGTTTATTTATTAACAACCACAAACAAGTTATCAAACAATTATCATATAACTAAATGGAGGACCTACACCTATGAGTGAGATTTCTCATAAATCAACCTAAGTCCACTCAAGTCCACTATCAAGATCGTTCAATAGCTAGATAAGAGGTGGGGCTGTGGGAGACTCCCCCTACTCTCGTAAGGACCTAATTAAATAACCACAAGCTCGTTTAAGGCATTTGGCGTTGGACCTCTAGCCTAGACACAAGTTTCCAAAATTGATAATGGGCCCAAGATGAGCCTAAGTTTCAAAGTGAACCCTAGGGCCAATGTCTACTGAATTTTTATTGGGCTTAGGTGATGCAAGAGATGCAAGCGGTTATGATTTTTGGGCTAAGGAAGGGTGATCAAATCCCCACCTTATGTTGTTTTGGGGTAGTGTCCTTAAGATATTTTGAAAAGATGTACAACAGACAAAGTTCAAACAAGGGGTTTTATGCAAGCATGGAAATACATGAGTATGCTTTTAAAAAAGTTAGAGATCTCTCCTTATCCCTCGCAATCTTCAACAAAAAGAAACTTGACAAAAATAGTTTCTAAATGATGAATGTCCTAAAGCAAGAATGTGTGTTTGCTAATCTTGAAGTGAAGATTTTATTAGTTCAATTTTTTTTAGTTAATGACCCTATCTAACCAAGTATAGAAAAGAAATAAAAAAAACTAAATGAAAAGAAAGAGGGTTAAGATACTTACTTGAAGAGCAATCCCTCGTGCTTTTTATGATAGAAATAAATAGAGAAAAATGGTAAAAGACTTACCTCAAAACCCCCCTTTTATGGCTTTTGTGAGTTTTCAGAGTTTTTTTGTTGTTTTACTGAATATGACCTTCACTTGCAGTTTTGAACTTTCTGTAACGCTTTATTTCTTTGGAATTTTCAGAATTCTAGCTCTTTACTAATAGATGCCTACTTTCTACGATGTTTTTCCTGACATATTTTTTTTTTCTGTAATTTCAAGTCCAATTTTCCCCTTTTTTATTTTTTTTGAAAAATAAAAGAATCAAAAGTAAGTATTAATATAAACAAAAAGGAAACACACAATTATCAACCAAAAATCCAAAGTCTCCCCCGCAACGACGCCAAAAATTGATGCGAGCGAATGCTCATCGTTAAAAACACCGCGTACATAATTTCAAAAATTGGCACTCACACATGATAACATTAAGATTTTATAGTATAGTGATGAATACGAGTCGATCCCACGCGGAGGTTAGAACTTTTAAAGTTGAAAACCTTATGTTCCTTTAAAAAAAGAGATTGTTGAATGAGTTTTAACGTTGAAATTAAAATTGCACTAAGTAAATCTAGCTAAAGAAATGCGTAGGATCCCGGGGTCCTACTAACCATTCTGAGCAAACTTCGGGAGCTATCGCCTAAGAAGGCACTATTGGGATCACATAGACGAGCTAGAAATTGTCAGTAGGAGAAGGGGAGAGACATTCATTCATTGCACAGAAATAAACATATCAGGGAAATGAACATACAGAATGTTGTAATGTCCCAAAAAAAAATAAAGTCAGATGGCCAACTATTTCATTGTTAGAGGGAAAGGGAATACAGGAGATGTAAACCTCGATCGGGCAAAAAAAAACAAAAAAAAACAACCCACCTATGGTGGAATCACTTAAATCTTCTTCCTCTCCCTCTCTCTTCCCTCTTCTTCTCTTCAAATGGCTCTTCGCCCTCCTTCTCCTTCTTTCTCGCTTTCCTCTTTGGATGCGCCCCTTCTGTGTTCGATCTCCCTGATCTTTCGTGCTCTTGATGTCTCCTCTTCTTTTGGCTTCAACCGCTACCCTCCTTTTATAGGGGCGTGACGGCTGATCCAATGCATCCAGGCGCATTGAATCGGCGTGGCATAGTTGCCCACACAATAAGTGTGATCCGCACCTGAAACGGCACAGCCAACGTGTTCCTACATCAAAATGACGCTAGATCATCCCGTCGATCACGCTTAATAGCGCCGACTCAAGTATCTTTGATTTCATGTTCGCATAGGCTGGCAACACTGTCTATATATGGTGCCATATTTTAGGTGCCAAAAAATATCCCCCACCAGTTGATGGTGCAAACGAGGGACGAGTGCGCAGGACCAGCGGGTGTAGACTTCACTTTATCGTATCATTTCATTTCGTGAGCTGGCGGGCCGTTCTAGCCTCTTGACATGGCTGACCTTTCGCTTCCCTTGTACGATGACCCGAGTGAGCATACAGGAGAGCACTCACCTTTTCAGTCAAAGGATGAGAGGATTACTCTACTATAGTGAGCACATGGGCCATCAAGTAGTTTATAAAACATTCAGCTCGTTCATCGAACGCGGCTGGAGAATGATCAGGTAAATGACAAAGGCGGGATGCTCGACGTTGATACCCACCAGCAAGGAGTAGGGGTAATTTATTTTTTGGTCTCAAATGAAGAGTCTAGGCTGAAGGTAGGGTCTCTACCGGTTCGGATGAAAGATCTGGCACCGGAGGGGTTTAATCGTCAGCATGGGATTAATGTCGAAGCAAGGAAAGAACGGTTTTATGTATTGACTTAGACGGAAGGTCTAAGTCAAGGGAGTGGGGTGAATCCCAATGGGATGGGGGTTGGCATCCCAAGAGGGATGGTCATTGGTGGGGTAGAAGGTTCAACACCAAGGGGAGTCGTGTGTTAACTTGGGTAGAATTCTGGATGCCAAAAAGTGTGTAATTATCAAAGGAGACGGGCCTTTGTGCTCTAAAAATAGAGCCTTATCGTCATCCATTTTTTTTATTTTGTTCATCATCACACTTTTTTTTGAACCATATTACTGACTCATGTGCCCTTTTGGGTTTTCGCCAGAGCCAGTCCCTTCTTACTTTCACCCACGTGGCCTTATGAGTTTTCGCATGGCAGGGTAGCCAATTTTGCTCGTAGCGCCCTTGCGGGTTTTCGCCATGACTGGGTTTCAAGCCATTTTTGCACTTGCTCGGCGAGACATTTGAGCAAGTCCGACGGGTAACCTCAATTTTAAGTCCCCTTTATTTCTTTCTTTTATATATATATATATATATATAGAGAGAGAGAGAGAGAGATTCAGAGATGATGTCTATTGTTGGTACAGTTTATCCATTGGCACCGACGGAAAGGATCTAAGCTAATAGGTTGTATGTATCGGTTCTGACAGGGTCTCAGACACCAACATAGTTGAATTATTGGAACTGGGTTTATGCCAACACAAGGGATTGGGTTTACTTGGCTTAAACGAAAGGTCTAGGCCATACCCATCGACTAAGACAAGACGTCATGGCACCGAGCTGGTAGTATGATTGGCACTGGATTTATGCCAATGCAAGGGATTGGGTTTCCTTGGCTTAGATAGAAGGTCTATGCCATACCCGTCGGCTAAGATGAAATGTCATGGCACCGAGCTAGTGGTATCATTGGCACTGCATTTATACCAACACAAGGGATTAAGTTTCTTTGGCTTAGATGAAAGGTCTAGGCCATACCCCTCAGCTAATGATGAAATGTCATGGCGCTGAGTTAATGGTATCTTTGGAACTGGGTTTATGCCAATGCAAGGGATCAGGTTTCTCTGGTTTAGACGAAAGGTCTAGGCCATACCCCTCAGCTAATGATGAAATATCATGGCGCCGAGTTAGTGGTATCGTTGGCACTGGGTTTATGCCAACGCAAGGGGTCAGATATCTCTGGCTTAGATGGAAAGTCTAGTCCTTACCCCTCGGCTAATGACAAAATGTCAAGGCACCGAGCTAATGGTATCATTGACAATAGGTTTATGCCAACACAAGGGATCAGGTTTCTCTGGCTTAGACGGAAGGTCTAGACCATACCCCTTGGTTAATGACGAAATGTCACGGCACCAAGCTAATGGTATCATTGGCACTGGGTTTATGCCAACACAAGGGATCTGGTTTCTCTGACTTAGATGGAAGGTCTAGGCCATATCCCTCAGCTAAGATGAAATGTCATGGCGCCAAGCTAATGGTATCATTGGCACTGGGTTTATGCCAATGCAGCCGACGAAATATCATGGCATCAAGCTAATGGTATCATTGGCACTAGGTTTATGCCAATGCAAGGGATCAGGTTTCTCTAGCTAATGGCGAAATGTCATGGCGCTGAGCTAGTGGTATTATTGGCACTGGGTTTATGCCAACACAAGGGATCATGTTTCTCCGATTTAGACGGAAGGTCTAGGCCATACCCCTCGGCTAATGACAAAATGTCACGGCGTCGAGCTAATCGTATCATTGGCATTGGGTTTATGCCGATGCAAGGGATCAAGTTTCTCTGGCTTAGACGGAAGGTCTAGGCCATACCCCTCGGCTAAGATGAAATGTCATGGCACCCAGCTAGTGGTATCATTGGCACTGGGTTTATGCCAACGCAAGGGATCAGGTTTCTTTTGCTTAGACGGAAGGTCTAGGCCATACCCCTCAGCTAATGGCGAAATGTCACGGTGTTGAGCTAATGGTATCATTGGCACTGGGTTTATGCCAACGCAAGGCATCATGTTTCTCTGGCCTAGACGAAAGGTCTAGGTCGTACCCCTCGGCTAATGATGGAATGTCATGATGCCGAGCTAATGGTATCATTGGCACTGGGTTTACGCCAACGCAAGGGATCTATTTTCTCTGGCTTAGATGGAAATTCTAGGCCATACCTGATGGGGACATCAACGACAGCCCGCTCACATTATGCTTGCATTTACGTCCTTTAATATTTGTATGTACGCCCTTGTGTTATATGGGTACGCAATAGTAGGTCTTAGTGGGTTTATGTGCAAAAGGCCATTGGGTTTCTTTGCAAATGTGCATGTAGGCCCTGCAGGAGCCCCCTCCCTCCTCCTTATTGGTCCACCTGGACTCCTGGGCCCAAGGTGGCTGGTCCATGGTCCAACCTTGGACTTGGACCTAGAATTAATTAAAGAAGACAAGTCTAATTTGTCTTCTAAAAGGGGGGGGGGGGGGGGGGCGAACCATGTTGTTTAATGGGGTTTAATGTGGTTGTTCAAACCACATCCCAACCCTTCATTAATCAACCCTTGATCCAAGGGCTTAGAATAGGTTAGACCCCTTGCATATATATACTTGTATTTTCATATTGAATGAATTAATGAATGAAAAAAAAGGCATTTGCCCCAAGTGAAGCTTGCGCCCCTCCCCTCTCTCTCCCTGGTTCCTCCACCCCCCTCTCCCCTTTCTAGAGTGTAATCTCTTCCCCCTTGATCCCCTCCAGCATCTGAAGCAACTCTGGTGATCGCCGCCGCCATCGACTCACCGCCGACGCGTCGTTGCCAACGGTTTCGGTGTTCTGTCCACTCAGGACAGATCCTTCTTCTCCGAATTCCTACTATCACTCCCTTCATCTTCTGAAGCTCAAAATTTCAGGGTTGGTTCCCCTCTAGAACCCTTATCCCCACAAAAAAAATCACATCAAAATTCATCCTTTAGCTATGTTTTGATTTTCGTCCAAGTCCAAGTTCCAGATCTGTCCTGGTTCTGTTCACTGTTCATCAGCTCTGAGTCTACCCCATTCGAACCATCTTTTGATTTTCTTTGGGACGCCCAAATTTACTGGGAGTTCTGTCCACATCCCTCTACCACCAGGAATTTTCTTAATTTTTGGTTCACCCTCCAAGTATTTTACAAATTTCGTCCAAGCTCCCAAGAACAGTCTGCCCACAGTTTCCCAGATCCGACCCAGGTCTAGTAAAAAAATCCCAGAAAATCCATTTCTTCTCCAATCAAAAAACAAAAAAAAGTCCCGGATTCCTCCCTCAGAGACCTTCAACTTTTCTGAAGAAATCATTGCCAGATTCAGAGGTCTTCTCCCCGGTCAACGTCAATCTTCAGAGAAGATAGATCCTGCCCCTGCAGTTCTGGCCCGAATTCAGCAAGATTGTAAATTCAACAATCAGAAATACAGATCTGATTATTTTTTCTGGAGACCCCTACGTCGAAGTATTTTGAGTCCTCTTTCCAACGGCTCTAATTTCGTCGCGTTCCGATGACGGGGTTGATCGCAGCAGCAGTTTCCTCCAAGTCGCGCGCCTGCAAACAGAAGTTCAGGTTTGTGGCCGAGTTCCCCGCGAGCGTCGTCCGAGGGCCGCCCGGCGTCCGGTGGTCGTTCCAGCAGCTCACCATCCCAGGGGAATGCTTCCCAAGTGTCTCCATAACAGAGGAGTCATCAGGCCCCACACGACCCCTCCGGTCAGCACGTGGGCCCCCACTAACACGAGTACGCGTGAAGCCGAAGCATCACCCGGAACCGCCCGTCAACCCGAAACTGGTCCTCCCGGGCCCGCTTGTGTCGCCCTTTACCTCCCTGCGTGGAGTGGGCTTAGTTGCATTGCTGTAACCATAATGAATTAAGTTCCCGGGGGTACGAGTTCCGGCCGGGTCCCATCTTCGCCACGCCGAGAGCGTGGAGGTATCGCCTTCACCCTTACACTTGGCATTAGCTCAATTCTTTATATGCTTTATATGCCGCTGCTAGAGAGGATGTGTAGGGATACCTAGCCCACTTTCAATTTATAATATCACTGCTGCGAGAGAGAGCGAAGCCGTCCCGTGACCCGATCCGGGCACAAGTGAGAGCCGACCACCCTAGCTCCCAGCCGGTTTCTCAACCGCGCACATCCGACGCTTCCCTCGTTAAGGGACGATCGCGAGCTTGTCGTGTCCGTGGTCCCGTCCCGCATCAATTTGGTATCAGAGCTAGGTTGAGTCTAGGGTGTCAAAAAGAAAAACAAAGAGTGTCATTTACGTCTAGTCATTAGTCGGGTTAAGTCGAGTCTAGGATCATCATATTTCTAAAACAAAAAAAAAGGGAGTGTTTTTAAATTGCATTTCATCCCGATAATTCGGTGTATCAAAAGGTGTTGTCCGAATGTTAGGCTACGCCTATCGGGAAGGCCGCACACTTGCGCGAGTGACCCTCGGGTCGATTACCTCCGCCCCGTACCGGATATTGGTTTAATTCTAGGCGCATCATTTCGCATTAGTGTGTTTGCTTTAGTCGGCGTCATCTAGTCGATGTGTTTGCATGCCCACTTGTAGGGGTACTCAGTACTCACCCCCACCCCCACCTATGGCGGATCCCCGATCCACTAGTCTCGATGCGTCAGCTGTGCTCAAAATGTTCCAAAATCTTATGGGACAAGTACAAGGATTGCATACACGTCTAGATGGGTTAGACACGCAAATGGGTGATTTAAGTACCCGAATGGATAGGATGGAAGGAGTGAGCACCCGAGTGAACGGTCTAGGCACCCGCCTAGAGGAGAGGATGAAAGCCGTAGAGGATAGGGCCGCTGGGTCGAACTAGTCCGTTCAAGGATTGGTCGGGAGAGTTGCCGCACTAGAGAAAGGACCCGCCCAGACACCCATCCCACCTACCCAAGGTCAACCGGAGCCGGATCACCAACCCGCGACTCCAAGGGTTCAAGGGGTAGCTGTTAGGAGGCGCGAAGCCCCCGAGGTGCATGACTACGGGTCCGATAATGAGCAACGGGGACATGGTCATGATCACCGCCCTACTCGGCGTACCCACGACCAAGACATGGATGAACGGGCCATTCAGACCGTTCGGGTCGACCCTCCCACCTTTGACGGGTCCTTAGACCCAAAGGTCTATCTTGATTGGGAGGCTGGTATGGACCGATATTTTGAGTGGTTCGAGATGTCGGACCAACGAAAAGTGAAATACGCCAAGATGAAACTTTTAGGCCAAGCACAAACCTATTGGAGAAACATAGAGAACCTATTGTTTCATCGTCAAGAACCCCCGATTGATACGTGGACCGAGATGAGGAAGAAGCTTAGGAAGAAGTACCTCCCCACCTCCTACCGCCAGCGTCTTATAGAGAGGTGGCAAAGTCTCATCCAAGGAGACCGGTCCGTCTCGGATTACATCGCCGAATTTGATGAATACTACTTGCGATGTGATGCCACGGAGGAGGATTCCCTTACCGTCTCTCGGTTTCGGCGTGGTCTACGCCCACACCTACGGTATGAGCTCCTCCGCCGCAAGGTGGACAAGCTGGAGGATGCTTATCAAGTTGCTCTCGAGATGGAGCAATTCGAGGGAGAGTTCGAGTCTATTCCCCGATGGAGCCCCGCTCCTCCCCGTAGTGACACACGTGGCTCCTTAGGTTCATACCCGAGGGGACCCATGGCGCGTCCACAGGAGCCCGCCCGTCAGGAGCACTTTGCTCCTAGACCTCGACCTCCCCCACCACGGGATCTACCTTCACCCCAACCACCGGCACCCTTTGCCCGTCCCCCAGCTCCTATAGCCCGTCCTCTGGCACCGGCACCCCCTCCACTCTTGTCCAAGGCACCTACACCTCCCCCATTGTTGCCTACACCCCCTACCCGACGGGATGATAAGGGTAAGGCCCCTCTTATCGGGGAGAGTAGTCGATCGCGAATACAGTGTTTCCACTGTCACGGGTATGGCCACATTGCTAGTGAGTGTCCCGCTCGCACCACCCTAGCCTTAGGTGTTGGAGGATCCGCACCTCCCGAGCTTGAGCATGTCGATTATGAGGCCGATGAGGCACTGGTCGATGAATACTATGCCATGGGGGAAGAGCTGGGCGACCCTTCGGCCGCCCAGGATGTCGCCACCTAGTGGGTTCGATGCTACCACCTTAGTCTAGAGTCGTGCATGAGTCGGTGTGTTTTCTTTGTGTGGTTTGTTTGTGTGGTGATTTTGAGTCGATTGTTTGTGTGGTTTTCATTCATGTGTCAGTACATGGTGAGTCCGCATGTGTCTTGTGCAAGCTCGTTGTCGTTCTCTTATGAGTGTGAAGCGAGTCGACTCACTTGATGAGTATGGGATCGGTTCTACATCTATACCCGGATCAGTCACCTATAGGGACTCAGCGGTGATTCCTAGTGAGTCTTCGAGCTGTTTCCTTCCTTTTGAGAGTGCCCCTTCGGAGTGACCACCTTTAGCCATAGCAGTTCGCATATCGAGTATATATGGAATGAGCAGGTGCCGATCATTTGGAGTGGAGCATACCCGCGTTTCTTGGCACGGTGACGGATCCGTCGGAGTACCGGAGCAGCCATACCCTTACTCGACGGGGTCGAGTTCCTCCCGCCCGGGGAGAATTGATGGGGACATCAACGACAGCCCGCTCACATTATGCTTGCATTTACGTCCTTTAATATTTGTATGTACGCCCTTGTGTTATATGGGTACGCAATAGTAGGTCTTAGTGGGTTTATGTGCAAAAGGCCATTGGGTTTCTTTGCAAATGTGCATGTAGGCCCTGCAGGGGCCCCCTCCCTCCTCCTTATTGGTCCACCTGGACTCATGGGCCCAAGGTGGCTGGTCCATGGTCCAACCTTGGACTTGGACCTAGAATTAATTAAAGAAGACAAGTCTAATTTGTCTTCTAAAAGGGGGGGGCGAACCTTGTTGTTTAATGGGGTTTAATGTGGTTGTTCAAACCACATCCCAACCCTTCATTAATCAACCCTTGATCCAAGGGCTTAGAATAGGTTAGACCCCTTGCATATATATACTTGTATTTTCATATTGAATGAATTAATGAATGAAAAAAAAGGCATTTGCCCCAAGTGAAGCTTGCGCCCCTCCCCTCTCTCTCCCTGGTTCCTCCACCCCCCTCTCCCCTTTCTAGAGTGTAATCCCTTCCCCCTTGATCCCCTCCAGCATCTGAAGCAACTCCGGTGATCGCCGCCGCCATCGACTCGCCGCCGACGCGTCGTTGCCAACGGTTTCGGTGTTCTGTCCACTCAGGACAGATCCTTCTTCTCCGAATTCCTGCTATCACTCCCTTCGTCTTCTGAAGCTCAAAATTTCAGGGTTGGTTCCCCTCTAGAACCCTTATCCCCACAAAAAAAATCACGTCAAAATTCATCATTTAGCTATGTTTTGATTTTCGTCCAAGTCCAAGTTCCAGATCTGTCCTGGTTCTGTTCACTATTCATCAGCTCTGAATCTACCCCATTCGAACCATCTTTTGATTTTCTTTGGGACGCCCAAATTTACTGGGAGTTCTGTCCACATCCCTCTACCACCAGGAATTTTCTTAATTTTTGGTTCACCTTCCAAGTATTTTACAAATTTCGTCCAAGCTCCCAAGAACAGTCTGCCCACAGTTTCCCAGATCCGACCCAGGTCTAGTAAAAAAATCCCAGAAAATCCATTTCTTCTCCAATAAAAAAAGCAAAAATAGTCTCGGATTCCTCCCTCAGAGACCTTCAACTTTTCTGAAGAAATCATTGCCAGATTCAGAGGTCTTCTCCCCGTTCAACATCGATCTTCAGAGAAGATAGATCCTGCCCCTGCAGTTCTGGCCCGAATTCAGCAAGATTGTAAATTCAACAATCAGAAATACAGATCTGATTATTTTTTCTGAAGACCCCTACGTCGAAGTATTTTGAGTCCTCTTTCCAACGGCTCTAATTTTGTCGCGTTCCGACGACGGGGCTGATCGCAGCAGCAGTTTCCTCCAAGTCGCGCGCCTGCAAACAGAAGTTCAGGTTTGTGGCCGAGTTCCCCGCGAGCGTCGTCCGAGGGCCGCCCGGCGTCCGGTGGTCGTTCCAGCAGCTCGCCATCCCAGGGGAACGCTTCCCAAGTGTCTCCACAACAGAGGAGTCATCAGGCCCCACACGACCCCTCCGGTCAGCACGTGGGCCCCCACTAACACGAGTACGCGTGAAGCCGAAGCATCACCCGGAACTGCCCGTCAACCCGAAACTGGTCCTCCCGGGCTCGCTTGTGTCGCCCTTTACCTCCCTGCGTGGAGTGGGCTTAGTTGCATTGCTGTAACCATAATGAATTAAGTTCCCGGGGGTACGAGTTCCGGCCGGGTCCCATCTTCGCCACGCCGAGAGCGTGGAGGTATCGCCTTCACCCTTACACTTGGCATTAGCTCAATTCTTTATATGCTTTATATGCCGCTGCTAGAGAGGATGTGTAGGGATACCTAGCCCGCTTTCAATTTATAATATCACTGCTGCGAGAGAGAGCGAAGCCGTCCCGTGACCCGATCCGGGCACAAGTGAGAGCCGACCACCCTAGCTCCCAGCCGGTTTCTCAACCGCGCACATCCGACGCTTCCCTCGTTAAGGGATGATCGCGAGCTTGTCGTGTCCGTGGTCCCGTCCCGCATCAATACCCCTCGGCTAATGATGAAATGTCACAGTGCCGAGCTAATGGTATCATTGGCACTGGGTTTACACTAACGCAAGGGATCATGTTTCTCTTGCTTAGATAGAAGGTCTAGGCCGTACCCCTCGGCTAATGATGAAATGTCACGATGCCGAGCTAATGGTATCATTGGCAATGGGTTTACGCCAACGCAAGGGATCAAGTTTCTCTGGCTTAGATGGAAGGTCTAGGGCATACCCCTCGGCTAATGATGAAATGTCACGGTGCCGAGCTAATGGTATCATTGGCACTAGGTTTATGCCAACGCAAGGGATCAGGTTTCTCTGGCTTAGACGGAAGGTCTAGACCATACCCCTCGGCTAATGGAAAAATGTCACAATGTCGAGCTAATGGTATCATTGGCACTGGGTTTATGTAGATGCAAGGGATCATGTTTCTCTGGCTTAGATAGAAGGTCTAGGCCATACCCCTTGGCTAATGATGAAATGTCGTGGCACTGAGCTAATGGTATCATTGACACTGGTTTTATGCTAATGCAAGGAATCATGTTTCTTTGGCTTAGACAGAAGGTCTAGGCTATACCCCTCGGCTAATGACGAAATGTCACAGTGCCGAGCTAATGGTATCATTGGCACTGGGTTTATGCCAACGTAAGGGATCACGTTTATCTGGCTTAGATGAAAAGTTTAGACCATACCCCTCAGCTAATGATGAAATGTCACAGCGCCGAGCTAATGTTATCATTGGCACTGGGTTTACGCTGTTAGTGTTGGTGTGCTACAGGCCAATTTCGGGTCGGGTAGGCCCAATAGTTGTACGATCTTGTTCATTAATAAAGTGGTGTTTGAGCGTAAATATGCGATTGTGTTACTTTACGTTGTCCCTAGGATATGTGGTTGTAAAGTCAGCTCGAGATGGGATCTCGAACATGAGATTGACTTTACATGTACACATACCTTAAACTGTTCCTGGTTGGAGGGTAATCACTCGGGGACTTTGATTACCTATTAAACCAGTACACATGATGTGTCAGTGACCAGTCTCATGGTCATTGGTGCGGGGCACCAACACATATGTGTAGGTGTATGTCCTTGGAGGATGTGCACTGAACTGATCCGCTATTGGATCTTCAGATGGTTGATTATACCTAATGTCAACTGAAGATCCAACGGTCACAGTAGCATCGTTGGTCCTTTGACCTGAGACATTGATCGGATCTTACACGAGGACTGGAATGGTTTAATTACTTAGCTAAGTGACTTTAACCATAAGTCATGAGTTGCCGAGTCATTAACCACTCCATGATACGTGTGAAGATCCTCAATGGTCAAGAGGGGATCGCTCACTGTCGGGTATATATCAGACAGTTAATGGGTCATGACATTGACGCTCCGTTAAATCCCTGGCCAGGGTCGTGTGAGTTCGTTTAGAACGGACGTCATACACTTTAAGGAGGTCATAGTCAAATGGCACGATCATGGGGTTTGACAGATACCGTACCCTCGATCGTACCAGACTCATAGAAGGAGCGAGGGATTATATCGATGCGGTAACTGTGGACTTACAGGTACCAGACATGCTGGTTTAAACCCTGCGTCATCTAGGATCACGCGGATTTGCTTGACCCAACGTGATCGAAGGTTCGGAATGAATTAAACTATTATTCGGCTCTTGTAGAAGCGAATAATATGTTTAATTTACTTCTAATTAGGAATTAGAAGTTAATGGGCCTTAAATTAGAGTGACTATGGACCTAGAGGATCACACACAATGGATTCTTGGGTGACGGATAATTATTATACAAGTGTATGTATTATTTCCATTTAATTCCTTTTGGAAAGGAGTGTAAACGGAGTTTAATACATATGTATAATATGAGAAAGGACATATATACAGTTTTGGTCTTTTAGAACCCTTTTCTAATAAACCTAAACTCTATATATAGCCATCTACGTGAGTTCATTCGAACTCTTGGCTTCTCCCTTCCAACCCCCCTTAATGCTAATCAAGCATTAAGCATTAAGGAGAGGATTAGCCTCCCCCTTTCTCCCCCTTGCTCTCTCTCTCTCCAGAAGGTGTTAGAGCCGGGGAAAGTTGTGCCGGGGAGGTACCGTCGCTGCGCAAGGGTCCGTGTGGATCTGCTCTAGAGGCCGTACAGCTGTGCGGTTCGGTTTCTCTGCATCGGGCTTAGCGGACAGCGTCGTTCCGCGCAAGGTGAAACACGCAACCCGTAATTAGGGTATTAGAAACACCGATTAGAGCATAGATTAAGCTTTCCACAATACCGGGATCGGGCAAATTAAATTTTTGTTATCCGCTGCGTCGCCCGTAGGTGCTGTGCGAAACCTTACACTGGTATCAGAGCCAGGTTCGCGCTCTGGTCGGTGTTTTTATCGCCGTTTAGAACCATGTTTTAGGGGCATTGAAAATCTTCAATTATAATTTGTAGAAAGAGATTTAAAGATCTCTGTTCTTCCTGGATGATGAACATCTAAACAGCAATTTTTTTTTAAAAAAAAAATTAAAAAAAAAAGATTTTTTTTTGGGCTTCCCGCCGGGCGCACTGCGCCTCTGGGCGCAGTGCGCCGGCGGGCGCACCCGCGTGGGCGGGCGCCGCCCACGCGGGGCGTCCGCGTGGCGGGCGCCCGCCCGCGGGCGCCTGCAACGCGGATCGCCCGCGTTGCGGGCGCCCGCAGCGCGGGTCAACGCCCGCGCGCGCGGGCGGCGCCCGCGCGCGCGGGGTTGACCCGGCGGTATTAAAAAAAAAAGCGTTTTTTTTTAATTTTTTTTTTAAAAAAAAAATTGCTGTTAACCTGTTTAATTTACTGTGCTCCAGTAAAATTATATATATATTAGATATATATATTAAAATGCTCAGTAAATTAAATAAAATTTTATCTAGTAGGTTAATTGTGTTATCTCGATGGTAAATGTCAAAAGTTAATTTTTATTTAACCGTGTTGAATTTACCGAGGTGAGATAATTACTATTTACCATGAGATAAAATGGTAATAATTGAAGTTACTTCAGTAAAATTTAAGTTTTTGAATTTTTAATTATTAGATAATTAAAAAATTCAAATTTTAAATTTTATTGAAGTTAAATGTGAAAAATTCAATTATTTGAATTTTTAATTATTAGATAATTGTTAAATTCGAATTTTGAATTTTAGAAAATTACTAATTGAGGATAATTGCATTATTTTAAATTTATTTTCAAACAAAAATTATTGGATAATTAGTTTGAATTTAAATTTAAATTATTGGCATGTTTAAATTTTGAATTTAAATTTGATTATTGGATAATTAAATTTAAATTTAAATTTAATTAATTATCTCAATTAGATGCCCCTGTAGAAAATGATGGTTCTTTACGTGCGTTACTTTATTTACCTTGTATTGGCCTGCTTGTATGTTTAATTTTAGTTAATCATGCTTTGATTTTTAAAATTAAACAAAGCTAGCCTGTTTTTGTTTGCACATCCCATTATTAAATTCAAAAGTAAGGATTATTTTCAGAAAATAACCCTTGATTGATTTTATTTGAATGGGTTGGCAAGTGATCATGGACTTGGATTAATGTAATTAATTGGGGTCTGCGAACCTCCTTTCTCTCTCTGTTAAAATTCCAATGTACTTCTATCTTCCTCCATTGTTGTACTCGCCCTAAGGGCTGCTGGAATTTGAGTCACATGTAATTTAATTTTTCCGACCTGCGTGCCGTGTAAAAGTTGTAATTAATGCGGCGTCGGCGATTGAAAGCGTGGAGCACACCCGACGAGGACGATCCAGCTGCTTCGGAAGCGGGCCGGATGTCTTAGTTACATTAGGGTTAAAGTCCATGATCACTTGCGTTCATTTTTGCATTGGATGCATTTATTTTGTGCAAACTACTAGGTACGGTAAATATATTGGATATATTTATATTACCACCTAGGGTGAGATCAAGATAAAATTAAATTCCCTCGCGTTTAAATTTTAGATCTGGTAAGCGTGGCTCTAGGAGTCGTCGTGGCCCTCCATCATTGTGGAGTGAATGAACGTCTTCATTTCATGGATTTGTTGTGCTTTCCACAAGGTCCATGAGTTTGGGGGCGGGATTAAACTCCAAGGCTCGGCCTCAATGGAGTGAGGAATTGAACTCGGCCTTGTTGTGCTTTCCACAAGGGTCGGGTCATGAACTTATTGCTATGTAGTAATGATGGTTAGATCTAACCGAGAATATCCTTTGTTGTGCTTTCCACAAGGGGATGATTTCTCGGGGGCCGAATATCGGATATTGCATTAGATGCAAGTGCTTGTTGACTGCCCTTGAGATGGTGTATGGCTTGTTGTGCTTTCCACAAGGTCGTACATTAGTCTCGTTGGGATTCCGACCCACTAGGTTGATCTCGTTGATCTCCCGTTCTATATACTGAGGGTTATATAGTCCGATCGAAAAATAGTGGGACTAACTAAGATAGAAAACCACATCTAAGTTAGAATTTGAACACATGCTAAGTTGTCTTTTATTTCTTATCCAGATTACAATGTCGTCGTCCAACCCCCTCCGCGGCATCTTGGATGCAAATAGATTAATTGGACCGAACTACTCGGATTGGCTGCGTAATCTACGCATAGTCCTTACCGCCGAAAAGATAGCGTACGTGTTGGACACGGTTCATTCTGAGCCAGCTCCTGATGCCGACGAGGGCGAGTTACTGGCTTATGCCAAGTGGTCTGAGGACTCCTCCCTAGCCCAATGTTACATGTTGGCCTCTATGGCTCCCGAGCTACAGAGGCAATTTGAAAAGACTGATTGTAGAAGTATACTTCTCAATCTACGCCAGCTCTTCGGGGAGCAGGGTAGGATTGAGAGGTATGACATCTCCAAAAGGCTTTTCAGGACACGGATGTCTGAGGGTTCTTCAGTACAGGCTCATGTACTGAAAATGATGGAGTGGATTGAAAGACTCAATGCATTGGGGTTCAAGTTGGATCTTGAACTATGCATTGATCTTATACTCCAGTCATTGCCCGATTCCTTTTCTTCCTTCATCATGAACTTTAACATGAACAGGATTGAAGCAACTCTCCCGGAGCTGCTCAATATGTTAAAGAGTGCTGAAGGAACCATGCAGAAAGATAAACCATCTTCGTCTGTAATGATTGTTGGCCGGGCCAACAAGAAAAGGAAGGCAACCCAAATATCCACCACAAGTAACAAAGGGAAGGGAAAGAAAAAGGCCACGGGTAAGCAGCACGTCAAGGTTGACAAAGGGAAGGGCAAGAAGAATGAAAAGGAAGACAAATGTTTTCGATGCGGGGAAACTGGGCATTGGAAAAGGAATTGCAAGGCAATTCTAAATGAAGGTATTTTTGTCATAGACCTTAATTTGTCATATATGGAATCCACATCATGGGTATTGGATACTGGATGTGCATCTCATATCTGCAATTCTATGCAGGTGCTGGCAAATAGAAGGCGATTGGGCAAAAAGGAGATTGAACTGAGGATGGGCAATGGAGCTTTAGTTGCTGCCAAAGCTGTCGGGACTGCACGCCTCAGTTTACCTTCAGGAGTCATTCTAGAGCTGAATGACTGTTATTATGTTCCTAATATTATTAAGAATATTATTTCAATCTCTGGCTTGTATAACATTGGATATACATTGGCTTTTAATAGCACTGGGTGCTCTATAATGAATAATGGTTTGGTTATAGCCAATGGTTCATTGGTCAATGGTCTATATGTATTAGATACACGTTCTAATGTTATGCAAATTTCTAATGCTGATGAAGTGAATTCTGCATATCTATGGCATTGCAGACTCGGTCATGTAGGTGAGAAAAGAGTCTCTCACTTACACTTAAATGGGTATTTGAATTCATTCGAATACAAGCCATTTGATACCTGTGAGTCGTGTCTCATGGGGAAAATGACTAAGGCTCCCTTTGGTGGACATGGAGAGAGGGCTGTTGACCTTCTCGAGCTCATACACTCGGATGTGTGTGGACCCATGTCCATAGAAGCAAAAGGAGGTTATCTCTATTTCATTTCTTTTATTGATGACTTCTCTAGATATGGCTATGTGTATTTAATGAGACATAAGTCACAAGCCTTTGAGAAGTTTAAGGAATACAAGAATGAAGTAGAGAAACAGACTGGCAAAAGTATTAAGGCTCTTCGATCGGATCGAGGAGGTGAATATTTAAGCCATGAATTCACTTCTTATCTTAAAGACCATGGAATAGTTTCTCAGTGGACACCACCGTATACACCACAGCACAATGGTGTATCCGAGAGGAGAAACAGGACCTTGTTAGACATGGTCCGATCCATGATGTCTATGTCAGGACTACCCTTGTCTCTCTGGGGCTATGCATTAGAGACTGCGGCTTATTTATTGAATAGGATATCAAGTAAATCAGTTCCTTCTATTCCATATGAGATATGGAAGGGCAGGAAACCAAATTTTAATCACATTAAAATTTGGGGGTGTCCTGCTCATGTAAAGAAGAACGAGAGTGATAAGCTTGAGTCAAGAACCGATAAGTGTAGGTTTGTGGGATATCCAAAGGAGACGTTTGGATATTATTTCTATCACCCTTCTGAGCAAAGGGTCTTAGTGGCCAAGAGAGCTGTATTTCTGGAAAGAGAATATCTACTCCAGAAAAACAGTGGGAGCCAGATAGAATTGGACGAGGTCCAAGAACCACAACCCATAGACACACACTCATTAGATGAGACTGTATCGGTTGATCCTATTCAAGGTGAAACACTGACACTACGGAGATCTGGTAGACTACCGAGAGAACCTGAGAGATATGTTGGACATGTCTCAGATGGGTCCTCTAAGGTATGCATCGATGAGGATGATGATCCTCAGTCGTACCAGGAGGCGATCCGTAGTGTAGACTCCGAGAAATGGCAAGAGGCAATGGATTCAGAGATCCAGTCCATGTACACCAACAAAGTTTGGAACTTAGTTGATGTACCCGAAGGGAAGGTCCCTATCGGCTGCAAATGGATTTTCAAAAGGAAAATCGGTGCACATGGACAGGTTGACACATACAAGGCTAGACTAGTGGCGAAAGGATATCGTCAAAGGCAAGGCATTGACTATGACGAGACGTTTTCGCCATGGTTAAGTCAATCAGAATCCTCCTTGCCATTGCTGCATACCTGGATTATGAGATTTGGCAAATGGATGTGAAGACAGCTTTTCTTAATGGAAACCTGTCAGAAGAGGTGTACATGGTACAGCCTGAGGGATTCACCTCCAAGCCACATCCTAATAAGGTATGCAAACTTCAAAGGTCCATTTATGGATTAAAGCAGGCATCTAGAAGCTGGAACTTAAGATTTGACGAGGCTGTCAAATCTTTCAACTTCATTCGGAATGAAGATGAACCCTGTGTTTACAAGAAGGTCAGTGGGAGCTCAGTGACCTTCTTGGTCCTTTATGTTGATGACATCTTACTCATTGGGAATGATGTAGCGATGTTGACATCAACTAAGTCTTGGTTGTCCAAGACCTTCTCCATGAAGGATTTGGGAGAAGCATCCTATGTGCTGGGCATAAGGATCTATCGAGATAGATCTAAAAGGATGCTAGGATTATCCCAATCCATGTACATAGACACTATCCTCAAAAGGTTTAGGATGGAAAATTCCAAGAGAGGTCTCATTCCCATGAGACATGGAATTTGCCTATCCAAGGGGATGAGTCCTAAAACTTCTGAGGAGGTGGCACACATGAATAAGGTACCCTATGCTTCGGCGATAGGGTCAATCATGTATGCAATGCTATGTACACGACCTGATGTTGCCAATGCTTTAAGCATTGTCAGTAGATATCAGGCAAATCCAGGCGAAGAGCACTGGAAGGCAGTAAAGGGTATCCTGAAGTACCTGCGAAGGGCTAAGGATCTTTTTCTGCTTTATGGAGGAGAGGACCTACAGCTTAGAGCTTACACAGATTCTAGTTTCCAGTCAGATCCAGATGACTGCAAATCTATGTCTGGATTTGTATTCATGTTGAATGGAGGGGCAGTCAGTTGGAGAAGCTCCAAGCAAGACACGACTGCAGACTCGACGACGGAGGCGGAATATATTGCTGCAGCTGAAGCTGCTAAGGAAGCCGTCTGGATGAAGAAATTCATCTTGGAACTTGGCGTAGTTCCCGAGATATCAGCTCCCATCCCATTATTTTGTGATAATAATGGGGCCATCGCCCAGGCGAAGGAACCGAGATCTCACCAAAGGTCAAAGCATATTCTTAGGCGCTTTCACCTTATTCGGGAGATTGTTGATCGTGGAGATGTGATGGTAGAGCGTGTACCGTCAGAAGACAACATAGCAGATCCACTGACTAAGCCTTTGACACAGACTGTATTTGAGCGTCATCGGGATAAGATGGGCCTCAAAGTTGTGGGCAATTGGCTGTAGTTCAAGTGGGAGATTGTTAGTGTTGGTGTGCTACAGGCCAATTTCGGGTCGGGTAGGCCCAATAGTTGTACGATCTTGTTCATTAATAAAGTGGTGTTTGAGCGTAAATATGCGATTGTGTTACTTTACGTTGTCCCTAGGATATGTGGTTGTAAAGTCAGCTCGAGATGGGATCTCGAACATGAGATTGACTTTACATGTACACATACCTTAAACTGTTCCTGGTTGGAGGGTAATCACTCGGGGACTTTGATTACCTATTAAACCAGTACACATGATGTGTCAGTGACCAGTCTCATGGTCATTGGTGCGGGGCACCAACACATATGTGTAGGTGTATGTCCTTGGAGGATGTGCACTGAACTGATCCGCTATTGGATCTTCAGATGGTTGATTATACCTAATGTCAACTGAAGATCCAACGGTCACAGTAGCATCGTTGGTCCTTTGACCTGAGACATTGATCGGATCTTACACGAGGACTGGAATGGTTTAATTACTTAGCTAAGTGACTTTAACCATAAGTCATGAGTTGCCGAGTCATTAACCACTCCATGATACGTGTGAAGATCCTCAATGGTCAAGAGGGGATCGCTCACTGTCGGGTATATATCAGACAGTTAATGGGTCATGACATTGACGCTCCGTTAAATCCCTGGCCAGGGTCGTGTGAGTTCGTTTAGAACGGACGTCATACACTTTAAGGAGGTCATAGTCAAATGGCACGATCATGGGGTTTGACAGATACCGTACCCTCGATCGTACCAGACTCATAGAAGGAGCGAGGGATTATATCGATGCGGTAACTGTGGACTTACAGGTACCAGACATGCTGGTTTAAACCCTGCGTCATCTAGGATCACGCGGATTTGCTTGACCCAACGTGATCGAAGGTTCGGAATGAATTAAACTATTATTCGGCTCTTGTAGAAGCGAATAATATGTTTAATTTACTTCTAATTAGGAATTAGAAGTTAATGGGCCTTAAACTAGAGTGACTATGGGCCTAGAGGATCACACACAATGGATTCTTGGGTGACGGATAATTATTATACAAGTGTATGTATTATTTCCATTTAATTCCTTTTGGAAAGGAGTGTAAACGGAGTTTAATACATATGTATAATATGAGAAAGGACATATATACAGTTTTGGTCTTTTAGAACCTTTTTCTAATAAACCTAAACTCTATATATAGCCATCTACGTGAGTTCATTCGAACTCTTGGCTTCTCCCTTCCAACCCCCCTTAATGCTAATCAAGCATTAAGCATTAAGGAGAGGATTAGCCTCCCCCTTTCTCCCCCTTGCTCTCTCTCTCTCCAGAAGGTGTTAGAGCCGGGGAAAGTTGTGCCGGGGAGGTACCGTCGCTGCGCAAGGGTCCGTGTGGATCTGCTCTAGAGGCCGTACAGCTGTGCGGTTCGGTTTCTCTGCATCGGGCTTAGCGGACAGCGTCGTTCCGCGCAAGGTGAAACACGCAACCCGTAATTAGGGTATTAGAAACATCGATTAGAGCATAGATTAAGCTTTCCACAATACCGGGATCGGGCAAATTAAATTTTTGTTATCCGCTGCGTCGCCCGTAGGTGCTGTGCGAAACCTTACATACGCCAACGTAGGAGATTAGATTTCTCTGGCTTAGAAGGAAGGTGTAGGCCATACCCCTCGGCTAATGACGAAATGTCATGGCGCTGAGCTAATGGTATCATTGGCACTGGGTTTATGCCAATGCAAGGGTTCAGGTTTCTCTGAATTAGACAGAAGGTCTAGGCCAAGGATAGGATGTTTGATCCCGGTGGGACCGAGGATCAATATTTTCCATTGGAAGTTTCTTTCTTCTTTTTCCTTTTTTCTTCTTTTTTCTCTCTTTCTCTTTTTTTTTTCTTTTTTTCTTTTTTTGGATAGGCACTAATGTGCCTCATAGGAGATCCAATACACATGTTTGTTGAATATGGGATGCAGGCTATAATCGATCGTCGAAATGAGGAAGCGGCGCATGATATAATTTCAAATGTCTTCTACTGAGGGGTGGAAATTGAACTTCCCCTTGATGGTTGATGATGACATATGCACCTCCTTCATAAACTTTCTGGACCACATAAGACCCTAACCAATTTTCGCTTAATTTACCTTTGGGGTTGGCCACCATGACTTCTTTTTTCTTGGCCATGACTAGATCCCCTTTCTTGAATTCACGCCCTTTGATGAGCTTGTCAAAGGTGCGAGCCATGCGGGCCTGATAGACCTGTATATTCAGTTGAGCCTGGAGTTGTTTCCCTTCTAGATCAAAGAGCTCTTCCAGTCTTCTTTCTATATTTGTTCGGCCATCCTCGATCAACTCATGCTGAATTGCTATTCTTAACGAGGGTGCCTCTAGCTCTATCGGAACAACTACTTTCGAGCCGTACACCCGAGAAAATGGTGAACAGCCCGTCGGAGTCTTGTACACAGTGTGGTACACCCATAGTGCCTCATACATTCTTTCTTCCCAGTCCTTCTTGCTAGAGCTGATTGTCTTGGCCATAAGGGTGCAGAGGGTTTTATTAAAGGCTTCAACCAACTCGTTTGCCCGCGGGTTATATGGAGTGGAGGTTCTCCAATCAATTTTGTACTTTTTGGCCAATTTGTAGACTTTCTGATTCCGGAAGTGACTTCCATTGTCTGAAACGATTTGGTCAGGTATGTCGAATCAGAATATGATGTTTCAACAGACAAATCAGGCCACGATTTCTCATGTTACTTCTTTTAGCGAAACAATTTCTACCCAGCGGGTGAAATAATCCGTTGCCGCTAAAATATATATGCATCCTGACGAGGCCGTGGGCAGTGGGCCCACAACATTTGTGTCCCATTGAGCGAATGGCTGGCTAGGCATCATCATATGTAGCTGCATTGGGAGTCTTCTTGGGACCGTTGCGTTCTCCTAGCACTTATGACATGACTTGGCGTACTTGCAGCAGTCATCAAACATAGTTGGCCAATAATAGCCCGGCCTCTTAATTTCAATTTTCATTTTCAGCCCAGCTTGATGTGCGCCAGCTGATCCGGCATGAATTTTCTTCATATCCTTTCAAGTTGCCTCCATTGACAGGCATTGGAGCAGTACCTTCCATAATCTGGAACAGTGTTCCATTCCTGATTTCATAGGAATCTTTCATTCTGATCAGCTTGATCTTTTCTTCTCTTTTCTTGGGCAATTGCTGGTACTTGAACCACCGCATCAGGGGCTCTCTCCAGTCGGGTGATCTGGCTACTTCTGCTATTGCAACTTCACATTCTTCTTCATCTTCCATCACGCTAGGGACCTGGCGCCGATTTATCACTAGTATATTGAGTGATTCATCCGGGAGGACTGCTAATGAGCTTGCTAGGTTCGCCAGTGCATTCAGGCCTCGGCCAACATGGCTTATTTCAATAAAATGGAACTGCCCCATAAGTTGTTTCACCTTGCTATGGTAGGGGAGTAGTTCGGACTTCCAGACGTCAAACTGTCCCTGGACCTATTTGACAATTAGCATTGAATATCCAAATACCTGCATCATTCAGACCTCCAATTGGAGGGCAACTTGGAGACTGATGATCAGGGCTTCATATTCTGCTTCATTGTTTGTGTAGGCTTTGTTGATCGAGCAAGAAGTGTGAAACACTTCTCCCTCCGGGGATTTGAGGGTGACACCTGCCCCGTCTCTTATTCTTGTCTGCCCTGATAAGGACGTTTCTGTTCTTGAGGCCTCATCAAAATATAGTTGTCACACAGCTTGCTGGACTTGGTCCACTTCCACAATTTCCATCTTCACAGAGCTCTGTGACTAAAGGAGAATTTTCAAGCACTGGATGCGCTGCAAAGAAATCTGCAATAGCCTAGCCCTTGATAGCTTTTGTGGCACATAAGTGACATCAAATTTCATTAAAATGATATCCCATTTACCCAATCGCCCCTTTAATACTGGCTGAGAGAGTATATATTTTATTGGGTCAGCTCTGGATATCACCTGGACTTCATGCGACATCATGTAGTGCTTCATCTTCTTGACCGCAAAGATCAGTGCGAGGCAAACTTTTTCAATCGTAATGTATTTTCCTTCTGCCCTGACCAGTCTCCAGCTAAGATAGTAGAGAGCTTGTTCTTTCCCCTCGTCATTGTTTTGGGCAAGCATTGCCCCAGAGAGTATTCAATGTCGGTTATGTACAAAATCAGCGGCTACCCCTTGACAGGTGCCCCCAGCACTGGCAAGGTCTTCATATATTCCTTCAGCTGGTCAAAAGTCTTCTGACATTCTTGACTCCAGCAGAATGGTGTATCCTTCATCATCAACTTATGAAACGGATGACACTGCCCGGACAAATTGGAGATGAATATGTGGATATAGGCCAGCCGACCTTGTAATGACCACAATTCTGTTAAATTTCTCGGAGGAGGCAGCTCCTGAATAGCTTTTATTTTGGCGGGGTCTATTTCAATCCCCCGATATCTGACAATGAATCCCAATAATTTGCGCTGCAAACCCCGACGACATATTTCATCGGGTTCATTTTCAGCTTGTATTGCCGCAACCTTTCAAATATGATCCTAAGATCTCCCAGATGATCTTTTCTCTTCTTGGTCTTGACAACTAGGTCATCAATATAGCAATCAACTTTGTCATAAAGAAGCTCATCAAATAATTTTGTCATTGCCCTCTAATAAGTAGCATCGGTATTCTTAAGGTCGAAGGGCATTCTTTTATAGTGGAATGTCCCGTTAGGTGATCGGAAGGCCGTGTTGATTCTTTCATGTTCAGCTATCCATATTTGATTGTAGCCAGATGACCCATCCATGAATGATAGAGCCTCGTGGCCAGTGATGGCATCAATCATAACTTTTATGATGGGTATAGATTAATGGAAAAATCCACTAAGAAGAATAATATGAAAAAAAACTAAGAAGTGATGGAATGGAGTAAAGGAAAAAGAATGGGAAAGAAGAGAAGAGGGCGCAATTTTAATTGTTTTTATTTTTATTCCTTTAAGAATTGGCATCTTTCCTAGTTTACGTTCATTAATAAAATAGCGTCCTCGGGGTTGACGTTAATTCAAAAAGGCCCCAAAAAAATTGGATAAAATCCTAGAAAAATTAGGAAAAATAGGGGGAAAAATATGGAAAAGCTAGAGAAAGCTGAATAATCAAGAAAATTGAGAAAAATCACTCAAATAAGTTGATTTGAAGGTCAAATTGAGACATTATAAAGTAATATGAGATGTACTCAAGATAATGTCAATTTTGACATGTCTACAGCTCCCCGCCTTGGCGTCTGCTTTGCAAGGGAGTGACACAAAATGCAATGGAATTGAAATGAATGAAATGGAGTGTAATGGAGTGGAAGTGAATTGAAAAGTAGATGCCAAGGTGTGATGAGACACGCAATCAACACCACTTGATAAGAATCGATTCCAGAGATCAAAATGATGGAATCTTGAGGAGATTCAATGAAAGCAACAGTTATTTGGATAAATGAGGAGTGTGCACGCGGGCACGGAGGAGAAGAGGTGATCAACTTCCAGCACGGTGGAAGTATCCCAGGTCAAAAACCTGTATGTTTCCCCATTGGAGAGCGGTTACCAGTCAATGTGGACGTGTTGTAGCCAAGGTGGATCTAAGGAAAAGGATTGAATAAGGGGATAGAAATCCAAATAAAGGAGTTTCCAAGGAAACAACCCAAAATGGCAACAAGGCGAACTGAGGACACAATTCGATATGGAATATCTCATATCTTAGGAATTAATGATCAATTGACTCTCAAAATTGAGTTATTAGAATGATTTTTTCAGAGTTAATTCAAAGTCCTACAGGACCTAGATTATGTCCAGACGGTGGGACCAAAGAGCTTCTTCCTATGCTCAAAATTCGATTAGCCAAGATATAGTGAAGTATAACCAGCAATGAATTAGACAATTGTAGCATAATAACCATCATGAATAGCATATCATGAATAGCATAAATCATAGCATCAAAGCATGAAAGCACGGATCAAAACATTCAATCAACTATGTTGAGGGCATAACATAAATCATGAAAGCATTGAGCACATAGCATCAAAGCATTAACGTATAAAGCATTGAAAGGCATAGCTTTGAATAACATCCTCATCGAACATTCAAAACATTGAAAGAAGGCCATAACATTATTATTGTTTGTTGTTGCATTTGAACCACGAGGATGACAACTAAGCTAACCATTAGATTGAAGTTGAATGATCAGAGTGAAGTGATGCCCAGAGTGGCAAGAATAATCTAGTGAAATCAGCAAGAGTTATTTAGAAAGATTTGGAGATGAATGATCGGAGTGATGCCCAGAGCGGCAAATCATGGAGATAGTGATGTTGAGAACATGGGGAAGAATCGAAAGATTGATGTAAGTAAGAGAAGGGAGGACTCAACCCATGTCTTTAGTCCTTGCAAAAGGTTGTCCCTGTAAAAACAACACCATCAGAAAATATAATGTAATTTTTTTGATTTTGGAAATATGTAAATTTTTATAGATTTTAAAAAAAATTCAATTTTTTATGGATTTTTTGGAAGATATTTGAATTTTTGTTTAGATTTTGAAAATATTCAATTTTTTTTTAGGGATTTTTGCTGGGAAATATTTAATTTTTTTAGAAATTTTTATTTAGACATTGCTAATGCAGCATCAAAGACTGTTTAAACCACTGGCTACGGGTCCTTGTTCCTTCCCCTTTCGCTAAGAACTGCCCAAAGTAGGGCGTGCATTGAGGGTGGCACCCTATAGTCGGCTATCCTTGGATAACTGTGCCCCTACCAAGGCCATACCCGAGAAACACTCGGCCTCGGAGGGAGAAGAGAAGAAAAATTGGGGATAAGCTTGATATGAGTTAAGAAAATGTCAAGTTTAACTTCTTTCCATAGCACAACCCCTAGAGAGTCGGTCTGTTGCGCCGGGGCTTTGTGTCATATCATCGAACCTTAATTCTCTTATAGGCATGCATACGACCGGGCTCATGATGTGTTTCGGGAAAACTATACTGCCCTCTTACCATGCCAAAAATTTTGAAATTTTATTTTAATCTTATTTTTTATTTCTTTATTTCTTTTCTTTTCATCCTTTGGACTTGAAAGATATTACAATTGAAACTTGAAATTTGATGAATAAGGTCATAATAGACTGCCCCTATTTGAGACTTCCTCTTGTCGGGGTGTGCTTAGGTTAGTTTTCTTACCCAGAATATCTATGTTCTCATATTTCAGCCGAGTAAGGAAGAGAAAAAGACTTCGTGCCCTCGAGCATGGCCCAAGTAGCAACGGTGTTTACCAAAGGAGATGGTTAAGGACGCCGTGAAGTGTGTGCGGTGCCCAGCTAAGGGTTGCCCTTAATGAGCGGGGAGGGAATGCCGAACTCCCAACGTGCGGTTCTTATAGCCAAAAGGTGTTGCTAAAGCAAGCCTAAAGACTCTTTTTTGACATTAACATTAATTAAAGACCTAGGATAAAGGCCTAGACTACCACTCTTGATCAAGTTAAGAAGCACTTCATGTTGAAAATCATGCGTGAAGAATAATGATGAAATCATAAAAATGCATACTTACGCAAATATATTACCTTGCGACCTTTGTTGTAGAAACAGCTGCCGAAGGCGATTTTGATCAACATGGGGTTTGTAGTCCTCATTTGGCAGGTAGAGAGAAAGGATAGCAAAGTTTTGAAAGTGGCTTAACAAGAAGTAGCGGTGCTTAGACCAGACTCAGACGAATAAGGAGAAAAGAAAAAGAGGTGAGGGCTAGAACTCCTTCACTAAGGCTTAGAGACCCTGATCACATGAAAGGTCTACAGAATGAAAAGGGGATTAAGATGGGGAGTGAGGACTAAAGCCTCAAAAGCAGTGGTAAAACGGGCAGATGCCCAGAGCAGTTGAGGTAGATGATGTCGGGTCGGACCTGGGGTTGGGAGGAATTAGTAGAAGAAATTGATAAATCGAAAGAGGAGGATCCGGAGGCAGAGGGGAAGAATCATGATGAGAAGAAGAGTCCGGAGGTTCCGGAGGAGGAAAGTGGCGAGGGACGCGTTGCCCCAGGAACAGGTAAGGAAAAAGGTGATTCAAGAGGAGGAAGAGAACAAAGGACGCGATGTCCTGGAGGAGTAAAAGGATGAATCGGAAGAAAGAAAGAGGTCCGGAGGCTCTGGAGGAAGGAAATATGAAAGGGCGCGATGCCCTATGAGAAGATATAGAGGATCCGGAGATTCCGGAGGAGAGGAATTGGAGGGGACGCGATGCCCTAGAGATTGAGAAAGGAAGGAAGGGGCGCGATGCCCAAGAAGTATAAAGGAAAGGGAGTTTGGGGGTTCCGGAGAAATAGAATGAGTAGGGACACGATGCCTTAGGTGAAGAGATAGAAAATTCAGAGGTTCCTGAGGAAGAAAATGGGAAGGGGCACGATGCCTGGAAAGGATAGGGGTGAAAAGAGAAGTCTGGAGGTTCCGGAGGGATAAAATGTGGAGGGGCGCGACGCCCTGGGGAAAGAGAGAAAGAATCTGGGAATTCCAGAGATAAAGGTGAATTGGAAACAGTTTGAGAAGGGTCCGGAGGTTCCAGAAGGCGGGGGAGATACGGGTTCGGAAACCTAGGAAAGAAGGAATGCAAATGAATGCAATGCAATGAATGCGAGGGATGCATGAAATGCAAGGGATGCAAGAAATGCAAGGAAGAAAGTCTCCTTCTCACCCCATGAGTGGCCCATAAGGAGAAATTGGTGGTTAATAAAAATGTGGATGGAATAGAATAAAGAGTGAATGAATTGGTGGAAGGCCCTTCATTAAAGGAATGCCCACCCTTCCATGGAAAAAATGTGATCGGCCAAATGGCTTAAGAAGTGGAATCAATGCTCAAGTGCTCTCATTTGATGAAGTATCAAAAAATGAGTTTAGCTTCTTGAAAAGTGGCTCCCTTAGAAGGAGAAGAATATTAAGATGAGGGAGTCAGAATTGTGACTTTGGAAGCTTTATAATGCTCAAGGCTCATGGACTATTCTCATGAGAAATGTTTGGCAACACGGTGTTGGCACCCAAAATATGATCACCGGTGAACAAGCCATAAAGATGAATGATCCGGCCCACCGAAGCACGGAAGCCGACAAAGATCAACCTATTGAAGACTTCTCAAGCTGTCAGAGCCTCGAGTCACTCCGTATAGATACAGGGACTTCACCTCAAGGGAGCCGGGACGAATTCACAACCAACTGGCAGTGCGACCAAGCCTGCCCAATGAATCGGCATTGACTCTGTCATGTTGCATACACTACACCCGTTGTCCGATCAAGGACGACGATCTACCCGGTGGATACCCACCTCATGAAAGGCTCTCCTGAGGATAAAGGAGTCCCCCCGGCTTCCCGAAACGGAGAACCGAAAGCTCTGACGGCGGAAGATCCCGATCGCCCGGCATGGGCACGGCTTCCCGCCAAGATGGGCCCGTTAGTGGCCGAATGATCGCCCGGCTCAGGCGGAACTATCTCCCGGCTATCCAACCTCCTATAGAGCTCTGAGTACGAGCCAGGCCGGACCAACAGCATGGATCGTAGAGCCAAAGGCCGTGTCGGCAGAAAGCCCGTACGATCAAGTCAAAGCTATCTGGAGTCTCAAGAACGGCCGTACGTTGACCTGGGAGCTTCGACAAAACATCCCGCCAAGGCTTCGATGGGCATTGGCGAGATAATGTTCACGATGACTCCCGGAATCATTCCCGGACTCATCGACTGGCTTGAAGCGCACGAGGAGCATTAGCCCGGCACGCCTTAAACTGGCGCGCCCCTCATTCGATGCCCCTGATCCCGGCGCGCTAAAGCCCCATCTTCAGCCCTTAGGCCGGTGCGCAAATCACCCTGAGGTTGTCCCTTCCCGATGCGATAAGCCTTGAAGGCTCTTCCCGGCGCGCTAATCCCACGCCGGTTCAAGTTCGAACTCAGGCCTCTATATATAGGGTTCTTCGAGAACAGAAAAGGACAGACGCCAGACGGAAACAAAGAAGAAGAAAGAAGAAGAAAGAAGAGAAAGAAAAGAGAGACTCTCGAGAGGGAGGCTTCAAAAAGAAAAGCAGAGAGAAGAGGAGGGATCGAGAGAGAATTCCAGAGAGAAGAATAGCGCCTCTCCTGGGCGTCCTCCGCCGGTGACCTTCTTCTTCCCCGACTGAGTTACGATACTCTATTTTCGGTAACAGGTGGGCACCGGCGTTGTTTCTCCCCTATCTCCCGCCAATCCCCCCCCAATCTCCGTCTACTGGTTGTAAACCGAAGAGGGGAGGGATGGCAATGATATGAGCCGACCCCTCCCCTCCTCTGTGATTCATCCTGCCATTGTATGTTCCTCGGCGTCGATGAACGGCATTCTGGCAGTGGTGTCGACGCCGGATTCTCAATGTAAACATTCGTTCGTTTTTCATCTTTGAATAGTGATACGTGTGCAAATGATTAGGCCAATAGGCCGAGCTGATATTCAGAATCTCTGCCTCTCTCACTTGTGTCAATGCGTATGTTGGATTCTCTTCGACATAGCTGTAATTCCGATTCCATCGAAGCCTCGGCCATGCCCCGAATCATCGTGGGCTATAGAAACACCCCTCCCCAGGGGTTTTCTTTCGATCATTTGCTTTACACATGATTCAAGGATTTTTGCATCGTTCTTATCCTCATGGATAGAGCCGCGCCTCTGCGTGTGCCTCTATCCGCTATACAAGGGATCCACCCCTCTCGAACTTTGCTTTTCAACCGTTCGAGTATATGCCCCTGCAACGATCTCGTTTCGTTTATGCATCTACTGCTCCCATGCACCATATTCATCCACACCGCTCTGAGGGTTTCCCGATGTTTCGATCGTCTGGGGAGGGGGACATTCCTCTGCTGTTTCTTGACGATTGCTGGGCGACCGGGGGGGCTCCATCTCTCGATGGTGGGCATTCCCTCGAAGCCACTGTAGACAGTGACGGGGCCCCAGTTCAACGAAACTCAAATCCGACAAATTAAGACCCGACCGAGACCGGGGGATGCGTGCTCCTTGTAGGCTAGCCCTCGGAGTCCCGCTCTCCCAATGGTCAAATCTCTCCATGGGATGAATCACCGACTATGGGTCCGTCACCCCTCGTAGGCTAGCCCTCGGGGCATCGTTCCACTGTCGACGGCTTCCTCCCTCTATTTCTTCTCCCCATGGAACTTTGGGTGCCCCTAGTAGGCTAGTCCTCGGGGTACTCCATCCACTGGGGTTTGCTGGCTGCCATTGTGCAGACCGGCGATGTAGGGGCTTATTCCATAGGTGAACATGACCCCGCTTATCCCCTGCAATTCTTTGCAATCCGGGGGAGATGCTGTCCAATTCTGGATAGATTAAGTTTATACAAACCTTGATGATCAATTGCTCCGAATCTAATTACCCCATTGCTCGAGTATGAACCTCGTACTGACTTAACATGTCATCCTCGGAGGGCTCTGGACTTCAATTTAATAAAATTTCTTGGCCTCAATGGACTCAAGGTCCCCCAGATGGGCCCAACAAACTCAAAGGAGGTCCAAAGAAATAGAATTTGGGCTAAAACGGCGCGGAGTCCCCCGGCGCGCCCTAATCCGGCGCGGTACCCCCCCCGCGCCTGATTAAGGCCACACTCATATCCATTTTTTTCCCCTTGCGACTTTTCGGCGCGCCCCAGACCGGCGCGCCCCCAAGCTCTCGCGCCGTCTTAAGCTGTTAGTCATGGCCGCGCCGTATTAGCCACTATACCTACGCTCTACCGCACCGTGTAAGTCGTAACCGCACCGGTTTTGAAACCCTTTTGATATTTTACTCACTCGCTTGTCTCGGGATGAGTTTCGTCTCTCGGGGGTGATGTCAATAAGCTATATCTGGCAGTAAATTGAATAAAAGAGGGGCCAAGCGAGCCTGAGTTGCATCGTCATCATCATCGTATCTGTTAGCATTCATGCTTTCGCTATCATACTCATGTCGTCCTTCCTCCTCTCGACGAGGGGCAATAAATGTGGTCGATCACCGCCGCCTTCATGGCGCTATCTTCATATTCAATATAATCATGAATGTCTTGTGTGCATGCATGCATAGATCCCCGGGTATATTAAATGGCGTCGACTGAAAGCCGGATCATGTCTGGCCGGAAGCCTTCGTCACGCGCGATGGTGGTCTTCGGACCTGCGTCCTCCGCCACGTACCGAGGATCCATTTTCCCATTAAACTACGCATCTTCTGCATGATTAATGCTGCATCCTGCCTGTCATTGCTATAATCATCATGTAGTTCTTTTTCCGGCTTCGACAGCCCGTTATCTCGACAATTAATCAAAGGTGTTCCCTCCTCGTGGGGGATGTAATTAACGCCATAGCCTTTATGGTATGGCGAACTGCTGGTCCCGACTGAACCTCACATTCGCCCGACATGGGTCGGAATGAGCGCATTATAAACTCGTCACTTATGTGACTGGCACGCCCGCGTCGCCAGTCGGTCAGTTGACTACCGGTTAGTCAAGTGGTCGACCGACCCGCGAAAGCTGAACGAAAATAAAGTAGGGAAAAGATCCCGCGTCAAACAAGTCTGGCACGCCCGGTGGGACTAGTGTCACCTTTCATCTCTTTGCCGAGATATTCGGGCTTTGAAGCCCTCTCAAAGACTACTGATTATTGCCTTGTTTGACGTTACAGGCGAACAATGACAACTCATGGAATAGCTGGTGCCGACTTCGGTCCTTCGATCGTCGCCGGACATGCGCAAGGGTACCTGGCGGTGCCCATGGAATTCGGCAGCTTCCCTCCCGCCGTAGGCTTCCCCAACTTTCTGGGTTTGGCCTTCGTCGACATCCTGGAAGTTGAAGCCCCAGAACCTGCCAAGCAAACTGTGGAGGAGGTGGAGCCTCTGAAGGTTCCCCGCTGCGACGACTTGCTCAAGAATCCGGCCCCGGCCGCTAGCTGTATGGTGCACCACGTTGTACGTGGGACGCACCCCGCTGTCGCCAACAAACACCCTGGAGGACGTCAGCGTCGCCAGGTCCGCAGGAACGCTACTGTGATCACCAGAACTGTGTCTCAGTCCGGGAAATCAACGCTGGTTGGAGGCATGCGCGTCTTCCTCAACGGACGCACGGCACGGGTGACCCCGGACCGAGTCATCCCCAACATTCCTGTCCACAACACATATCAAGCCCTTGCTGGAAGGAGGGCAGAAATGGAAGAAGCCGGCCACCATGGCCAAGGAAACCCGGCACTCAAGCCGAGAAAGTTCAAACAGGTGTGGGTTCCCAAACGGACCCGACTTGTCCACCAGCTGACACCCATCCGCCGCCATCCTGTGAATGATGATGCGGAGGTGATAAGAGAAAGGGGCCTACCACCGAAGATGGAAGAAGAGGTGGTTGCGGATCCTCCGTGCCACAGAAGTTTTCGGGCTGCGGCCCGTCAAGCCAACGTCCCTGCCACGGGGCGAAGATTCCAACAGCCAGCCGACAGAGCTCGACTGGCCTACATTCCTCCTGCTGGAGGCCGACCACTATCCCCCGTACTACACCAAGAACGGGGTCGAGAAGAAATGACCTGCTTGGTCAGAAGCTATTTCCGAGGTTTAGGCAACCCCTCACTCGGACAGCAGCGGTTGATGCAAACAATCGCCACTGAGGAAGATTACTGCCCATCGGTAGCACATGAAGAAGAGATGGAAGATAGAATGATGGTGTCGTCGGTCGACGACAATGGATACGATGACGGCTTTGAGATCGAAGCCGATGAAGCCTTCCCCGAGCGGGAAGAAAGAAGAAGGGTTTCTGTGTTCGAGAGGCTGACCTTTCTGCAACAAGCCAGGCGGAGGGTCCATTGACAAAGAAGAAGGATGCAGGTTTTCACTTGCAACATGGCTGGTGTGTCCAGCTGATATGGGGAGCTTCCTGAAGACCCCCAAGAACTGGCTCAATTGGCCGTACGGCCAGGGCCAACTACCCGCAGGACAGAAGCAGCAAGAGGGCTTCTGATGATGATGAAAGAGAAGCAGCCCCAGGTCTACCTCCACTGGGATGATAAAGCCCCCGTCTTGACTGCTAACGTGGTGACGGCAGAAGAAGAAGACGATGCCCTCCTCGACATCCTGCCCGAGGGTACGTCCGGGGAGACAATAGAGGATGTCCCCACCACTATAGACCCATCAATCTTGATGCTACTACAAAAATATCAAAGGGAGATAGACTCCCTGAAGAAGTAGCTGATGGAGAAAACTGAACACTCATCGGCCTCTAAACCACCCGAAGTCCAGGGTGAATCATCACGGGGAGCGGCTCGTCGAGACGACCCTCCACCGCTCTATACACTACCCTAGCCGTCAGAGCCAAGCATGGCGACTGCACAACAGCGGCCGCCGCAGCCTCAGCCGCTGCTACCTCCAGTGCTCCCCCAAGTGCACCCGACACCCCGGCTGCTGCGTCCTCCACAGGCGACCACCCTGGTCACCCCGTACCTGCAGCCAGCACACTTCTATCCAAAGCCAGTCGACCCCACGGTCGTGAACCAGATGATGGTGGAAAGGATGATCGAGCTGAAGCTCGCAGAGAAAAGTGAAGGCGACTACGTCGCGTTCGATGCCTATCGGGTGCCCTACCCGCAACACCATGCGGCTAAACGGCTTCCCCCGGGAGTCAACAAGCCGCCTAAGTTTGACAAATTCAACGGGAAAGGGTCCCCTAAAGAACATATTACTTACTATATGACCGTTATGGGTGATCTGGCCACCGACGAGTCATATCTGTTGAAATTCTTCGGGTCCTCGCTGACGGGGCTCGCATTTGAATGGTACTCCAGCCTCTCGGCCGGGTCAATTAATGACTGGTCGGATATGCAGAGGAAGTTCAGAGAAAGATTCCATGTCACAGAGAGGGAGGTCACGGTGGCCGAACTCTACTCAACAAGGCAAAGGGCAGATGAGACAGCCCTTGATTACATCAAGAGGTGGAGGAACCTCGGAATGAGGTGCAAGCGGCCCCCGCATCAGGAGGACGCTGTGTAAATATGTAAACAAAACCTCAAGAGGGAGGTCCTAGAAAAGATGATTGGTATGGAAATTCGGTCGTTCGACCGGCTGAATAATGTGGTGGCTGAGGTGGAGGCTTTTCTAGCCAAGCTTGTCCCGACGTCAACTGCCAGCACAGCCCAGAAAGGCAAGGCTACGGAACGGCGCCCCACACCTAAAGAAGCGAATGCGCTTGATATCAAGGCGTTCGAACAACAGAAGGAGAAAGGCAAGAAAGCGGCTCCCCCGCAGCCTGCAAAAGCTCCAGATGACAAAGAGGGTCCTTCCCTGAGGGACAAAATGAAGAAGCCTTATTCCTTTCCCAAGGATAAGACCCGGATCCTGTTCGACTGGGTGACAGAATACAGCATGGTCACTCTGCCTGAGTCAAGGAGACCGGAGGACCTAAAAAGAAAAGACAGTCCAAGATTCTGCCCCTACCACCAGATGTTGGGACATTCAATCAAAGATTGCTATGTTTTCAAAGACATCATCGAGGGAATGGTGAAGAAGAATGAAATAGAGCTGGGAGAGTACAAAGTAGACCCACCTCAGCCACATGAAGCTCCTCCCAGGAGAGCAGCAGTCAACATGGTCTCCCTCTACCAGGCACTGCCTGAGGAGATCTCTGAAGCAAGCACACGGAGCACCTACGAAATCCATTTCCTGGAGTCCGTGAAAGAACAGCAGGGGTGGCAGCAAGTCCCTGTAAAGTACAAGAAGAAAAGGGCGCCTCGCCCGAAAGAGGGGGCACATGTCCGTGGTATTATATCCCGACCTGCTCCACCATTGGTAGAACC
Organism: Amorphophallus konjac; assembly: GCA_022559845.1. Lineage (NCBI taxonomy): Eukaryota > Viridiplantae > Streptophyta > Magnoliopsida > Alismatales > Araceae > Amorphophallus > Amorphophallus konjac. The sequence continues at coordinate 118,725,168 of CM040129.1, read as the reverse complement.
TGTAGGGGTTACCCCACTTGCAGCTATCAGAATACATGCACCCAACAGGAGGAGACAGACTCCACTGCCAGCAGTCAAGGAAACCAATCGTGGGGTCCTTCGACTGCAACACTTAATCGAAGGGCTAGATGAATATGTGCAGCCCGAATTGAGACCTCTGCTGGTACGGGACCACGTCCCATGGCAAGAGCTGGAGCAACTCTCACTCAAGCCGGTGGAGGAAGCTGAGGCAGCACCCCCTGAAGAGAACAACCTGTTCTGGGGGCAAATACCCGTAGAAGTAAGGAAGAGGAAGAAGAAGCAAAAGAAGAAGAAAGGAAAGTCCGCTGGGACCAACAAAGTGCAGATCGTCTCCTGCAATACCCTGTCAGCACTCTTCAACCTGCTCGGGGAAGAGGAAGAAGAAGAGATATGCTTCACACCCCATGCCAGGGGAAGCGAGGCCGAGGCCGCAACTGCTACACATGCTACTCGGTCGGGCCGAAAATGGGAGCGCCAGCCACCACCCAACCACAATATCATGTTCAGAGGGGAGCAACCCTATAAGAGACCCCCGCCGGAGATTAAGGGAGTTCAAATACCTCCTCCGTCAGGCCTATACGACAAGAGTGGGGGCAAGACAGTCCCTTCATTCCTTGAATTCATGAAGATGTCAAAGGGGAAACAGCCCTGTCAAGAGGCTAACCCTACACCCGGGTCCATCCACCCGCAGCCAGCGCAGTCCCCTGAGGATGCAAATACAGATGGAGCTTGCCCCGCGGCAACTAACAAACAAGACCCAGAAGCCGGTACCAGCCAGAAGGGTGCCGAATCTGAGGAAGATGAAGCAGGTCCGTTAGGGCCCACAAATCAAAACCTTTCCAAGCCTAGATGGGCTGAAGAAATGAAACTCTCCAATGTCCGAGCTGGGAGCCGAATAATGAAACTGCTCAAGAAGCTCCCCGCCCGATTTACCATCTGGGAGATTCTCTCCTTAAGTGAAGAAACTCGACAGGCAATCATCACTGCTCTGTAGACGCCTGCTCATTTTGAAGCTTGCATAGCTGAGGCTGTGTAACGCCCGGTAATTTTTGGAACAGGAATAAAAATATACATAATGATATACCTACTCTTATAAGTATAAAATGTTAATTAAAAATTTATTCAAATAAATAAATGGTCAAGTGATATTCCCAAGGGGTTGCTCAGATCGAACCTGCCTCTGATACCTAGGACAAAGACTAATAAAAGTTAAAGAACTTATGAGCAATAAAATCTCTAAATAGAAGATTACTAAGATCTCAATGTAAGTGAGAACTAGCCACACCAAATCAATGAGGTATAGAACCTTAGAGATAGTCTTAAGAGCCTTATTTATGCATAGACGGAAATACATGCAAGTTATTAAAAGATATAAGTCGTATGTGTAAGGTCTTGACAAATAAACAAGTAAGACTTCCAAACAAAGTAAACTTGTGTAAAGGAACAAATAGAAATAACTAGTTACAAATATAATTATTAGGCCTTGATAAAGGATTAACATTTTTAATGCTAAGCTCCATTGGCCCAAACTCAACCCAAGCATTTTACGCTTAATGGGCTTTTTAACACGTTTTATTATCTTCTCCCATATAGGCAATATATATATATATATATATATATATACATAAGTACATAACATAAACCTGTATATATGTATATATACCAAGAAATAAAAGGAAAGTATATGTTATATACGAATGAACAAATAAAAGAGTGAAATGGAAATAACGCCTCGGATAAAGGCGCTATTTAAATTATAAACGCCTCTAGTTAAGGCGTGACTCAAGAAGTGACGCCCTCACCACACGGCGTCAAATTCCAACGTCAAAAACGGTAAGGCCAAGAAACGCCCCTATCTTGGGCGTGTTTTAAACAAAGGAATGCCCTAACTAAAGGCGCTTCTTAATAAACGACCTGAACCAGGTCGTCAATTCAACAATCGACGCCCTGACCAAAGTCGTTAATTCCATTCGAGTTCCGTTCGAACTCAGAGCTTATCCAGGGAAGGATCATGTTAATCTAGTAAGTGGTTAATAGGGCAAGGACTCTAATAGGGATATATTACCCTCAATCAAACACTACTTTTGTTAGGACTCCAAAAACCCTATAAATAACCTACTGATCGAACCTTAAACGCTATTTGGCGTTTGGAAAAACTACAAGGTACGTAGTAGTAGTTCATATAGTTTCTCTTTGCTTCAGTTACATGAAGAACTAATGGTTCTTCATCTTCTTTTCCTCTAATACAGGTTAAGGGAGTTCTGCATACGAGAAAGAAAAAGTATTGTTCTTTTCCTTCCCCTCTGGTCAGACACGAGGAAGAAATTAATATTGGTTTCTTCTGTAGGATTTGCATCTTTTGATTTACTGAAGAAACAAAGGTTCTTCTGCGTCCTCTTCATCAAAGCCATCAGCCAGTAGCTGCCATCTTAAGAGCCTGTTATAAACAGAGCATCGATCCTCTTCCCAAAACCTTCACCGTTCAATCTTCAGATTATCAATTAAGGTAGGATTTTCTCAAGTCACTGTAGCCCAAATAAAATAATTTAAGATATATGTATATTAGCATGGCATGCATACGGTTTATTATAGTTTTAATGCATTTTTCTGCAATATTTTGAAAGAAACGCCCCTGTCAAGGGCGCTATTTTACAAGACACGACCCTGACCAGGTCGTTAATTCTAGATTTGACGCCCTGAACACAGGCGTTAATTCCATGAAATTACCTGAAATTAATAATCGTTCACGGTTTAAAAATTCATTTTATATGGAATATCAAAACTAATATACTGCATGACTCTACCTGTGAATTCCTGCCAATTTTCCTGTCATGATGATATGATTGTTATCCTGAAATTTATTTCTTCCTGTTCATGCTAATTTCTGAAAATTTCTTGAATTCACGACCTGGACAAGGTCGTTTTTCATGTGTTAACGCCCCATCACAGGGCGTGAATTAAAAATTAACGCCCCTTCATAGGGCGCGTTTCTGTTAAAAGCCCGAACAATATATTCTGTAAAGATAAGAATTTAATGATTAACGCCCCTGCCAAGGGCGCGTTTTTGATAATTTTTGAAAATAAATATGTTCTGAAAATATTGTAAATAAAAAGACGCCTGCTACTGTAGTCGTCTCATTGCAAAGAAACGCCCCTGTCCAGGGCGCGTTTTAGATAAATTTCTGAATTATTGAAAATTCTGCCAATATGTAAACATATGTAAACGCCCTTCTGTTAGGCGTTAATTACTTGATAAACGACTTTACTTAAGTCGTTATTTTACTGTAAACTGATTTTCACTATTTTTGTTAACCGATGGTTTCATATGTTATATAATATATATATCGGCACTATTCTCCATTCCGTGAGTATAGTCCCACGTTTCACGATTGTTTTATCGATCACACTCAATTCTCATTGACATACAAGCTCTCCATTGGACATTCCGTTCCTTTGGACTAGCGAGTTAGTCATAGAGACCTCCGTAAGACTCCTCGTAGCCTTGGATTCCCTCAAGGCCGACTGAGCTGGTTGTACCCTAAAAACCCATTACACCATTGATGCCATGTCACTCTAAAGAAACATGGTATACCGGCCCTTATGCTATACAAAGAGTATATCATAAGAAATTCTTAATGGAATGATGATATCATGCCATTCTTGTAAACCTCATTTCTATGATAAGAATGAGGGTATCTTACCTTTGATATACTGTTCATGTGGACCTAAATTCTATATATAGAATGTCCATATTGATTTGTCATGGTACCCCAGTTAAGGGAACCATATTCTACCTAGTTTTATCGATATCGTGATTATACCGTTATTATCGCCATTCTATGTCATTTGTCATATTTTTGGACTCCATTCTGTCAAAGTTGTCATACATATCTACAAGCTTGATTATTGAAATTCAAAAATTGGCTATGTAAACAAAAGTGGATGTCAAAACACATGATAAATGCCTGCGCATATAGGGCCCGATCTGGTCCTGGGGGGAGCATCTGAAAGTACTTGTGCCCATGGGAGTTAAAATGATAAGGTATCTGGCATTATACCGAGTACTTTACTTTCTAGATTGGACATTCCACATAAATCTTGTGCTTGAAATCGTACTTGCCTTGACATGAAATGCGTGGCCCGAAAAAGGGTAATTTACTTGCTTGATACATGATAGCCAAAATTCTTGACATGACTTGTTAAATGTACTTGCTTGAATATCTTAAGTATCTTGTTGAAAGTTCATGATTAGTTCATCTTATTCTTTGATATTATATTCTCTCTATCTTGTCATTTTATGCGAGCATGCATAGCTTTATTGCATTCATGAAACTTGTAATTACTTAAACCCATTGCTAGTGCTTGAGATATAATTTCCTACTGAGCGTTCGCTCACTCCGTTTTATTCCAACATTTTCAGGTAAGCAGGTAGCTAGCAAGACCGAGACCCACACGGGCGGGACAAGTGTGCAAGCGAGCTGTGGAAACTAGTGAATCCGAGTCTTTTATTTTTCTTGAGTCTAGATAGTATTGTCTAGCTAAGTTAGCTTATCGTCTCTTATTCAGTTATCTTGTCTAAGTCTGTTAGTATGTCGTTATCTTCTTTTCCATTATGTTGAAGTCTCCAAGATGGACAACAAGTTCTTGTAAGAGATTCATATTAGAAATAAAATTTCTATTGTTGTTCAAAATTATCTTGGTCTTATGCGATTGCTCTTGATCATTCACGACTGTTTTACTGCCACGTTCCGAGCAAACGACACGTTCCGCTGCTATCGGCCCGGGGCGTGACAGAGGTGGTATCAGAGCTTCGGCTTTCACATCCTCCAGTTGTCATATCCTCCAGTTATTAAGCCATATCAGAGCTTCGGCTTTCATATCCTCCAGGTTAAGTATCCTTGTCTGTCATATCAGAGCTTCGGCTTTCACATCATCTAGTTGTCATATCCTCCAGTTATTAAGCCATATCAGAGCTTCGGCTTTCATATCCTCCAGGTTAAGTATCCTTGTCTGTCATATCAGAGCTTCGGCTTTCACATCCTCCAGTTGTCATATCCTCCAGTTATTAAGCCATATCAGAGCTTCGGCTTTCTTATCCTCAAGTTATTAGGTTTCAGTGATAGGTCAGATATCCTTGTTAGTCATATCATAGCTTTGGTTGTCGCAATCGTTAAGTTTCCGTGATAGGTCCGGTATCCCGATCGGTCATATTTGGATTCAACTTTCCAAAATCCTTAGGTTGTTGAAACCAGATTATAGGTTGAGTATCCTTGTCAGTCGTCCTATAGGAATTCCGTGAGAGATGGGTAGAACTTGGGGTTAAAGTTATAAAAGAAAGATAAAGTATTTACATTTCATTGACACTAAATCTTGAGTCAATAAATTATCCCTCCACTCATCCTTGCAGGAACCTAGATAAAATGGAAGCCTCTAAGCCGAGCCTTGTTCATGAAATGATCTTGGTGGATGTCCAAGTTTACGCGAGCCTTGTCAGGAGAGTTCAAGAACTAGAGAAAGTAGTGGAAGAAAAAGAAAGAGTTAAGGGAAAGATCGTCAAAAATGTAAGAAATGTAATAAGAAAGAAGCATCGGTGGATCACTCGAAAGATAAGTGTAGATCTTGTGAGAGATATGGTCACCAATCGAAAGAGTGTTGGTGGTGTTTGGGTGCATGTCTGCGTTGCGGGAACTTAAATCACAAGATAGCAGAATGTCCCAAGAAGCCTCCAAGAGGAGTTCAAGATTTAACCCTACTTGTCAAAGGGAAAGATGCGAAAGGTATCCCTCACCCGTAATCCTAAACTAGCCCTTTTTCATTCTGAAGATTTCTTCTGTATAAGCTCATAATAAGTTCTCTATTAGGAATGAAAGGTGATGTGAATTTGGGGACCAAATTCTTTTAAGTGGGGGAGGGTGTAACGCCCGGTAATTTTTGGAACAGGAATAAAAATATACATAATGATATACCTACTCTTATAAGTATAAAATGTTAATTAAAAATTTATTCAAATAAATAAATGGTCAAGTGATATTCCCAAGGGGTTGCTCAGATCGAACCTGCCTCTGATACCTAGGACAAAGACTAATAAAAGTTAAAGAACTTATGAGCAATAAAATCTCTAAATAGAAGATTACTAAGATCTCAATGTAAGTGAGAACTAGCCACACCAAATCAATGAGGTATAGAACCTTAGAGATAGTCTTAAGAGCCTTATTTATGCATAGACGGAAATACATGCAAGTTATTAAAAGATATAAGTCGTATGTGTAAGGTCTTGACAAATAAACAAGTAAGACTTCCAAACAAAGTAAACTTGTGTAAAGGAACAAATAGAAATAACTAGTTACAAATATAATTATTAGGCCTTGATAAAGGATTAACATTTTTAATGCTAAGCTCCATTGGCCCAAACTCAACCCAAGCATTTTACGCTTAATGGGCTTTTTAACACGTTTTATTATCTTCTCCCATATAGCCAATATATATATATATATATATATATATATATATATATATATATACATAAGTACATCACATAAACCTGTATATATGTATATATACCTAGAAATAAAAGGAAAGTATATGTTATATACGAATGAACAAATAAAAGAGTGAAATGGAAATAACGCCTCGGATAAAGGCGCTATTTAAATTATAAACGCCTCTAGTTAAGGCGTGACTCAAGAAGTGACGCCCTCACCACACGGCGTCAAATTCCAACGTCAAAAATGGTAAGGCCAAGAAACGCCCCTATCTTGGGCGTGTTTTAAATAAAGGAACGCCCTAACTAAAGGCGCTTCTTAATAAACGACCTGAACCAGGTCGTCAATTCAAGAATCGACGCCCTGACCAAAGTCGTTAATTCCATTCGAGTTCCGTTCGAACTCAGAGCTTATCCAGGGAAGGATCATGTTAATCTAGTAAGTGGTTAATAGGGCAAGGACTCTAATAGGGATATATTACCCTCAATCAAACACTACTTTTGTTAGGACTCCAAAAACCCTATAAATAACCTACTGATCGAACCTTAAACGCTATTTGGCGTTTGGAAAAACTACAAGGTACGTAGTAGCAGTTCATATAGTTTCTCTTTGCTTCGGTTACATGAAGAACTAATGGTTCTTCATCTTCTTTTCCTCTAATACAGGTTAAGGGAGTTCTGCATACGAGAAAGAACAAGTATTGTTCTTTTCCTTCCCCTCTGGTCAGACACGAGGAAGAAATTAATATTGGTTTCTTCTGTAGGATCTGCATCTTTTGATTTACTGAAGAAACAAAGGTTCTTCTGCGTCCTCTTCATCAAAGCCATCAGCCAGTAGCTGCCATCTTAAGAGCCGGTTATAAACAGAGCATCGATCCTCTTCCCAAAACCTTCACGGTTCAATCTTCAGATTATCAATTAAGGTAGGATTTTCTCAAGTCACTGTAGCCCAAATAAAATAATTTAAGATATATGTATATTAGCATGGCATGCATACGGTTTATTATAGTTTTAATGCGTTTTTCTGTAATATTTTGAAAGAAACGCCCCTGTCAAGGGCGCTATTTTACAAGACACGACCCTGACCAGGTCGTTAATTCTAGATTTGACGCCCTGAACACAGGCGTTAATTCCATGAAATTACCTGAAATTAATAATCGTTCACGGTTTAAAAATTCATTTTATATGGAATATCAAAACTAATATACTGCATGACTCTACCTGTGAATTCCTGCCAATTTTCCTGTCATGATGATATGATTGTTATCCTGAAATTTATTTCTTCCTGTTCATGCTAATTTCTGAAAATTTCTTGAATTCACGACCTGGACAAGGTCGTTTTCCATGTGTTAACGCCCCATCACAGGGCGTGAATTAAAATTAACGCCCCTTCATAGGACGCGTTTCTGTTAAAAGCCCGAACAATATATTCTGTAAAGATAAGAATTTAATGATTAACGCCCCTGCCAAGGGCGCGTTTTTGATAATTTTTGAAAATAAATATGTTCTGAAAATATTGTAAATAAAAAGACGCCTGCTACTGTAGTCGTCTCATTGCAAAGAAACGCCCCTGTCTAGGGCGCGTTTTAGATAAATTTCTGAATTATTGAAAATTCTGCCAATATGTAAACATATGTAAACGCCCTTCTGTTAGGCGTTAATTACTTGATAAACGACTTTACTTAAGTCGTTATTTTACTGTAAACTGATTTTCACTGTTTTTGTTAACCGATGGTTTCATATGTTATATAATATATATATCGGCACTATTCTCCATTCCGTGAGTATAGTCCCACGTTTCACGATTGTTTTATCGATCACACTCAATTCTCATTGACATACAAGCTCTCCATTGGACATTCCGTTCCTTTGGACTAGCGAGTTAGTCATAGAGACCTCCGTAAGACTCCTCGTAGCCTTGGATTCCCTCAAGGCCGACTGAGCTGGTTGTACCCTAAAAACCCATTACACCATTGATGCCATGTCACTCTAAAGAAACATGGTATACCGGCCCTTATGCTATACAAAGAGTATATCATAAGAAATTCTTAATGGAATGATGATATCATGCCATTCTTGTAAACCTCATTTCTATGATAAGAATGAGGGTATCTTACCTTTGATATACTGTTCATGTGGACCTAAATTCTATATATAGAATGTCCATATTGATTTGTCATGGTACCCCAGTTAAGGGAACCATATTCTACCTAGTTTTATCGATATCGTGATTATACCGTTATTATCACCATTCTATGTCCTTTGTCATATTTTTGGACTCCATTCTGTCAAAGTTGTCATACATATCTACAAGCTTGATTATTGAAATTCAAAAATTGGCTATGTAAATAAAAGTGGATGTCAAAACACATGATAAATGCCTGCGCATATAGGGCCCGATCTGGTCCTGGGGGGAGCACCCGAAAGTACTTGTGCCCATGGGAGTTAAAATGATAAGGTATCTGGCATTATACCGAGTACTTTACTTTCTAGATTGGACATTCCACATAAATCTTGTGCTTGAAATCGTACTTGCCTTGACATGAAATGCGTGGCCCAAAAAAGGGTAATTTACTTGCTTGATACATGATAGCCAAAATTCTTGACATGACTTGTTAAATGTACTTGCTTGAATATCTTAAGTATCTTGTTGAAAGTTCATGATTAGTTCATCTTATTCTTTGATATTATATTCTCTCTATCTTGTCGTTTTATGCGAGCATGCATAGCTTTATTGCATTCATGAAACTTGTAATTACTTAAACCCATTGCTAGTGCTTGAGATATAATTTCCTACTGAGCGTTCGCTCACTCCGTTTTATTCCAACATTTTCAGGTAAGCAGGTAGCTAGCAAGACCGAGACCCACACGGGCGGGACAAGTGTGCAAGCGAGCTGTGGAAACTAGTGAATCCGAGTCTTTTATTTTTCTTGAGTCTAGATAGTATTGTCTAGCTAAGTTAGCTTATCGTCTCTTATTCAGTTATCTTGTCTAAGTCTGTTAGTATGTCGTTATCTTCTTTTCCATTATGTTGAAGTCTCCAAGATGGACAACAAGTTCTTGTAAGAGATTCATATTAGAAATAAAATTTCTATTGTTGTTCAAAATTATCTTGGTCTTATGCGATTGCTCTTGATCATTCACGACTGTTTTACTGCCACGTTCCGAGCAAACGACACGTTCCGCTGCTATCGGCCCGGGGCGTGACAGAGGTGGTATCAGAGCTTCGGCTTTCACATCCTCCAGTTGTCATATCCTCCAGTTATTAAGCCATATCAGAGCTTCGGCTTTCATATCCTCCAGGTTAAGTATCCTTGTCTGTCATATCAGAGCTTCGGCTTTCACATCATCTAGTTGTCATATCCTCCAGTTATTAAGCCATATCAGAGCTTCGGCTTTCATATCCTCCAGGTTAAGTATCCTTGTCTGTCATATCAGAGCTTCGGCTTTCACATCCTCCAGTTGTCATATCCTCCAGTTATTAAGCCATATCAGAGCTTCGGCTTTCTTATCCTCAAGTTATTAGGTTTCAGTGATAGGTCAGATATCCTTGTTAGTCATATCATAGCTTTGGTTGTCGCAATCGTTAAGTTTCCGTGATAGGTCCGGTATCCCGATCGGTCATATTTGGATTCAACTTTCCAAAATCCTTAGGTTGTTTAAACCAGATTATAGGTTGAGTATCCTTGTCAGTCGTCCTATAGGAATTCCGTGAGAGATGGGTAGAACTTGGGGTTAAAGTTATAAAAGAAAGATAAAGTATTTACATTTCATTGACACTAAATCTTGAGTCAATAAATTATCCCTCCACTCATCCTTGCAGGAACCTAGATAAAATGGAAGCCTCTAAGCCGAGCCTTGTTCATGAAATGATCTTGGTGGATGTCCAAGTTTACGCGAGCCTTGTCAGGAGAGTTCAAGAACTAGAGAAAGTAGTGGAAGAAAAAGAAAGAGTTGAAGGGAAAGATCAAACAAATAACTCCGAAAGTTTCACCGTTACCAAGAAAAGAATAAATGAGGATGATATTTCACAAAGGTGTAAGAAATGTCAAAAATGTAAGAAATGTAATAAGAAAGAAGCATCGGTGGATCACTCGAAAGATAAGTGTAGATCTTGTGAGAGATATGGTCACCAATCGAAAGAGTGTTGGTGGTGTTTGGGTGCATGTCTGCGTTGCGGGAACTTAAATCACAAGATAGCAGAATGTCCCAAGAAGCCTCCAAGAGGGGTTCAAGATTTAACCCTACTTGCCAAAGGGAAAGATGCGAAAGGTATCCCTCACCCGTAATCCTAAACTAGCCCTTTTTCATTCTGAAGATTTCTTCTGTATAAGCTCATAATAAGTTCTCTATTAGGAATGAAAGGTGATGTGAATTTGGGGACCAAATTCTTTTAAGTGGGGGAGGGTGTAACGCCCGGTAATTTTTGGAACAGGAATAAAAATATACATAATGATATACCTACTCTTATAAGTATAAAATGTTAATTAAAAATTTATTCAAATAAATAAATGGTCAAGTGATATTCCCAAGGGGTTGCTTAGATCGAACCTGCCTCTGATACCTAGGACAAAGACTAATAAAAGTTAAAGAACTTATGAGCAATAAAATCTCTAAATAGAAGATTACTAAGATCTCAATGTAAGTGAGAACTAGCCACACCAAATCAATGAGGTATAGAACCTTAGAGATAGTCTTAAGAGCCTTATTTATGCATAGACGGAAATACATGCAAGTTATTAAAAGATATAAGTCGTATGTGTAAGGTCTTGACAAATAAACAAGTAAGACTTCCAAACAAAGTAAACTTGTGTAAAGGAACAAATAGAAATAACTAGTTACAAATATAATTATTAGGCCTTGATAAAGGATTAACATTTTTAATGCTAAGCTCCATTGGCCCAAACTCAACCCAAGCATTTTACGCTTAATGGGCTTTTAAACACGTTTTATTATCTTCTCCCATATAGCCAATATATATATATATATATATATATATATACATAAGTACATCACATAAACCTGTATATATGTATATATACCTAGAAATAAAAGGAAAGTATATGTTATATACGAATGAACAAATAAAAGAGTGAAATGGAAATAACGCCTCGGATAAAGGCGCTATTTAAATTATAAACGCCTCTAGTTAAGGCGTGACTCAAGAAGTGACGCCCTCACCACACGGCGTCAAATTCCAACGTCAAAAACGGTAAGGCCAAGAAACGCCCCTATCTTGGGCGTGTTTTAAATAAAGGAACGCCCTAACTAAAGGCGCTTCTTAATAAACGACCTGAACCAGGTCGTCAATTCAAGAATCGACGCCCTGACCAAAGTCGTTAATTCCATTCGAGTTCCGTTCGAACTCAGAGCTTATCCAGGGAAGGATCATGTTAATCTAGTAAGTGGTTAATAGGGCAAGGACTCTAATAGGGATATATTACCCTCAATCAAACACTACTTTTGTTAGGACTCCAAAAACCCTATAAATAACCTACTGATCGAACCTTAAACGCTATTTGGCGTTTGGAAAAACTACAAGGTACGTAGTAGCAGTTCATATAGTTTCTCTTTGCTTCGGTTACATGAAGAACTAATGGTTCTTCATCTTCTTTTCCTCTAATACAGGTTAAGGGAGTTCTGCATACGAGAAAGAACAAGTATTGTTCTTTTCCTTCCCCTCTGGTCAGACACGAGGAAGAAATTAATATTGGTTTCTTCTGTAGGATCTGCATCTTTTGATTTACTGAAGAAACAAAGGTTCTTCTGCGTCCTCTTCATCAAAGCCATCAGCCAGTAGCTGCCATCTTAAGAGCCTGTTATAAACAGAGCATCGATCCTCTTCCCAAAACCTTCACGGTTCAATCTTCAGATTATCAATTAAGGTAGGATTTTCTCAAGTCACTGTAGCCCAAATAAAATAATTTAAGATATATGTATATTAGCATGGCATGCATACAGTTTATTATAGTTTTAATGCATTTTTCTGTAATATTTTGAAAGAAACGCCCCTGTCAAGGGCGCTATTTTACAAGACACGACCCTGACCAGGTCGTTAATTCTAGATTTGACGCCCTGAACACAGGCGTTAATTCCATGAAATTACCTGAAATTAATAATCGTTCACGGTTTAAAAATTCATTTTATATGGAATATCAAAACTAATATACTGCATGACTCTACCTGTGAATTCCTGCCAATTTTCCTGTCATGATGATATGATTGTTATCCTGAAATTTATTTCTTCCTGTTCATGCTAATTTCTGAAAATTTCTTGAATTCACGACCTGGACAAGGTCGTTTTCCATGTGTTAACGCCCCATCACAGGGCGTGAATTAAAAATTAACGCCCCTTCATAGGACGCGTTTCTGTTAAAAGCCCGAACAATATATTCTGTAAAGATAAGAATTTAATGATTAACGCCCCTGCCAAGGGCGCGTTTTTGATAATTTTTGAAAATAAATATGTTCTGAAAATATTGTAAATAAAAAGACGCCTGCTACTGTAGTCGTCTCATTGCAAAGAAACGCCCCTGTCCAGGGCGCGTTTTAGATAAATTTCTGAATTATTGAAAATTCTGCCAATATGTAAACATATGTAAACGCCCTTCTGTTAGGCGTTAATTACTTGATAAACGACTTTACTTAAGTCGTTATTTTACTGTAAACTGATTTTCACTATTTTTGTTAACCGATGGTTTCATATGTTATATAATATATATATCGGCACTATTCTCCATTCCGTGAGTATAGTCCCACGTTTCACGATTGTTTTATCGATCACACTCAATTCTCATTGACATACAAGCTCTCCATTGGACATTCCGTTCCTTTGGACTAGCGAGTTAGTCATAGAGACCTCCGTAAGACTCCTCGTAGCCTTGGATTCCCTCAAGGCCGACTGAGCTGGTTGTACCCTAAAAACCCATTACACCATTGATGCCATGTCACTCTAAAGAAACATGGTATACCGGCCCTTATGCTATACAAAGAGTATATCATAAGAAATTCTTAATGGAATGATGATATCATGCCATTCTTGTAAACCTCATTTCTATGATAAGAATGAGGGTATCTTACCTTTGATATACTGTTCATGTGGACCTAAATTCTATATATAGAATATCCATATTGATTTGTCATAGTACCCCAGTTAAGGGAACCATATTCTACCTAATTTTATCGATATCGTGATTATACCGTTATTATCGCCATTCTATGTCCTTTGTCATATTTTTGGACTCCATTCTGTCAAAGTTGTCATACATCTACAAGCTTGATTATTGAAATTCAAAAATTGGCTATGTAAACAAAAGTGGATGTCAAAACACATGATAAATGCCTGCGCATATAGGGCCCGATCTGGTCCTGGGGGGAGCACCCGAAAGTACTTGTGCCCATGGGAGTTAAAATGATAAGGTATCTGGCATTATACCGAGTACTTTACTTTCTAGATTGGACATTCCACATAAATCTTGTGCTTGAAATCGTACTTGCCTTGACATGAAATGCGTGGCCTGAAAAAGGGTAATTTACTTGCTTGATACATGATAGCCAAAATTCTTGACATGACTTGTTAAATGTACTTGTTTGAATATCTTAAGTATCTTGTTGAAAGTTCATGATTAGTTCATCTTATTCTTTGATATTACATTCTCTCTATCTTGTCGTTTTATGCGAGCATGCATAGCTTTATTGCATTCATGAAACTTGTAATTACTTAAACCCATTGCTAGTGCTTGAGATATAATTTCCTACTGAGCGTTCGCTCACTCCGTTTTATTCCAACATTTTCAGGTAAGCAGGTAGCTAGCAAGACCGAGACCCACACGGGCGGGACAAGTGTGCAAGCGAGCTGTGGAAACTAGTGAACCCGAGTCTTTTATTTTTCTTGAGTCTAGATAGTATTGTCTAGCTAAGTTAGCTTATCATCTCTTATTTAGTTATCTTGTCTAAGTCTGTTAGTATGTCGTTATCTTCTTTTCCATTATGTTGAAGTCTCCAAGATGGACAACAAGTTCTTGTAAGAGATTCATATTAGAAATAAAATTTCTATTGTTGTTCAAAATTATCTTGGTCTTATGCGATTGCTCTTGATCATTCACGACTGTTTTACTGCCACGTTCCGAGCAAACGACACGTTCCGCTGCTATCGGCCCGGGGCGTGACAGGCTGTGCCAGAAGCCAGTATGACCTTCTCTCCAGAAGACATGCTGCTACCTACTGCCAGCCACAACAGGCCACTATACATGAAAGGGCACCTGAATGACAGGGAACTGAACAGAATACTGGTTGACCCCGGTGCAGCAGTCAACATTCTACCCTACAGAATATACGAGAGGTACCACTTCAACGTGCGTCTCGAAAAAGTCAGGGATATGCATATCGCTGGCTTCAACAAAAAATGTGAAGTATCTATGGGAGTGGCAGAGTTCACGCTGACCCTGGTAGACTTCACTACAATGGTGCAGTTTCATGTCATCGACTCTCGCACCTCTTACAAGGCATTGTTGGGTCGCCCATGGCTGCATGAAAATTTGGTGGTGCCCTCCACGCTCCACCAATGCATTAAATACAGTCTCCAGGGGAAGGAGGAGAGGATATTTGCCTATCCCCACCCTTTCGAGGTGTTTGATTGTCACCTGGCTGACGCCAACTTATACACGGGGCCTCCCCGGAAGGTTTCAGGGGCCGAGGCCCCCACAGAAGCATCAAAAAATAGATCGGGTGACGGTTGGTATCCACCACCGCCACGCGGGTATGTCAAGCCAAAGGTGGTCTCCCACATCACAGCTTCTGGAAATGTTGGTAGGGTAACACCCCCAGCACTATACCCCAAAGCTAAGGAAGTGCAGGTCAACCGACAGCACGACCGCATCGGAGTCCCGGCCGGCCTCACCAAGCCAGTCCTCGGCCTTAATGATCCCACTGTCGAACCTTTCAAAGCTTGGGAGGTGACACATGAAGATGGGCCCAGCACCCTGTTCTATACAGCTGAGGAGCATCCCACTCGGGAAGACACAGATTGCAGCCTCCCCGAGGATATAAGCAACCCGCCGGTTCCTGTCCAAGGTCTGGCATTTACAATTGATCAGATGGCCATAATGTTTCAGAAGCAACACATTCCTCCCGATCAATCTCAAAAGCGCAAAGAAGCTTTCTAGAAGATGTGGCATCCTACAAATCTGGACAAAGAAATGAGACGCGTCTCTCAACACCCGGGGCTGGGCTTCACCCTGGAAGACTACTATTACAGTGGGCGGTACGAGGTGGATACTATCTCCGCCTTCTATCCAACTGAAGATAGCCCTCTGGGGGCAACCTTTGATGAATATCCGGTGGAAGCCGAACATGCTGAATTGGCTCTATCCGGGAATCAACAAATAGAGACCTTGATCCCTTGCCGATGCTGGGAGCAGGTCCATCCTGAAGAAGCAGCCCTTCAAGCCGAATTTGATACGGCTAGCAGCAGCGAAGCCGAAGACATTCAAGAAGCAGAAGTCTCTCCCTCCACAGGGGTCATGCTAATGGCGACTTCAACACCCTTTCTGTCAATCAGGGAAGCCGTGGTTAACTCCAATCAAGGGGAGCCGGCTACCAGGAAAGAAAAAGTCACTTCTGCGGAAGATGCAGCTATCCCAGAAGGCGAGACTCCCTCAACTTCTGCTACAAATCCAATATGCTGTCCGAGCCCGACAGCAAACAGCTACTGGCCTGTCATGGCTGCAACCTCATCTACAAACACTGAAGCTGTTCTCTCACCCTTGGGAGCTGTGACAACAATGGATGCGTCAATAGATCCATCCGCTCAGCCGCTGGCGCATGGAATCAAGACACCTCATGAAGCTCTGGCGATGTCCGACGAGGAACTCGAAATGCTCGACCCTCAAGATGGTGTTCCAGACTTCGTCGACCTCCAACTAGCGCCTCCGGAAATAGAAGACGGAGGCCAGGCCACGGTCGATGAACTAATAGAAGTCAACTTGGGAAATGAGGGGGATCCTAGGCCTACCTTCCTCAGCGCCCAACTGTCCCCGGAGGAACGGGAGCTGTACACCCAGCTGTTGCTGGAATACCGGGATTACTTCGCCTGGACCTACAAAGAGATGCCCGGTCTAAGCCCCGCTGTCTCACAACATGAGCTAGCAATCAGCCCCAAAGTCGAGCCGGTGAAGCAGCCACCGCGGCGTATGAGGCCAGAGCTCATCACCCGAATCTGTGCTGAAGTTGACAAACTCATTGACGTGGGATTTGTTGAAGAGAATCAGTACACCACATGGCTGGCGAACATCGTCCCTGTGAAAAAGAAGAATGGACAGATCTGAATTTGTGTTGACTTCCGAGATCTAAATAAAGCCTACCCTAAAGATGACTTTCCGGTGCCAATAACGGAAGTCATGATTGATGCTACAATCGGCCACGAGGCCCTATCATTCATGGATGGGTCGTCCGGCTACAATCAGATTTGGATTGCAGAGCACGACCGAGTCCACACTGCTTTCCGAACCCCCAAAGGCATTTATCATTACAAGAGAATGCCGTTCGGACTAAAGAATGCTGGCGCAACTTACCAGCGCGCAATGACTAGGATTTTTGATGAATTGCTCTACCACAAGGTCGAGTGCTACATAGATGACCTGGTGGTCAAAACCAGAAGGAAAGAGGACCATCTGCAAGACCTCCAGACTATTTTTCAGAGGCTGAGGCAGCATGACCTAAAAATGAACCCTATGAAATGTGCGTTCGGAGTATCGAGCGGAAAATTCTTGGGCTTTATCGTCTGATACCGGGGGATTGAGATAGACCCCGCAAAGATCAAGGTGATACAGGAGCTACCTCCACCTAGGAACATCTCCGAGCTGAGATCACTATAGGGCCGCTTGGCTTATATCCGGCGGTTCATTTCCAATTTGTCAGGGCGATGCCAGCCTTTTCACAAGTTGATGATGAAAGATGTTCCCTTTTATTGGGATGAAGATTGCCAGACAGCCTTTGACAAGCTAAAAGACTATCTGAAGACTCCTCCAGTATTGGGCGCACCGGTGAAAGGACGGCCGTTGATACTGTATATAGCAGCTACACATAATTCTCTGGGGGCAATGCTGGCCCAGAATAATGAAGAAGGGAAAGAGCAAGCCCTCTATTATCTCAGTAGAAGACTGGTCAGAACCGAAGAAAGAAACACTTATACTGAGAAGATCTGCCTGGCACTAGTCTTCGCAGTCAAAAAGCTCCGGCATTATATGTTGTCGCATGAAATCAGCTTGGTGTCCAGGGAGGATCCCCTGAAATATATCATGTCCCAGCCGGCACTCAAAGGCCGCCTAGGCAAATGGGCGGTAATCCTTATGGAGTTTGATGTCTCCTACGTACCGCGCATGGCCATCAAAGGTCAAGCTATTGCAGACTTCTTCACTGAACATCCAGTACCCGGGGACTACCCGTGGGAGCCGGAACTTCCTGAAGATGAAACCCTAGAAGCCGCCCAAGTGCAGCCTTCCTTATGGAAGCTATACTTCGATGGCGCTTCCAGAATTGACACCTCTGCCGCCGGATCATCCAAGGTCAGAGCAGGGGCAGGTATAGTCCTGAAATCTCCGGAAGGAGAAGTGGTGCATACATCCTGCTCCATAAACAAACCATGCACGAACAATGAAGCGGAATATGAAGCCCTGATAATCGGGTTGCAAATCGCTCTGTCCATGGGGATTCAGATGCTGGAAGCATTCGGAGACTCCATGCTGGTTATAAAATAGCTGGAAGGAGAGTTCGATGTGCAAAAGTAAGAGCTCATCCCCTATCACCAGTTAGCAACTCGCCTGATGTCAAGATTTTACTTCATCAGCATCAAGCACATCAATCGAGGCTGGAATGCTCAGGCAGACGCCCTCGCTAAGCTGGCCAGCTCATTGGCGGTCCCGCCAGACACAAGCCTGAATATAACCATGATCAACCGTCGGCAAGTCCCCAGTGTAACAGAGGCCCTGGTCGACGAACAAAACATGGAGGTAGCAGTCATCGAAGGGGTTCAGCAACCCGATTGGCAAGAGCATCTCCTACGCTGGTTTCAGCACCAGCAACTTCCGAAAGAAAAGGAGCAGAGAATGAAACTCCTAAGGATCAAGGATTCTTACGAGATGAGAAGCGGGACCTTATTCCGGATTATGGCAGATGCCCGAAGGAAGGTCCTACTCCGTTGCTTGTCTTTAGCGGAAGCAGGACATGTGATGCAAGAAATTCATGCAGGATCAGCCGGAGCACATCAGACCGGTCCGAAAATGAAAATTGAGATAAAGAAACTGGGTTACTATTGGCCCACTATATTTAATGATTGCTGCAAGTTTGCCAAAGCTTGTCAGAAATGTCAAGAGCATGCTAATGTGGCGAGGAGACCTCCAGTGCCGCTGCATCCCACCCTACCAAGCTGGCCGTTTGCTCAATGGGGCACGGACGTGGTAGGACCTTTACCAGCATCTTCATCAGGGTGCAGATACATCTTAGCGGCTACAGACTACTTCTCTAGATGGGCGGAGGCAGTAGCACTAAAAGATGTGACGGGGAACTAGTTGCAAGATTCTTCTAGCAGAATGTAATATTCCGGTTCGGAATCCCCAGCCGAATCATCTCTGACAATGGCAGCCATTTCAGAAATCAGAAGGTTTATCGGCTGGCCGACAAATACAAAATTGACTGGAGGACATCGTCCCCCTACAACCCTCAAGCCAATGGACTAGCAGAAGCCTTTAACAAGACCTTGGGCACACTACTAGCAAAGACTGTGAAGTCTAATAAAAAGGATTGGGAAGAAAGGATGTACGAAGCACTTTGGGCTTATCGTACTGTCTACAAGACCCCAATCGGCTGTTCACCTTTCTCCCTTGTCTATGGGTCGAAAGCTGTAGTGCCGATTGAACTTGAAGTTCTTTCATTGCGAGTTGCCATCCAGCACGGATTAGTCAGTGGTGAGCAGACCAATGCAGAAAGAAGATTGGAAGAGCTCGCTGAGCTCGAAGGAAAACGCCTCCAGGCGCAACAAAACATCCAACTCTACCAAGCTCGCATGGCCCGTGCTTTTGACAAGTTAGTCAAGGGTCGAGAGTTCAAGAAAGGAGACCTGATAATGGTCAAAAGAAGAGAAGTGATGGCTTCTAATCCCAAGGGGAAGCTGGTCGAAAACTGGGTCGGACCGTATATCATCCGCCGAGTATATGAAGGGGGTGCCTACGTCCTTGTAGACCACAAAGGAGTCATCCAATTCTCTCCCCTCAACAGAAAACACATTAAGCTGTATCATGCAGCGCAGCCGACACACCCCGAGTGATCGGTCGGAACACACTTATCCTTAGTTAGTGGCATTCTGCCCTAATCGAGCTACTTTTCCTTGGTTAGTGGCATTTCGCCCTAATCGAGCTACTTTTCCTTGGTTAGCGGCATTCCGCCCTAATCGAGCTACTTTTCCTTGGTTAGCGGCATTCCGCCCTAATCGAGCTACTTTTCCTTGGTTAGTGGCATTCCGCCCTAATCAAGCTACTTTTCCTTGGTTAGCGGCATTCCGCCCTAATCGAGCTACTTTTCCTTGGTTAGCGGCATTCCGCCCTAATCGAGCTACTTTTCCTTGGTTTAGCGGCATTCCGCCCTAATCGAGCTACTTTTCCTTGGTTAGCGGCATTCCGCCCTAATCGAGCTACTTTTCCTTGGTTAGCGACATTCCGCCCTAATCGAGCTACTTTTCCTTGGTTAGCGGCATTCCGCCCTAACCGAGTTACTTTTCCTTGGTTAGCGGCATTCCGCCCTAATCGAGCTACTTTTCCTTGGTCAGCGGTATTCCACGCTAATCGAGCTACTTTTCCTTGGTCAGCGGTACTCCGCCCTAATCGAGCTACTTTTCCTTGGTCAGCGGTACTCCGCCCTAATCGAGCTACTTTTTCTTGGTTAGCGGCATTCCGCCCTAATCGAGCTACTTTTTCTTGGTTAGCGGCATTCCGCCCTAATCGAGCTACTTTTCCTTGGTTAGCGGCATCCCGTCCTAATCGAGCTACTTTTCCTTGGTTAGCGGTGTTCTGCCCTAATCGAACTACATTTCCTTGATTAGTGGCATTCCGCCCTAATCGAGCTATTTTTCCTTGGTTAGCGGCATCCCGCCCTAATCGAGCTACTTTTCCTTGATTAGCGGCATTTCGCCCTAATCGAGCTATTTTTCCTTGGTTAGTGGCATTCCGCCCTAATCAAGCTACTTATCCTTGGTTAGTGGCATTCCACCCTAATCAAGCTACCTCCCCTTTGGTATCGGCATTCCGCTCTAACCAAGCTACCTTTGCCTCGGTCTAGTGGCATTCTGCCCTAACCGAGCCCACCCTATACCGGAATCAAAAAAAGGAAAGAAAAGAAAATGGAGTTAAAAATAGAGATACCCCGCCAGACTTGTTCCTACATGAGGACAAGTGTGGAAATGGCTATAACCCTGCTGTGGCGAAAACCCAAAAGGGCGTCGCAGGCAAAATCGGGTACCCCGCCACGTGAAAACCCGAAAGGGCACGTGGGCAAAAGCAAGAGGGGGCTGGCTTCGGCGAAAACCAGAAAGGGCGCTTAGGTCAGCAATGTGAATAAAAAAAAAATAATGAATAATGAATAGCGATGGATCACCCTCCGTCCAGAAGGCCATTTACAAGGTCGGAGGGGAATTTTCATCCGATATCCCACCTACATGCATCTATCTATCCGATTTTTGTCACCATCGGCAAGACCGTCTACCTCTTTCGACCCTTGTCACCATCGGCAAGATCGGTCGCTACCTATCCGGTTCTTGTCACCATCGGCAAGACCGTCTACCTCTTTCGACCCTTGTCACCATCGGCAAGATCGGTCGCTACCTATCCGGTTTTTGTCACCATCGGCAAGACCGTCTACCTCTTTCGACCCTTGTCACCATCGACAAGATCGGTCGCTACCTATCCGGTTCTTGTCACCATCGGCAAGACCGTCTATCTCTTTCGACCCTTGTCACCATCGGCAAGATCGGTCGCTACCTATCCGATTCTTGTCACCATCGGCAAGACCGTGTACCCCTTTCGACCCTTGTCACCATCGGCAAGATCGGTCGCTACCTATCCGGTTCTTGTCACCATCGGCAAGACCGTCTACCCCTTTCGACCCTTCTCACCATCGGCAAGATCGGTCGCTACCTATCCGATTTTTGCCACCATCGGCAAGACTGTCTACCCCTTTCGACCCTTGTCACCATCGGCAAGATCGGTCGCTACCTATCCGGTTCTTGTCACCATCGGCAAGACCGTCTACCCCTTTCGACCCTTGTCACCATCGGTAAGATCGGTCGCTACCTATCCGGTTTTTGCCACCATCGGTAAGACTGTCTACCCCTTTCGACCCTTGTCACCATCGACAAGATCGGTCGCTACCTATCCGGTTTTTGCCACCATCGGCAAGACTATCTACCCCTTTCGACCCTTGTCACCATCGGCAAGATCGGTCGATACCCGTTCTCGGTTCTGGCCGTTCTCGGCAGGACCGTTTATCCGTCAGTTTCACTATACCCTCCTGAGTCCCCCGAACTCTCGGCCGGCATAGGCCGTTTCTAGTCTTGAGAAAAGTCGCGGCGTGGTGGAGTGAACACCTCACCCCTTCCCTGAAGGCGTGAGCGCTCTCCTGCCCTAGTGACTCATACACTCGGACTAGAATCAACGGGCAAATGAAAAGAAAGAAAAAAAACAATGACAAGATGGAGTCTTCATTCAAAATCAGGATGGAGATTTTTCATTACTATGAAGTAAAAGGCACATGATTACATGGGCCATGCCCTGGAATACATAAGGTGCATTAAAAGGGAGCAAATAAAGAAAAGAGATTACGGCAAAGGGCGTCGGAAGATGTCCTCCAGCACAGGAATACCCAGGGAGGGATGACGGGTCAGTTCTTGCAATTTGAACTCGGTGGCCTCCAGCTCAGATAGCTTCACCTCCAGGGAAGCAGCTTGTCCTTCAGCCATCTCAGCATCCTCAACCTTTTGGACCCCCAGGCGATCTACTTCTTCAAGTTCAGCATCTATCCTGGAAAGTTCGGCCTGCAATGCCGCCATCCGGGCCGTCAGGGAGCTCCGGCGTTGTAAAGAGGCGTTGGCTTCGTCCCTCGCCCTCGCCGCGGTCTCTTGCAGAGAAATAAGGGCCGTCTTGCTCTCAGCCCACTCCAATGATATGGCCGCCAGCTGGTCAGCTGCCTCCCGGCCTAAGAACTCCCTCCTGTTCACATACTTCAGGAGCAGGATCACCCTCGGAGTCCAGTCGTCCATGGGACAACCGAGGGGCAACAGCGAGCGGGACAGATGCTCTATCAAGCCCCTCAGCTGAACATAAGTTAAATCCCTACTGGCCGTTACGGTCTGCTGGAGGGTCCCCAGGAACTGCCACACGACATCACTCGAGGATCGAAGACCAAGTGGCGACGTCTCGGGCAGTTCGAACTCTACTCTGCTATCCACGGCAGCCCATATATCATCGACCGTCCCGGAGGATGACGATGGCATGAGCTGTAGCCCACTACTACCGGGAACAACCGCACCGGCGGATGCGGTGGCTGGAGCCTCAACAACAACAATCTCTTTGCCGGCCCCCTGGGGTGGGAGTCCAACAAGAACCTCAAGGACCGGGGACGTCCGTCCCTCAATAATCTCCCCGACTTCTACCTCAGCAGAGCCACCCTTCTCCAGAACTGACTGCTGTGCAGCCTCCCTTGGCGAAGAATCTCCGGCTACCGCCGAACTATCAACTTCCACGAGCGTTCCGGGACCAACTGGAACCATTGCTGCTGCATGATCCTTTGGGTACCGCAATGTGATGGGCCGCAGGATGGACGGGAGAGTCGCATGGCCTGTTCCCAGGGCCGGGAGTAGTATCTGCACCGTCATAGTTGGCAGTGCCACCTCAGTCTGCATTGGAGATATATACACTTAAAACCTGGCTAGAAGGAGGAGAAAAGAAGCATGGTAAGCACCGACCCTGGATAGGTCCTTACCTCGGTCGGGACTAAGCTTAAATCTTTAAGAGCAGCTTCCCCAGCGCCAGCCTCCTCACTCGTAAGCGATAATGACGGCACAGGACCGCCCCATGATAACCGGGCCGGGCTGAAAGTCAGATAGTCACTCTCATAGGCCGAGGACACCCCAGCATCGTCGGTCTCAAAATCAAGCAGTGATGGCTCCTCGTCACTGGAGCCGCCACCATAATCTACATGCTCAGAGGAGGAAGGCCCCTCTGCTCTCTCAGGACGCTCGGCCGTCGAAGTAGCAGCCTCGCCAGCAGGAGCATCACCCTCGGCGAAAACTTTCCCGGTGCTCTCCACACCAAGGGCAACAATAGATGATACCTCAGGGGCGGGTTCTCCCTGCCCCGAGGGGATCACCTCCTCTGCACTCTCCGAGCCCGAAAACAATGATGGTTGTATATCAACTACAATTCACGGCAAAAAGGGGTCAAGATGGCTGAAGATACGAAGATTTACGTTGCTATCACAACTAAACTATAGATTACCTTCCATCTCCCGCCGGTGTGTTGGAGAGGGCAGATCCCTTTCTGTGGGAGCAGCAAAGACTTCCTCTGCCCCGTCCCTAGCTGCTACATCTACCGTCGCCTCCAGTCCGACGACCGCGGCAACTGTATCGGCAACTGTCAGCATGGGCCAGCCCAAGCGGTCGAGACAAGCTAATGCACTTTGAAGAAAAGAAGAGCCTACCTTCGGCCTCTAGCCCTTGTGCACGAGAATCCTCAAACTCTTCAAAAGGTCCAACAGAAGGAAAGACGATTGCCGATTCCTTCTCGGCAGCTTTCTTTCGGCGTGCCTGTGTCACCCGGGTCACCGCCGCTTTCGCCTTCCCGACGGCCTCTCGCAGTTGGGACCTAGTCCTCTTCCTCGAATCTCCAGGAGGCAGTGGCGTCGCGATCGGGGCCGGCTCAGGAACTTCAAAATATGCCGACTTTTTGGCCTTTATGATCAGCTCCCTGAAGTGCTGGGTCTCCTCCGAAGTCGGTCGGACTGCATACGCACAAGGGTGAGAATGACACAACCACAATGAAAAGAAGAAGCTGGCCGAAGGGCTTGAATGAAGAGATAGAACATACTTGCCGGCCCCGTGTAAAAGGGGAAGAGAGGCCAATAAAATAGCGAGGGCGTTTTGTCCCTCGAGGCTGCCTCGCGAACAAGCCAGCACAGATCCCCAATCTTTTCACTCAGCTCAGCCAGCAACGCCAGGTCCTCGTGTCCACGGGAGGACAGCAGATAATACAGGCTCAGATGGTCCAGCCCCCACCTGTCTGCATATTTGAAGGAGATCTGAAGAGGATGGTCTAGTATGGCTTCGCTGTGGCCACCCACCGAGAGGCCATGAGACCGAAGGAGTGCGAACAGCCAGGGGGTATTGGCATATAAGTCAGCCCGCCTGTCCTCCTTGTGAATAAAAGTCTGGTAGGGATACAACCTGTCCACCTCGGGACGCCAGTCGGCCACTGCCGCGATGGGTTCCTCTACTGGCAAAGGGAGTTGCTGGAGGATCACCCTCTCACTGCTTACCCGGCATAAACCCCGAAGGGTCTTCACATAATCATCCTTGTTGATCAGGGGCAGCTTCGGCTCAACTTTCATGTTGCGGCTTTTTACGAGCTTGCGGGCCTCTAGATAGGCCTTCACATCCGTATTAGTCCAAGACTTCAACTTCTTCAAATAAGAAGCGTCAATGTCAAGAACTGGCTTCGGCTGGGAAGCTAAGAACCTGTGCTCCGCCACAGCCCAGCACTCTCTCCGGGAAGTCCTGAAGAATCCCGTCCGCGCGTTCCACCACTTGACGTATTCAGGCGTGACGCGAGGGAAGTGAGCAGGGGCGGGCACCCGGAAAGAAATGTCTTCGCGACGATGGAAAAAGTCCCACCATATTCGGGCGTCGTCGCTGGACGTTTGCCCGGCTCTATGCCTGTTGGGCAATGCAAATTGTGAAGAAGAATATGGAATCTGCTGGTCGTAGCCAAAGTTCCGACTGAAACGGAACGGGTAATACGGCTCCAGCCACAGAATGCCACTCTTGCGAAATGCAAGGACACTAGGCCTGATGGCTAGTGCCCAATCAACCAACTCCGGCTCCAGAATAGGCTTGGTATAATTGGCCTGGGAAATCGGATGAATGTACTCCTCAGTTTCAAAAAGCTTGCATTGCCTTGTCCTGTTCGTCAATGGGCTCGAGTGAGCAGCTAAGCTCCAGAAATGAAGAACCCCGGGCGAGTCCACGGGAAGACGGGTCAATTTACCCCGAATGGCATAGAGTTGCTCCGTTAGCAATGATGGCTCGGCACTTACAAACTCTATCATGCGCGGGACCAGAGGAACCGCTTGTAACGCCTGAGGAGCTGCCTCCGAGAATATGGTGCAGACCCAGGCATTGAAGAAATGTAACGGACCAACCGTCCGAAAGCTTCTAGGGAGAAGCGTCTTGTGCAAGTCCCCCAACATCTTGTAGATGAGGCACAAAGCCACTGGACAAAGAGACAGCTTGATACCCCAAGCCATAAGGCAGGCCGGGTAGATGGCCTCTGCTCTGATCACGCTCTCATCACCTTGAGGAAGAGCGAAGGAGCAGAGCCAATAAACTAGATATGCAGCATAGTGAGTCACTGCATCAACACCAGTAGGGTTTGGGTTCTCTCCCTACCTTCCTCTCGAGGAAGATGATGAAGCGGCCTGGCGTCGCACCCTCTTCTTCCACTTCTGGGCTACTGGCGCTATGGGAGGAAAATCTTCATACTTGCTCTTCCCCTGGAAGAAATATTGAAGCCAGGTGCCCATCCGCACCCGGCGCTTTTCGCCCGGCTTCCGAGCTTCCCTCGTATCGTGCGACGAATGAAAAAGGGTGCGATACGCCTTCATCAGATACCGATAGGCGTAGCCCGCCAAATACCGGCCGTCACCGTCGGTCTGGTCTTTCAACCAGTCAGGCCAACAAACTTCTTCATACGGTTCTCACAATGGGCAGGCCGCTGAGTTGAGACAGGCTCCATAAGTCCAAAGAAGTCTCTCCCTCTGAAGTATAGAAGGTGTTGTACTCAGGGAAAAACACCTCGATCATGCCACAGCACAATCCCCGGGAAATTGGGTACCGATACCTGGAAGCATACACGCTGTGATATACACTAGCTCTGGTTAGAAGAGGAGCGTAATGATGTAGCACGTAGTCTGTAAACTCTACTGCCCCGGGCCTGAATGCATGGGCGTCTGTAGCTTTCAGCTCAGCAAACCATCCCACTAATATCTGGTGCTTGAAGCGAATTGCCAAGCAATCCAACAAAAATGATTCATCCCTATATCCCCATCTCAACGTGGCAAGGAATAAACCAAAAATCGGCTTCTCCCGATCCACTCTGCCCGCGGAATCATTCCACCGAGCGGGTACGAACTCGGGAGCTCTAGTCAGCAGTCCGTCTGCCGGAGCCAGGTCTTGCAGCCCCAGCACAGCGCTCCACTTCCTGACCTCTCCGGGGAGATAGATGGGTCTTCCCCGCATCACACATTCGGCCAGGCTGTCTCTCTCCACCAGCAAGGCCTGCTCGACCTTCCGGACGGCGAACACATCCCGCTTCCCCTGAAGGTTGAAGCGCTGAAGAAGGGACATCAGGTGCTTGTCCTTGGGATAATCCTTCCTGGTCACGCCCTCTCTATCATAATGAAAAGAGTCACCCCCGAGAATAAGGAGACGACCGGTGTCTACAGTGTCCGTCTCTGAATGTGAAGACTCTGCAACTATAGCCACTTGGCCGTGCCCCCAGTCAAGAGAATTAACATTCTCCCATGTCACTACGGCGCGAGAGGAAGAGCTGGATGCCATGACAGCTGCAAAAAGGGCACATCAAGCAAAAGCAAAGTCAGAAAATAGCTGATCAAAGGCAAACTTCCGACAAAATTTCGGCAGAGTCTCCCCAGCACGGGGGATTGCCAAAGAAAAGCGGGAACGCGTCCACTGAGGAACGGTCCCTAAAAGACAGCCATCGGCGCTACACCGAGGCCAAGAGGAACACCCGGGGGAATAGCTCCGAGGGCGAGCCCTGCTAGAAGCCTCCCGGGGCCCAAAGAATGGGTCTTGAAACCCAAATCGACATCATCTACACTCACCCGAAGGGCAAGAGCCGCCGCTCTCGGTGCCAAAAGGGAGAGAAGAGAGAGAAAGTTTTTTCGCAAATGAGGAGGCGATGAAGAAAAAACAAGGAAGAAGGAGATAAATAGGGGGAGTCCCCCTTTGTTAAACCGGCGCGCTATTTAGCGCGCCGGGTTAAAAACCCTTTAAGCGAATGCGCGCCAGGAAAAGGCGTGTGGGCCAACCACCCCCAAGATGCCAAGGCCGCGCCGGTTTCGTGGCCGAATCGCCCGAGACCGCGCCGGGTCAAAGGCCCGAGGGACTTACCCTCGTCGTATCAAAGTCTAAACGGCGCCGGGTTAACATCCATGCCGAATTTAGGGCCATCTTAGAGCTCATGCCAACCAAGGAGGAGATCAGTCAGGATGAAATTCATCCGTCGGTCTTGCTGCACCTGTGCCTTGCTCGTAACCCCCACGTCTGGGGGGCATTTGTTGGCACCCAAAATATGATCACCGGCGAACAAGCCATAAAGACGAATGATCCGGCCCACCGAAGCACGGAAGCCGACAAAGATCAACCTATTGAAGACTTCTCAAGCTGTCAGAGCCTCGAGTCACTCCGTATAGATACGGGGACTTCACCTCAAGGGAGCCGGGACGAATTCACAACCAACTGGCAGTGCGACCAAGCCTGCCCAATGAATTGGCATTGACTCTGTCATGCTGCATACACTACACCCGTTGTCCGATCAAGGACGACGATCTACCCAGTGGATACCCACCTCATGAAAGGCTCTCCTGAGGATAAAGGAGTCCCCCGGCTTCCCGAAACGGAGAACCGAAAGCTCTGACAGCGGAAGATCCCGATCGCCCGGCATGGGCACGGCTTCCCGCCAAGATGGGCCCGTTAGTGGCCGAATGATCGCCCGGCTCAGGCGGAACTATCTCCCGGCTATCCAACCTCCTAGAGAGCTCTGAGTACGAGCCAGGCCGGACCAACAGCATGGATCGTAGAGCCAAAGGCCGTGTCGGCAGAAAGCCCGTACGATCAAGTCAATGCTATCTGGAGTCTCAAGAACGGCCGTACGTTGACCTGGGAGCTTCGACAAAACATCCCGCCAAGGCTTCGATGGGCATTGGCGAGATAATGTTCACGATGACTCCCGGAATCATCCCCGGACTCATCGACTGGCTTGAAGCGCACGAGGAGCATTAGCCCGGCGCACCTTAAACCGGCGCGCCCCTCATTCGATGCCCCTGATCTCGGCGCGCTAAAGCCCCATCTTCAGCCCTTAGGCCGGCGCGCAAATCACCCTGAGGTTGTCCCTTCCCGGTGCGATAAGCCTTAAAGGCTCTTCCCGGTGCGCTAATCCCACGCCGGTTCAAGTTCGAACTCAGGCCTCTATATATAGGGTTCTTCGAGAACAGAAAAGGAGAGACGCCAGACGGAAACAAATAAGAAGAAAGAAGAAGAAAGAAGAGAAAGAAAAGAGAGACTCTCGAGAGGGAGGCTTCAAAAAGAAAAGCAGAGAGAAGAGGAGGGATCGAGAGAGAATTCCAGAGAGAAGAATAGTGCCTCTCCTGGGCGTCCTCCGCCGGTGACCTTCTTCTTCCCCGACTGAGTTACGATACTCTATTTTCGGTAACAGGTGGGCACCGGCGTTGTTTCTCCCCTATCTCCCGCCGATCCCCCCCAATCTCTGTCTACTGGTTGTAAACCGAAGAGGGGAGGGATGGCAATGATATGAGCCGACCCCTCCCCTCCTCTGTGATTCATCCTGCCATTGTATGTTCCTCGGCGTCGATGAACGGCATTCTGGCAGTGGTGTCGACGCCAGATTCTCAATGTAAACATTCGTTCATTTTTCATCTTTGAATAGTGATACGTGTGCGAATGATTAGGCCAACAGGCCGAGCTGATATTCAGAATCTCTGCCTCTCTCACTTGTGTCAATGCGTATGTTGGATTCTCTTCGACATAGCTATAATTCCGATTCCATCGAAGCCTCGGCCATGCCCCGAATCATCGTGGGCTATAGAAACACCCCTCCCCGGGGGTTTTCTTTCGATCATTTGCTTTACACATGATTCAAGGATTTTTGCATCGTTCTTATCCTCATGGATAGAGCCGCGCCTCTGCGTGTGCCTCTATCCGCTATACAAGGGATCCACCCCTCTCGAACTTTGCTTTTCAACCGTTCGAGTATATGCCCCTGCAACGATCTCGTTTCGTTTATGCATCTACTGCTCCCATGCACCATATTCATCCACACCGCTATGAGGGTTTCCCGATGTTTCGATCGTCTGGGGAGGGGGACATTCCTCTGCTGTTTCTTGACGATTGCTGGGCGACCGGGGGGGGCTCCATCTCTCGATGGTGGGCATTCCCTCGAAGCCACTGCAGACAGTGACGGGGCCCCGGTTCAACGAAACTCAAATCCGACAAATTAAGACCCGACCGAGACCGGGGGATGCATGCTCCTTGTAGGCTAGCCCTCGGAGTCCCGCTCTCCCAATGGTCAAATCTCTCCATGGGATGAATCACCGACTATGGGTCCGTCACCCCTCGTAGGCAAGCCCTCGGGGCATCGTTCCCACTGTCGACGGCTTCCTCCCTCTATTTCTTCTCCCCATGGAACTTTGGGTGCCCCTAGTAGGCTAGTCTTCGGGGTACTCCATCCACTGGGGTTTGCTGGCTGCCATTGTGCAGACCGGCAATGTAGGGGCTTGTTCCACAGGTGAACATGACCCCGCTTATCCCCTGCAATTCTTTGCAATCCGGGGGAGATGCTGTCCAATTCTGGATAGATTAAGTTTATACAAACCTTGATGATCAATTGCTCCGAATCTAATTACCCCAGTGCTCGAGTATGAACCTCGTACTGACTTAACATGTCATCCTCGGAGGGCTCTGGACTTCAATTTAATAAAATTTCTTGGCCTCAATGGACTCAAGGTCCCCCAGATGGGCCCAACAAACTCAAAGGAGGTCCAAAGAAATAGAATTTGGGCTAAAACGGCGCGGAGTCCCCCGGCGCGCCCTAATCCGGCGCGGTACCCCCCGCGCCGGATTAAGGCCACACTCATATCCATTTTTTTCCCCTTGCGACTTTCCGGCGCGCCCCAGACCGGCGCGCCCCCAAGCTCTCGCGCCGTCTTAAGCTGTTAGTCATGGCTGCGCCGTATTAGCCACTATACCTACGCTCTACCGCGCCGTGTAAGTCGTAACCGCACCGGTTTTGAAACCCTTTTGATATTTTACTCACTCGCTTGTCTCGGGACGAGTTTTGTCACTCGGGGGCGATGTTAATAAGCTATATCTGGCAGTAAATTGAAAAAAAGAGGGGCCAAGCGAGCCTGAGTTGCATCGTCATCATCATCGTATCTGTTAGCATTCATGCTTTCGCTATCATACTCATGTCGTCCTTCCTCCTCTCGACGAGGGGAAATAAATGTGGTCGATCACCGCCGCCTTCGTGGCGCTATCTTCATATTCAATATAATCATGAATGTCTTGTGTGCATGCATGCATAGATCCCCGGGTATATTAAATGGCGTCGACTGAAAGCCGGATCATGTCTGGCCGGAAGCCTTCGTCACGCGCGATGGTGGTCTTCGGACCTGCGTCCTCCGCCACGTACCGAGGATCCATTTTCCCATTAAACTACGCATCTTCTGCATGATTAATGCTGCATCCTACCTGTCATTGCTATAATCATCATGTAGTTCTTTTTCCGGCTTCGACAGCCCGTTATCTTGGCAATTAATCAAAGGTGTTCCCTCCTCGTGGGGGATGTAATTAACGCCATAGCCTTTATGGTATGGCGGACTGCTGGTCCCGACTGAACCTCACATTCGCCCGACATGGGTCGGAATGAGCGCATTATAAACTCGTCACTTATGTGACTGGCACGCCCGCGTCGTCAGTCGGTCAGTTGACTACCGGTTAGTCAAGTGGTCGACCGACCCGCGAAAGCTGAACGAAAATAAAGTAGGAAAAAGATCACGCGTCAAACACACGGGCACTCGCCCCTTGCATGGAAGCAAAGAAGCAATAAGCATGTTGTTGAAGGTTTCCAACAAGGGATGCCCTGCCTGGCCCTTGAGCATGGACTTCATCACCTCCTTAGCAAAAGAATGCGTCATGACAAGATTGGAGGAGGACCCCTTCTCTTGATTAGGAATTTTCACCATCACGGAACAAGGGGTAATGAGAGCTTTAATAACATCTCGACCAATGAGCAAAGTAACTTGAACAATCTTGCCCTTAGGCCTCAATTCTTGACATTCATGCATGGTGAGCTTTGGTGGAGATCTATCTACAATACCTGGAACAAGAACGCGAATTGGCATTTGACAAATGAAGTCTTGGCTTTTGAATAGCATAGCCGTGTCCAAATCCTTCTTGCCCGACTCTTGAATATCTTCTTTGGCACATACGCTTATGGAAACACACCTACTCAGAGGGGTGATGGAAGGCGAGATGGAGGCGGTAGGTTTAATGGGTGATGGAGATTTGATGGAGGGTATTGGAGAAGGGGTTAGCGTAAGTGGAGGTTCAAACACAACGAGCTTCTCTCCTTGCTCGGAAGTAGATGGGATTGGCTGGAGTGCAACAAGGGGTGGACCCTACTCAAGATTAGCCACAGGTTCGGTCGAAGTGTTAAGTGGTGGAATAGGAAGACTTGGCTTTTGACTTATGGGGATAATGGAAGGCCGAGGTGGCGGCAATGGAGGTTTACTTCGTTGGTAGAGGGGTTGATGGGGGGCTCAGCAGAGGCCGTTGGTGTGGAGGTTAATGGAGGTACAATTGGTTGAGGTTTAGCGAGAGGTTCAACGGAGGCTGGTAGAGTGGTTGTTGATGAGGCATAATAGAGGGCACGGATGGCTTAGTGTGGGTTAATGGTGTGGCAGGTTTCGTTCGTAGAAAGCGTCGGATTTTGGCGGTGTGAGAGGTTTCAAGGGTAGGAGAAGGTTCATGATGCGCCGTTGTGGGTGATTGAAGTATCGACTCATCATCGTAGCACCAATTGATTTCATATATAGGATTGGGGTTTGGGATGGCGATGTCATCCTGAGCAGGGGGTTCTTCGGGTAATGGGGGGAGAGGAAAACAAAGAGAATTCGGAGTGGGTGCCTCTTTGAACTCTTCATCTTTTGCCGGCTCCAACTCTTCATAATCTTCAAATTCAAGTGGATGCCGTGGTGGAGGCGTAGTGGTAGGTGATGGAGTATAATATTGTGGAGGGTTTGGTGAATGTGAATGCGGAGGCGGAGGGCCATATGTATGAGTAGGGTGGGTGAGTGGTGGTCGGACGGCGTCCACTTAACTGTTGAACTTCATTGAATCATCTAGCTCACTTATATGTATGATGCCATTATCATCTCTCCTTTCCTTCCAATCTTTCTCCATCTTGGTGATTTGGTCCATAAAAGCGTGAAGAGGATTAACTTGAGGAGGAGGAGGAGGAGGCCGCGGGCTCGTGACCCTCTTTAATTGTTCCTACATTGA
Organism: Amorphophallus konjac; assembly: GCA_022559845.1. Classification (NCBI taxonomy): domain Eukaryota; kingdom Viridiplantae; phylum Streptophyta; class Magnoliopsida; order Alismatales; family Araceae; genus Amorphophallus; species Amorphophallus konjac. Next base: position 118,692,031 of record CM040129.1, on the reverse strand, counting down.
AGCAATTTTATCAAGAAGAGTTTGTTGGAGGGGTGTAACTTGAATAAGAGAGGGTTGGCATGGTGGCCGTGGAGCTTAGAGGGGTTGACCCATAAAAGGACTCGGACGGGCCGGGTTATAAGAAACACAAGGGCCTTGGGGCTGTGAAGGGGGATAAATAGAAGGAGGCAGGCGATGGACCACCCAAGGAGGAGGATGAATAGAAGGAGGTGGGTGATGGGGCACTCGAGGATGAGATGCAGGAGGACAAGATGATGAAGCTATGCCCTCAACAACGGTCTTAAGGGATTGAGTTTGTTGAGGGGTGAGATGATTTAATGCATGCAAAACTTGGGAGACCTTCTCATCATATGGAGGAGATGGCTCCCGGGGGAAAGTGGCTCGCGATTGATATAAGGGACCATGAGATTGAGGGTTGCCCATGAGGCGGGCAAAACCATGAGAATAAGAACGTTGTCCCTTAGGAAAAGTGTGATGAGAATTATAGGAATGAGGATCATAGGATGTGCTAGGCTGTTCATCCTCATGAATATAAGTGTAATTAAACATGTTGGTTTTATTATCAAAGCAAAACATCATGCAAATCAAATAATGTTCAATCAAGGAACTTTGCAAAGATATCAAACAAGTTGGATGTTTACGTTTGATTTTTCTTAGTTTGAACCTTGATGAATTAAATGATTTTAATAAAGTTTGTGTAGTTCACTCAAGGGAAGAACCTAGTTTCAATATGGTTTGCTTCAATGCCAACTAGGTTGATGTATCTCACCACGTATAGGCCAACTAACCCGGGGAGCTTCAAAGGTACAACCGACCTAGCTTCCGTGAGAGAATTCATAGATGCGAGGACTTATGGAGGCCTGGTTTAGGAATTTTCAGTCCAATGAGACAGAGTGCTCAATTGGAGGGTCCTTCCTTCACCAATAGGGGGGTAAAATCTCCTAGAAGTGTGGGGAGAGGAGGTCTCCCAAGCCAAGATGTCCTAAATACAAAACTAATGCAAAAGAATAGAGAAAGTATGTAGGAACAATGATATGAACAAAAATAATGAAAAACAAGGTGAACACTCACACAGTCACAAAAATATGGCAATCAACAAAGCATGAAGCATGGCATCCAATTTTTTTTCTTTTTTTTTTTAAAAAGGAAGATGGGGAGATGGAAAATTCCAAAAATCTAACAAGTTGGAATCACTTAGGGAGGGGGTTTGTGCACGTGGTGCACAAGGGAAAAAGGCAATAAAATGAAAGTGCTACGTGGAGCACAAGGGGGAGATGCACCGTGGGTGCAAAAGGGAAAGGGCACACGTGGGTGCTAAAAGAAGAGGGTAATCAAAAGAAAACAATGGTGATCCCACCGTGATCGCCAATTTGTAGATTAATGGAAAAATCTACTAAGAAGAATAATATGAAAAAAAACTACAAAGTGATGGAAAGGGAGTCAAAGAAAAAGAATGGGAAAGAAGAGAAGAGGGAGCATGCGTGGATGTTATAGGGAAAGGTGATCGCCAGAGACCGCATGCCTCAAAGGAATATAACAATAAGAAAGATGGAGGGATTGCGATATAAATACCTTTTGAAGTGTGGGGAGATTGTGGATGTCACCTTCTCTTTCTATCGGCCGGCCATTGAAGTGAGTTTCTCTTGTGTTGATTACCCTTGTAAAACAAATAAAACACCAATAAAAGATATGGATTAGAAACCAAGATGAGTGTAGCATCAAATTTTAATAAAGATAAGCATGAAGAACATGAAATAGAACACACCTTGTTGGTGTTGGCTTTAAAACCCCTATGCAAAAGGGTATAGAAATATGATGAATGATAGAAAAGGGAGGGTGCAAGTGTTGCACAATTGGAGATGTGCTAGAGTGCACAAGAGGAGGATCTCAATTGCATTAAGATAAAAGAATAAAAGAAGAGAAATATGATATGATGCATGAACTAGATGAAATACATAAAAGCAATAAAAGAGAGAAGGGAGAGATAGGCTTATTGGTTTTCTCCCAAAGATGGCTTCAAGATCTTCAATGGAGGAAGAAGCTCCAAGAGGATGTAGCCTTTTGGTACATGGAGCCTCCTCCTTGAGCCTTTGGTCCGGTAGCACCTCCCCTTGATCAATAGAATCGGCCTTAAACATAAGGGAGAGAGGGGTCCTATTTATAGGATACAAATTTGGAGTTTTAATTCCATTAAAAATTGTAAAATTAAATTTTAGTGGGATTTGGAAGGAGATAGTCAATGGCCAAGTGTCATCACAGCCTTAGAAAGCCATAGGGACCCTTTCCCAAGTGGAAAAGGAGCTTAAAATGCGGAAAGAATGGGTTTCGGTTGGATTCAGAACACTATAGGAAATGGTGTCAGACCCAGAAGTCGCCATTTAATTAATGTCAGTTGAAAGAGGCGCCAATTTGGAGTTAAATATGGAAAGTTTAGAAATTTCTAAAATTAGAAAAGAATTGGCGTCCAGGGGATGAGACGCCAATTAGGAATTAATACGAATTTTGGATGGAGTTAAAAGCTCAAAATATGGAAATGGAAATGGTGTCATGGGGTCCGGACGCCAATTAATGAATTGGCGACCTTCTAGATGGACGTTAATTCAAAAATAATATGGTTCCGGCTCAAAATATGAAGAAAAGAATTGGCGTCCTTCTCCACAGATGCCATTTAAAGAATTGACGGCCATCCACAGTGACGCAGATTCAAAATCACATGAATTCGGCCTAAAACATGCTCAAAAATCAAAAATAAAGAATTCGTGTCCATCTGGGTGGACGCCAATTAAAAAAAGCATTAAAAAATCAATTTTTTGAAGGGAATTGGCATCCGCTCATGCGGGTGCTCATTCTTGAGAATGCGGACACCCAGGCGACCACGTCCTGGGAGACAGCATTCATCAAGGCATTTATTTATTTATTTTTATTTATTAAATAGTGGGAATGCGGTCGCCTTGGCAACCACATTTAGGCACAATGTTAATATTTTAATATTTTTTATTTTTTTATTTTTATTTCTTTAAGAATTGGTGTCTTTCCTAGTTGACGTTAATTAATAAAATGGCTTCCTGGGGGTTGACATTAATTCAAAAAGGGCCCGAAAAAATTAGAGAAAAATCCTAGAAAAAATCGAGAAAAATAGGGGAAAATATGGAAAGGCTCAAGAAAGTTGAATAATCAAGAAAATTGAGGAAAAACACTCAAATAAGTCGATTTGAAAGTCAAATTGAGGCATTATAAAGTAATATGAGATGTACTCGAGATAATGTCAATTTTGGCGTATCTACAATAGGTACTAAAAAATCATCCTTCGGACATGCTTTATTCAGATCTCGAAAGTCCACACATATTCTAATCTGGAAATTCTTTTTTTTAACAAGCACAATGTTAGCCAGCAATGTAGTATACTAGTTTTCTGCCATGAAATCGACGTCTGTAATGTTGCATCTCTGTAGTTTTGATGATGACTAACACTATGAATCAAATTATTTTTATGATAATTATCTTGATGCTCCTTGATGAATGATAAAGATCCTGAATTGTCTAAATATTCTTAGGATCTAATGTTGTTGTCTTGCATGCACATCTATGGATCAAATGCTTTTTCATCATGCTTTTCTGATTTAATGCCCCTCTACCATGTTCACCCATGAGCTCATACTTATTTGTCTTTATTATATGGGTTCTGTACATTTAGTGCGTTGACGCACTTGGCTGGCTGCGTAGACGCAATAGTGCGTCTTTCGCTTGCTGTTTTGTCGACTGCGTCGACGCTGTCACTGGATGCGTTGACACATTGGCCTGTTGCCAGGGGCGTGAGCATTTCGTTTAAGTAGTTGAGTCGACGCTGCACGATGGAAGCGTTGACGCATTGGCTTGGTGCCAAGGGCTTGAGCGTCTCGCATATGAAGTTGAGTCGACGCTGCACGATGGAAGCGTTGACGCATTGGCTTGGTGCCAAGCGCTTGAGCGTCTCGCCTATGAAGCTGAGTCGACGTTGTCACCTGAAGCGTTGACGCATTGGCTTGTTACCAAGAGATTGTGCGTCTCGCCCAAGGAGCTGAGGCGACGCTATACAATGGAAGCGTCGACGCCTTGAGTTTATGACTAAAGGTTCTTTTTGTTCAAACACCAAGCAGAAGCGTAGACGCTGTCAACTGTTGTGTTGACGCATTAGTGTGTTTTGTCAAGGGACCTGTTCTCCATTATATCCATTGCGTTAACGCCTTGGCTTTAGTGCGTTGACGCGTTCTTCTGTCCTTTGATAAGTCCCGTGCAATCTGTGTGAAAAATTTATGACTTGAATATTTATGAGATTGCCTGAATGTTCTCTGAAACCTTACAGGGACTTAAAGACAAATTGGAACTTTATTCCAATCATGTGAGCACGTGATCCGAGGGAATAATCGTCTAACACATGGCTCGGTTCATCTGGAAGCATGACTTCGCGCGTGTCTCCCAAACCCTCACTCTCTCGTGAGGTTGGATATATATATGAAGGTTTCTGCTCCTAAAAAGCTGCCGAAGCCACAAGGAAAAGGGTGAGGCCAGAGCGAGAGGAAGGAGAGGAGAAGCCATCCTGATCCATTCGTTGAGCGTACCTGGAAGAGAGAGAGTGATGAAGGAGAGGATGATTTTCTGCTATGTTTTGTCTATGCTTCTTTTAGAAGCTACATTGTTTCTCCGTTCGATTGTCTTCGATATTTCTTTATGTTTTCAGTTGTTTGTTCTTAAATTCCGATACTCTGTTTTATCGTTCCCTCTAGGTGTAGAGGAAGAGAGGTGAATCCTCTGGGTTGCATTGTGGTTCCCTCTGAATCAGATCAGAGGAAGGGAGGTGGTCTCCGGGGTTGTTGTGTTTAGATAGTGAGGAGGCTATCTGGGTTGTTCCCTCCGGCTGTGGAGGAAGAGAGACAGCGTCTCTGAATTGCAGTGAGGGTGAGTCACTGCTGGGTTCCCTCTTGTCTTAGAGGAAGGGAGAGTTAACTCCGGGTCAAGTCTTGGGGTGTGAGACCTGGGTGGAAGCTGTGTGTTCAGTGTCTGTAGGGATTTCGATCCCCAAGCTGTGGATCAGCGTGTTGTTGGCAGACTGAGTCTGCGGTTCTTTCTTGTGAAAGGAAGCCTCACTCGGCCTTGAGTGAGGGATGGACGTAAGTCTGCAGGTTGCAGACTGAACAATCTAAATCTCCTGTTCTCCGTGATATGGTTGTGCGCATCTATCTTCCTTATGCTTTTGTCTGGCTTCATTAAGTAAATGTGAATGTTGATGATCGAAATCTTGGTCTGATTGCTCGCTAGGTGGTTGTGCATATGTGCTGATGAAATTTTGAGTGATTTATGTTCTGCGCTCGTGAATTACGTTATATTGGTTAAGGGTCCTGCCTCGACTCAGTCAAATATTTTTTAAAACAGTGATCTATTCATCCCCTCCCCTTCTAGCTCACCGTCCTCCTGTTTAACAGTTGGTATCAGAGCAGGTTTATCCGTGATGTGGTCCAACGACCAGGGTAATCCTGGAACCAGTGGTCCTCGCAGCTACATAGCTGAAGGACAGTCAATCTCCCGTCCCCCATATTTTGATGGTTCTAATTATTTCTTTTGGAAAACAGGATGGAAGTTTTCATCCGATCTCAGAGCCACAAGCTGTGGAGAGTCATTACAACTGGACCTTATGATTTACCTCCGAATGAGGAGATGTGGTCTGAAGAACAAGTCAAATTATCCAGACTGAACTGGTCTGTGCTCAACATCATCCAGTGCGCAGTTCACCCTGAAGAATATGCCCGAATTTCGGCGTGCAAGACAGCTAAGAAGATGTGGGATGAACTAGCGCTGATTTACGAGGGTACCTCTCAGGTTAGAGCTACCAAGGTAAACTACCTAACCTCTGAGTATGAATTATTTAAGATGAAGTCAGAGGAGAGCGCGACTGATATGTACGCTAGGCTGTCATTGATCACAAACAGCCTCAAGGGGTTTGGAAAGGAAATATCTGAAGGGGATATAGTCAGGAAGATCTTGAGATCTTTGACTCCAGCGTGGCACACAAAGGCCACTGTGATAGAGGAATCGAAGGATTTAAAAACCATGACTGTCACTGAGCTCATAGGGTCTCTTATGACCTATGAGATGAATCTCAAGAAAACAGGAGAAGGAAGTGACAGAAAGGGCAAGAATGTTGCTCTTAAAGTTGAACGACATAGTAGTAGCAGCAGCAGTAGCAGCAGCAGCAGTGGAGACTCTGATGAAATTCTAGACCTTGATAGGAGTGAAAAAGCTCTGCTCACACGATAGTTCAGGAAATTTTTGAAACTGAAGGGAAAATCATATGGGAGAAGAAGAAATTACTCATCAGGTAAATATCCGAACAATGGCAATGACAAGGATAGGAATGCTAAAAGTGTGATGTGTTATCATTGCAGGAACTTTGGGCACATGAAGCAAGATTGCCCTGAGCTTCAGAAGAAGACACTGGATTACCATAAGAAAGGCTCCAAAGTGTACAAGAAAAAGCCAAAAGCTATGGTATGCACTTGAAGCGATGAAGAAAAAGACTCAGAGACTAATTCCTCAGGAAAGGAGACTGAAGGAGTATGTCTGATGGCCGACGAGGAAAATGAGGTAATCAATCCCTTTGTGACTTACTCTATTGATGACTGGGAAGATAAGTATGGTGAACTGCTAGATATGTACAATGCCTTAGCTAAAGAACATAGAGTCACCAAACGCAAACTCAATGTGGTTAATGAAGAACAAGAACTCATCAAGACAGAAAATTCCAAACTGATAGCTGAATTAGCTCAAATGGAAAATGTAAGAAATGAGAACAATCTTGTTAAAAAGGAGCTTGAAAAACTAAGAAAATAGCTTGATGAAACCAATCAACATACTGAAGAAAACCTGAGACAAAATGACTTACTCAGGGAAGGGTATGAAGCTGTTAAAAGGGTCAATGATGAATTGCTGAAAAATAATATATGTCTGCGGAAGGAGTTGGAAGATAAGAAGAAAACCCTTGAGAGGTTTGTTTTGGGAGAGAGTAATTTGAATGCCTTGTTAGGCACCAAAGTAAATTTTAACAGAGAGGGGTTGGGTTTCAACCCAAGTAAGAAGGAAGCATTTGGGGTAAAAACCACTACTTTCTGCACTAAGAAAGGAAAAGAGAAACTGGACATTCCATCCAGTTCCAAAACTACTGAACAACAGAAGAACATCCATAGATAACAGGCTGATTTTGGAAAAAATATCTTCAAGAAATTCAACAAGCCCACGCACCAGAAGCAAGGTGTTTGTCAATTCAACAACTATGACTCTAATAAAAGAATGGGCTATTTTAAAAGAAACATGGGAACGTCTAACTACACACAGAATACTGACAATAAAATGCCTTCATCTAGACAGGTTAAAAATTATGGTCTGGCTAGGATCCAAACCTTTGTCAATAGAAACTGGACACACCTTGAGAAACAAAAAGAAACAAATGAAATGCACATCAATAACAAAACTATCAACTCTCAGCACAGAAAGAAAAAGGGGTAAAAACAGATCTGGATTCCCAAGACTGTGCTTAATGAATTGAACGGTATTTTTGGACCCAACTCACCTTGGGTTCCAAAGCACACAACTTAAATTGTTATTGTGCAGGTGAGCCTAGCAGCCGAGAACAACAAGTGGTATCTCGACAGTGGCTGCTCGAGGCACATGACAGGGGATCAAAGAAAGTTCAGCAAGCTTGAATTGAAAGCAGGAGGGTCAGTTAAGTTTGGAGGTAAAAACAAAGGCCAAATCATTGGGACCGGAACCATCGATAAGAAAACCTCCAACTCTGTTGAGAAAGTCTTGTTGGTTGAACGTCTGCAACACAATTTATTGAGTATTAGTCAGTTGTGTGACAAGGGTCACAAGGTTCTTTTTGATGAGCATGCTTGCAAAATTTTAGAACCAAACTCCGATAAAATAAAGTTCATTGCAAATAGAGTCAATAATGTCTATATTATGGATCTTGATGCTGAGTCTGAGTCTAATCTGTGTCTCACTGCTGATTCAGAGAATAACATGTTCGACTGGCATAGGCGACTAGGCCATGCTAGCTTTAACACCTTGCATAAATTAGCTAAATTTGATTTAGTTAGAGGCATGCCTAGCTTAAAGTTCAAATCAGTTTCGAAGAATTGCGAGGCCTGTGCTCTAGGCAAGCAAACTCGAGCTTCTTTTAAAATTAGGTCTGAGAGCTTGTCAACAAAGATTATGGAACACTTGCACATGGATCTCTTTGGTCCTACCAGAACCCAGAGTCTAAATGGTAAGAGATTTGGTTTTGTCATTGTCGATGACTACTCTAGATTTGCATGGCTGTTTTTCTTGGCAAATAAGAGTGATGCTTTTCAAAAATTTGAACATTTTTTCAATAAGCAAAAACATATAGGGCACAAGATCACTGTTATCCAATCAGATCATGGAGGAGAGTTTGAGAACTCCTCATTTTCTAGCTTCTGTGACAAGGAGGGACTGACTCACAAATTTTCTTCTCCCAGGACCCCAGAGCAGAATGGAATTGTGGAGAGAAGGAATCGAACAATAGTGGAAATGGAAAAAACACTACTAATGGAGAGTCAGCTACCTAAGAGCTTTTGGGCAGAAGCGACAAACACAGCCTGCTACATACTTAATAGAGATTTGGTAAGACCCATACATAAGAAAACATCATATGAACTCCTGAAAGGTAAGAGGCCTAATGTCTCATATTTTAAAATTTTTGGTTCAAAATGCTTTATTCATAATAACAACAAGAGAGACTTAGATAAATTCGATGCTAGAAGTATTCTAGGAATATTCCTAGGATACTCTGAAACATCTAGGGCCTTCAGGGTCTTTAATAAAACTGATAGAACTGTAGAGGAAACCCCTCATGTTATTTTTGATGAAACAAAAATCTCTAACAGTCTAAATGATGATAACAGGTCTACAAGTCATGATGGAGAGTTCCTGAATCAAATGCAAGAGGAGGAAGTACAACTGGCTGAAGAACCCACTGTTCTGAACCCAGTAAGTATAGCCGAACAAGGTGAGTCCTCAACAAATGTCAGAGTTTTAAAAGACCACCCTGTAACCAATATTATTGGTAGTCTTAATGATCCCCCTAGGACAAGATCTCATTTCAGAAATGTTCAGAATCAGGACTTAATTGCTTTAGTTTCTCAAATTGAGCCTAAGACCATTGAAGAAGCCTTAAGTGATGAGAATTGGGTAACTGCCATGTGTGAAGAACTAGGGCAATTTGATAGAAACAATGTCTGGGAACTTGTACCTAGACCTAAAATTTTCAATATAATAGGAACAAAATGGGTTTTTTAAGAACAAACTGAATGAAGAAAGTGTCATCTCTAGGAATAAAGCTAGACTTGTAGCTAAAGGCTACAGTCAGGAGTATGGAGTGGACTTTGATGAATCCTTTGCTCCAGTATCTAGAATGGAGGCTATCAGAATTCTATTAGCATTTGCTTGTTCAAACAACATAAAACTTTAACAAATGGATGTTAAGAGTGCTTTCTTGAATGGAATTCTAAAAGAAGAAGTTTATGTTGAACAACCTCCTGGTTTTCAGTTTTCGACTAAACCTGATCAAGTTTTCAGGTTAAACAAAGCTCTGTATGGATTAAAGCAGGCTCCTCGGGCCTGATATGAAAGGCTGACCAGTTTTTTACTGAATAAAGGATATAACAGATGTAAAGTTGACCAAACCTTATTCACTAAGAATTCAAGACAAGATCTCATCATAGTTCAGGTATATGTGGACGACATCATCTTTGGATCAACAAATCCTGAACTGTGTAAAGAATTTTCACATCTTATGTCAGCTGAATTTGAGATGAGCTTAGTTGGGGAACTGACTTATTTCCTTGGCTTGCAGATAAATCAAATGACAGATGGCTGTTTCTTCCACCAAACCAAGTACACGCTGGATATCCTAAAAAGGTTTGGGATGACTAACCTGAAGCAAATTTCCACCCCAATGAGCACAAGCATGACCCTTAATGCAGATGAGTCAGGTAAACAAGTGGATGAAAAACTCTACAGAGGTATGATCGGATCCCTCTTGTACTTAACTGCCTCTAGGCCAGACATACAATTCAGTGTTGGTTTATGTGCAAGATATCAGTCTAGGCCTACTGAACTACATTTGTCTGCTGTAAAAAGAATCTTTAGATATCTGTTTGCCACATATACATTAGGCTTATGGTATCCTGCTTCACGCACATTAGATTTAGTTGCATACACTGATGCAGACTTTGCTGGATGTAAGCTAGATAGGAAGAGCACTAGTGGCCACTGCCAATTCTTAGGAGGATGCCTAGTTTCTTGGAGTTCAAAGAAACAACATTCAGTGGCTCTTTCCACTGCTGAGGATGAATACGTGGCTGCAAGCAGCTGTGGCACTCAGGTTATCTGGATCAAGCATCAACTTCAGGATTACCAAGTAGAGACAGGTTGCACTCCCATCTTTTGTGATAACACTAGTGCCATAAACATTGCAAAGAATCCTTTTTTACACTCACGAATAAAACACATTGAAATCAGGCACCACTTTATCAGAAATGAAATTGCAAATAAAACATTTAAATTAATTCATGTTGGGACTGCAGATCAAATTGCTGATATTTTTACAAAACCTCTAGATACTGAAAAATTCACTTCTTTGAGAAGAGAACTTGGTATTTACAAACTCTGACTGATTTAAGGCAATGAATTCTGGTTCATGTATTTCCATTAATTTAGTGGTAGTTTTGTCATACTTTTTCTGGTGGGGGTCCCTATGTGAGGGGGAGCGGGTGTGTGCTTTAAGTAAAGTCAATTCTGCTTCTCTGCTATTTTCTGGGTAGAATGGAAGATAGAGCTACTAGAGAGGGGGAGCTTGACTAATTTGAAACGCTTGAAAGATGGGTGTTATTGCTGGACTAAATGTTAGAATTGATCTTGAATATTCCTCTTAGTAGAACCTCATTCAATTCCTACATTCTTAAGTTTGTGCAGTTAAAATCCAGCTAGAATCCTCTTCTAGTAAGTCTTAAGAGGCTAAGATTAACCTTCACAAGTATATCCTCTTACTTTGTTGCATGACTCATGAACAAGCTAGACTTGTAAGAAATGGTTTCTGTTTATGAGGTTCTCATTGGACATCTTGATAAGACCTCTAATGTTTGCCCTGGGTTTTGTCTTCAAACAACCCCTAGTTGAGCTAGTTAAACTTATCTGCGCTTAAAACTGCATACTGAGAAACTAGGAATCCCATCAATGAAATGAGAATTTCCTATGTCATGAGGTATCAGTTCTCATAAATAAAATCAAAAGAAAGAAATACAATTCAAAATTATGCTTGGCAGAGCAATGATGACAATATGGTGAGTAACTGGGGATTCTGGCCTCTGATCAAGGTGTCTCCTCATGTAACAACCAATGGTCACTATCTCTGTTCTCTAATTGAGAAGTGATGAGGCTCTCACACTGAGTAACTGAGGATGCTGGCCTCTGACCAAGGTGCATACTTAATGTCAAAAGTGTAACTGGCCAAATACACTCTATAACTATGCTACTCTACCTGGACTGTTTGTCCTCAATGCCTACAGGCTGTCTTAGTGGTTCAAACTCTTGTTGTCTCTTTAACAAGCCTCAACAGCTACCTCAGTCATACTTGTTGCCACTTGCTCTTCTCTCATAATCATAGTAAGTTGATAAACTTCAAGTTTATTTTGAATCTCTTTCTCTTACCAGAACTCCAAGATTCTTCACTGGACCATACAGCCCCACTTAAGCATCTAAGATTTGACAATGAGTGTCTACTGTTGGAATCTTCTCCATCTTTTCTCATCAGTCCAGCGTCAACATCTCTCTTTCTCCTTATTTTGATGATGTCAAAGGGGGAGAAGGTTGAAAAGTCTGAGAAGGGGAGAAGTCTGAAAAGGGGGGAAAGTCTGAGAAGGGGAGAAGTCTGAAAAGGGGAGAAGGGGAGAAGGTTGAAAGGGGGAGTAAAGAGGTGATTTTGTAGCTAGCTAGTGGAAGGAAGGTTTTGGAATGGTTTTTTTGATAAAAGATGATGAGTGCTGTGAGTTCAGGCTTGTTCAGGCCTTGAGAGGTCACCATTGCTGCCTTTATTGAGAATGTTTTAAGTTGGTGTTTCTTCCTTCACTGAATTTGACTCATGGTGTTGCCATCATCAAAAAGGGGGAGATTGTTGCATCTCTGTAGTTTTGATGATGACTAACACTATGAATAAAATTATTTTTATGATAATTATCTTGATGCTCCTTGATGAATGATAAAGATCCTGAATTGTCTAAATATTCTTAGGATCTAATGTTGTTGTCTTGCATGCACATCTATGGATCAAATGCTTTTTCATCATGCTTTTCTGATTTAATGCTCCTCTATCATGTTCACCCATGAGCTCATACTTATTTGTCTTGATTATATGGGTTCTGTACATTTAGTGCGTTGACGCACTTGGCTGGCTGCGTAGACGTAATAGTGCGTCTTTCGCTTGCTATTTTGTCGACTGCGTCGACGCTGTCACTGGATGCGTTGACACATTGGCCTGTTGCCAGGGGCGTGAGCATTTCGTTTAAGCAGTTGAGTCGACGCTGCATGATGGAAGCGTTGACGCATTGGCTTGGTGCCAAGGGCTTGAGCGTCTCGCATATGAAGTTGAGTCGACGCTGCACGATGGAAGCGTTGACGCATTGGCTTGGTGCCAAGGGCTTGAGCGTCTCGCCTATGAAGCTGAGTCGACGTTGTCACCTGAAGCGTTGACGCATTGGCTTGTTACCAAGAGATTGTGCGTCTCGCCCAAGGAGCTGAGGTGACGCTATACAATGGAAGCGTCGACGCCTTGAGTTTATGACCAAAGGTTCTTTTTGTTCAAACACCAAGCAGAAGCGTCGACGCTGTCAACTGATGCGTTGACGCATTAGTGTGTTTTGTCAAGGGACCTGTTCTCCATTATATCCATTGCATTGACGCCTTGGCTTTAGTGCGTTGACGCGTTCTTCTGTCCTTTGATAAGTCCCGTGCAATCTGTGTGAACAATTTATGACTTGAATATTTCTGAGATTGCTTGAATGTTCTTTGAAACCTTACAGGGACTTAAAGACAAATTGGAACTTTATTCCAATCGTGTGAGCACGTGATCCGAGGGAATAATCGTCTAACACGTGGCTCGGTTCATCTGGAAGCATGACTTCGCGCGTGTCTCCCAAACCCTCACTCTCTCGTGAGGTTGGATATATATATGAAGGTTTCTGCTCCTGAAAAGCTGCCGAAGCCACAAGGAAAAGGGTGAGGCCAGAGCGAGAGGAAGGAGAGGAGAAGCCATCCTGATCCATTCATTGAGCGTACCTGGAAGAGAGAGAGTGATGAAGGAGAGGATGGTTTTCTGCTATGTTTTGTCTATGCTTCTTTAAGAAGCTACATTGTTTCTCCGTTCGATTGTCTTCGATATTTCTTTATGTTTTCAATTGTTTGTTCTTAAATTCCGATACTCTGTTTTATCGTTCCCTCTAGGTGTAGAGGAAGAGAGGTGAATCCTCTGGGTTGCATTGTGGTTCCCTCTGAATCAGATCAGAGGAAGGGAGGTGGTCTTCGGGGTTGTTGTGTTTAGATAGTGAGGAGGCTATCTGGGTTGTTCCCTCCGGCTGTGGAGGAAGAGAGACAGCGTCTCTGAATTGTAGTGAGGGTGAGTCACTGCTGGGTTCCCTCTTGTCTAAGAGGAAGGGAGAGTTATCTCCGGGTCAGGTCTTTGGGTGTGAGACCTGGGTGGAAGCTGTGTGTTCAGCGTCTGTAGGGATTTCAATCCCCAAGCTGTGGATCAGCGTGTTGTTGGCAGACTGAGTCTGCGGTTCTTTCTTGTGAAAGGAAGCCTCACTCGGCCTTGAGTGAGGGATGGACGTAAGTCTGCAGGTTGCAGACTGAACCATCTAAATCTCCTATTCTCCGTGATATGGTTGTGCGCATCTATCTTCCTTATGCTTTTGTCCGGCTTCATTAAGTAAATGTGAATGTTGATGATCGAAATCTTGGTCTGACTGCTCGCTAGGTGGTTGTGCATATGTGCTGATGAAATTTTGAGTGATTTATGTTCTGCGCTCGTGAATTACGTTATATTGGTTAAGGGTCCTGCCTCGACTCAGTCAAATATTTTTTAAAATGGTGATCTATTCATCCCCTCCCCTTCTAGCTCACCGTCCTCCTGTTTAACATGCAAGTGTGGACGCACTTTTGGAATGCTTCTTTTAGTTTATTTATTTGTTCGTTTGTTTATTCGTTTTATTTGTGCCAGGGCGTGCCAATCACGTGCATGACGATTTATTCAGTCTTCGAGGAAGCCGCGGTGCGCGTTGTCTGACTGATCAGACGATAGTGGATATCGTGTCGGGATAAAAACTTGCCGTGTTGTAACGGCCTTAATTACATCCCCTCGGAGAAGGAAAACCCTTGATTAGTTGCTAGGAAAAGGGGCCTTATGGCCTAGAATCAATATTAATGAAGTGAGATAATGAAATCTTGAGCTGCCTTTAAACAGGCCCCGCATTAGGGTGTAAACGTTCAAAGATGTGTGGTCACTCAGGGACCATTTCATGTTCGGATGGAAGTCCGCGTTTGTAGCATAAAAGACGATGGTGGAACCGCGCAAATGTCTGCCGCGTATACGACAAGTTTAATAATAATGCAAAATTATATCCTGGTAGAAACGAGTCAAGTTTGATGAACTATCGGCCCAGGGCAATGTCAGATCATGGCCCTGTCAGGATGGTTCCCAAGGTCTGAATCTGACTTAGCAGGGCATCATTGATATTTCCTTCGTACCGAGTCCATGAAAGCGAAGTCTGGAGCGACCATTATCATGTTTTTGTTGTTTGGTTATTTGTTCTATTTATTTAATATTTTGTTTTTTTGTTATTATCATTTTTGAGATGCATGGTGTGGACGACGTCACGGGAAAGGAGGTGGTGAAACACATGCATCGCTCTGTAATGCGGGGAAAGACTCTCGAAGAGAAGTTGCCCTCCACGGGGTTGAAGCGGGGAAACACACGGAATGCAAATGATGCAATACAAAACCGTAGCGGGATGTCGCTCTCCGCGGGTTTGGCAGGAACGGAAATAACAGAAATGGAAATGACGTGAATGAAACCGCCGTGAGTGGTTACTCTCCGCGGGATTGAACAAGAAAAAAAATGACAGAAATGAAAGTGACGTGAATGAAACCGCCGCGAGAAGTTACTCTCCGCGGGATTGAATAGGAAAGGAAATGACAGAAATGAAAGTGACATGAATGAAACTGCCGTGAGAGGTTACTCTCTGCGGGATTGAACAGGAAAGGAAATGATAGAAAATTAATGAAAGTGACGTGAATGAAACCGCCGCGAGAGGTTACTCTCCGCGGGATTGAATATAAAAAGAAATGACAGAAATGCTAATGACGTGAATGAAATCACCGCGAGAGGTTACTCTCTGCAAGATTGAACAGGAACGAAAATGACATAAATGGAAATGACGTGAATGAAACCGCCACGAGAAGTTATTCTCCACGGGATTGAACAGGAAAGGAAATGACATAAATGGAAATGACATGAATGAAACCGCCGTGAGAGGTTACTCTCTGCGGGATTGAACGAGAATTGAAATGGGGAGGGGGATAACAGAAATGAAATAAAGGGAAGGGGAATTGTAGAAATAAATTAAAGAAAAACACGCATGAGGGCGTGTGTGGGGTTGTGTGATCGCCAGGGGTCAAGGACCCCAAAATAAAAAAAAAGGAAATGATCGCGTTATGCCTCAGAAGCGGGAGATCATGTGGGTTCCTTCTTCTCTTCTTTCTGCCGGCCGACGAAGAGGGCTTTCCTTTAGGTTACCCTTGAAAGAAAGATGAAACAAATAGCAAATGGATCACAATAAAAGTACCGTAGTATCAGTCCCCTGTGACAAAAATGATGAAATCATGAGCAAACACACACTTGGTTGGTGTTATTTTAAACCCCTCTTGGACGTGAAAGGGTGAAAAAATGAGATGATGAATGCAACAGAGTGTAAAGATGCGCAAAATAGAGGTCTCTTAAGAAGAGAGATGTGACACGGGTGAAAACATGAGATAATGCATGCAATTAAAAATAAAGAAGAACAAGGGGAAGAAAGGCTTATTGGGGGCGTTGATGGCGGGCTTCAAAGAGAGCTTCAGCAACGTGAGGATGGCGTAGACGTAGAGTGGAACGGAACGACCTTCGCTCATGTATGCGAACACTTGGAAACCTGACAGAACCTTCCCTTAATCACTCACTAGCTCGGAAGCCAAATGGACATAGTTTCCCCTCTTCTTTAACCACTTTGAAGCCCTTGATTTTGTGGGAGGGGGTCTTCTATTTATAGGCAAAATTTTTAAAAATGCATTTGGGGTTGAACTCGTCCCGTTGACCAGACACATTCAATTCTTTAAATAATATTTTTTAATATAACGCATCCAAGACATGGGACGCGTTATTTAAACGTGTCCAAGGTCTTGGACGCTCCCAAACTTGTCCATAAATACCCATAAATACGCGTCGAAAGCCACCGAAAGCGACACGTGTCGGTGCCTAAAGTTACAACCGCGTCTAGTCAGCAAGACTCGTTCACGTTTTGTATTTATGGCGCCACCGCAGCATAGTGATTCAAGAACGCATCTTGGGTCCCTAATGCCTTTAAGGAAGGCGTCTTGGGCCCCCGCCGCGTTTAGGACCTTTTTCCAAAAAAATTCTAAAAATGGTAAAAAAATTCTAGAAAAATAAGAAATCACTCAAATAACCCAAATGTAAAAAGCCACTTTGGGGCATCATGGTATATTATGAGATTTACTCAGTGTAATGCCAAAAATAGCGTGTCTACAGTTGCCCCTCCTTGGCCTCTGCTTTGTCGGGGAATGACACAGAGCGAAATAGAATAGAGGTGCAATGGAATGGAGTGAGAATGGACTAAAAAGTGGATGCCAAGGTGCGATGAGACATGCTCTCAACATTACATGGTTGGAATCTTTCCAGAGTTTCAACGAAGCAACCTTTGAGGAAGGTTCTCCAAAATCAATGATTGTTTGGATGAAAATCAAATAGAGATGGAGATAATGTGCACTCATGCACGAATAGAAAGAGGAACCAACTTCTCTGTGCGGAAGAACCTGGGTCGTAAACCTGCAAGTTTCACCATTGGAGAGCGGTTACTAGCCAATGTAGAAGTGCTACGGCAAAGGTGGGTCCAACAGAATAAAAGAAAAAGGGTAATTTGATGACTAATCCAAACAAGGGTCTTTTCTAGAGAAATAGCTCAAGGTGACTTTAATGAGACTGAGTACTTAATTCAGAATGGAATATCTCATATCTGTTGAAATTGGAGCATAGTGGCTTTCACAACCGAGTTAAGTTTATGATCGTCCCCAATAATATCAAAGTCCTACATGAATGCATGTTGGGTTTAAAGAAAATATTAAAATAAATTAAAAATAAAAAATAGCCAAGGATAATGTTGTTAAGTTGTTAAGCATGGGTCAGGATACCGATTCGATGAGCCGATACTGAGCCGGAGCTCGTTTATATACGCACCGACCTACCGATGGGAACCATTGCCCCCAAGCTACCATAACCTAACGGCCTATCCGTACGTCCCAAACTCCTCCGGAGTTATCACTATTTTTGTTAGAGGGGAACTCAAACTCCAGATTCATCCAAGGCATAAGGTACTCGGCATGTTCTAGTAATGTAGATATGATATAGTAAGATGCATGACACAATGGCCGGAGGCGGGACATGGTGGGAGAGTGGTGTCCCGTTTTTTTTTTTTGAAACTTGCACTGAACACACAACAAAATAGAATTATTTCACAAGAAACCAAATTGCACTCCACTGCGAAAAGAGATCAAGACACCAGATGATTCACAAAAGCAGAAAAGAACATAATACCACAAGGGTTCCTTCACCAAAGTCCACAACGACAACTCCTAAATTAATGTTTTATGTTTTCTTCCTCCCTATAAGTATCCCCCCTGCTTAGCCTAGCAAATGGCATCAAAGAGTGGTTTGAGGGAGTTGAACCATTGAAAGGAAGAGAGGGAGAGATTTTGGCATTTTGAGATGGAAGGTGACTTTTCTCGCCTGGCGAAAAGAAGCAAGCTTGGCCACGGCTTTAAAAGGCTCACCGACATCGAGGATCACCTGATCGAGAGGATCCAATCATGTATGGTTTGTTAACACCCTTTCTCTTTTCTTCTACATGAATTCTTCCTTACTTTCTCATTCTTTTTTTCCTTTTTCTTTCAGCCGTACCGTCTCTTTCCGGGCCCGAGGAAGTTTTCCAAGCAGCCCTAACTTTCAAAGCTTACTTCCAATATTACCATTGACATGAGAGCTATTGTGAGACCCGTTCTTTAACAGATATTTACCGGTACTAAAATAAAATTTATTCCATGAATTTCAGCTATTTTTATGAAATTTATGGGCTTTCTCTAGCATTTAAACTAATTAGATTAAAGCTTTTTAGGAAATTAAAGGGCATATGCATAATTATGCCTCTTTGGGGGTTTAGAATGCAAAAAGAGGTTAAAAATAAAAAAATAATATTTTAATCATTTTTTTACCCATTCGATCTCCCCCTCTCTCTCCGGTTATTCATTTCCCCCCCTTTTTTCTTCTCGGCGGATCGGGCGAACCCGCAGGCGACCGCCCCCACGAACGGCGATCCCCCACCCATCTCGCTTTCCTCTTCTTCACGGCGCGGCGACCCAAGGCACGGCGGAGGACGGCGACGGCCTCGCCGGCGTACTGGCAAGGAGGATGAGATCGCGGCGGCGACCCCTCCCCCTTTCACCCGCGGCACCGCGAACGGTGTCCCCCTCTCCCCCAGTTGTCTTCTCGGTGCGCGGTGACGCCATCGGCCACGGCGGAGGACACCCTCGTCGGCTCTGACCACGGCGCAGAGGTGCGACCCCACGGCGGCATCGGTGGCTCTCTCCCTCCCCTTCTCACGGTGAAATCGGCGTCCTCGGCTAGGCATTCGAAGGGGGATGACCTTCTTACCGTGCTAGGACCGGCAGGAGCTTCCCCACGACGCGAGGAACACCATGGCATCAACCCGGGATGAACAGTGGAGTGGAGAGACGGCCAGGAAAGGCGAGCCGCGGCGCATCCCTCGGCTTGCATGCGGTCGGAACGGACATTTCCATCGCGTTTGTGGTAGGGGGAGCGATGCCCTAGCCCGTTAGATTGTTCCTATAACAGCATGCCCATCGTCTTTATGTTTTAACAGCATGCCCATCGTCTTTATGTTTTTGGAGCATGCCCATCATTGCTGAGTTCATAGACGATAAATTGTCATATTAAGATGATGGAATGGCAGGGAACATGTTAAAAGTCATGATTCCCGTCGATTTAAGTCTACCGAGAAGTAATCCGGTTATGATTCCCGTGAATCCGGTACTCCGGTAAAGACCATGTTTAAATTATTTTAGATTTTATAAAGGTCCGCCTTAAACCACCTATTGACCCGAGCGATTGGCATCTCGACCGCGTAAATATTTTAAATTTGAATGGCGGTAGAAATTCCATGGCCAGTCCATTTAACAACACGCAGCAGTTCATTGTTCGACCGCCTAAAACCATAGCAGCCCTAGTTCGACCGCTTGTTCTGCTATTTTTGCATGTTCATTTACTCATGCATGTAATTGCTTCCATTTAAAGGTCAAATGAATGCTTTAACTAATATTACGCGTGTAATTTTTATTCGTTATGCATCCCCTCGACAAACACTTACTAACCCTTACGGGGCCTCATCAGCCTCTTGGGTGGCTTCCCCGAGCTCTTGGTATCAGTAAATCGATGATATCGGGTTATCGGTATCCGGATCTCCTGGGTCGTCACAGTTGGTATCAGAGTGGTGTTGAGGATTTGTATAAGGAATTGGAATTGCATGAGTCCAGAAAAAGTCCATGTGAGTCTACTATTGGCTTAGGATGTTTTCCGTGATCACTGATAGGTTTTCTGTTATTGCGTGTTTTCTTCTAGATCAAAATGCCGCCTCGGAGAAGGGCACGCATCTCGAGGGAAGGAAGTTGTACTTCTATGATTTATGGCCATGCAGCTCGTGTTTTGTTTGATTCAGGTGTTTCTCATTCATTTCTTTCTGAAGACTATGATTTCTTCAGTTCGCTCCTTGTTCTTCCTTTTAAATTTCTATTAGGAGGGAGGGACTGTGAGACCCGTTCTTCAACGGATCTTTACCGGTAGTAAAATAGAATTTATTCCATTAATTTTGACTATTTTTATGAAATTTATGGACTTTCTCTAGCATTTAACCTAATTTGATTAAGGCTTTTTAGGAAATTAATGGGCATATGCATAATTATGCCTCTTTGGGGGTTTATAATGCAAAAAGAGGTTAAAAATAAAAAAATAATATTTTAATCATTTTTTTACCCATTCGATCTCCCCCTCTCTCTCCCATTATTCATTCCCCCCCCCCTTTTTTCTTCTCTGCGGATCGGGCGAACCAGTAGGCGACCGCCACGGCGAACGGCGATCCCCCCCATCTCGCCTTCCTCTTCTTCACGGCGCGGCGACCCAAGGCACGGCTTAGGACGGCGGCGGCCTCGCAGGCGTGCTGGCAAGGAGGGTGAGATCGTGGCGGTGACCCCTCCCCCTTCCACCCGCGGCACCGCGAACGGCGGCCCCCTCTCCCTCGGTCGTCTACTCGGCGCGTGGCGATGCCATCGGCCACGGCGGAGGAGTCTAACAGCCTCGCCGGCGAGCTAACAGAGGGGAGACTGCAGCGACACCCTCATCGGCTCCGACCACGGCGCGGAGGTGCAGCCCCACGGCAGCATCGGTGGCTCTCTCCCTCCCCTTCTCACGGTGAAATCAGCGTCCTCGGCTAGGCATTCGAAGGGGGGCGACCTTCTTCCCGTAGGACCGACGGGAGCTTCGCCACAACGCGAGGAACGCCATGGCATCAACCCGGGATGAACCGTGGAGTGGAGAGACGGCCGGGAAAGGCCGCGACGCATCCCTCGGCTTGCATGTGGTCGGAACGAACATTTCCATCGCGTTTGAGGTAGGGGGATCGATGCCCTAGCTCGTTAGATTGTTCCTATAACAGCATGCCCATCGTCTTTATGTTTTAATAGCATGCCCATCGTCTTTATGTTTTAACAGCATGCCCATCGTTGCTGAGTTCATAGACTATAAATTGTCATATTAAGATGATGGAATGGCAGGGAACATGTTAAAAGTCATGATTCCCGTCGATTTAGGTCGACCGGGAAAGGATCCGGTTATGATTCCTGTGAATCTGGTTCTCCGGTAAGGACCACGTTTAAATTATTTTAGATTTTATAAAGGTGCACCTTAAACCGCCTATTGACCCGAGCGGCTGGCATCTCGACCGTGTAAATGTTTTAAATTTGAATGGCGGTAGAAATTCCACGGCTAGTCTATTTAACAACACGCGGCAGTTCATTGTTCGACCGCATAAAACCATAGCAGCCCTAGTTTGACCGCTTGTTCTGCTATTTTTGCATGTTCGTTTACTCATGCATGTAATTACTTCCGTTTAAAGTTCAAATGAATGCTTTAACTAATATTGCGAGTGTAATTTCTATTCATTATGCATCCCCTCGACAAACACTTACTAACCCTTACGGGGCCTCATCAGCTTCTTGGGTGGCTTCCCCGAGCTCTTGGTATTGTTCAATCGACGATATCGGGTTATCAATATCTGGATCTCCTGGGTCGTCACAGTTGGTATCAGAGCGGTGTTGAGGATTTGTATAAGGAATTGGAATTGCATGAGTCCAGAACAAGTCCATGTGAGTCTACTACTGGCTTAGGATGTTTTCCGTGATCACTGATAGGTTTCCTGTTATTACGTGTTTTCTTCTAGATCAAAATGCCGCCTCATAGAAGGGCACGCGTCTCGAGGGAAGGAAGTGGTACTTCTATGATTTATGGCCATGCAGCTCGTGTTTTGTTTGATTCAGGTGTTTCTCATTCATTTCTTTCTGAAGACTATGATTTCTTTCAGTTCACTCATTGTTCTTCCTTTTAAATTTCTATTAGGAGGGAGGGACTATGAGACCCGTTCTTTAACGGATCTTTACCGGTAGTAAAATAGAATTTATTCCATGAAATTTGACTATTTTTATGAAATTTATGGACTTTCTCTAGCATTTGACCTAATTAGATGAAAGCTTTTTATGAAATTAATGGGCATATGCATAATTATGCCTCTTTGGGGGTTTAGAATGCAAAAAGAGGTTAAAAATAAAAAAAATATTTTAATCATTTTTTTACCTAGTCGATCTCCCCCTCTCTCTCCCGTTATTCATTCCCCCCCCCTTTTTTCTTCTCGGCAGATCGGGCGAACCAGCAGGCGACCGCCCCGCGAACGGCAATCCCCCCATCTCGCCTTCATCTTCTTCACGGCACGATGACCCAAGGCACGGTGGAGGACGGCGGCGGCCTCGTCGGCGTGCTGGCAAGGAGGGTGAGATCGCGGCGGCCACCCCTCCCCCTTCCACCAGCGGCACCGCGAATGGCGGCCCCCTCTCCCCTGGTCATCTTCTCGGCGCGCGGCGACGCCATCAGCCACGGCGGAGGAGTCCGGCGGCCTCGCCGGCGAGCTAACGGAGAGGAGACCGCGGCGGCGCCCTTGTCGGCTCTGAGCACGGCGCGGAGGTGCGACCCCACGGCGGCATCGGTGGCTCTCTCCCTCCCCTTCTCACGGTGAAATCGACGTCCTCGGCTAGGCATTCGAAGGGGGGCGACCTTCTACCCATGCTAGGACTGACGGGAGCTTCCCCACGACGCGAGGAACGCCGTGGCATCAACCCGGGATGAACCATCGAGTGGAAAGACGGCCGGGAAAGGCCGCGGTGCATCCCTCGGCTTGCATGCCGTCGGAATGGACATTTCCATCGCGTTTGAGGTAGGGGGATCGATGCCCTAGCTGGTTAGATTGTTCCTATAAAAGCATGTCCATCGTCTTTATATTTTAACAGCATGCCCATCGTCTTTATGATTTAACAGCATGCCTATCATCTTTATGTTTTTGGAGCATGCCCATCGTTGCTGAGTTCATAGATGATAAATTGTCATATTAAGATGATAGAATGGCAGAGAACTGGTTAAAAGTCATGATTCCCGTCGATTTAGGTCGACCGGGAAGGGATCCGGTTATGATTCCTGTGAATCTGGTTCTCCGGTAAGGACCATGTTTAAATTATTTTAGATTTTATAAAGGTCCACCTTAAACCGCCTATTGACCCGAGCGGCTGGCATCTCGACAGCGTAAATATTTTAAATTTGAATGGCGGTAGAAATTCCACGGCTAGTCCGTTTAACAACACGCAGCAGTTCGTTGTTCGACCGCCTAAAACCATATCAGCCCTAGTTCGACCGCTTGTTCTGCTATTTTTGCATGTTCATTTACTCATGCATGTAATTACTTCAGTTTAAAGTTCAAATGAATGCTTTAACTAATATTGCGCGTGTAATTTCTATTCGTTATCCATCCCCTTGACAAACACTTACTAACCCTTATGGGGCCTCATCAGCCTCTTGGCTGGCTTCCCCGTGCTATTGGTATTGGTGAATCGATGATATCGGGTTATCAGTATCCGGATCTCCTGGGTCGTCACAGTTGGTGTCAGAGCGGTGTTGAGGATTTGTATAAGGAATTGGAATTGCATGAGTCCAGAACAAGTCCATGTGAGTCTACTGCTGGCTTAGGATGTATTTCGTGATCATTGATAGGTTTTCTGTTATTGCGGGTTTTCTTCTAGATCAAAATGCCGCCTCGTAGAAGGGCACGTGTCCCGAGGGAAGGAAGTGGTACTTCTATGATTTATGGACATGCAGCTCGTGTTTTGTTTGATTCAGGTGTTTCTCATTCATTTCTTTCTGAAGACTATGATTTCTTTCAGTTCGCTCCTTGTTCTTCCTTTTAAATTTCTATTAGGAGGGAGGGACAGTGAGACCCGTTCTTTAACAGATCTTTACTGGTAGTAAAATAGAATTTATTCCATGAATTTCAGCTATTTTTATGAAATTTATGGACTTTCTCTAGCATTTAACCTAATTAGATTAAAGCTTTTTAGGAAATTAGTGGGCATATGCATAATTATGCCTCTTTGGGGGTTTAGAATGCAAAAAGAGGTTAAAAATAAAAAAATAATATTTTAATCATTTTTTTTACCCAGTCGATCTCCCCCTCTCTCTCCCGTTATTCATTCCCCCCCTTTTTTCTTCTCGGCGGATCGGGCGAACCAGCAGGCGATCGCCCCCGCGAACGGCGATGCCCCCATCTCGCCTTTATCTTCTTCACGGCACGGTGACCCAAGGCACGGCGGAGGACGGCGGCGGCCTCGCCGACGTGCTGGTAAGGAGGGTGAGATCGCGGCGGCGACCCCTCCCCCTTCCACCCGCGACACCGCGAACGGCGGCACCCTCTCCCCTGGTCGTCTTCTCGGTGCGCGGCGACTCCATCGGCCATGGTGGAGGAGTCCGGCGGCCTCACCGGTGAGCTAGCGGAGAGAAGACCGCGGCGGCGCCCTCTTCGGCTCTGACCACGGCGCAGAGGTGCGACCCCACGGCGGCATTGGCGGCTCTCTCCCTCCCCTTCTCACGGTGAAATCGGCATCCTCCGCTAGGCATTCGAAGGGGGATGACCTTCTTCTCGTGCTAGGACCGGAGGGAGCTTCCCCACGACGTGAGGAACGCCGTGGCATCAACCCGGGACGAACCGTGGAGTGAAGAGACGGTAGGGAAAGGCCGCGGCGCATCCCTTAGCTTGCATGCAGTCGGAACGGACATTTCCATCACGTTTGAGGTAGGGGGATCGATGCCTTAGCTCGTTAGATTGTTCCTATAACAGCATGCCCATCGTCTTTATGTTTTAACAGCATGCCCATCATCTTTATGTTTTTGTAGCATGCCCATCATTGCTGAGTTCATAGATGATAAATTGTCATATTGAGATGATGGAATGGCTAGGAACAGGTTAAAAGTCATGATTCCCGTCGATTTAGGTCGACCGAGAAGGGATCCGGTTATGATTCCCGTGAATCCGGTTCTCCGGTAAGGACCACGTTTAAATTATTTTTGATTTTAAAAAGGTCCGCCTTAAACCGCCTATTGACCCGAGCGGCTGGCATCTCGACCGCGTAAATATTTTAAAATTGAATGGCGGTAGAAATTCCATGGCTAGTCCGTTTAACAACACGCAGCAGTTCGTTGTTCGACCGCCGAAAACCATAGCAGCCCTAGTTCGACCGCTTGTTCTGCTATTTTTGCATGTTCATTTACTCATGCATGTAATTGCTTCCGTTTCAAGTTCAAATGAATGCTTTAACTAATATTGCGCGTGTAATTTCTATTCGTTATGCATCCCCTTGACAAACACTTACTAACCCTTACGGGGCCTCATCAGCCTCTTGGGTGGCTTCCCCGAGCTCTTGGTATCGGTAAATCGATGATATCGGGTTATCGGTATCCGGATCTCCTGGGTCGTCACAATTGGTATCAGAGCGGTGTTGATGATTTGTATAAGGAATTGGAATTGCATGAGTCCAGAACAAGTCCATGTGAGTCTACTACTGGCTGAGGATGTTTTCCGTGATCACTGATAGGTTTTCTGTTATTGCGTGTTTTCTTCTAGATCAAAATGCCGCCTCGTAGAAGGGCACGTGTCCCGAGGGAAGGAAGTGGTACTTCTATGATTTATGGCCATGCAGCTCGTGTTTTGTTTGATTCAGGTGTTTCTCATTCATTTCTTTCTGAAGACTATGGTTTCTTTCAGTTTGCTCCTTGTTCTTCCTTTTAAATTTCGAGGATGAAATTTGATGCGGGACGGACACGGGAACCGACTCTAAGTGATGCGGATCTCAGACTCTAAATGCAGACACGACCAGCAACATACAACAATGGAGTCACTTTAGCCTGACACTAAGAGTTCCTATAGGCTATACGTCGCTAACAAAAATACAAGCTCACTCGTCGTCCCAAGCGAGGGGAAACGCGGATCCGCGCGGTTGAGAAACCGACAGAGTCAAGGGTGGTCGACTCACTTCCGTGCTTGGATCGAGTCACGGGATGGGTCACTCTCTCGCTCACAGCAGTGACATGGACTTACGGGCTAGAATCCTACGCTCTCACAGCGGCATACGACCATATACTAAATTAGCAAATGAACGCCAAGGAGTTAAGACCGTTACCTCCACGCTCCCGGCATGGGGAAGACAACCCCGGCCAAATCCGGACTCCCGATTAACAAAGTTTTTCTGCGGTACAAAAATTTGACCCACTCCACGCAGGGAGGTAATAGGTCACATGTGGGGCCCGGGAGTCACGGGAGTTCGGTTGACGGGCAGCATCTGTTGTGCCCCTTGTGCTTTGATGATTATGTTTTGTTTTAATGATAGCAACATGAATGAGTCACCATATTATTTTGCTAAGAACAACACATTGAGTCATCACATGAATGCATATGTCTAATCTGTTCTATGGAGAATGCATGAGTGTGCTAGGTCATGCAGTGTTCTATACTCAATGCATAAGTCTATACATTGCATGCTCGTTCATTCAAAGTCCATACATTGTCCGTGCACAAAGTCCACACATTGTAGCATGCACGCCATATAGTCTATACACTGCAACGTTTGCACATCATGCACTAGTAAGTCTGCACATTGTCACAAGTCTACACATTGCAGTCTGCTAGTGTGCATCGTCTCATGGTGCGTCTCAGCAAGTCTTTACATTCATAGAAGTCAGTACAGTCTATGCATCATGCTAAGTCTATACATTGTGCACCGTCTCACTTAGCGTCTCTTGCAAAGTCTGTACATCGTCAAAGTCTACACATTGCATTGTACATCGGACTAACTCTGTACAGTCTCATTTAAAGTCTATACTGTGCATACTACATCGTCAAAGTCTATACATTGCACTGTAGCTTGCATTCACTCAAAGTCTGTACAGCCTTCCGTCTCAAGAAGCGTCTCACGGTGTGTCTCACAAAGCGCTCAAGTCTATACATTGCATCGTCTCATGTAACGTCTCATGCACTTAAAGTCTATACATCCGTTACAGTGCACACACCGTCTCACTTAGCATCTCATGCTAAGTCTATACATTCGTTGTGCATAGTCCATGCATTCACTTCAAGTCTGCACATTCTTCTGTTATGTCCAAAGTCTGTACATTGCCATGCTTCAGGCTGAGCAAGTCTATACACTGATGCACGAAATCAAGTCTGCACATTGTTTGGCCACTGCACACGAAGTCTGTACAATGGTTGCCTTCATGCCTAGCAAGTCTGTATAGCGGTTGTCTTCATGCCTAGAAAGTCTGTTCAGCATCTCACTTAGCGTCTCTGTACTTCGTCTGCCTGCACTCCAAGTCTATACTTTGCTGCATTCCAAGTCTATACATTGCAGCTATGTGTGTGCATCGTTTAACAAGTCTATGCATTGCACGTAGTCTGCACATTGTGTGCTGCTATGCTCATACATCATTTTAGCAAGTCTGAACATTATTTGCACATCGCACGTAGAGTCTGCACACAGTGCCTTAGCAAGTCTATACATTGTGCATCGTTCAAAGCAGAGTCTGCACATTGCTGCATTCTAAGTCTGCACATTGATGTAGCACGCATGCAAAGTCTATACACTCATAACCTTAGCTTTGCATTCACAAAGTCTAAACATGCCATAGCCTTGCATACGTGAAGTCTGTACATGCTTTAGCGTTGCATTCACAAAGTCTGTACAATGCCTTAGTCTTGCATACATGAAGTCTGTACATGCTTCAGCGTTGCTTGCATGAATTAAGTCTGTACAGGGTTTTACTGTCTTAAGCTGATACTCCTTTTGACTGACTGACAGAGCTGCTGCTCGAGGAGCTTAATGGTTGGGCACGTGATCCGAGGCTGGAAGGGCTGACAGGATGATGACACGTGACCAAAACATTTGGGCGGGAATCAAGGAGAGCATACGCCCTATCTGTCTGCTGCTGCTATAAAAGGAAGCCTTTTTCCTCAGAAGAAGACTGATCGTGATAGAAGGGGCAGAAACAGAGAGAAGATAGCTTGCACGATCCATAAGTAGAAGAAGAGAAAGAAAAAGAGAGTGAGAGATCGAGAGCAGAGAAGAAGAAGAAAAAGAAAGAGAAAGAGAGAGCATGAGTTGAGAAGAAGAAAGAGAAAGATAGATAGAGAGAGGAAAAGGAGCTTACCTGAAGATCGTTCATACTGGAAGTTGGATCAGATCCACTCTAGTCAGCTCTTTTGAGAGCCATATTGTTTGTGCTTCATTTACAGCTTTCAGTCATTGTTTGTTTCATCTTTTGTGTTTTTATTTTGAACCTTTTATCAAGTTGTTAGTCAGCGATTTTACAGAGGAGGATTCCTCTGGACAGCAAGCTGTGTTGCTCAGCGGGCAAGGTGGATTCCTCGGACAGCAAGCTGTGAGGCTCAGCGCGGTGAGATGGATATCTTAGACAGCAAGCTGTGAGGCTCAGCGGTTTGTAGGCAAGCTGTGATGCCCAGCGGTTCAAGCTGTGAGTCAGCGGGAAGCCACACTCAAGTTTGAGTGTGCGGTGGACGTAGGTCTGGAGGACCGAACCACCTAAAAACTATTTGTGCACTGTGGTTTGATTTCTTCTATCTGATTGGCGCTAGATGAATGCTTTGGTGCGCTTTGCATATTTGTTTATTGGTTTAACAGAAGTTTGATTAGCTCTTCATCAGTTCATCTATAAGCATATCAGTTGACTTAGTAAATCTGATTTCCGCAGTTCTGAGCATTAGACTTTAATTGGGCAAAATTTTTAAAGGGGAGATTCATTCACCCCCCTTTGAATCGAACGCACCGAACCCAACACTTGATATCAGAGAGGGTCTTTGACCTAACAGATCTAACAATCTGCAGAGGATCCTGCTAGTTTTTGGTGCATTTCAGAGTGGGTTTCTTGTGTTCTGTGTTTTGCTTCACCGGTTTAGTGTCTTGATTTGCTCATCTGATTTCGGTGCATTCATCATATCTCGATGGCTAATCCTCCGATATTCAGAGGTAATGATTTTGATTCTTGATTAAAAAAATTTCATCGGTATGTAAAATCAACTGATCCTAATATCTGGAAGGTAATAACTCATGGTCCACACAATCTATCAAAAGATAAATCTAGATGGACTGAGAAGGATAAATTGAAAGACTATGTCAACACTAGAGCATTAGTTTTAATGAAAGAATCAATTGATAGAGCTCTAATCTCATGTATTTCTTCTTGCAGGTCTGCCAAAAATTTTTTGAAAAAACTAAAGCTTACCAAGAATCACAACAAATGCTTGATGGCTGATTGGAGAAATGATAATGAAGAATCATCATCCAAGTTGAGCTCTGAATCCGAAGAAATCTCGATTGATGATTTATGGGATATAAATGAGGAACTGTCTGATAGATGTGAAAAATTAAAATCTGAGAATAAAAGGTTGAAAATGAAAATTGATAAATGTGATTCTAATCCATCATGTGAAAAGTGCCTGAAAATAAATGAATTATATGATAGATGTCTATCTGAGTCTCACTTGAATATGAAACAAATGTGCATGTTGAAAAAGGAAAACCATGAAGGTATCAATAAAAGCTCTGAATTAGAAAGTCAGCTGAAACTGAAAACTAATGAACATTTGATGAACTTGGAAGAGTTGGAAAGAATTAAGTTTGATCAGAAGAAATCGAAAGCTGAGAATGTAGAAATTCAGAGGAAGAATAAAAATCTTGAAGCTGAAATAGAGAAAGTCAACAAGGAAAGTGTGCATGTTTCCTCTCTAAAATCAAACTATAATATGTGCTCGACTCTAAGAGAACGAAATGAAAATCTCTATAATGAAAATGAATGGATGAAGAAACAAATTGCTGTGTTTAAAGAGGATCACAAAAATCTGCTTGCTGAGAAAATTAAAGTGGAAGAAAGGGAAGAGGAATTAATTGAAAAACTGGAGCTGATGTCTGGAAGAGAAAGATGTGCTGGTAATGAAGTTCATGCTAAAAATCTTGAGGAGGAAAACACTGAACTAAAGGCTGAAGTTGAAAAACTTAAGCGGTTAAACACTGGCTTGTCTGAAAGACTTCTCACCACAGAAAAAGGAAAAGTTGTCTGTGATAAAAAATCAGAAAAGTTGAGCAACTTGGAACAAGAAATTGAGAAGTATAAAACTGCAAACAAAGTTCTAAGTGAATGTGTCAATTGCAGTGAACAGGAGATATCCAGTTATGAGCTTCATATAGCACATTTGGAAAATAAGATTCAGGATCTAGAAAAATTAACATCCAAGTCTGCTAAAAATGAAGGAAAAATGAAAGCTGTCATGAAAGATAAAAATGACAATTCAAGAGAGGGGATAAGTTGCACTTCTGATGTTAAGGAAATCACTAAAAACCAGCTATATGCCACTTTTGTGCAAAGCTCTGATGTAGCTGGTACCTCAAATCAATCCCCAAAATAAAAGGAAAATCAGAAATCACCTTCAACATCTGTATTTCAGTTCAAAGCCCAGAAAAATAAAAAATAAACAAAAATTGTTGAGAATAATCAGAAATTGAAAAGGAAGGGTCAAATAAAGAAGGTAAAGAATATTTCTGGTTACACCCTAAGATATGCCAACTCGGTTGAATTTGATGGGTCAATACACAATGCTCATGCCTCATGTACTCATTCGCATGCATCTAGTCAGTCTGTTAGTAATCATGTTGCCAGGAAATCACAAGTGTCATGTCATTATTGTGGCAAGATAGGGCATATCATGGATGATTACAGACTATTAAAAGAAGATGATCATGCAAATAAAACACTGCATTCTAGGAATTCATCTGATAGAAACCACACCACTAAGAAATCTGATGCATCATGTTATTACTGTGGTAGGCGTGGTCATCTAATGAATGCATGTTTTACAATGAAAGAAGACAACAATGTAAATTCTAGATTTTTCACACATGCTCATGACCCACATAGATATAGGTCTACTTCAGGCCAGCATATTATTTGTTTCACTTGCAACAAGCCTGGGCATAAGGCAAATGAGTGCTGGTCAGGAAATCATTGGGGAAATAATGACTCAAGAGGTAAGCACTTAAGGTGCTATGAGTGTGGGAAGTATGGCCATACAGTCAAGGACTGTTGGCATGCCCAAGGAAGCCATGTGAATGACATTTTTTTTAAATTCTGTGCCAAAAGACCTGTGAATTTTTCATGTTATAACTATGGCAAGTCAGGTCACAAGTATGTTGAATGTTGGTCATCTGGTAATAAGAAACAAAATATTCATGTAAACAACAGAACATTTAATGCTCAGTTTCATAGGTCTCATGCTACTGTTGATATGCACCATAGGACCAGAAAATCTGCTGTTTCATGTAGATATTGTACTAAATTTGGTCACTCCATGACTAATCATCATCTGATGGACTATGATGATAATGTTGCTAAGAGACTGTTCAGAACACCTGTCAGAACTAACTCGGGACCGAAGGCTATTTGGGTCCTTGCAGGATCAAGTTGATTAACATGCTACAGGTGTGCCTTGGAATGAAAAAGAGGGGTAAATAAACCAAGGCACTCAACAGGAAGACCCCAGGGTTCTGCTGTTCAGGTTTGTTCTGAATACTCATCTTAAATTCCATCATATGAAATTGTGAACTTGAAATGATTGCATATCATGTTGATTTGTTGATGTTAAATTGAAACTTTCTAAAATGTGAATTGCACAATCATGCTTATGGTAATTCTCTTCTGTCTAATTTGCATGAATCATATCTGAATGTAAAATTTGATATCATGTGATGTGCCTTCAATACATCTCATGCATATAGTCAGGGGGAGTCCATATGTTTTTGATTAATCATATTGCTGCTTATGTTTTATCCTTCACATGATGCATCTAGACAGGGGGAGAATTTAAATTGAGGTTTAGTTTGTCACACTCTGAACACCTCTTGTCTAGAAATTGAATAACTCTCATCTAATTTTACACTCTCTCTTGATAATGGATTCTGACTTCTACTCATTATGTTGTCAAAG
Source organism: Amorphophallus konjac (assembly GCA_022559845.1). Lineage (NCBI taxonomy): Eukaryota > Viridiplantae > Streptophyta > Magnoliopsida > Alismatales > Araceae > Amorphophallus > Amorphophallus konjac. Next base: position 118,659,894 of record CM040129.1, on the reverse strand, counting down.
AAGAGCTTCTTTCAACATTCTCCATGTTACTACCTGTCAGCTGATCTGTCTGAATTCCAGACTCAGCTACTGTTTGTTGATATACACTCTTCTGATATATTCCTTCATATGTTGACTCTTACACCAGCTTACTCTCATCCTTCACATTCTTCTCAGCTGGTTTGAATGATTGTGTCTAGTGTTGATTGTTGATCAGCTGCGTCTATATTCGGTCTGAGGAACTTAAGCTGCATGTCATACAATTCAGTCTGAGAACTTTGTAGAAATTCCTATCATATAGGTTTAAGAATTACCACTGAATCAGACTGATATAAGATTAATGTATTCTCAGATTTGTAATTAAATGAATTGAAAATATCTGAATGATAAGCTTTAATAAATTTTAAACATCTGTGTCATAAAAACCTTAAACTCACTCATCAGATATCTGAAAATTTGAAATCAGGGCTACTTTGGTTAAGATACATAGAGTGAGTATTGTTGTTAAACATTAACTTTGAAAATTTTGACAGGAAATAAAATCAGTGAGTAATGAAATGACTTTGTTCACTGAGAAACTGGGTTTTCCATCAAAGAAATGGAGTGAACCCAAGTCATGAAGTGTCATAGTCACTTAAAATGAAAATTCATTGAGAACCTGACAGAGCAATGGCATATCTGTGTTAAGTAACTGGGGAGTCTGACCTCTGATCAAGGTGTCTTCTCATGTATAAAGACACTTATATTGCTAACTCTGTTCTCGAAGTTGAGAGGCAATGACAGTTATCACACTGAGTAACTGGGTCACTTCACCTGAGACGTGTTGTGCCTCATGTAAAAAGGTGTTGATCAACCTAAATTGCTCAGGAAAAATAAAATGTGCTTCAAATGAAAATATTTTGAAAATTCTGTCAACTCATGTTCTTAGAAAAGTGTTTAACCTCAGTACTAATCTGTGTATTTTTCAAAGGAGCTATTGAGATCATGTGTGTAAGATAAAGATGATTATTTTTGAGTGTTATCTGACTATCTAGTTGACCTTTATTAAAACTTGGATTCAGATATGAGTATAGAATTTAATTTGACAAATTTGGTATACGTCATAATTAAATCAGATTGGTTAAGTTGCCGCTTCATAACCCTTTATGATAGAAGAGTCTATTCTTCTTAAGACTTATTGTAGTGGTTCAAGCATTAAAATCCCTCATGATCAGATTCATTCCAGACAGTCTGATCAACATAAATCTTGCTATTGATTGATTCCTTGAGATGTATTGTGCTTTGAATATTTCTCACCCCTACCCTTGGCGACATTTACTTCCTTTATATTATCAGTTGATTGATTCCTGAGATGTACTCCTCTCCACACTATTGGAATCTTCCATCTTGTTTTGCAACCAGTTCTGGTTCTGTGATTTTTTCACCTGTTTCATTCTGTTCATGCATTTGTGAGGTGCCACAACCAGAGTTCATTCCTGCGCTTCAGGGGGAGTTATGGGTCATCTGCATTTAAGGGGAGAGTAGTCAATCATGCATGTTGATAGGGGGAGAGCTATTTTTTTGTCATAAGGGGGAACTTTATTTCAGTGAACTATGTTTCATTCTCTATTTTTATGTGCTGAATTTTGTCTCTCAAACCATCTCCTTTTTGCTTATGTCAAAGGGGGAGAATAGTTTGACGAGTCAGTGTGACTCATTATGTTGCCATCATCAAAAAGGGGAGATTGTTGTGTCCCTTGTGCTTTGATGATTATGTTTTGTTTTAATGATAGCAACATGAATGAGTCACCATATTGTTTTGCTAAGAACAACACATTGAGTCATCACATGAATGCATATGTCTAATCTATTCTGTGGAGAATGCATGAGTGTGCTAGGTCATGCAGTGTTCTATACTCAATGCATAAGTCTATACAATGCATGCTCGTTCATTCAAAGTCCATACATTATCCGTGCACAAAGTCCACACATTGTAGCATGCATGCCATATAGTCTATACACTGCAACGTTTGCACATCATGCACTAGCAAGTCTGCACATTGTCACAAGTCTACACATTACAGTCTGCTAGTGTGCATCGTCTCATGGTGCGTCTCAGCAAGTCTTTACATTCATAGAAGTCAGTACAGTCTATGCATCATGCTAAGTCTATACATTGTGCACCGTCTCACTTAGCGTCTCTTGCAAAGTCTGTACATCGTCAAAGCCTACACATTGCACTATACATCGGACCAAGTCTGTATAGTCTCATTTAAAGTCTATACTGTGCATACTACATCATCAAAGTCTATACATTGCACTGTAGCCTGCATTCACTCAAAGACTGTACAGCCTTCCGTCTCATGAAGCGTCTCACGGTGTGTCTCACAAAGCGCTCAAGTCTATACATTGCATCATCTCATGTAGCGTCTCATGCACTTAAAGTCTATACATCCGTTACAGTGCACACACCGTCTCACTTAGCGTCTCATGCTAAGTCTATACATTCGTTGTGCATAGTCCATGCATTCACTTCAAGTATGCACATTCTTCTGTTATGTCCAAAGTCTGTACATTGCCATGCTTCAGGCTGAGCAAGTCTATACACTGATGCACGAAATCAAGGCTACACATTGTTTGGCCACTACACACGAAGTCTGTACAGCGGTTGCCTTCATGCCTAGCAAGTCTGTACAGCGGTTGCCTTCATGCCTAGAAAGTTTGTACATCGTGTGTTGCTGAAAGTCTGTACAACGTCTCACTTAGCGTCTCTGTACTTCGTATGCCTGCACTCCAAGTCTATACTTTGCTGCATTCAAAGTCTATACATTGCAGCTATGTGTGTGCATCGTTTAACAAGTCTAAGCATTGCACGTAGTCTGCACATTGTGTGCTGCTATGCTCATACATCATTTTAGCAAGTCTGAACATTGTTTGCACATCGCACGCAGAGTCTGCACACAGTGCCTTAGCAAGTCTATACATTGTGCATCGTTCAAAGCAGAGTCTGCGCATTGCTGCATTCTAAGTCTGCACATTGATGTAGCACGCATGCAAAGTCTATACACTCATAACCTTAGCTTTGCACTCACAAAGTCTAAACATGCCATAGCCTTGCATACGTGAAGTCTATACATGCTTTAGCGTTGCATTCACAAAGTCTGTACAATGCCTTAGTCTTGCATACATGAAGTCTGTACATGCTTCAGCGTTGCTTGCATGAATTAAGTCTGTACAGGGTTTTACTGTCTTAAGCTGATACTCCTTTTGACTGACTGACATAGCTGCTGCTCGAGGAGCTTAATGGTTGGGCACGTGATCCGAGGTTGGAAGGGCTGACAGGATGATGACACGTGGCCAAAATATTTGGGTGGGAATCGAGGAGAGCACACACCTTATCTGTCTGCTGTTGCAATAAAAGGAAGCCTTCTTCCTCAGAAGAAGACTGATCATGATAGAAGGGGAAGAAACAGAGAGAAGATAGCCTGCACGATCTAGAAGAAGAAGAAGAGAAAGAAAAAGAGAGTGAGAGATCGAGAGCAGAGAAGAAGAAGAAAAAGAAAGAGAAAGAGAGAGCGTGAGTTGAGAAGAAGAAAGAGAAAGACAGATAGAGAGAGGAAGAGGAGCTTACCTGAAGATCGTTCATACTGGAAGTTGGATCAGATCCACTCCAGTCAGCTCTTTTGAGAGCCATATTGTTTGTGCTTCATTTACAGCTTTTAGTCGCTGTTTGTTTCATCTTTTGTGTTTTTATTTTGAACCTTTTATCAAGCTGTTAGTCAGCGGTTTTGCAGAGGAGGATTCCTCTAGACAGCAAGCTGTGTTGCTCAGCGGGCGAGGTGGATTCCTCGCTGTGAGGCTCAGCGGGGTGAGGTGGATACCTCAGACAGCAAGCTGTGAGGCTCAGCAGTTTGTAGGCAAGCTGTGATGCCTAGCGGTTCAAGCTGTGAGTCAGCAGGAAGCCACACTCAGGTTTGAGTGTGGGGTGGACGTAGGTCTGGAGGACCGAACCACCTAAAAACTATTTGTGCACTGTGGTTTGATTTCTTCTATCTGATTGGCGCTAGATTAATGCTTAGGTGCGCTTTGCATATTTGTTTATTGGTTTAACAGAAGTTTGATTAGCTCTTCATCAGTTCATCTATAAGCATATCAGTTGACTTAGTAAATCTGATTTCCGTAGTTCTGAGCATTAGACTTTAATTGGGCAAAATTTTTAAAGGGGAGATTCATTCACCCCCCTCTGAATCAAACGCACCGAACCCAACAGCATCTTGATGTTGCTCCGGCGGTGCCGAAACCCGCGTTTAGTGCTGTCCGGACGGCGCGATATACGGGTTCGTGGGGCCCACGGACCGCTTTATCCTCCGGGCCTAATGGGGGTGGGTCCCACTGTGATGGAGACCCCTGGTGGCGTGCCTCCCTGGAAGGCGGTCGGGCGGGAACACCGGTCGGAGGCCGGGCGGCTCCGATCTTCAAGACTTGGAGTTGCTGTCCACAGGTCTGCTGCTTCTGTTTTTGGGCATGCAACTCGGAGAGAATCGCCGTTGTGATCAGCACCGATGTCGGATCTTCACGAAACCAGCGCCGTTGTAACGCTGACTGGAAATCCTTCGACTCTATGGGACTCAAAAAAATTCACCGGAGCCGTGCTTCTAATGGGCGATTTTAGAACCAGCCTATTTTCAGTTTCAGATCTAGCCGGGCAGAATTGAAGTTTCCTAAGAGTTGGCGTTGACCGTAGGGTAGACCTCTGATTCAGATCTCGAGCTCTTCCTAAACGTTGTAGAGGGGGGAGAGAGGAAAATGGTAATAATTCTTATGACCGATTTGGTGGAGGTATGGATGGGTAAAGCTATTTTATACTGGTGGGTGGTCGGATCTGGACAGAGACAGACAGAACAATGGAGGGATCTGAAAGTGTTTTTTAGAAAATAGGTAAAGGTTATTGGAAATTCCACGAAAATTCATGGTTGGAAGGGGTGTTCGAAAGAACCTCCAGTAAAATTGGGGGCTCCAGGAAAAATCAAAAAGTGGGTCAAAGATGGGAAGTTCAGGGTTGCTTTCACATTAGATAGAAACCTGACAGATCTGAAAGGAAATGAAGAACGAAAATGGAAAAATTGAAAATAAAAACTAGAGGCCAAACCAATTTTTCTGGAACGTGGAGGGAACCTCTAGAACACGCCCTAAAAGTTAGGGCTCCATAAGATCTCGTGGAAGGGAGCAGAAATTCATGGAAGGGGGTCTATCCTGAGTGGACAGAACTCCGGCGAACACGACGGTGGTGCGATGGCGGCATGGTGGCGGCGGCGGCGGCGACGACGATCTCCGAAACCGATAGAGGAGGCTTCACACCTCAGGATGACAGCCTTCCCAGCTGCTGAAGGGGAGAGAGGAGAGAGAGAGGGGGCGGCGCTTGCTCATGGGGGAAATTCCAAGATTTTCTTCTCATTAATGCCAATCAAATGGAAAATACAAGCAATATATATGAAATACAAAAAGACATCAACTATCCCTAGATCTAGGTTTGGGGAGGGATACAAGGGGAAGTCCACATATAATTATCCCATGTGTTGTGGATGAAATAAAATAAAATTTACAAAAATATAGAGAATATATTCTAATGGGGGGCTCCCCCTTGACCAAGAAGCCCTCTTCTTGGACTTTGCTAACCACTTGTCCCCCCCTTGGTCCACTCTTCTAGAAGCCCACTATTGGAAGGTTGACTGACCCCACATGGGCCCTAGAGATGAGGTGGATCAATGGGGAAGAGGTAGGGGGGCCCGCGGGACCCAGGTAGCCCCAAATTACAAATAAGCCCTTAGTACAATCCGAATTACAATCCAAATAAAACTAAATAAACACACATTGCACACAAATAAAATCCCCCAAATATGTGATAAATACTAAGACTCAAGGGGGAGTCTCCAGGCTGTCTCCGAGCCAGATAGAAGCCACTGTAGCCCAAGTGGTGCTCCGCGTACGGTACCGACGGCCCGCCGGTTCATGCTTCTCGATCGCTCTGGTGTCCGCACCAAAATTTCTATTAGGAGGGAGGGACTGTGAGACCCGTTCTTTAATGAATCTTTACCGGTAGTAAAATAGAATTTATTCCATGAAATTCGGCTATTTTTATGAAATTTATGGGTTTTTTCTAGCATTTAACCTAATTAGATTAAAGCTTTTTAGGAAATTAATGGGCATATGCATAATTATGCCTCTTTGGGGGTTTAGAATGCAAAAAGAGGTTAAAATAAAAAAAATAATATTGTAATCATTTTTTTACCCATTCGATCTCCCCCCCTCTCTCCCGTTATTCATTCCCCCCCCCTTTTTTCTTTTAGGCGGATCAGGCGAACCAGCATGCGACCGCCCCCGCGAACGACGATCCCCCCATCTTGCCTTCCTCTTCTTCACGGTGTGGCGACCCAAGGCACGGCGGAGGACGGCGGCGGCCTCGCCGGCGTGTCGGCAAGGAGGGTGAGATCGCGGAGGCAACCCCTCCCCCTTCCACCCGCGGCACCACGAACGGCGGCCCCCTCTCCCCCGGTCATCTTCTGGGCACGCGGCGACGCCATCGGCCACGACGGAGGATTCCGGCGGCCTTGCCGGTGAGCTAGCGGAGAGGAGACTGCGGTGGCGCCCTCGTCAGCTCTGACCACGGCGCAGAGGTGCAACCCCATGGCGGCATCGGCGGCTCTCTCCCTTCCCTTCTCACGGTGAAATCAGCGTCCTCGGCTAGGCATTCGAAGGGGGACGACCTTCTTCCCATGCTAGGACCGGCGGGAGCTTCCCCACCACGCGAGGAACGCCGTGGCATCAACCCGGGACGAACCGTGGAGTGGAGAGACAGCTGGGAAAGGTGAGCAGCGGCGAGTCCCTCGGCTTGCATGCGGTCGTAACGGACATTTCCATCGCGTTTGAGGTAGGGGGATCGATGCCCTAACTCATTAGATTGTTCCTATAACAGCATGTCCATCGTCTTTATGTTTTAACAGCATGCCCATCGTCTTTATGTTTTTGGAGAATGCCCATCGTTGCTGAGTTCATAGATAATAAATTGTCATATTAAGATGATGGAATGGCAAGGAACATGTTAAAAGTCATGATTCCCGTCGATTTAGGTCGTCCGGGAATGGATCCGATTATGATTCCCGTGAATCCGATTCTCCGGTAAGGACCACGTTTAAATTATTTTAGATTTTATAAAGGTCCGCCTTAAACCGCCTATTGACCCGAGCGGCTGGCATCTCCACCGCGTAAATATTTTAAATTTGAATGGCGGTAGAAATTCCACGGCTAGTCCGTTTAAAAACACGCAGCAGTTCGTTGTTCGACCGCCTAAAACCATAGCATTCCTAGTTGGACCGCTTGTTCTGCTATTTTTGCATGTTCATTTACTCATGCATGTAATTGCTTCCATTTAAAGTTCAAATGAATGCTTTAACTAATATTGCGTGTGTAATTTCTATTCGTTATGCATCCCCTCGACAAACACTTACTAACCCTTGCGGGGTCTCATCAGCCTCTTGGGTGGCTTCCCAAAGCTCTTGGTATTGGTAAATCGATGATATCGGGTTATCGGTATCCGGATCTCTTGGGTCGTCACAGTTGGTATCAGAGCGGTGTTGATGATTTGTATAAGGAATTGGAATTACATGAGTCCAGAACAAGTCCATGTGAGTCTATTGCTGGCTTAGGATGTTTTCCGTGATCATTGATAGGTTTTCTGTTATTGCGTGTTTTCTTCTAGATCAAAATGCCACCTCATAGAAGGGCACACGTTCCGAGGGAAGGAAGTGGTACTTCTATGATTTATGGCCATGCAGGTCGTGTTTTGTTTGATTTAGGTGTTTCTCATTCATTTCTTTTTGAAGAATATGATTTCTTTCAGTTCGCTCCTTGTTCTTCCTTTTAAATTTCTATTAGGAGGGAGGGACTGTGAGACCCGTTCTTTAACGGATCTTTACCGGTAGTAAAATAGAATTTATTCTATGAATTTCGGCTATTTTTATAAAATTTATGGGCTTACTCTAGCATTTAACCTAATTAGATTAAAGTTTTTTAAGAAATTAATGGGCATATGCATAATTATGCCTCTTTGGGGGTTTAGAATGCAAAAAGAGGTTAAAAATAAAAAAAAAATATTTTAATCATTTTTTTACCCATTCGATCTCCCCCCCTCTCTCTCCCGTTATTCATCCCCCCCTTTTTTCTTCTCGGCGGATCGGGCGAACCAGCAAGCGACCGCCCCCGCGAACAGCGATCCCCCCCATCTCGCCTTCCCTTCATCTTCTTCACGGCCGGCGACCCAAGGCACGACGCAGGACGGCGGCGGCCTCGCCGGCGTGCTGGCAAGGAGGATGAGATCGTGGCGGCGACCCCTCCCCCTTCCACCCGCGGCAGCACGAACGGCGGCCCCCTCTCTCCTGGTCCTCTTCTCGGCGCGCGGTGATGCCATCATCCACGGTGGAGGAGTCCGGTGGCCTCGCCGGCGAGCTAACGGAGAGGAGACCGCGGCGGCGCCCTCGTCGGCTCCGACCATGGCGTGGAGGTATGACCCCACGGCGGCATCGGTGGCTCTCTCCCTCCCCTTCTCACGGTGAAATCGGCGTCCTCAGCTAGGCATTCGAAGGGGCGCGACCTTCTTCCTGTGCTAGGACCTGCGAGAGCTTCCCCACGACGCGAGGAACGCCATGGCATCAACCCGGGGTGAACCATAGAGGGGAGAGACGGTCGGGAAAGGCGAGCCACGGCGCGTCCCTCGGCTTGCATGCGGTCGGAACGGACATTCTCATCGCGTTTGAGGTAGGGGGATCGATGCCCTAGCTCGTTAGATTATTCCTATAACAGCATGTCCATCGTTTTTATGTTTTTGGGGCATGCCCATCGTTACTGAGTTCATAGATGATAAATTGTCATATTAACATGATGGAATGGCAGGGAACAGGTTAAAAGTCGTGATTCCCATCGATTTAGGTCGACCGGGAAGGGATCCGGTTATGATTCCTGTGAATCCGGTTCTCCGGTAAGGACCATGTTTAAATTATTTTAGATTTTATAAAGGTCCACCTTAAACCGCCTATTGACCCGAGCGGCTGGCATCTCGACCACGTAAATATTTTAAATTTGAATGGCGGTAGAAATTCCACGGCTAGTCCGTTTAACAACACGCATCAGTTCGTTGTTCGACCGCCTAAAACCATAGCAGCCCTAGTTCGACCGCTTGTTCTGCTATTTTTGCATGTTCATTTACTCATGCATGTAATTGCTTCCGTTTAAAGTTCAAATGAATGCTTTAACTAATATTGCGTGTGTAATTTATATTCGTTATGCATCCCCTCGACAAACACTTACTAACCCTTACGGGGCCTCATCATCCTCTTGGGTGACTTCCCCGAGCTCTTGGTATCGGTAAATCGATGATATCGGGTTATCGTTATCCGGATCTCCTGGGTCGTCACAGTTGGTATCAGAGCGATGTTGGGGATTTGTATAAGGAATTGGAATTGCATGAGTCCAGAACAAGTCCATGTGAGTCTATTGCTGGCTTAGGATGTTTTCCGTGATCACTGATAGATTTTCTGTTATTGCATGTTTTCTTCTAGATCAAAATGCCGCCTCATAGAAGGGCACACGTCTCGAGGGAAGGAAGTGGTACTTCTATGATTTATGGCCATGCAGGTCGTGTTTTGTTTGATTCAGGTGTTTCTCATTCATTTATTTCTGAAGACTATGATTTCTTTCAGTTCGCTCCTTGTTCTTCCTTTTAAATTTCTATTAGGAGGGAGGGACTGTGAGACCCGTTCTTTAACGGATCTTTACCGGTAGTAAAATAGAATTTATTCCATGAATTTTGGCTATTTTTATGAAATTTTTGGGCTTTCTCCAGCATTTGACCTAATTAGATTAAAGCTTTTTAAGAAATTAATGGGCATATGCATAATTATGCCTCTTTGGGGGTTTACAATTCAAAAAGAGGTTAAAAATAAAAAAAATAATATTTTAATCATTTTTTTACCCATTCGATCTCCCCCTCTCTCTCCCGTTATTCTCCCCCCCCTTTTTTCTTCTCGACGGATCAGGTGAACCCGCAGGCGACCGCCCCCGCAAACGGCGACCCCCCCCATCTCGCCTTCCTTTTCTTCACGGCACGGCACCCAAGACATGGCGGAGGACGGTGGCGGCCTCGTCGGCGTGCTAGCAAGGAGGGTGAGATCATGGCGGCGACCCCTCCCCCTTCCACCCGTGGCACCGAGAACGGCGGCCCCCTCTCCCCCGGTCGTCTGCTCGGCGCGCAGCGACACCATCGGCCACGGCGGAGGAGTCCGGCGGCCTTGCCGGCGAGCTAACGGAGAGGAGACCGCGGCGGTGCCCTCGTCGGCTCCGACCGCGGCGCGGAGGTGCGACCCCACGGCGGCATCGGCGGCTCTCTCCCTCCCCTTCTCACGGTGAAATCGACGTCCTCGGCTTGGCATTTGAAGGGGGGCGACCTTCTTCCCGTGCTAGGACCGGCGGGAGCTTCCCCACGACGCGAGGAATGCCGTGGCATCAACCCGGGACGAACCGTGGAGTGGAGAGAAGGCCGGGAAAGGCGAACCGTGGCGCGTCCCTCGGCGTGCATGCGGTTGGAACGGACATTTCCATCGCATTTGAGGTAGGGGGATCGATGCCCTAGCTCGTTAGATTGTTCCGATAACAGCATGCCCATCGTCTTTATGTTTTAACAGCATGCCCATCGTCTTTATTTTTTAACAGCATGCCCATCGTCTTTACGTTTTTGGAGCATGCCCATCGTTGCTGAGTTCATAGATGATAAATTGTCATATTAAGATGTTGGAATGGCAGGAAACATGTTAAAAGTCATGATTCCCGTTGATTTAGGTCGACCAGGAAGGGATCCGATTATGATTCCCGTGAATCCAGTTCTCCGGTAAGGACCACGTTTAAATTATTTTAGATTTTATAAAGGTCCGCCTTAAATCTCCTATTGACCCGAGCGGCTGGCATCTCGACTGCGTAAATATTTTAAATTTGAATGGCGGTAGAAATTCCACGGCTAGTCCGTTTAACAACACGTAGCAGTTCGCTGTTCGACCGCCTAAAACCATAGCAGCCCTAGTTTGATAGCTTGTTCTGCTATTTTTGCATGTTCATTTACTCATGCATTTAACATCGCATCTTCGCCATGCTTAAGTTATTTTATAGACTGGGGCGGTTTTCTTTCAACCGTTTAACCCCGATAGATTTCAATTCTTAGCATATTCAATTATTTATGCATTCAATTACTGAATAGTTGCCATTTCAGCATAGTCAATTATTTATGCATTCAATTACTGAATAGTTGTCATTTCAGCATATTCAATTATTTATGCATTTAATTATGTAATAATTTGTCATGTTTAATCGTTATCATAAATTATGGCATGTTTTTAGATCCGAAGAGAGATATATTCTCTTTCCTTGTGATGGAACCACCAGCCATAGCCCGACGACTTTTAGTGTTGATCCCACCCGGGAGAGGTGGCGGCGTAGTCCCGTGATACGATTTTTTAAGCTTGTTCCGTGGGCCCCAGTCCAACCGTAGCGTCCTACGGATGGGAATACCAGCTAGAGGCCTGGCTCTAGGCGACGAGCCGGTGTGTGCACACGTGGTCAGAGGCTTGGACTGACACTAACAAGTGTTACTATGACTAGTTACTTGTTTCTGGTACTGTTACGCGTCTCGCTTGCTATGATCAGGCTTGCGTAGATGCTTGAGACGCAGTGTAAGCCGTTAGTGGACACATCTGGTTTCTTCTTCTGGTGGATCTCCTCTCCTTCTCACTCTTGTCACTTAGGAATGATTGAGTTATTATCTATTGGTAGATTTCAAGTACTTGCGTTTAAATCACAATTGGCATATTAGTTTGCTGTTTATAAACTATTTAGTTAGTTTTACAGCTTTATTAGACTATCTTTTAATTATGCCAATGCTTGCTTTGCTGCTTTCCTTTAGCTTATTGCTTTCCTTTAGCTAGTTGCGAGATAGGGATCCCTGTGAACCCTACTGAGTTTCTGTCACGAGACTCACCCGTTCTTTTTGCAGGTGTGGCGGAGCAACAGGCTGCAGGATTCTCTCATGCTTTTGGTGAAAAGTCTTAGAACCAGTAGTGGTCTGTCAATGGTCGGTTAGTGGTCAGTCTGTCTTCTTTCTTCTTTTGGTCGGGATATGTCCCGTATAGTTATTTATTTTTGACCATTGTATAGTGTGGGACTTGTGATATATGGATTTGGACTACTTGTATAAATTTACCAATCTGATATATGTAATTGCTTCCGTTTAAAGTTCAAATGAATGCTTTAACTAATACTGCGCGTGTAATTTCTATTCGTTATGCATCCCCTTGACAAACACTTACTAACCCTTACAGGGCCTCATCAGCCTCTTGGGTGGCTTCCCCGAGCTCTTGGTATCGGTAAATCTATGATATCGGGTTATCGGTATCTGGATCTCCTGGGTCGTCACAACTATCATCACAAAATGGAACTTTCAAGGGCTTGTTGTTCACGCCAAACATTATGACAAGATCTACATGGACTGGGCGGCCATGGGTGCACTAGTAGAGGTTTGGCACCCTCAAACTCACACATTCATCTTCCCTACTTTTGAAGCGACGGTCCTTCTTGAGGAGGCGGAACATCTGCTTGGTTTAAAATGGTTTAGGAAGGACGGCAAGATAAAAATCATGCCCATACTAAAGAAGGTAACTTTCGAGGAAGTTCTTGGAAGTTTTATGCCGTCCAGAGCCATAAAGGGCGTCCAAACTCAGAAGGGCATCAATTTATAAAAGCTTGCAGAATGCACTGTAAGTGCCCTGGAAGAGTTAACAGGCGATGATCATTTGGAAGCACTCATGAGGGGGTTCATGATCTGTTTGGTGGGTGCTCTCCTATTCCCTCACACTAACAACATTGTGGAAGAAGATCAGCTAAGCGTGATTTATGGATTTTGGGAGGGCAAAAGAGTGGGGCCCGCCATCCTTGCATATCTCTACAGCGGTCTCACGGCTTCCAACATGGGCAGGCCTCCTTATGGGTGTATGCTTCTCCTCAATTGCTGGATTGATCACCATTTCAAATTTGATCTCTGTGAGGAGACGCGGAGTACCTTGAGGATCTTCGAACAAAGCCCTCTTCATTACATGGCCGATGTGTTGGGCTTTAGTGAGAAGGTGCTTAATCGCATGCCCCGGTTGAAGACACATGGAGATTGGCAGGCTCACATCAACAGCATGGTGCAAGACATGTTTACTCGCACGCCGACATGCTTATTTCTGCGTGAGCTTCTCACGAGATCTTCTCTTGCTGCAGAACTCCAGCTCATTGGTGCAACTGAATTTTTCCTTTATAGTGCCCACCGGTGTTTCCCCCAAGTCGGCCTCCCGTGCCATTCTTTTCCTACGCTTTTCGACGTTCCTTTGATTAAGGAAAGGAAGCTGGGCATGAAAGGTGATGCAAAGGACGTGAAGGCGATCAAAGCATCGTGGAAGAAAATCATTCCTTCGAAGGTGATGGTGCATGTAGAGGAAGACCAGGAGCTACGAAGAGCTTATGTAATTGAATTGGAAAAATTGAGACCCGAAATGCCTAGACCTTAATGTAACTCATTTTGTTTCAAGAAAATAACCATGGAACCTTAATGCCCTTTTCGCCCTCTCTTGCCTCTCTCTCTCTCTCTCTCCTTTTAAAACAAGAGCCCTTCACAAAGGCTTATGTATATATATATATATATATATATATATTGGCGTGTCTAGGTGCCATGACACCTTCATATTGTTTGTTTTATATTTTTTTGTTTTTATGTGAACGAGTCTAGAAGACATGATGCGTTAAGTTGTTTTTTATTTTTTTAAAATGTTTTTTTGTTTTGTTTTTTTTTTTGCGTGGTCGCATCTGGGACTTAGGACGTGTTCATTTAACGTGTCTTCGTGCCAAGACGCGTCACATTTTCAAATTCTATAACTGCCTGGCCGCCCTCGGGTGGTTCTTCTTCTTCCTCATTTCTCACTGGCGAACTAGCGGCATTTATCCCCATTTTCTTGAGTTTTCTCCCTCCAGTTCGATCCATGGAGCGTGGAGGTCCAAACTATAGTGGCAGGAAGAGGAGGAGAGCGGTTCCTTGCCCGAGGAGGGTCGCGGAGGTTGAGAGAGAAGCTGTGATGGAGGAGGAGGAGCTTCCCTTGGCCATTGAGGGCCCCGAGAGGGCTGGCGGCGCATGTGGAGGCGAGCACGACCCGGTAGGCCCCTAAAACTTCCCTTTCATTGCATTATTTTCTAAATTTTTGTGAGATGTGACGAGGGGGGGTTGGCTCACGGTGGGTTGAGCTTTGAATGATGAACGCGTCTAACCCCGGTGACGCGTTCATAACTTTTAAATTTTTATTATTTTTTTGAAAAATCATTTAGAGGTGTCGGCGTTCTTGGACGCGTTCATATTTTTCTTTTTCTTTAATTTATTGGGAAATTGTGGGGGTGTCATTGCGCTTGGATGCCTTAACATTTTTATTTAAAATTAAAAATATCAAGAAATTTTGAAAGCATCGAAGTGCTGTGACGCGTTCATATTTATGATTTTTTTAATGGATTGTGGATTGTGTTATTATTATTGTTTATTTATTGTTCGACTCTTCTTTTGCTGACATTGTTCCTTTGTTTTATTTTTTGTGATGTGTAGGGTGTGATGAGGACCCAGATCAGTTGATTTTTGGTGGTAGCGGCTTATAGTGGCCTACCAGACTTTTAGAGGGCCCGGGTGGACGCGATGGGATTTGGCGCCTTCTTGCGGATCGAGCCATTCCGACTCGACCTGCCCCTTATCCAGGCGGTGGGGGAGAGGTGGCACCAAGCGAGCAGGGCATTTCTGATGCCATGGGGGCACATGGTGCCCAGTTTGGAGGACGTAGTCCGGATCACCGGACTACGAGTGGACTATGAGGCCGTCAGCAGGTTCACTTACCCCGACTATAGGGTGAGTTCCCTAGAGCTGCTAGGGCTAGAGACAAGTGCCATGGAGCAGGAGAGAAGGACAGTCAGTCAGACATACCTTATTGGCACATTTGATTGCCGACCTGTCCTAGGGGACAGATCGAGAGACGACCATTAGCAGCTTTGCACCTTTCCTCCAGGTAAATGCATTTTCTTTATTCATATATTTATTGTAGCTAGTCCTATATCATGCTTAGGCAATTGATTATGTTAATGACATGTGATGGATGTAGGTGTGGAGCTATTACTATTTTTCGATGGGGAGGGCCCGACAGTGGGACCCAGCAATTGTGCCACTTGCATGGCGGTGGAGGCCGATAGTGATCGCGGCACCGCACTCCTACCAGCTGACGTCGCTTCGACGTGAGCTGACAGAGTACCCCACGGCTATGGTATGATTTTTTTTTTGTTTGTATATGTTTATTTATTTGCAAATGTGGAACTTGACATGGTATATATGTGACAATGCAGGTGGTGTAGAGGCCCTACCTGGGCATGGACGACGCAGGCCAGCCCTGGGTCGAGGTAGGCTGACCTCACTTCGGGCGGGACCTTTGGGTCCATTGCATGAACGAGATCGAGCCGCTTCGGCTCGGGTTAGAGATGAGGACCTTGGGATTTACCCAGGAGTGGGTAGATGTGGACGAGCCGAGCTGCATCGGGCGGAAGACCCGAGGCAAGGTGAAGCTCGTTGACTGGCGTACACGCTTCCCTGCCCAGTTCCAGGACTGCCAATAGGGTGGCGTGCCTGTTGTGTCTCACGCACAGGATAGTGCCGACTACCTGCGACACTATCGGGAGACCCACGCAGCGTGTCTCCATCTGGGGAGACCAGCAGGGGTGAGTTTGAAGTGCACACTTATATATATATTTTGTTTTTTGTTTGTAAATGTGTGCATATGCATGTGACACTAACTTACATGCTTATGAATGCAGAATGCCCGTGACGCCATCATCACCGACCTGCGGGCCCAGTTGGCGGACGCTAGACAACAGCTGACTGTCACCCGATGTAGATTATAGAAAATCCACTAAGAAAATAAGAATAATAAAGCTATGAAAAGAATGTGGAAAGGGATAGAAAAGGGGATGAAAAGGGAGCATGCGTGGATGCCAAGGGGAAAGGCGATCGCCAGAGACACGCAAGCCTCAATTGAATATAACAACAATAACAAGGAGGGATCGTGAATAAATACCTTAAAAGCAGGGGAGATTGTGAGTGCACCTTCTCTTCTAATCGGCCAGTCGATGAAGAGAGTCTCTATTGTCTTGATTACCCTTGCAAAGAAAACAAAGAAAACACCAATGAAGATATGGATTAGAAACCAAGGTGAGTGTAGCATCAAGTTCTTATGAATATAAACTTGGAAAGCATATAAGTGAACACACCTTGTTAGTGTTTTGGCTTTAAACCCCTATGCAAAAGGGGATGGAAAATATGATGGATGATATGGAGGGTGCAAGTGTTGCACAATTTGGAGGTGTGGTAGAGTGCACAAGAGGGAGATCTCAATGTTGAGATTGAAAGATAAAAGAAAGGGGAAGAAGCATGATGCATGAGCTAAATGAAATGCATGAAAGAAATAAAAGAGGTAAGGGAAGAATTAGGCTTATTTGATTTTCTCCATGGCTTTAGATCTTCAATGGGGAAGAAGTCTCCATAGGATGAAGCTTTGGTACATGGGAGACTCTCTCCTTGAGCCTTCAAACGAGCAGCACCTCCCCTTGAATTGATTGAGCAGCCTTTTACATAAGGGAGAAAGGGGTCCTATTTATAGGGCCAAAATTCGGAGTTTAATGCAAGAGTAATTAGGAAATCAAGTTTTAATTGGATTTGGAAAGAGATATACATTGGCCAAGTGTCCCTTTAACCTTAGAAACCTTTAGGACCCTTTCCCAATTGGAAAAGGGGCTCAAAATGGAGAAACAAGGAGGTTCTGTTCAGTTTTGGAATTCTGGAAGAATTGGCGACCACTCAGTGGTCGCTATTTAAAAGGACGACAGACCCAAGTGTCGTCAATTCTGAGGCATTTCATGACGGATTAGGACTTTCTAAAATTTGAAAACAATTGGCGCCCATGAGGCGGTCTCCAATTAGAAATTAACACGAATTTTGGTCGGAGTTAAAAGCCCAAAATATAGCAAGAGAATTGGCGACTTTCCGCACGGGCGCCCATTTATGAATTGGCGACCTTCCGAACAGTCGTGGAATCAAAAATAATCCGAATTCGGCTCAAAATATGAAGAAAAGAAATGGCGACCTGCCGAACGGTCGCTATTTAAAGAATTGGCGACTTTCTAGAGTGTCATCAATTTAAAATCTCATAAAAATCAGAAAAAAAAGAATTGGCGCCCTCTCGGCTGCCACCAATTAAGAATTGGCGCCCTCTGGATCACCACCAATTAAAGAATTGGCACCCTCTAGGCTGCCACCAATTCAGAATTGGCGCCCTCTAGGCTGCCACCAATTAAGAATTGGCGCCTTCTAGGTCGCCACCAATTTCAAAAGGCCCCAAAAAATTCTTGAAAAATCTCAGAAAAATCCAAAAAATAGGAAAACTTGTGGAAAAGTTGGAAAAAGTCGAAAATCTAAGAAAAATGAGGAAAACCACTCAAATAAGCCGATTTGAGGGTCAAATTGGGACATCACAAGACAACATGAGATGTGCTCCAAATGATGTCAAATTTGGCATGTCTACAGTTGTCCCGCGTTGATGTCTACTTTGTAAGGGAGCGGGATGAAGTGGAATGGAGTGTAATGAAATGGAGTGAACTGAAAAGCAGATACCAAGGTGTGATGAGACACACAATGAACATCACTTGATAAGAATTGAATCAAAAGCTCAAGATGATGCAATCTTGAGGAGATTCAATGAAAGCAAAGGTTGTTTAGATAGGAAGGGAGCGTGCACACAGGCACGAAGGAGAGAATAAAGAAGCCGATCAACTCTCAGCGCGGTGGAAGTATCCCAAGTCTCAAACTTGTAGGTTTCACCATTGGAGAGCGGTTACCAGCTAATGTGGACGTGCTGCAGCCAAGGTGGATCAAAGGAAAAGATTGAACTAAGAGGATATAAATCCAAACAAATGAGTTTTCAAGGAAACATCCCAGAATGGCAGCAAGGCAAACTGAGGACACAATTCGGCATGGAATATCTCATATCTTGGAAATTAATGATCAATTGACTCTAAAATCAAGTTATCAGAATGATTTCCAAAGTTGTTCCGAAGATCCTATATGAATGCATGTTGGGTTTAAAGGGAAAAATTAAAACAAATTAAAATATAATATAATTAAGGATAATATTGTTAAGTTTTCTGGATTGAGTTAAGCAATCGATTTCGTGAGTTGATACTAAGCTGAAGCCCGTTTATCCACGCACCTACTCACAAAAGGGAACGATCATCCCCAGTCTTGGACGGCTCAACGGCCTATCCGTGTGACTAAGATTCCTCTAAAATTATCATTGATGAAGGGGAACTCAAATTCTAGATTTACCACAGCCACAAGGTCCTTGATATAATATAATAGCGTAGATACCATATAGTAAAAATGCATATAGGGAGAGGATGGTGAGGCAATAAGCATGGGGGGAACCAAGAAATGCAATGCCAACACCGTGGGACCTGAGTGACGATGTCCGGATGGTGGGACCAAAGGGCTTCTTCCTGCTCTCGAAGTTTGATTAGCCAGGATATAAAGGATAACAAACAATGAATATAGCGATAAAGCATAGCAACCATAGCATGAATAGCATTCAAGCATGAATCATACATTAAATATCAATAGTAAAATAAGGTGAAGCATGTCTAGCATGAATAACATGAGTTGAAGCATAGCATTGCGTGAAACATGCAAAGCATCATTGTTTATTGTTTGTCATGAGGATGACAACTTGGCTAACCATGCGATTGAGATTAGATGATCAGGATCAAGTAATGCCCAGTGGCAGGAATAATCCAGTGGAAAGAGTAGGAGTTACTTAGAAAGATTTGAAAATGATAATCAGTTAGATGCTTAGAGTGACAAATCATGAAGATATCAATCAATATAGGGAAGAATCGAAAGGTAGATAGCAATGAATGAAGAGGACTCGTACCGTGCTCTTGGTCCTTCTTGCAAAAAGGTTGTTCCTGTAAACAATGCCATCAGAATATATAATGCAATGCAAATTTTTTTGTTTTTTTTTTAAATATGCAATTTTTTATGAATTTTGGAAATATTCAAATTTTTATGGATTTTTGGAAGATATTCAATTTAAATTTTTTAGATTTTGGAAGATATTCAATTTCATTTTTTTGACTTTTGTTGGGAAATATTCAAAAAAAAATTTGATTTTGGTTTAGACATTACTAATGTAACATTAAAGGATGTTTAAACCACTGGTTAGGGGTCCTTGTTCCTTCCCCTTTCGCTAAAAACTACCCAAAGTCAGGCGTGCATAGGAGGTGGCGCCTTATAACCGGCTGCCCTTGGCTAACGGTGTCTCTACAAAGGCCATATCTAAGAAACACTCGGTCTTAGAGGAGAATAGAAGAAAGATTGGAGATAAGCTTAATGTGAGATTAGAAGATATCGAGTTTAACTTCCATCCATAGCACAACCCCTAGAGATTCGATTTGTTGCGCCGGGGCTTTGTGTCATATCATCGAACCTTAATTCTCTTGTAGGCATGCATGCGACCGGGCTCATAACGTCCCGCGGGAAAACTGTACTGCCCTCATGCCATGCCAAAAATTTTGAATTTTGCTTTTCTTTTGCTCATCATTTTTTTATTTTTTTATTTTGAGCATCATTTATTTTGCTCTTATTGTGTCCTTTGGACTTGAAAGAGATTGCAATTGACATTTGAAATTTTGAGAATAAGGTCATAATTGACTGCCCCTATTTGAGACTTCTTCTTATTGGGGTGTGCTTAGGCTAGTTGTTTTGCCCAGTATACCTCTATTCTCATATTTCAGCCGAGTAGAGAAGAGAAAAAGACCGCGTGCCCTCGAGCATGGCCCAAGCAGCAACGGTGTTCTACCAAGAGAGACAGCTAAGGATGTCATGAAGTGTGTGCGGTGCCCAGCTATGGTTTGCCCTTAATGAGCGGGGAGGGAAATGCCGAACTCCCAGCGTGGGTTCTTATTTCCAAAGTGTGCTACAAAAGTAAGCCTAAAAGACTCTTTTTTTTATTTTTTATTTTTTGAAGTTAACTTAAACAAAGACCTAGGATTCGGCCTATAATACCTCTCTTGATCAAGTTAAGAAGCACTTTATGTTGAAAACCGTGCGTGAAGATGAATGTGATCATAAAAATGCACACTTACGACATCTGTTACCTTGCGACGAAGAAGCAGCTGTCGTAGGCGATGTTGGTAAACATGAGATTTGTTGTCCTCTTTTGGCAGAAAGGAAAGGAGCAAAGATTGAAAGTGGCTTAACAAGAAGGAGCGGTGCTTAGACCAGACTTAGACGAGTATGGAGAAAAGGAAGAGATGTGAGGGCTAGAACTCCTTTACTAAGGTACCAAGACCCTGATCACATGAACAGTCTACAGACTGAAGAGGGAATTAAGTGGAGGAGTGAGGACTAAAGCCTCGAAAGTAGTGAGAGAATGGGTAGATGCCTAAAGCAGTGGATGTGGAAGAAGTCGGGTCGGATCTGCGATCGGGAGGAATCAAGAGAAGGAATTGATAAATAGAAAGAGGAGGATCTGGAGGGTCCGGAAGCAATGGAGGAGAATCATGATAGGAGGTAAAGTCCGGAGGCTCCGGAGGAATATGGTGAAAAGGGACACGATGCCCCGGGAAAGGGGTGTGAAAAAATGTGATTTACAAAGAAGAAAAGGATAGAGGACTGTTGTGTCCCTGTGATTTTGATTATAGCAAACACTATGAGTCATCATGTCTTTGCATACTGCATACATACATGTTAATTCTGCATTGATAAGGTCTTGGTGCTGTCAATATTTTTATGATGTCATAACAGTGTATGAAGCATTAAGTCTGTGCTCGTCACATTGAGGTCAATGTGAGGTCCATGAATATCTCTATCCATTGCATATGAATTTCGTGCACACTAAAGTCCACTGCATTTCAAGTTGCATGCATATACATTTCATCGAACAGGTTGTGTGCATAAAGTTCTCTCAGGTTGATAAGTCATATGCACATTCTAAGGTCGGTGCAATGTGTTCCTTGGCACAAGCAAGGTCGATGCAATGTGTTCCTCGGCACAAGCAAGGTCGGTGCAATGTTCCTTGGCACATGCAGATACAGTCGGTGCAAGTTTTGCTTGGAGCATATAGAGTCGGTGCATTGCTTTTGCCATGCATATCCATAGAGTCTGTGTTAGTCTGCATGTAGAGTCTGTGCTAGCATCTATAGAGTCTACGCTAGCATGCATGAAGTCTGTGCTAGTTGCAAATCACAGTCGGTATAAATGTTGGTTCTTCATAGCCAGTCTGTGCATGCTTTATGATGTCTGTGCACATTTAGGTCTGTGCATGACTAGAGTCTATGCACATTGGCATTCATCATTACCAAGTCTGTGCATGTTTTCCAACAGCCCATATATAGTCTGTGCACATTGCATAACCAGGTCGATGCATCTCCTGCCAGAACAAACCAATGTCGGTGCAAGTTTTTCATTGAACATATAGTCGGTGCACATAAGGTCTGTGCACATATGTTTCAGGGTTTGTGCATGTCTGTCCTCGTCGCATCAAGTCTGTGCACACTTTATCTGAGGATATAGAAGGTCGGAGCATTCTGAGTTTATATTTTACCTACGATCTGTGCACACTTTAAACATACACATAGTCGGTGCATTCTTCTGTAGCTTGTTCACATATGGTCGGTGCACATTTGCCCCATGCATGTTACAAGGTCTGTGCATGTTTTTCTTCAATGTATAAGTCTGTGCACACACTGTAGCAAGTCGGTGCACATCTTGGATACAGCCATATAACGTCTGTGTACGTTATGCATCATGCTGATTGAGGTCGATGCACATTGTGCATTCACCATTGAGACAGGTTTGCCTGCATTGCCTTATGACCTAAATCATTATGTTTAAGTTGCATGAATTATTTCAACAGACTCAGGTTTTTCTGTTAATCATTGCTTTATCTATTATCTGTCTACAGTAATCTGATTAAGGCGTGACTGATCCATCTTTACTCTCATGTGTTAAACACAGATTATCTCCGACATAATCTTGAGCACCTGAGATGCATAAGGGCTAACATCATCGTCTCTCACATGAGGACTTTATGTCACGACCGAAGCATGACCTCATGGGAATGAGAGTACCAATGATTGGCATGTGATCCTAGGGAAGCATCTTCTGCCACGTGGATCAACATTCCATCTGCACCTGTTGCATGGCTTCTCTGGAAAAGCGGGAATGAGCTTCATTCACGCCCAAGGCATGAGCTCATGGGACCCTGCCTGATGCCTTATATAAAGGCCTCGTCTGCGATCAAAGAAGTGAGTGATAGGAGAGAGAAGTTGAAATAGAGCAACATAGCAAGAGAAATCAGAAGGAGTCTGAGAGCCAGTAAGAGAACGAAAAAGAGAAGATAGAAAAGATCAGAAGAAGAGAATTCAGAGAGCAGCAAGAATAGGGAGAAAAGGGAAGTGAAGAAAGAGCGAGAGAGCTGAGAAGAGAAGAGAAGAATAGAAGAAGAGGCTGCCAGAAGGAAAGAATAGAACAGATAGCAGAAGAAGAAGGAGTGCTGAGAGAAAGAGAGAGAGCTCGAGAGAGAAGAGAGAAGTGACATTGAAGAGGCTGAAGCTAATTGAAGATTTGTTATCTGTTGGTTTCTGGATCAGATCCAGTCCAACTTGCTCCTGCGAGAGCCATATTCGTTTCAGTTTTTCTGCTAGCTTTATTTTCTCATTTATAGTTTTTCTCATTTCCACCTTGTTCTTCCGATTCTCTGGATTGAGGTCGGGTTCCTTCTGAGGATTCAAGAGAAGGGATATTTATCTCCGGTTCCCCTCTGAGGACTCAGAGGAAGGGAGACTGGTGTCTCCGGGTGTGAGTGACTGGGTGTCACTCACAGTTTCCCCTCTGGTTTAGAGGAAGGGAGGCTGGTGTCTCCGGTTGTTAGTGACGGGGTGTCACTAGTAGTTCCCCTCCGATTTGGAGGAAGAGAGGAGAGTGTTCCTCTGGGTCAAGCTGTTAGGCAGCGTCTTGTTTACAGACTGAATCTGTGCCTTACATTTTGCAAGGGAAGCCTCACTCCGGTTTGGAGTGAGGGGTGGACGTAGGCAAACTGGTGTCTAGCCGAACCACCTAAAAATCCTGTCTATCGTGGTTTGCTTTATGCGCTCTTCCATATCATCGATCTCCCCTTCACAGGTTGTGTGTGCTTGATTATTTGTGATATCTTGGGGAGTTAATATGAATGTGAAGTCTTTGTTCATACGCTCTGTAGAATTACAACTCATATGTGAGCTTGAGGTTCTTTATTCACGGGTGTGAAAAGAGAGAAGCCTAGTTATCTCATTAGTTTATATTGAGTAGTGTTAAAAGATTCATCTGTGTGTCAGCTTATGTTTGGGTGCTTGAAGGTTTGGTAGAGTGTTCATCGTTACATCAGTCTGGGTCCTCGATTAGTATTTGACATTGTGTCTGTCAGAATTACGGTTTAGTGTGAGCTAGTCATTCAGCCTGTGCTTTCATGTGTCAATTGAAGAGTGCTTAATTTGATTAAGCCATCTGAGATTTTAATTCCGCAATAGGTTTTGAACAGGGATTCATTCACCCCCCTCTGAATCCGTGCCTTACACTCTAACAATTGGTATCAGAGCGGGTTCTGATTGCCCAGATCCAACGATATGTAGTAGATCATGCGTTTTTGTGGTACATCTCTGGTCGCCGGTTTGTTTTGTCATCTTCTGTTGTTTATATCCATGGCTCATCCACCGGTTTTTGATGGTACTAATTTTGACTTATGGCTTAACAACTTGCACATGTTTGTCAAGTCTGTTAATCCTAGTTTGTGGAACCTCATTGCACACGGTCCACACAGTCTACCAAAGAACAAGTCCAAATGGACTGACAGACATAGATCGATGTGTGATGAAAACCAGAAAGCTTTGGAGATGATAAAGGCAGCTACTAATAGGGCATTCCATTCTTGTTTTTATGATTACAGATCTGCATGAGAGATATTAGATAGACTGAAGACCGCCGACAAAGGAAATAAAGATCAATATCTAATGGCGGAGAAAGGTAATCAAAGTAGTAGCCAAAATGAAGAAGAGGAAGATGATCAGGTAAGCCCCTTTGAGAGTTATACTTTAGATGATTGGCAGGATGCATATGGTGAGCTATTAGAGTCACATGAGAGGTTAAGAAAATAATATAAAAACTTGAAAAATAAAATTGATCTGAATAGTTAAGAGTCCTCTTGTGAAAATGGCTTAAAACTGAAACAGTCCTATGATGCATGCTTGTCTAATGTCCAAATGCTTAAGAAACAAATTGGACTATGTAAAAATGAAAATCAAGAACTTGTGAATGAGATTTCTGAACTCAAAGAAGATCTTAGCTCGACGAATGATAAACATGCTCATAACACTAATCTAGTTCAGAATGAAAGATTATTGAAAGATCTTGAATGTGCAAACTCTGAACTGAATGCACTGAAATTTGAAAATGATTGTCTTAGGAAACAATGTGAAAATTTTAAAGCTGAAACAACATGTTCTATTAAATCTGTTTGCAATGATTGCTCATTTCTTAAAGAAATAAATGAATGTCTTCACTCAGATTTAGAATGGAAGGAGGATATAATTGTTTCTCTAAAGGAAGAAAACAAAGGTATGTTAAACAAGATTTTGGAAATTGAACAAAGAGAGGAAGAGCTGAGTGAAAAATTGAGCTTTGTGTTGAATTATGACAATGCTGAACAGATCAAAGAATTAAGGTCCAAAAATGAACAATTGAAATTGATGCAAAAAGGGTATGAAGAGTTGAAGCAGTTGAACACTGCTATGTCTGAGAGGCTTCTTATCCTAGAAAAAGGAAAATGTGTTGTTAATGAAAATCAAGTTAAAAAAGAGCTCAAACTGGAACAAGAAGTTGAGAAATATAAAGTTGCAAACAAGGTGCTAAGTGAGTGTGTTAACTACAGTGAACAAGAAATTGTTAGTTATGAATTACATATTGCATCCCTGGAAGATGAGATTAAGGATCTAAAAATTTTCCCGTCTAAATTTGTTGAAGGACAAGATAACCTGGATATGCTGTTGGGAATGAAAGAAAACTTTCAGAAAGAGGGGCTGGGTTTTAATCCAGTAAATAAGAGGAGCTTTGAAAATAAAATCCATACATCATTTGTAGCTAGCTCAGAACAAACCAGCATCAAAACTCCATTAGCCTTTCAATTCACATCACAGAAAAATCCAAATCAGGCTAATGGTCAGAAAAATCTAAAACCTACTGAAAAAGTTAAAAGAAATGGAAATTTGTAGAACAAACCTACAAACACTCATGTGCATGCTGTACACAACTTAAACTCCCATTCACATACATACAAAAAGAAAATGGCATGTCATTACTGTGGTAGGCATAGACACTTAATGAATGACTGCTTAGTAATGAAGAAGGACGATTTGAATTTTAGCAACATGCATGCTAGAAAATCTCATGTTAGAAATCCTGCATTTCAGAAAAAGAAAATTCAATGTCCTCATTGTGGTAAAGTAGGACACACGGCTACACAATGCTGGCTTGTTCATGCACAAACAAGAGTTTATGGTTATCATCCTGTGATCCAGCATGTCTTTGTTAAAAATAAATTTGCTTCACATGCCCAGCACATTGTGTGCTTTAACTGTGGCAAGGGAGGCCACATTGCAGCCCACTGCTGGCATGCTCAGGGAAGGAGATTTAACTCTGAATTTGTTAAACTTCCTATAAATCAAAATATTTTCAGTAGAAATAAATCTATTGTCAAAGAAAAATCCATTTCATGTTTTGAGTGTGGAAAGCCAGGCCACAAAGTTGCTGATTGCTGGCTGGCAAAGAATAAAAGACAAAATGCACATGTAGATAACAGAAATCTTCATGCACATAGATTCCATGCTCACGTTAATGTGCACAATAGGAAGAACACAAAACTTGTTATCTCATGTCGTTACTGTGGAAAGAATGGACACTCTATGGATAACTGTCATATACTGAGATTTGATGATTTATATGTTGAAAGATTGCTGAGAGCACCCTTTAAAGGTGCAACTGTCAGTTCAGGACCCAAGACCTCTTGGGTACCTGCTTGTGCGAAATAAAGGCTATTGTGCAGGTGTGCCTTGGTGGAAGGAATAAAAATGGGTAAATAAGCCAAGACACATAAATATGATAAACCCCATTTCTGCACTTGACAGGTTTGGTCATTTGAGCTTTAAATAATCTCTTTTAGATAGATGCATATCATACTTGAGCTGTTAATCAATTTTTTATGCATACATATTCTTATTTGCTTTAACAATTGCATTGAGCAACATATTTCTCATCTGCATGCATTATTTGTTTTGACATTTGATTGTATATAGAGAAGACTATAAACTCATGAGCATAGTCTACAATTTTGTGCACACATGTGAATTGCTTATGTCAATTGATTGCTTACACATCCGTTTGACATAGTCATTGAAAATCTGATGCATTTGGGACTATGTTGGTAGTGCATTGTCATGCATGACCACTATGGTATATCAAATGGTAAGGTACTAAAGGGCAGATGGAATCTGTCTGGAGGTTCTTACTATGTGTGAGGTGGTCTTTTAGACCAAGTCCTCTACCTAGTACCATGGGTCATGTTGCATATAAGACAGTCTGAATAAACATGAGCATGAGTCATAAAATCATATGGTCAGCCTTTATTGCATAAATTGCATAAAGTCAGGGGGAGACTGTCAAACAAATGGTATCCACCATACATAAATTGCATATCATCATTAATGAAAAATTCCAAAAAGATTATTTGATTGCATGCATTCAGGGAGAGCATCAAAAATTCCTGAACTGTTTGGCTATCTTTGGCCATACTGATCATCTTTGCTACATGCTTGAAATTCATGTGCCTTCACATACATGCATGCTCCTTGATGCTTGTGTTTCAATTCAATTTGACTGCTACTTAATCTTGTTGAAATTCTGAAACTTGAGAAGATTTCAATTTGTATACCTTGATCATAAATCTGAAGAACTTTTAAGGGAATTTTCTATTATACGGTTTTATGAATGACTGAAAGTTTTGGGTGGTTTAAAATTAATGTGTTCATTAAGTTTGGATGTGGAAAACTTGAAAATATCTGAATCATTCTTTAATAAATCTTAACCGACTGTCTCATCTTACTTCTCACAAAAATCCTCTGAAATCTGAAAATTTTAATTTCATGACTATCTTTAGCTGAGATACATGAAGTAAGTTTTGTCTTTAAACATCTGAGTTTTCTGAAAAGTCTAAAGGGTTAAAGTTGTCACAGCAATGACCTTGGTCACTGAGAAACCATGTCCAAAGGACTGAGTCATGAAGTGCCATAGCTAACTCTCCTGAAACATTGATTAAAAATTAGGTATAGCAATGGCTTGCACACTGAGAAATACATCTCACTCATCAAGGAAATGAGTTGAGGTATGTCATGAGGTGTCAAGTTAACTCTGTACATTATAAAGCATGACTGTTAGTCACACTAAGTGCTTAGGGATATTGGCGTCTAATCAACGTCTATTCTCCAGTGGCAAGGTGTGTATTGAACTTGATTGCTCTTAAAGGTTGAATGCATAAAGTTTCCTATTTGATCAAATGAATTTTTGTAATTTGTTGCAAAGGATAAATTGCTATAACCCTAGATAGTCAAATGATTTCATAGGTGTTTAACCTCAACACTACTTTTTATATCTCCTAGAGGAGTCATTGAAAAGTTAAATGAGTAAGATAGAAGGAGGTTAAACAAGAATGTCATATGAGTGATTGGTTCATCTTTATTAAAATTTGTTTCAGATATGAGTATTGATTCTTACTAGCAAACTCTGTATACATCATGCTTAAACCATGCTGGTCAATTAAGTCTTATTCATAAGTTCTTATAATAGAAGAGTCTTACATTCTCTTATTAAGATTTATGAAATTTGTATCCTATTGAAAATCTTCCTGTCCTACCTATGCTCTGGAAATTCAGCCAAAATCCATGTGCTCAAATCCTACTCTCTGACACAGATCATATTTTTATTCTGATTCTGCTCAATGCTCTCTATGCTTTGTGATCTCAATAATTGGTTTCAATCTAATCTCTGTATTTCAGATGATATCTTTCCATTCCAATTCTTCCTATTTCTTTGACAAATGGGAAACTTGTCTTGACTGTCCCTTTTCATAACCTTCACTCCATTTCTTCAGGGGGAAAATAGTCTGCATTATTCTACATTCAACCATATCACGTATGTCTTGCATTTCACTATATTGATTTTATCAAATCTTAGATCCTTTTTGCTGGCGTCAAAGGGGGAGAGATAATCGGCTGTGTTGCATTGCATTGATGTTGTGTATCTCACTAAGTCTGTGTTGCATTGCATTGATGTTGTGTATCTCACTATGTTGCCATAGACTCATAGTGTCGCCATCATCAAAAAGGGGGAGATTGTTGTGTCCCTGTGGTTTTGATGATAGCAAACACTATGAGTCATCATGTCTTTGCATACTGCATACATACGTGTTAATTCTGCATTGATAAGGTCTTGGTGCTGTCAATGTTTTTATGATGTCATAACAGTGTATGAAGTATTAAGTCTGTGCTCATCACATTGAGGTCGATGTGAGATCCATGAATATCTCTATCCATTGCATATGAATTTCGTGCACACTACAGTCCACTGCATTTCAGGTTGCATGCATATACATTTCATCGAACAGGTTATGTGCATAAAGTTCTCTCAGGTTGGTAAGTCATATGCACATTCTAAGGTCGGTGCAATGTGTTCCTTGGCACAAGCAAGGTTGGTGCAATGTGTTCCTTGGCACAAGCAAGGTTGATGCAATGTTCCTTGGCACAAGCAGATACAGTCGGTGCAAGTTTCGCTTGGAGCATATAGAGTCAGTGCATTGCTTTTACTATGCATATCCATAGAGTCTGTGTTAGTCTGCATGTAGAGTCTGTGCTAGCATCCATAGAGTCTACGCTAGCATGCATGAAGTCTATGCTAGTTGCAAATCACGGTCGGTATAAATGTTGGTTCTTCATAGCCAGTCTGTGCATGCTTTATGATGTCTGTGCACATTTAGGTCTGTGCATGACTAGAGTCTACGCACATTTGCATTCAGCATTACCAAGTCTGTGCATGTTTTCCAACAGCGCATATAAAGTCTATGCACATTGCACAACCAGGTCGGTGCATCTCTTGCCAGAACAAACCAACGTCGGTGCAAGTTTTTCATTGAACATATAGTCGGTGCACATAAGGTCTGTGCACATATGTTTCAGGGTCTGTTCATGTCTGTCCTCATCGCATCAAGCCTGTGCACACTTTATCTGAGCATATAGAAGGTCGGTGCATTCTGAGTTTATATTTTACCTACGGTCTGTGCACACTTTGAACATACACATAGTCGGTGCATTCTTCTGTAGCTTGTTCACATATGGTCAGTGCACATTTGCCCCATGCATGTTACAAGGTCTGTGCATGTTTGTCTTCAATGTATAAGTCTGTGCACACACTGTAGCAAGTCGGTGCACATCTTGCATACAGCCATATAACGTCTGTGCACGTTTTGCATCATGCTGATTGAGGTCAATGCAAATTGTGCATTCACCATTGAGACAGGTTTGCCTGCATTGCCTTATGACCTAAATCATTATGTTTAAGTTGCATGAATTATTTCACTAGACTAAGGTTTTTCTGTTAATCATTGCTTTATCTATTATCTGTCTACAGTAATCTGATTAAGGCGTAACTGATCCATCTTTACTCTCATGTGTTAAACACAGATTATCTCCAACATAATCTTGAGCACCTGAGATGCATAAGGGCTAACAGCATCGTCTCTCACATGAGGACTTTATGTCACGACCGAAGCATGAGCTCATGGGAATGAGATTACCAATGAGTGGCACGTGATCCTAGGGAAGCATCTTCTGCCACGTGGATCAACATTCCATCTGCACCTGACACATGGCTTCTCTGGAAAAGGCGGGAATGAGCTTCATTCACGCCCAAGGCATGAGCTCGTATGACCCTGCCTGATGCCTTATATAAAGGCCTCGTCTGTGATTAAAGAAGTGAGTGATAGGAGAGAGAAGTAGAAATAGAGCAGCAGAGCAAGAGAAATCAGAAGGAGTCTGAGAGCCAATAAGAGAATGAAAAAGATAAGATAGAAAAAATCAGAAGAAGATAATTCAGAGATCAACAGGAATAGGGAGAAAAAGGAAGTGAAGAAAGAGCGAGAGAGCTGAGAAGAGAAGAGAAGAATAGAAGAAGAGGCCGCCAGAAGGAAAGAATAGAAGAGATAGCAGAAGAAGAAGGAGTCCTGAGAGAGAGAGAGAGAGCTCGAGAGAGAAGAGATAAGTGACGTTGAAGAGGCTGAAGCTAATTGAAGATTTGTTATCTGTTGGTTTCTGGATCAGATCCAGTCCAACTTGCTCCTACAAGAGCCATATTCATTTTAGTTTTTCTGCTAGCTTTATTTTCTCTTTTACAATTTTTCTCATTTCCACCTTGTTCTTTCGATTCTCTGGATTGTGGTCGGGTTCCTCCTGAGGATTCAGGAGAAGGGAGATTTATCTCAGGTTCCCCTCTGAGGACTCAGAGGAAGGGAGACTGGTGTCTCTGGGTGTGAG
Source organism: Amorphophallus konjac (assembly GCA_022559845.1). Taxonomy (NCBI): domain Eukaryota; kingdom Viridiplantae; phylum Streptophyta; class Magnoliopsida; order Alismatales; family Araceae; genus Amorphophallus; species Amorphophallus konjac. Next base: position 118,629,069 of record CM040129.1, on the reverse strand, counting down.
TGACTGGGTGTCACTCACAGTTTCCCCTCTGGTTTAGAGGAAGGGAGGCTGGTGTCTCCGGTTTCTAGTGACGGGGTGTCACTAGTAGTTCCCCTCTGGTTTGGAGGAAGCGAGGAGAGTGTTCCTCTAGGTTAAGCTGTTAGGTAGCGTCTTGTTTGCAGACTGAGTCCGCGTCTTGCATTTTGCAAGGGAAGCTTCACTCCGGATTGGAGTGAGAGGTGGACGTAGGCAGACTGGTGTCTGGCCGAACCACCTAAAAATCCTGTCTATCGTGGTTTGCTTTATGCGCTCTTCCATATCATCTATCTCCCCTTCACAGGTTGTGTGTGCTTGATTATTTGTGATATCTTGGGGAGTTAATATGAATGTGAAGTCTTTGTTCATACGCTCAGTAGAATTACAACTCATATGTGAGCATGAGGTTCTTAGTTCACGGTTGTGAAAAGAGAGAAGCTTAGTTGTCTCATTAGTTTATATTGAGTACTGTTAAAAGATTCATCTATGTGTCAGCTTGCTATTGGGTGCTTGAAGGTTTGGTAGAGTGTTCATCGTTACATCAGTCTGGGTCCTCGATTAGTATTTGATATTGTGTCTGTCAGAATTACGATTTAGTGTGAGCTAGTCATTCAGCCTGTGCTTTCATGTGTCAACTAAATAGCGCTTAATTTGATTAAGCCATCTGAGATTTTAATTTCGTAATAGTTTTTGAACGGGGATTCATTCACCCCCCTCTGAATCCGTGCCTTGCACTCTAACAAGGACATGATGTCTCGGAGGAGTAGGAAGATAAATCGGAGGAAAGGGATAAGGTCCGAAGGTTCTGGAGGAAGAAGATAGAAAGGGGCGCGATGTTCTGGGAGGAGGAAGGAATCCGGAGGTTCCGGAGATGGAGGTGAATTAAAAGAGATAGAATGGGGAAGATCCGAAAGTTTCGGAGGAGGAAGACCCCATGGGCCGCAGCGCTCGAGGAGAATCAGTGAGAAATCCGGAGGTAGGGAATGAGGAGGGACTCGATGCCCCAGAGATTGATGGCGGAGAAAATAAGAAGGGGCGTGATGCCCCAGAGATTGATGGCGGAGAAAATAAGAAGGGGCGTGATGCCTCCAGGAGAGGGAGAGAGAAAGTGGATGAGGAAGATCCGGAGGTTCCGGAAGATGGGGAAGGTACGGGTTCAGAAACCCGGGAAAGAAGGATAAATGCAAATGAATGAAATGTAATGAATGCGATCGATGCATGAAATGCATAGGATGCAAAGAACATATGGAATGAGAGAACGATGTCCTTCTTCTCAACCCATGAGTGGTCCATAAGGAGGAGTTGGTAGGTGGTAGGGTGAACGGAATAGCACAAGAGGTGAGTGGATTGGCAGAAGACCCTTCAATAAAAGAATGCCCTCCCCTCCATGGTAAATGGCGTGCCCGGCCAAACGGTTTAAAAAATGGAATCAATGCTCGAGTGCTCTCATCAACAGTAACATGTGTTATAGTAATGCGTGAAGAGAATCCCTTAGGAAATTGTATAATAATGGAGAGAGGGGTAATGAGAGTGTCAAAAGAATGTTGACCAATGAGTAAAGTGATTTTGACAATGGCATTGGGCCGACATGGCATCAAATCTTGAGAATTTTTTGTTGTGAGCTTTAATGGAGACTTTTCAATAATGCCTGGCACAAGAACATGCACTGGCATCCAACAACTGAAATCTTGAACTTTGAACGACATAACCGTGGCCAAGTCCTCCTTGCCAGGCTCTTGAATTCCTTGGCACATGTGCTTGCAGAAATACACCCACTCCGATTGGGGATGGATGTCGAGATGGAAGCGGTAAGCTTAATGAGTAATAGAGGTTTAATGGAGAGTGTTAACAGAAGGGTAAGTGGAAACGGAGGTTCAAACACGTCGTGCTTATCCCCTTGCTCAGAAGCGAACGGGATTGGCTCAAGTGCAAAAATAGGTGAATTTTGCTTAGGATTAGGCACGGGCTTGGGTGAAGGGTTTGGTGGAGGGATAGGCAAAGTGGGGTTTGGTGTAATTGGCTTTGGGGGTATGGGGATAGTGGAGGCCTTAGATGGCAGCAATGGGGGATTGATTGGTTTAGGAAAAAGTTTGGCGGGAGGTTCGGCGGAGGCCGGTGGTGTGGAGGTTGACTCGGATGGCTTAGCGAAGGTCAAGGGTGTGGTATTTGGAGGTGTAGCGGAGGGAGGTTTAGTGCACAAGAAGTGTCAGATTTTGGTGGGGCGAGAGGTTTGTAGTGTAGTGGAAGGATCATGGCGCGTCGGCGTGGGTGATTGAAGTATCGACCCATCATCGTAACACCAATTGGTTTCATAGACGGGATTTGGGATGGTGGCATCGTTTTGAGCAGGGGGTTCATCGGGTAATGGAGGAAGAGGAAAGCAGAGGAAACTCGGAGTGGGTTTTTCTTGAAGGACTTCAATATCTTGTGCTATCTCCAATTCTTCATCATGAACTTCCAATTCTTTATCATCATTAAACTCAAGTGGACGCCGCGGTGGGGGCGTAATGATGGATGATGGAGGAATGTAATGTGGAGGATTTTGTGGAGGATTATATGAAGGCGGAGGTGGAGGGCAGAGGTATATAGGTGGTGGAGGGCGGACGACGTCCACTTGGTCATTGAAAATTGCCGGCTCATCTTGCTCACTTGAATCTATGATGCCATCATCTCTCCTCTCCTTCCAATCTTTTTCCATCTTAGTGATGTTATTCATGAAAGAATGAAGAGGATTGACTCAAGGAGGAGGAGGAGGAGCGGGCCGCGGGCTTGTGGCCTTCTTCAATTGTTCCTTCATTAAAGCAATTTTATCAAGAAAGGTTTGTTGGAGGGGTGTAACATGTGAAGCGGAAGGTTGGCATGATGGCCTTGGAGGGGCGACATGATATAAAAGCCGTGGAGGAGGGTTAATGGGCCGGCCCACAAAAGGACCCGGACAGGCCGGGTTGCAAGGAACATAAAGGCCTTGGGGCCGTTGAGGAGGAGGAATAGAGGGAGGCGGATGATGGGCCACCCGAACGGGAGTGTATATAGGAGAGGGAGGTGGGTGATGGGCCACCCGAGTGGGAGTGTGAATGGAAGTAGGTGGGTGATGGGCCACCCATGAGGGATTGGAAGGAGGATGAGAAGAAGAAGATGCACCCTCAACAATGGCCTTAAAGGTTTGGATTTGTTGAGGGGTGAGATGATCTAATGCATGTAAGACTTGGGAAACTTTCTCATCGTGGGGAGGAGACAGTTCCGGGGGAATAGCGGCTCGCGATGGATGCACGGGACCATAAGAGTGAGAATTTCCTGTCGGTCGGGCAAGACCATAGGAATGAGGAGGTGGTCCCTTGGAAGAATTATGGTGAGAACTATAGAACTGAGGATTATACGATGTGCTAGGTTTATCATGCTCATGAACATATGATTGATTTAACATGTTGGTTTTATCATCAAAGCGAAACATTATGCAAACAAACAATGTTCAATCAAGACAATGTTGCAAAGGTATCAAACAAGTTGATGTTTACGCTTGATTTTTAGTTAAACCTTGGTGAATTAGATGATTTTGACAAAATTTGATATGATTCACACAAGGTAGGAACCTAGTTTCAATGTGATTTTCTTCAATGCCAACGAGGTCCACTCTCTCACCACGTATAGGCCAACTAAACCCGGGGAACTTCAAGGTACAACCTGCCCGGCGTCCTGCGGGAATCCACGGGTGCGGGGACTTATGGAGGCTTGGTTTAGAAATTTCCGGTCCAATGAGACGAAATGCTCAATGGAGGGTCCTTCCTTCACCAAGAGGGGGTAAGAGGTCCTAAAAGGTGTAGGGAGAGGAGGTCTCCCAAGCCAAATGCCCTATATGCAAGTGCTAATGCAAAAGACAAAGAAAAGAAAGTATGAACAATGATATGAGCCAAACCAATGAAAGATAAAGTAAAACACTCACATGGCCATACAAATCAAGGCAATCAACATAACATGAAGCATGGCATCAATTTTTTTTAAAAAAAGATGGAGAGATAAGAAAGTGGAATTTTCCAAAAACCAATAAGTTAGCAATCACATAAGGAGAGGGGGATGTGCACGCGGTGCACAAGTGATAAAACAAAAAGGAAAGTGCTACGTGGAGCACAAAGGGAGTTGCACCGTGGGTGCAAAAGGGGAAGGGTAATCAAAGAAAAATAATGGTGGTCCTACCGTAATCACCAATTTGTAGATTATGGAAAATTCACTAAGGAAATAAGAATAATAAAGCTATGAAAAGAATGGGGAAAGGGATAGAAAAGGGGATCAAAAGGGAGCATGCGTGGATGCTAAGGGGAAAGGTGATCGCCAGAGACACGCGGGCCTCAAATTAATATAACAACAATAACAAAGAGGGATCGCAAATAAATATCTTAAAAGTGCGGGAGATTGTGAGTGCACCTGCTCTTCCAATCGGCTGGCCGATGAAGAGAGTCTCTCTTGTCTTGATTACCCTTGCAAAGAAATTAAAGAAAACACCAATGAAGATATGGATTAGAAACCAAGGTGAGTGTAGCATCAAGTTCTTATGAATTTAAACATGGAAAGCATATAAGTGAACACACCTTGTTGGTGTTTTGGCTTTAAACCCCTATGCAAAAGGGGATGGAAAATATGATGGATGATATAGAGGGTGCAAGTGTTGCACAATTTGGAGGTGTGCTAGAGTGCACAAGAGGGAGATCTCAATGTTGAGATGAAAAGATAAAAGAAAGGAGAAGAAGCATGATGCATGAGCTAAATGAAATGCATGAAAGAAATAAAAGAGGTAAGGGAAGAATTAAGTTTATTGGATTTTCTCCATGGCTTTAGATCTTCAATGGGGAAGAAGTCTCCATAGGATGAAGCTTTGGTACATGGGAGACTCCCTCCTTGAGCCTTCAAACGAGCAACACCTCCCCTTGAATTGATTGAGCAGCCTTTTACACAAGGGAGAAAGGGGTCCTATTTATAGGGCCAAAATTCAGAGTTTAATCCAAGAGAAATTACGAAATCAAGTTTTAATTGGATTTAGAAAGAGAAATACATTGGACAAGTGCCCCTTTAACCTTAGAAACCTTTAGGACCCTTTCCCAATTGGAAAAGGGGCTCAAAATGGAGAAACAAGGAGGTTCTGTTCGGTTTTGGAATTCTGGAAGAATTGGCGACCACTCAGTGGTCGCTATTTAAAAGGACGATAGACCCAAGCATCGCCAATTCTGAGGCATTTCAAGACGGATTAGGACTTTCCAAAATTTGAAAAGAATTGGCACCCACGAGGCGGTCACCAATTAGGAATTAACACGAATTTGGTCGGAGTTAAAAGCCCAAAATATAGCAAGAGAATTTGTGACTTTCCGCACGGGTGCCCATTTATGAATTGGTGACCTTCCTAACAGTCGTGGAATAAAAAATAATCTGAATTCTGCTCAAAATGTGAAGGAAAAAAATGGCGACCTTTCGAACGGTCGCTATTTAAAGAATTGGTGACTTTTTGGAGTGTCACCAATTTAAAATCTCATAAAAATCAGAAAAAAAGAATTGGCGCCCTTCTGGAGTGTCACCAATTAAAGATTTGGCACCCTCTAGGCTGCCATTAATTAAGAATTGGCACCCTCTGGGTCGCCACCAATTAAAGAATTGGCGCCCTCTAGGCTGCCACGAATTAAGAATTGGCACCCTCTGGGCTGCCACCAATTAAGAATTGGCGCCTTATGGGTTGCCACCAATTTTAGAAGGCCCCGAACAATTCCAGAAAAATCTCAGAAAAATAGAAAAACTTGTGGGAAAGTTGAAAAAAGCCAAAAATCCAAGAAAAATGAGGAAAACCACTCAAATAAGCCGATTTGAGGGTCAAATTGAGGCATCATAAGGCAACATGAGATGTGCTCCAAATGATGTCAAATTCGGCGTGTCTACACCCGATAGGAGCTGGACATCTTAGTAAGTTTATGCAAATGCAATTTTTTTTTTTGGGGGGGGGGGGTTGTTTACCTGGAATCCTGATGTTTAGTCGCTGACTGTCGTTTGTTCCTTTGTTTCAGTGTGCCCAGGAGGTAGCAGCAGCAGGGATGATAGGTGGAGGCTCTCCCAGCCCCCAGGCTCCTCCTCCGGAGGTGTCCTCCCTCCAGGGGCAGTTGGCTGGTGCGGTGGCACGCACTGAGGAGGCCGAGCGTAGCTAGCGGCCCAGGTGAGTGTTTGCTTGCTTTGAACCTCCATTACATACACACTTCCTTTCTTTTACTGACTGTGCGAAATGGCTGGCTTTTGGCAGGTGGCGGACATTCAGGATGCATTGGCTCGCGCGGTCCAGGCTGAGGAGGAGCGGGTCGCTAAGGTGGCAGAGCACGGCGCCCGGATAGTAGAGTTGGAGGAGGAGCCGCGACGGCAGGTTGCTGAGGAGCTGCCCCGCGACGTAGTGGAGCTGAGGATCACCCCTCAAGTGGCGCGGAGGGATGCCGAGAGGGAGAGAGAGGAGAGGGAGAGGGAAAGAGAGAGGAGAGAGAGAGAGATAGAGAGGAGAGGGAGAGGGAGAGAGAGGAGAGGAGAGAGAGGATGGAGTGGTATGAGAGGAGGGCCATAGAGGCCCAGATGACTGAGCTCCGACTGATTCTCAGCATAGCGGAGCAGAGGCTATGAGAGAGCGAGGAGCGATACCAGAGGGCGAAGGAGCACGGTGCGCGTCTTCGTCAGTCTGGTTCCTTCTCCATGGGTAGCTTTCTAGTCTCCTCGGTAGAGGAGCGTCGTCGCGCCACCGAGGCTAGTCAGGCGCTGCAAGGTGAGGTGAGTATTGTCTCGTAGAGCTCCCGGAGGCCCCCTAGGGATCCTCATTTTAGGAGAGAGGGAAGGGACGACCAGGAGGGCGGCGGTGAGAGTTAGAGAGATACTTACACACCCACCCCCCTTACTTATGATGTACATGTACTTGACAATTTGTTATATATGAATGGAATGATTTATTTTCCTATCGCTTGTTTGTTCTCTTGTACGTTCCTTCTCTTCTATGCCTCTTCACTTCTGTGTTGTTTCCACGTGATGTGTTCGACAAGACCTTACCCTGAAATAGTGGATCGTGTTTTGTCGTGTCCGTCCCTTTCGGGAGAGTTTATCACCAGATTTAATGGCGCCGACCTCTAGTCCTTTTCCCATGTAGATGAGTCTACCACCAAATTTAATGACGCCGACCTCTAGTCCTTTTCCCATGTGGATGTCATCATCTCAAATTCATTTGTAACATGACGAGCACAGGGAACCTTAGACTGCGTAGGGTGCGAATCAACAAGCCGCACCACCAACCTCATTTACTCAAGTGAACGGCAAAGTGACATATGAGAGTGACGGTGGGCGTGCTCTGTTACGAGCGCCATTGCTAGAAGTAATGGTGACAGCTCCAGATCGGACCTCTCCTCATCCTATAAATACCTCTCCTTTGCTTCCCCTAGAGACCTAATCGTAGCAGAAGTTGTTTTGGAGAGTGAAGCTGATTTGAATAGTGAAAGCTCCTAAGAAGGGGAAGGAGCAAGAGTTTCTCAATCTTCAAAATGGAAGGCGAATCTTCCCATTCCTCAAAGATGAGTAGATCCAGTAGTAGTTCCAGGAGACTGTCTGATGTTGAAGGGCACCTTAGTGAGAGGACCCAATTGCAACTTGTAGATAACTCTCCTCATTTCTTCCTTCATCCTTTCTTTCCCTTTTCTCTTTTTCCCAATGCATCCCTTTCACATTTGTTCTGTATGCGCAGAGTATGATGAGGTCACACATCTCATGAGAACTAGTGGTGGCAGCATATCAGGGCCTATCGGATTTCCAGAAGGCCCGGTTAGACGCGATGGGGTTCGGTGCCTTCCTACGGATCGAACCAATCAAGCTCGACCTCGCCCTTATCCACACATTGCGCGAAAGATGGGACTCAGCGAGTCGGGCTTTCCAAATGCCCTGGGGGCACATGGTGCCTAGTCTGGAGGATGTGGTTCGCATTATCGGCCTCAGAGTGGACGATGAGGCGGTGACCAGGGTCACATACCCTTATTATCGTGAGGGTGCTTAGAAGCTTCTGGGGTTGGAACTAAAGGACCAAAAGAACATGTCAGTAGCCAAGGTGTCCATCATGGAGGTATTGGGGATTACTGACACTCGTCCACATGATGACGAGTCCTTTGAGGAATTCATGGAGAGAACTGAGAGAGGGTCCCGCGCTGTGTACTGCGTGGATGCCAGTAATTGGGAGAGATCGAACATGGACTTGAGGAGGTTCCTCCTCTTCCTGCTGGGGAGGTTTCTATTGGGTTCCAAGGGAGACGACATCCATTGCCGTTTCCTAGAGCTCCTAGTAGACCTAGAGAGGGTAGGGCAATATGCCTGGGGAGCTGTCGTGCTGGCTCATCTATTCGCAGGTCTGTCCCAAGGGACAGATCGAGAGGTGACTGTGAGTGGCTTTACACCGTTTCTCCAGGTAAACTCCTTTTTTTTAATGCAACTAATCTATTTCATGAAATGCTATTGACATGTGGCGACATAGCTATGGAGTTATTACTACATCCCCATGGGGAGGGCTCGACAATGGCATTCGATGGTGGCGCCACTAGCTCAACGGTGGCAACATATCATGAGTACAGCCCCTCTATCTTACCAACTGATGGCGTTAAGGCGCGAGCTACAAGAGTTCCCTACAGCGATGGTGGGATTCTCTCTCTCTCTCTCTCTCTCTCTCTCTCTCTCTCTCTCTCTCTCTCTCTCTCTCTTTTGGATAGCTAAGAAGACATGTGCATGCTACCGTAGGTGATCTGGAGACCTTATTCGGGCATGGTCGATGCCTACCAGCCGTGGGTTATCATAAGTTGTGCCCGATTTGGACGGGACCTTTGGGTTCATTGTCTGAATGAAATCAAGCCACTTCGGCTACGATTGGCCATGAGAACCTTAGGGCTCGCCTAGGAATGGGTAGATATGACTGCACCACCTCGCGTCGGGAGGAAGACACGCGGTCTGGTATCCTGCGTTGATTGGCGGGTGCGCTTCCCCAAACAGTACGAAGATTGGCAATGGGGTGGCACGCTCGTGGAGTCGCACGTGCAGGACAGTGAGGATTACCTGCGCCTCTACAGGGTGATGTATGCAGAGCGACTCCATCTTGGGGGGCTTGTGGAGGTGAAGGCCCCCCCTTTTTTCTTTTGTGTTTTTTTTTTGGAATGTTAACTCATATGCCATGTCCGTAGGATGCCCACGATACCATGATAGAGAACTTGCGAGCTCACTTGGCAGACACGGAGGAGTAGTTGGGTGACACCTGTGCAGCTTTGCATGCTTCGGTGAGTGTGTCTGCAAATGCATGTTCCTAATTATTACCCTAGATTCCTGGTGTTAAGGCACTAATTGTCACCTCGGATGTGTTACAGTGCGCCCAGCTTGATGTAACCTCATCAGTAGTGGGGGCAGAGGGTGCCCCCTCCAATTTCTAGGTCCCTTCCTCGTAACTCAACTTGCTTCACGAGCAAGTAGCTCGTGCCATGCAGCATGCTGCAGAGGTAGAGGTAATGCTTACTACACAGGTGAGAGTTTTCATCATTGAATTTTCCTTGTTCTCGTCTTGCCACATTCCTGAGATGATAGACATAGCATATGGAAGAGATGCAAGAGACACTTGCTCGTGCCGCACAGGGGGAGGCCAGGATAGCGGAGCTAGAGGAGGAATTGCGGTGCCGTTTAGACGAGGACCTCTCTTGGGAGGTCACAGAGCTGAAGATCATCCTTCAGCTAGAGAGGGAAGACAGAGAGAGAGAGAAAGAGCTGAAGAAGAGAGAGATAGAGAAAGGGAGAGAAATGAGAGGACGGGAGAGAAAGAGGAAAAGAGGGCCCTAGAGGCCCAACTGTTGGAGCTCCGCACTTGCCTCAGCATTGCCGAACAATGGCTAAAGGATGGTGAGGAGCACTATCGAAGAGCACGAGAGCGCGGCTTTCCTGTCAGTAGTGTCTCTATTGCCCCCACAGAGCAGCAACAAAATGTAGAGATTGGGAGAGGAATGCAAGGCGATAGGAATACCACCGCGCATGGTTCCAAGACTCCTTGTTGGAGAGTGGTGAGAGGAGTGATGCTGAGAGAGAGAGTGAGACTTGATGTACCCATCTTTTGATTTATGAAATTTTTTTAAAAGGACAAAGAGGAGTGCTGCTTCTTGTTCTTGCTCACTTTTTAGCCCTACATGCATCACTTAGACAAAACAAGTCAGCATTTCCGCTCAGACTTGGCCCCTTGCTCAATGAGTGGTTGCTTTGAGATTAGCCTTGACGATTGGTCAAGGGGCCAAGCCTTTATCAATGAAGGAAAATGTAAAAAAATGACAAATGTGGCATGCAAACATGCAAATGTGGGCGAGGATTAAAAAAAATGAAATGCGGCACACAAATGCGATCACGCGAAATACATTTTCTTTTTGGTGTTTTGTATATATATTTTTCTGGTTTTGATTTTTTTTTTCTTTTTTTTGTTTTGTTTTGTTTTTTGACTCTATGACTCAATTTTTTTTTGTTTTTGTTACCAATACCTGGTGATCACCTATAAGGTGCCTGACTTACATGAGGACGGGGAGTTTCTTACTAACATCCCAGGTATCCTGAGCGTGCATCTAGGTTGATTTGGGCTCTAGACTCCTCGAATGATAATCCCACCAGTTAAGACTTATCCTAATGACAATACCCTCATGCCACGCTTAGGCTCCCAGTTTGTTCCGACCACAGGGATACACCCAAAAAGCATTCGAGGTAAATGATTTGCCCGACCCGAGTATATTTCCTCACCACTCTAGATGGTATATAATGGAACACCTTGGAACCCTAAGGACCAACCGTGTGACACTGGCCCGGAATCAGACACCGTCGCACCCATAGGTGACACGCTTGCATTGGCCTAAGCCCGTGGTCAAAATAAGAAGACATCAAGGTGGTAGATAGAGGTCTTGACCTGCTAGAAACACCGAGACTCCTTCACGGTGATGACTTTTGCTTTTCAAAGTGGACAACCATATGTGTGTTTTTGTTTAAATGAGGTTGCAGGCCTTAGCGGGGTTCACCATTCGGGACCTCCATTGAGCCTTCATCTTTGGGGGGAGAAGGAAGAGGGCGAGGGACAAACCTTCTGAGAGGACCGGCAAAATCGTTAACCCAGCGAGCCAACAGGGGCCTACCTGACTCTCCCCTTTCGGGCAGCTTCGGACCAAGCCTCGAGCATTTGCACTTCGTTGCCCCTGTTGTATGACTTCACTTTTGTTTTTGTTGAGGGGTTTCATTCATTGGAATCAGGCACGGCCATGACTAGGCTTTTCATTTGACTTTGTTGGCCCAATTAAGAATGCAAGCAAGCGGGGGGTGAATTGATTGCACCACCTTTTTCAAAACTAAATGCATTGATGATTAGATAAGATTGATAATCACTCTAATCATGGAACAATACAAATTAACAGAGTAAATATCAACCAAGCTCTCACAGCTCTCCAACGACCATTTGTATGAACCACTCGGACAAAGTGTGAAATGCGCACAGATTATACGTAACTCTCCACTCACCGCATCACACACGCAATCAAGAACAGACAGAGTAAAATAGCAATCACACAAATAGCAAACCACGACGTGAGAGTTTTTAGGTGGTTCGGACGCACCTAGTGTAGTCCTACGTCCACCCCTCTCAACCTGAGAGTATTTCACTAAAACCACTGCACGACGGCAGCAAAACGATCACAACGATCACACACATGCGCAACGGCCCCACACACATGCGCGCTCTCGCACGATGACGAGAAATCGCGCACACGAAGACGATGCTCTGAAATCGTATATGGATGAAAAATATAGGAAATTACAAAGCCCAGCCCAGATTTGTAGTCTATGCTCAAATAAAGGTATGGAAATGAAAGATAGAAAGATCCCCCTTAAATAATCAACGAATCTCTTCGAACAGAAAGTAGGATGCGCTCGAAAGTTTATCCGTGGAGTGGAATCCGACTTGTTCTTGTAAGAAACGCAACGCCTGGAGAAGACAAGCAATGATCAGCATGAACGTGAATCAGATTAGGAGTTGTAGCTCATTGAAGCGTCTTCCAGTGTCCTTCTTCTTCCACCTCCAACTGGATGCGATGCCCCACTCCCTTCCCTGCAAGAATAGAAAGAGATTGGCCCAAAAGAGATAAGATTCTCGAATGGAGTTCACATGTATTATGTACCAGGTGAAAAGAGATGCAAAACGACAAGAATACCCATGCAAAAACCTCTCAAAGCCATACCCAAACAAGTGTAGAAACCCTAGGGATAGAATGGTAAAACACCATGGCAATTGGATCATGGGTTCGAAGCCAAAACTGGCAGACCCGATCCAGACGCCCAGGACAAGTGTCGACTCTCAGAGTCGACACTTGTTTGCGGGTGTTCTGCCAGCAAACAAAATAAAAGAATTCAGCCGAAAGTGTCGACTCTTAGAGTCGACACTTTTGGCCAAAGCTGCTATTTGCAACAAAGTCGACCACCATGCCTGTAAGTGTCGACTCTCAGAGTCGACAGTTGCTGCCTGCTGCATCAAGGCAGCAAGCCAGCCAACAAGTGTCGACTCTTTAAGTCGACACTTGCAGCAGTCAAATAGAAAATTGCCTTGGGCAGTCCAATACAAGCTAGAAACATGAAAAACCTTCACCCCATTCAAAAACAAATTCTTACCAATGATCCACAAGTTTGAAGGCAATTTGTAAATCAATCCTACACTTTCCACAACCAATTCACTCAAATCAGTCTTAAGGAAATGCAGAACAAAAATTGCTTGTTGAACCTTCATGTTCAGCCTTTGTCATATGGCTTGTTCAACATGTAAGAGCCATTCCCAAGCTTCCAATCAAACCTTGGCCACCTTCCCATCTGACCTCTCATGAGTTACTCAAAACAAACACAGTCAGATCTCAGCTAGTCAAGTCATTAACACCAGATTTGAGTTTCAGCATATCATAACAAATATTTATTCAATTCAAAGCATGGAGTCTAAATTCAATTCAATCAAATCACACATGAATTTAACATGCAGTCAAAGACAAGCTGAACTCACACAAACCATTAAAAATAGAACCAATTTGATTAAATGTATAAGCAATTCAATTTCAGTTCAAAGATGGACATTCATGTGACCAATCATCTTGACTCACATTCATCAAAGGATATGCAATGCAAATTCCTAGATTGAACAATTTGTCTTCGTCAAAATACTTTGGGGCACAACAATCTCCCCCTTTATGACAAAGATAAAACTCCTTGAATTACCACAACGATTTGCATGAATGAGACAAGTCAAATATCACCCATTGAAATAAACATTTTGAAATTTGGTAACCAAAGCATTTCAAAGCATGTTTTTGTTTTTCAACAACCAAAAACCATTTTCAACTACCCATTCACAATATCATGCAACCATTTATTTCTCCCCCTTTTTGTGTGAATGTACCCTTTGCCTCATATTTATAGTTAACTCAGTGTAATGCATGTGAAGTGGAATGGATGATCACGCAAGCACACATGCATCCATAATAAGATTTAAAATCAAGCAAGTCCTGTATGGACAGGTTAAGAACCATGTGATCGTTTGAGAGCATGAGTTGCATGAATAGTATTAAGATGGTCGTGCTTACAAAAAGATGGTACTGCATTACTCATGAAATATGGCCGATTCAAAGGGTACATTCACACAATCACTCCCTAAGTATATATGTGAAGAATGAGCAATGAATTCCAAACAATATGGATTTTCAGATTTTCTAAGGAACACTAGAAAGAACCTTTCCTCCCAACACTTTCATACACAATGCTCGACTTTTGGTAGTATCGCACAGCCCCATTTTTTTTTTAAATACAACAAGATGACTAACTTTTTGACACGAGTTATACCTTTATTTCAGGGGCATTTCCCGGTTACTCAGTTTCATCACTTATTTTTATTGTGAATTTGTGTCACTTTTCGATCCGAGTTTCCTCCTTTGTCTCAGGGGGGATTCCCTGCTACTTGGTTCCAAATCCACTTATTGAGATTTTTGGCAGGGCTGACAGCTTTTTCCTCATGAGACATGCGACTTCTATGTAGGGAATCAAGTGCCCTCAAAAGTGTTGAGTGGAATAACTTAAATCCTTATTAAATAGAGTCATTTATCTCAAAAGTCTAAATTATGTGAGAGATTGTACTGAATGTAAGAGATGAATTAGTCTAATTACTGTTATATTTTCCCCTAAATGTATGCACAGTTATGAATTGAACCTCCCCCTTAATATGTGCCATGTAACAAACATGTCTAAATCAATACAATTTTATTTAGCAAGGGAAAAGGTCATAGGATGAATCAAAAAAGAGGGGTGATATGTTATATACACTCAAACATGCATTGAGATAAAATTTACACACAGGTTGATTACCGGTGCGTGGCGGAGAACATAGGTCTGTAGACCACCATCGCGCTTGAGGAAAGCTTTCAGCTGGACATAATTCAACCTTCTGCAATCGTCATTTGATATACCGAAAATCATGGCATTCAAGCACACAAGTTTAAGATATATGCAGTTCTATACAAGCGGATGCAAAGGAATAAAGATATGCATGAAAGTTAGAAGTTATTCAGTGTGTTATGCACATTAAAGAAAAGATTGAAATCTAAATGCAATGGAAAACTCCTTATGTGCAAGAAAGTAAACCAATATGCACAGTTGATTTATTAACGATTTGTGAGTGAAAGTATATGCAGACAAAAGCATCAAAAAGACTTTAGATATCTAATTTGCAAAAGCTTAATTCTCTCCTAAGAAAAGCAAATTGATCAGAATTCAAAGACTTTGTAAAAATATCTGCAAGTTGTTATTTTGTATCTACAAAAGTTAACTATAAATCACCTTTATTGATGTGATCTCTAATAAAGTGGTGTCTAACTTCTATGTACTTTGTGCGAGACTGTTGGACAGGATGTTTGGACAAATTTATTACAGAAGTGTTATCACATGATGGGAGTGTTTTTCAAGCAAAAACCAAAATCTAACAACTAGTGTTGGATCCAGAGTAGTTGGGCCGCACAATTGCCTGTAGCCGCATATTCGGCTTCAGCAGTTGATAAAGCCACACAATCTTATTTCTTTGAGGCCCATGAAACTATGCAGCCCCCTAGAAACTAGTAGCGACCGCTTGTGCTCTTACGATCCATTTTACACCCAACATAGTCAGAATCAGTGTAAGCAAGCAAATCAAATAAATTATTCTTAGGATACCACAAACCAAGATCTATTGTTCCATTCAAATACCTGAAAATTCTTTTCACGGTCGACAAATGAGATTCCCTGGGACAAGATTGATATCTTGCACAGAGACACACACTAAAATGTATGTCAGGCATGCTAGCCGTAAGATATAGCAAGGAACCTATCATACCCTTAAAAAGCTTTTGATCAATGATATTACCTTTCTCATCTTCCAATTTGAGTGAAGTGGACATTGGTGTAGCAAAAGGTTTGGCAATCTCTAGTTGATACCTTTTCGCAATCTCCTGAGTGTACTTCTTCTGGTTAATGAAAATACCATCATCTAGCTGCTTTATTTGCAACCCCAAGAAGATGTTCAACTCGCCCATCAAGCTCATCTCGAATTCTCCTTGCATAAGTTGGGCAAATTCATCATTCATCTTAAGATCCGTGGCTCTAAAAATTATATCATCTACATAAACTTGCACAATTAAAGCATGTTCATCACAAGTCTTTGTAAATAATGTTTGGTCTATATTACCTCGTTTGAAGCCATTATCAATCAAAAATGAACTTAAACGATCATACCATGCCCGGGGAGCTTGTTTTAATCCATATAGTGCCTTGTCTAATTTGTAGACGTTGTCCGGAAATTTTTCATCTTCGAAGCCTGGCAGTTGCTCCACGTATACTTCTTCCTTGATGACTCCGTTGACGAAGGCACTCTTGACGTCCATTTGAAAACGCTTGATGTTCCTGTGACATGCATAAGCAAGAAGAATTCTTACTACCTCTAATCTAGCCACATGAGTGAATGATTCATCAAAACCAATGCCAAATTTTTGAGAGTAGCCCTTAACTACTAATCTTGCCTTATTCCTCACAATCACTCCATCTTCACTAAGTTTATTTCAGAAAACCCACTTAGTTCCGATTATGGGATGATCATCAGGCTGGGGCACGAGGAACCACACCCGATTCCTTTGGAATTGGTGCAGTTCTTCTTGTATGGAGAGAACCCAAGAATTATCATTAAGAGCATCTTCAATAGAATTAGGCTCAACATTGGAAAGTAATGCGAGATTATCATGAAATCTAACTTCCCTAATTGAAGCCCGTGTCCGTACTCCTTCACCCACACCGCCAATTACATTCTCTAGAGGATGATCCTTATGTGTTGTCCATTGGCGTGGAAGGATCTGCTATATTAACTCCTCTGCTTGATCTTTCTGCTCTTCCTTTTCTTGAATGTTTGCCTCACCTTGTTTGCTAGACTCTCCTTTCTCATTCTCACCTTCACCTAAAGCAAGAAAATGGTCATCATCATTTGACTTTCTCAAAGTAAACTCATCTACCACAACATGATGAGGACTTTCCTCGACTACTAGTGCTCTAGAGTTATACACTCGGTAAGCCCTAGATGTCAATGAATACCTAAGGTAAATTTTTCTATCACTTTTAGCATTAAATTTTTCCAGATTATCCTTACCATTGTTTAATATATAGCAGGTGCATCCAAATGGCTTGAAATGGAATATGTTCGGTTTCATACCTTTGTATAGCTCGTAGGGAGTTTTCTTAAGGATCGGTCTTACCATAGCTCTGTTAGTGATATAGCAAGCAGTGTTGACTGTTTCAGCCCAAAAATACTGTGGTAGACCATTTTCTGCCAACATGGTGCGTGCCATCTCCACGAGCGTTCACTTCTTTCTCTCAACAACTCCATTTTGTTACGGGATCCTTGGTGATGAAAAGTGGTGTTCATACCCCTACTTCCTACAAAAAACCATCAAACTCAGAATTGTCAAATTCTTTTCCATGGTCACTTTGAATTTTATGAATATGATAGCCCTTTTCATTTTGAACTCTAATGCAAAAATCAACAAATTCTTTGAAAGCTTCACTTTTCTTAGCCAAGAACAACACCCATGCATATCTAGAGAAATCGTCAACAATTACAAATCCATATAGTTTCCCTCCAAGACTGTGAGTCCTGGTGGGACCAAAAAAATCCAAATGAAGTAACTGAAGGGGTTTTTCAGTGGAAACAATGTTCTTGCAATTAAAAGAGACTTTGGTTTGTTTACCTTTATTACAAGCTTCACAAATTCTTGAAGTTTAAAATTTTAAACAAGGAAGACCTCTGACTAAACTATTTCCATTCAACTTCCTAATGACATTAAAACTAGCATGCCCTAAACGGCGATGCCACAACCACACATCATCATTTTTATTTGCAACCAAGCACAGATTTTCAGAAGCAAGTTCACTAAAATCAACATGATAAGTGTTATCACTCCTCGCACCTATGAATTTGATTTCATGAGTATTTGCATCAATGATTGAATAGTTAAGAGATTCAAAAATGACCTTGTGACCTTTGTCACAAAGTTGACTAATGCTTAGTAAATTATGATTCAAACCTCTAACTAACAAGACATCTTTGATGCAGTGGTTGAGATCCTTACCAATTCTCCCAATACCAATAATTTTACCTCTGTCCTATCCACCAAAAATTACCGCACCTCCATTTTTGTCTGCTAGGTCTGTAAAAAATTATTCATTTCCAGTCATGTGCTTGGGGCATTCGCTGTCCAGGTACCATATATTTTTTTTTATTTTCTTTTGCCTTCATGTAGACCTACAAGAACAAACATCAAATCTCATTTTAATTTAGGTACCCAACCAAGCTTGGGTCCCTTAGTGTTAGGATTCACAGTGGTGTAACTGAATTTTCTCAAAAACAAGTCATCATCAAATTTCATAAGCTGGCATATATACATATCATGTCCTATTCTCCCACAGTAAAAACACGTGGGCTTTCTTCTACCAAAATTATTTCTTCTATTTACACTGTTAAAAGCAAAGGGGTGTTGAGTATGGACATTCTAGGTTTTAAGGTGTGTGTGTGAACATTCTCCATGATTTGATGAATTTTTGACTTTGTAATGAAAAACATTTTTGTTGCCAAGCAAGGGACTTGAATTTTTCTCAGCATGATTTTCTTTTACATTTAAGAGGTTTTCATAAACAACTTTCATCTCATTCAATTCAGTGGTGAGTGATTCAACTTGGTTTTCTACCTTGACCTTGACTTTCTCACACTCACTCATTTTCTCATTCAGTTGATCCAGTTCCTTTTTCAACATGTCATGCTTTTCCTAAAGTTCCTCTTTGAGTTTAAATGCACTTTATTTTTCTACTTCTAAATAGAAATTTTTCATCTTCAAACATAGCCAATTTTGATTCAAGCATTTCATTAGCATTTTTAAAAGTTTGAACTTGAATTTCAGACAGACTGCATTTTTCACAAGAGTTGGGTGAATGAACAATTTCATGAATTTTCTTCCTCAAAGTTTTATTTTCAGATTTGATCCTTTTGTATTTCTCATACAAATCTTCATATGCTAACTGCCATTGATCATTTGTAATAAGCTCGGAATCAGAAGTTACCTGTTCATGGTCCTCCTGTGCCATGAGGCACAAATTCTTCACAATTTCTTCAATGTCTTCTTCCTCTTCTGACGTAGGCTCATCCTCGTCCTCGTCACTCCGGGTGGCCTTCATGGCCCTTGGCTTCTTGCCCTTGTCTTTCTTAGTCTTTTTCTGCAATTCAAGACATTCACCTCTCATATGCCCCATCTTCTTACATTCATAGCAAATGATCTCATTTGGCTTGGATGGCTCACCTTTCTGCTTGAATTGCTTCTTCCTTTTTCTGAATTTTCTAGAAAATCTTCTTCTTTGCTGCAGAAATTGCCTAACTTTTCTTGTAAGCATGGTAACTTCTTCATTATCTGTATTCTCCGTAGAGTCCTCCTGACTTGAGATTGGGTCTAGGTTTTTTTCAGGGCTATTGACTTCTTTTTCTTTGTGTCCTCTTCCGTCCTCTTGATATTTATCTCATAGGCCATTAAAGACCCTATGAGTGCATCCAATGTAAGAGTTGTTAGATCCTTTGAGCCCTATATCATAGTTGCCTTGGTGTGCCAACTAGGTGACAATGACCTCAGCACCTTTCTGACCAAGTCGGTATCCTTGAAATCCTTTCCGAGTGACTTCAGTCCATTAGTTATCTCCATGAGACGTGCAAACATCTCGGAGATCGTCTCTTCTTCCTTCATATGGAAGAGCTCGTAGTCTCGGATAAGCATATTAGCCTTCGTCTCCTTGACCTCTAAAGTACCTTCATAAATCAATCTCAACATATCCCACATCTCTTTCGCACTGCTGCACATAAAAACAGGAGCATATTCAATCGGATGAATAGCACATTGAATAATATTTAAAGCATTGAAATTCATAGTAGACTTCTGTATATGATCATCATTCCACTGCTCCTCATCTGGGGGTAAAGTGTATGGACCATTCTTAACAATAGTCCATATTTAATGACTTTGAGCACGGAGGAAAACCATCATTCTATTTTTCCAATAACTATAGTTATTTCCATCAGAGTAGGGAGGCCTATGTATAGAATGTCTTTCGGGCATTAACCCTTTGTTAGCCATTCCTAACAAATCACTCTAAACCACGAGGTTTCACAATAAAATAGAGCCGAGGCTCTAATACCAATTGTTGGCCCAATTAGGAATGCAAGCAAGAGGGGGGTGAATTGATTGCGCCCCCTTTTTCAAAACTAAATGCAGTGATGATTAGATAAGATTGATAATCACTCTAATCACGGAACAATACAAATTAGCAGAGTAAATATCAACTAAGCTCTCACAGCTATCCAACGACAATTTGTATGAACCACTCGGACAAAGTGTGAAATGCACACATATTATACGTAAGTCTCCACTCACCGCATCACACACGCAATCAAGAATGGACAGAGTAAAATAGCAATCACACAAATAGCAAACCACAACGCGAGAGTTTTTAGGTGGTTCGGATGCACCCAGTGCAGTCCTACGTCCACCCCTCTCAACCTGAGAGGATTTCACTAAAACTACTGCACGACGGTAGCAAAATGATCACAATGATCACACATGGGCACAACGGCCCCACACACATGCGCGTTCTCGCACGACGACGAGAAATCACCAACATGGAGACGATGCTCTGAAATCGTATATGGATGAAAAATATAGGATATTACAAAGCCCAGTGCAGATTTGTAATCTATGCTCAAATAAAGGTGTGGATATGAAAGATAGAAAGATCCCCCTTAAATATTCAACGAATCTCTTTGAACAGAAAGTAGGGTGGGCTAGAAAGTTTATCCGCAGAGTGGAAGCCGACTTGTTCTTGCAAGAAACACAACGCCTGGAGAAGACAAGCAATGATCAGCACAAACGTGAATCAGATTAGGAGTTACAACTCGTTGAAGCGTCCTCCAGCGTCCTTCTTCTTCCACCTCCAACTAGATGCGACGCCCCACTCCCTTCCCTACAAGAATAGAAAGAGATTAGCCCAAAAGAGATAAGATTCTCGAATGGAGTTCGCATGTATTATATACCAGGTGAAAAGAGATGCAAAAGGACAAGAATACCCATGCAAAAACCTCTCAAAGCCACACCTAAACAAGTGTAGAAACCCTAGGGATAGAATGGTAAAACACCATGGCAATTGGATCATGGAAAGTGGGGTTCGAAGCCAAAATTGGCAGACCCGATTCGGACGCCCAGGACAAGTGTCGACTCTCAGAGTTGACACTTGTTCGTGGGTGTTCTGCCAGCAAACAAAATAAAAGAACTCAGCCAAAAGTGTCGACTCTTAGAGTCGACACTTTTTGCCAAAGCTACTGTTTGCAACAAAGTCGACCACCAGGCCTGTAAGTCACTACTAGAAAAATAAAAATATAAGGCAGAAAATAAAAGGCAGAAGTCAATTGTGCCTTATGTTTCAAAGATTAAAAGACAAAAAAATAATCTGCCTTCTATTTATATTAAATATCTTTTATTAAAGGCAGAATATTAAATTGAGCCTTATAAAGCTTGCTCCATTTTAAGTTTCCCTCTCCAAGAAATCGTGTTTCTTCTGCCTCCTCACCTCCCTGAGACCTAGTTCTCTCTCTCTCTCTCTCTCTCTCTCTCTCTCTCTCTCTCTCTCTCTCTCTCTCTCTCTCTCTCTCTCTCTCTCTCTCTCTCCTCTCTTTCCCACCGTGTGAAGGGCGCCGTCGGCACTTCCCTCTCCATCGTGTGAAGGGCGCAGCAGAGTTGTCATCAACACTTCCCTCTCCACCGTGTGAAGGGGTAGGGCGCAACAGAGTTGTCATCAACACTTCCCTCTTGAAGGACGCGGCTCTCTCTACCGTGTGAAGGGCACAGCAGAGCCGTCATCAGCACTTCCCTCTCCACCGTGTAAAGGACGCAGCAGAGCCGCCATCAGCACTTTCCTTCTCACCTTCTCTCACGGCAGCCAGAGACGATCACCACAATTTTTTTATTGCCGACACCAGAGCCATCATCACGGGTGGCGCCAGAATCTTTGGTCTTGTAGGACATTTTGTTTGCTCCTTTTTGTGCTTTGTATCCTGCTGTGCTACTCTCGCCAATCATCACCATGTATGGCAGAATACCTTTAAGCATCTTGTTTTGTTTTTTTAGTCACAGTTATTGGGAAGGAAATCGATTATGTTAGTAGGGTCATTGGGGTCCTACGCACCTAACTTTTGATACACACAAAAGAAAAAATTGGTACCACACAAAAGAAAGAAGCATGGGTATAGATATACGTGACTGGCATCTTATAATATTGCTAGTAGGGTCATTGGGGTCCTGCATATGTTGGGCTTCCTATGGTTGATTGGAGGTTATACTTTTCATGCATTTGGGACATGAATACACATAAAAATACACTGTGCAAACATGTGTGGTTGAAACTACATCATGCCGTAACCTGTGGATTGTTTTCAATCCCACATGAAAAAGAAAAATATTCTCGTTGTTTGTGCTTTTGTGGGTCATTGGTCATCTTTGATTTTACATTTATGTTAATTTTATTTTTTCTAAGTTATAAGAGGATCTATTAATGTTATGCCACTGATTTATTGGATGCCTTTCTTATAGATTCTTATCCCCAGGCTGAAATTTCCCATGTAGTTTAATGTGAATATTTCTAGTGATGATGCAAAATAGTGATGAGGAAGAAGTTCATAGGCTTGTTGACGAGGACTCCAACTAAAATATTGTACTAGTTACCAATGCCTCTTATTCTTTTCTCTTTGTAGTGGAGTGAGAAACTTTTGTAAGACAGGTAACCCTTGGGGATGCAGTGGAAGATCTCATGTACCAATAATTCTTTTGTGAACTGTGTGGAAAAGCTTATTCTCTTTTTATGAAGATCTAAAATGCTCATTCCTAAACAATAATTTGCACAGTCTTCATTCATGGAGCACGTGACAATTTGTTTTGATGTAAAATTGTCATTTAATTCTAATTTAATAACAAAACTTGAGTAATAAAAAAAATTAGGAAGACATAAAATCCATTGACCCTTGTGTGGAAAATTGCTTCCGACTAAATTCACTAAAGATGTCTCAAATCAACTTTGCCATCAACATACACATTGCTTCGGCAATAATTAATTAGGCCAATTTTTTATTTTTACTTTAAACACTCACATTGATTTATAGGTCTTGCTATGAATGACATTCTTATTTGATTGTATTTACATCCCATCTGTCTTAATGTCTTATTTTATCATCATGTCTTTTAATCTATCAATCTGTTCAAAACATTCTTAGACAAGAATTTGGTTTGCTAAATTAGTTTTCCACATGCTAGACTCTGGGGACTATTAGATTGTGCATATTGTCCTAATTATTAAATGTTAAATAAATCTTATCGTTAACTCTGCCATGGCCGGTCCCAAGCCCGGATGAGAAAAGAGGAGGGTTTGCGTTAGGTCGACAGCTAGCAGTAAAATTTTGTCACATCTCCAACATGAATTCTGATCTAAATACATTTTGTGCTAATGCTAGGGCGTTCTCCATAAGCGACGTGTTACATCGGAACCCGGATGGAATGACAAGTGAGCAAGGGCTAGCTAGGGCGTTCCCCGTAAGCGACGTGTTACATCGGAACCCGGATGGAATGACAGGTGAGCAAGGGCTAGCTAGGGCGTTCCCCGTAAGCGACGCACCGCAATGGCGCCCGATTGCGGTGTCAAATAGGCAAGTGTTCTCGTGTGGGGTTGGACGCACACGGGTAAAGAAGCAAGTCCAAAAACATAGGATCTGTCTAGCTACTTGGAATATAGGAACTTTAACGGGTAAGGGTTTAGAATTAGTTAAGTTAATGAAGGACAGGATGGTTAACATAGCTTGCCTACAAGAAACTAGGTGGAAAAGACATAAAGCTAAAGATATTGATGGATATAAAATTTGGTATACGGGTAATAATAAAACTAGGTGGTCAAGAATTTCTCTTTAGAAGATACCCAAGAGTCCACAATATTTGATAAATATCAATATTTCAGGCGTATTAAGATGTCAGAAGTGGAGGATGCTTTAAGAAAAATGAAAATGGGCAAGGACTTAGGACTAGATGGCTTACCTATTAAAGTATGGAAAGGCCTAGGAGATATCGGTATTCAGTGGCTAACTAAATTTTTTAATAAAATTTTAAAGGAACGAAGAATGCCAGAAGTTTGGAGAAAAAGTGTTGTAGTTCCTTTCTATAAAAATAAAGGAGATATTCAAAGTTGTAATAATTATCGTAGAATTAAGCTTATGAGTCATACTATGAAACTTTGGGAAAGAGTAATTGAAAAACGCCTCCGATGTATGACTACTGTATCGGACAATTAGTTTGGTTTTATGCCGAATAGATCTACTACAGAAGCTATTTTTTTACTACGGCAGCTAATGGAGAAGTATAGAGAGATGAGAAAAGATTTGTATATAGTCTTTCTTGATTTAGAAAAGGCGTATGATTGAGTACCGAGAGAATTGATTTAGTGGACATTAAGAAAGAAAGGAATCTCTCAAGGATATGTTGATTTAATTAAGGATATGTACGACGGTGCTATTACTAGTGTTCGAACTATTGCTGGGGAGACTGGTGAATTTTCCGTTTCTATAGGCTTGCATCAAGGTTCTGCACTAAGTCCGTATCTCTTTGCCTTAGTTATAGACGAAGTAACTAAACAATTGCATGAGGATATCCCTTGGTATATGCTATTTACAGATGATATTGTTTTAATTGATGAGAGTATTGATGCTCTAAATGCTAAGTTAGAGCGTTAGAGACTTGCCTTGGAGTCTAAAGGCTTTAAAATTAGTAGGAGTAAGTCAGAGTTTATGCATTGTAATTTTAGTAATGGGAGAGTGGTTCAGGAAGACATAGTTCTAATTGATGGACATAACATTCCGAAGAGTAGTAGCTTTCGATACTTAGGGTCCATCATACAAGAGAATGGGGAGATTTATGTTGATATTACACATAGGATTAAGGCATGTTGGTTAAGATGGAGAAGTGCATCAGGAGTCCTTTGTGATCGTCGTATGCCTGTGAAACTTAAAGGGAGGTTTTATAGAACGGCTGTGAGACCTGCTTTGTTATATGGTACCGAGTGTTGGGCAGTACAAAAGGAACATACCCACAAAATGTGTGTAGCAGAGATGAGGATGTTGAGATAGATGTGTGGTAAGACTAAGAAGGACAAGATTAGGAATGAGCACATCCACAAGGACTTAGGGATAGCCTCAATTGATAGTAAAATGAGAGAAAATAGACTCAGGTGGTTTGGACATATGTTTCGTCGCCCTAACTCAGCACCGGTTAAAAGATGTGACCAAATCTTAGTGGATGCTAGTAAAAGAGCTCGAGAAAGACCTAAAATGAGATGGTGCGATGTTATTAGGAATGACATTAGTTTCTTGGGTTTAAATATGAATATTACACTTGATAGAAATCTTTGGCAGAACATGATTCATGTAGCCAACCCCAATTAATTGGGATAAGGCTCTGATGATGATGATGAAATAAATCTTATCGTTCCAAAACCATTTAATGTATTATTTTTACCCTTTGCCATTATATTAGTTGGACATTGTTCGTTCGTTGGAAGATTTGAGACATTTTGGCTAGATTTAAATATCGTATCCTAACATTGAGAAATTTTTCATCATGAAGCACTTTGCTAATATCTGTCAATTACTATATTTTTCAATGCTTTAGGTTATTGTGAGAAAGGTGTGAGTTGAGGGTAGCTTTTCTCGAATTTTGATTATCGTTCAGTTAAAGGCCGAAGTTGAGACCATCGTAATCTCACAAAGGTACGTGATCCAGCGAGCCTGGGTGGTGGCTCATTTTATTATTGAACTTGATAGAATCTTTTATAGATTTTCCATACATGAGTAATTGTTTATAATTTTATATATTCAGGTCCAACTGTTAAGATGGATAGAAGTTGGATAGGTAAGTCTCGTAATAGTCCAGAATACTTAAGTGGGGTGGCTGAATTCTTGAAGGTTGCCATAGCAAATGCAGGATCAAATAAGGTCATTAGATGTCCATGTAAACATTGTTGCAACCTTGCATTATTATCACCAAAGGAAGTTACTGAACATTTACTATTCAAAGGTATGATGTTGTCATACACTATCTGGACATTTCATTGAGAAAAAAGAGTAGTGCGGTATACTGATATTGCATCATCAAGTAATAATATAGTTGGTGATGATATGTATGGAATGATTCATGATGCTTTTGGAGTTCCATTGATACATGAGAAAGAGATGGAGCAACAAAATGAGATTGGAAATAAAATTGGTGTTGATGCTGAAAATTTTTATAAGTTGTTGGAAAATGCTGAGAATGAGTTATACCCAGGATGCAAGAAATATAGCAAACTCTCATTTCTTGTTAAGTTGTTTAACATTAAATCTCTTTATGGGTGGTCTGATACATCTATCACTGCACTATTAGAATTATTGAGAGATGCATTTCCAGAGTCTAATGAAATACCTGAGACTTTCTATCAAACAAGAAAGATGATAAAAGATATGGGACTTGATTATGAAAAAATAGATGCATGTGAAAGTGATTGTATGTTATTTTGGCATGGAGCAATGACTGATGGTTTACACAAGTGTGTAGAATGTGATTTAAATAGATGGGATATGAGCAAAGGGAAAAAATAGCAAAAAAGATATTGCACTATTTTCCTTTGATACCAAGATTACAAAGGTTATACATGTCTTCAAAAACAGCGTCCTTTATGACATGGCATGCAGAAGGTCGCACAAAAAATGATGAAAAATTAAGACATTATCAAGTGAGACTTGGTTTGGCAAGTGATGGATTTAATCAGAGATTTTGATCGTGAACATATATCATTTTCATCAGAGATTCGTAATGTGAGACTTGGTTTGGCAAGTGATGGATTTAACCCATTTAGATCATTATCAAGTACTTACAGTATATGGCATGTTGTTTTAATACCTTATAATTTGCCACCATGGGTGTGCATGAAAGAATCCAATTTTATTTTGTCTTGTATCATACCTGGTGAGAAGTCACCAGGAATGAAAATTGATGTATATCTCCAGCCTCTTATTCATGAATTGAAATTACTATGGCATGAAGGTGTAGAGACGTACGATATTGTTAGAAAAGAATTATTTAAGATGCAAGCTATTATATTGTGGACCATTAATGACTTTCCTGGGTATGCTTATTTATCTGGATGGAGAACTAAAGGTGAGAAAGCTTGTCTTGTATGTAATGATGAGACTGAAGGACAATGGTTGAAGCATTCTGGTAAACATTGTTACATTCATCAACGACGGTTTCTTAAATCAAATCATAAATTTCGCACTCAATGTTCTGCTTTTGATGGAAAATTTGAATTAAGAGAAAGACCTAGAAGACCATCTGTTGTTGAAGTGATGGAACAATTGAATTCGTTTAAGCAAACAATTGGGCAAAAAAGAAAATCTAAAGGTCAACAATCATATAAGATAGGATGGAGGAAAGAAAGTATCTTCTTCCAATTGCCATATTGGAAAACTATAGAATTACGTCATAACTTGGATGTGATGCACATTGAAAAGAATGTATGTGAGAGTTTGATATATACTTTTTTAGATATTGAGGGTAAATCAAAGGACAATTACAAAGCTCGTCTTGATTTACAAGAAATGAAGATAAGATCATCACTCCATCCATATGTGAATAGTGTAACCAATAAATTGTGTCTCCCTGCTGCTTGTTTTACAATGTCAAAGAAAGAGAGAGTTGACTTTTTTCAGGTGTTAAAAGTTGTAAAAGTTCCTAGAGGATATGCTTCTAATATCTCACAATGTGTGCAAGTTGAAGGGAGAAAAATTATGGGATTGAAAATTCATGATTGTCATATTTTATTGCAACAACTACTTCCAATTGCTCTTCGGAAAGTATTGCCAGCACATGTTATTTCCACTTTGACTGGTTTGTCCTCATATTTTAGGAATATTTGTTCGAAAGAACTTGATGTTGACATATTGTCTAAAATGGATTCAGACATAGCAGAAGTGCTTTGTAACATGGAAAAAAATTTTCCACCATCTTTCTTTGATGTAATGGTGCATCTAGTAGTTCACTTAGCTGAAGAGGTCAAGTTAGGTGGTCCAGTTTAGTATCACTGGATGTACTTTGTTGAGAGGTATGAATTTCTCTTTTTTACAGTGTTGACATTTTTAAATTTATCATAATGAATTTATTATAATTCAGATTATATTTATGTAGGTTTCTTATGACATTGAAGTCATATGTTCGTAATAGAAGATATGTGGAGGCATCAATTGCTCAAGGTTATTTGGTAAAAGAGTGCATGAATTTTTGTTCAAGATACTTAAGTGACTATAGTGAAGGAAGTGTTAAGAATGTGGTAATTCAAGAAAATATAAGTAATTATCACATTATAGTCCCTGGATTTGAAATATTTGCATGCGACGGTCGCCCTCTTAAAGGAGGGGGTTGGAGGGATTTAGATGATCCAATGATGCAACAAGCTATCAGATATGTCTTGTTTAATTGTGATGCATTGAAACCATATATTGAGTAAGTACTTTAATTGCTTATTTCAATCTTATCATATTATAAATATTATTTTTGTTATTAAAATCATAATTGTTACATGTACATAGGAAACATATCAATGAGTTGAAAGCAATCAATATTGGTGCTACACCAAAGGATATTGATGGCATTCATTTCAAGGAGTTTTCAATGTGGTTTAAAAATCATGTAACTTAATTCTATATGGCTATGTATAATTAAATTTTATTTCTATATATGAATATTATTTATCATTTTTTGTAGGTGTATGAGTTTTGTGTTGGTTTGGATGAACAAGCATCAAAAATACTTAGATGGTTAGCAAAAGGACCATCCAATCGGGTTCGATATTATACAGGTATTGAGATTAATATGATAAGATTTCATACTCAAGAGAGAGACAATAGAGGAAAATGTCAAAATAGTGGAATTCTTGTAACAGCACAAACTCCGGATCAAGGAATGGTGTCCTATTATGGAATTGTCAAAGATATGATACATTTGGATTATTGTGGATAATTTGGTATTGTTTTATTCAAATGTGATTAGATAAATATTTTTCATAAAGATGGGCTCAAGGTGGACAAACATGGTTTTACTCTTGTGAATCTTAATTGTCTTTTACGTACTGAAGAGCCTTTTGTGTTTGCTTCTCAAGCCCAGCAAGTTTTTTATATAGGCAATCCACGTGAAAAGCCTTGGCATGTAGTTGTGAAAACAAAGCCACGAGATACATATGCCATGGGAGATAAAAAAAGTGATGATATGATTGAAACTTTACTTCAAAGCACTACACACAAGGAGAATGCCATAGAAAATGTTTTAACTGAAATAGGAGAAATAGATATTTCAAGGAAAGATGTAGATGCAATAGAACTTAATTGGTATGTTCTATCTTTTTAATCTCTTTATGTAATTTTTCTTGATTAGTATAATAGAACTTGATTAGTATGATTGATTTTAATTTATCTCTATATGTAGATTTTTGAAGTGATGGATAGAACTAGAGTCACTCGTAAGAAAGCTAAGGAGATTGCAATTCGTGAACAACAAAGTCAGATCAATTTCATGAGTAACTCTCATCCTACATTACAAACATCGCAAGTCCAAGTTGGAAATACATCACACACTCCATGTTTGAATGATGAAAATTCAATTCCTTCAACACAAATAAATATGTCATATTCAAGAAAGAGAACACGTGGTCCAACAATGAAAAGGAATATATACAATATGCCACCTGGACAACGTCTTAAACTTGAGTTTGATGAGCTAAATAGACCATTTGGTACCAATGCTATTGGATTTGCACATTTTTGAGGTAGTATGGCTCGCAATGGTGATTTGTTGCCAATTGATGTATTCGATTGAAGATACATGCAAGAACAAAATATCAATGAATGTTTAGAATTAGTGAGGGTAATTTACATTGCATCTGATTTTGTTATTTTCATAGTAATTTATCTCTCTAAATGCTAAAAAAATTATTATTTATTTTGTAGTCGAAGTATGAACTTGATGATCGTCATGAGAATTATGTGGTTGCCTCGCTAGCTAAGAAGTGGAAAGATTACAAGGAAAGATTAAAGAAAGATTATTTCAATCTCGATGGGGATAATCCATGTCCACACCAATTTATAGTCGAATAACAATGGAAGAATTTAGTCCAACATTGGAAATGTGATACTACAAAGGTAAAAAAAAATTAGAATTATATATGTTATGAAATATTTATTATTAATTTATCATAATTAATATTTATTTGATAATTTATAAAGAGAATTTCAGAGATCAATAAGAGAAACCGTGCAAAACAAGGGATGATTTCTACGACGGGACCAAAGAGTATTGCTATCCGACAACATGACTATGTAAATCTTATCTTATTATTTATGCTTGATTTATATATTATTTTTATTTTACTATAATTTATTTATATGAATGTATAGTTTTTATTAACTTGATAATTTTTTATGACTGAAGGAGGAGCAAATTGGACAAAAAATGTCACTAATCCAAACATTTAAGATGATGTATACAAAGAAGAATGGAGAGCCATCCACTGACCTTGCAACTGAAAAATTTGTATGTGTTCATATTCTTGCAAGTTCATATCATAATTTTTATCTTCCAGTGTTGACTAACATATATGTTTATATTTTATTTTTAGGTTGAGATAGATAAAATAGTAGCAGATCATTCTACAGATGATTCTGTGAATGTTGTCATTGCAAATGAAAATGAAATCTTGACTCAAGTGTTAGGAAAAGAACATCTAGGTAAACCTAGATGTTATGGGTCATTTGTCACTTCTACAGATATATATGGCTCAAAGAAGAAATGTGGTAAGTTTGCACATGATTGTCAAACTGCATGTGAAATGAGAGAAGAATTTATTTCTATGAAAAGTAAAATGCTTGAGATGGAAATAAATTACAAATCTTTACAAGAACAGCTACAAAATGTGATCAATGAAAGAAATGAAGATGTATGTATTTCTTGTATACATTTTTTAATTCAATATTTCTAAAGATTTGTGGAGTTTATATTTTTCTCTTATATAAAATTATAAATAAAAAATTTTCTTTTGAGTTTTAGGTTGTTGTTGGAAATAATGATGCCTTAGATGAGAGATCTAATAGGGAAAATGATGTTAATCGTGCTACAATAATGCGCTCTTCGGCTGGTAGTTATGTGGTTCCTTCACCAGTAAGTATTTTATAAAGTTATTAAATGTGACTTAAGATGATCTTGTATATTGATTATCTAGTGAGATTTAGTTTCAACTTAATCAAATGATGGTCTTTTTATATTTGCAGCCCCATCAACCAAGTGATCGCAATAATGTTGAACAAGAAGAATCGGTATGTTGTATATATGCGTTTATAATCTATGTTTAATGAAATAAATGTTTGGTTATTTACTGTTATTGAATTAATTTTCATATCTTTTATGAAAAGAGCATATGCTATCTACTTGGGTTTACTTTTGATTGTGTGGCCGAAGGAAAAATAGTTAGCAAGGATCCAGAAAAAAAGGTGGATGGACAATCTTTGGGTGATGAATATTATGAAATTCATGTGACTAAAGTCTTATGTCCTAATATGAGGTTGCCCACAAACTTACGAAAAATATTGAGACAATGCGAAGGAAAGTGTATTCCATGGATTAAAAATCTTGTAAGTTCTCAGTACCTTAATTTACAAAATTTATATGTTATTTTTATATATTATTTTTATTATTTTTTCATATTTAAATTTTATTTCAGTTGCTCGAGAGGAATGATTAACTAAGAGATACTCAGTATAACTACATGATCTTTTATGTCACTGTAAGTATTTCATAAATTTTGTATAAAATATGTCTATTTCATAGTAATTTTTATAATAACTTTTTAAAAATGATTGTTGATCTTTTTGTAGGTAGTTTCAAGAGAAAATGATGAAGAATGCTTATAAAGTTATGAATATTATGTGGTTGTTATATTTTGATAGTTGTGGACATTTTTTTTGAAGATGTATAAATAGAGTTGTGTATGTCAAATGCACTTTGAGTGCATATTATCAAAATCATATGGATATCATATTGTGGATGTCATATTATGGATGCTATATTATGACTTATGACTTTGTATCTTTTTGAAATCTGATATTATATTTTAAATTTTACAATCTTCTTTTGTGGGAGAATAGTTTCATTCTATATTTAGAAGAAATTTATAGTTGTCATTAAATTTTATTTGTGAGATTTTTTTGAAGAACTATCATTAAATATAACAGGTTATATGGAGAAAAAGACTCCTTTTAAAAGATAATAGTTTATATTCTAAAGTTAGTATAGAAGGCAGAAAATTTTGCCTTCTAGTGACTTATTTTAACAACTTATAAGGTAAAAAAAATTGTAATCTAAAAGAAATAGAAAGCAAAAATATCTGCCTTCTATATAGATCTTAGAAGGCAAAAATTATCGTCGTCTAAAAAATAATATAGGGCACATATAAGTGCCTTCAATCATGAGTTTATATGGCGAAAAAAAATCACCTTCTATAACTATTATTTCTGCCTTTTAAAGTTTCCGCCTTCTATTGACATAGAAGACAGTGGAATAGAAGGCAGAATATAATTCGCCCTCTTTCCGCCTTCTAATAGAATAGATGGCAGATTTTGACACTTTAAAAGGCAGATAAATTTTGCCTTATATTTCTATTTTTCTGGTAGTGAGTGTCGGCTCTCAGAGTCGACACTTGCTGCCTGCTGCATCAAGGCAGCAAGCCGGCCAACAAGTGTCGACTCTTTGAGTCGACAGTTGCAGCAGTCAAATAGAAAACTGCCTTGGGCAGTCCAATACAAGCTAGAAACATGAAAAACCTTCACCCCATTAAAAAAAATTCTTACCAATGATCCACAAGTTTGAAGGCAATTTGTAAATCAATTTTGCACTTTCCACAACCAATTCACTCAAATCAATCTTAAGGAAATGGAGAACAAAAATTGCTTGTTGAACCTTCATGTTTAGCCTTTGTCATATGGCTTGTTCAACATGTAAGAGCCATTCCCAAGCTTCAAATCGAACCTTGGCCACCTTCCCATCTGACCTCTCATGAGTTACTCAAAACAAACATAGTCAGATCTCAGCTAGTCATGTCATTAACACCAGATTTGAGTTTCAGCATTTCATATCAAATATTGATTCAGTTCAAAGCATGGAGTCTAAATTCAATTCAATCAAATCACACATGAATTTAACATGCAGTCAAAGACAAGCTGAAGTCACACAAACCATTAAAAATAGAACCAATTTGATTAAATGTATAAGTAATTCAATTTCAGTTCAAGGATGGCCATTCATGTGACCAATCATCTTGACTCACATTCATCAAAGGATATGCAATGCAAATTCCTAGATTGAACAATTTGTCTTCGTCAAAATACTCCGGGGCACAACAGACTTTAATTTGTCATTCATTTTTTTGAGAGAGATATAATCATTCGACATTTTGGGGATCCCTCTTGTAAGCCTATGGGGACACTGTCACCTTCTTGTGGTCTGACCCAGGCTCGAGGAGATGGATCCTACTCTCACCTTGAGGGGGTTGTACTTCGGTTCCCTATGCTCAGCATTTTAAGGGTGCCGACCGTCTCATTTGGTCGAGGAGGGAGAGAATACAGATTACAGCTTTTCCGGAGATCTTCAGGGTGAGGCCTCACCATAGGCGATGCTACCAAATTTTTTGGATAAAACACGTGTGTGTGTGTGTGTGTGTGTGTGTGTGTGTGTGTGTGTGTGTGTGTGTGTGTGTGTGTGTGTGTGTGTGTGTGTGTGTGTGTGTGTGTGTGTGTGCATGTTGGCTTCCTTTTAGTGGGCATAGGCCAACATGGCCGGACAAGGATCTCCACGGTTCTGGCAGACCAAGACTCGAGACCTACCAAATCTTAATGGGCCCTATCTTACTATGAAGAATGGATGTAGTGATTTGACTCCATGATGATCATCAGGCATTAGCTTTTTTTTGTTGTTGTTATATTTTAACCCTTTGTTGTTTTGTTGTTGTTGTTGTTGTTATTGTTGTTGTTGTTTTTTTTTTTTACTTTTGGCATTATGTACACCTATTATAACAACCGGCATGGTTCTCGGATCAAGGGAATTTAGTTGTTCATAAGTCGTTCTTACATAGCTCATCGCAGGGTTAACGTGCTTAACGTATCCCTCCCACTCAGAATCTCATTCGGTAGCGTCCTCCTCAGTCCACTTGTGCCATTCCTTGGGTTCGAGACAAACCGCTTAGGGAGGAAGGAAGAGTGTGTTTAGAAAGTTCACGAGAGGGTTCGAGAGATCTCGGAAGATGTCCCTCCCCGGCCCTATCACCTGTTGGGGATCTGCCCTCGGCTAGTGGGGTTTATTTGATGTTTCCTTCCCTTGTCACCTTGGAGATGCATTTTCACGACCAGGGTTTTCTTTGTGGGGACTTTACGAAGCAAAGGGTTTTTTGTTGTGTGTGGGGGTTTTTGGACCCCTTGTGCCGAGGTTTCCTCCTAATAAGGTAGCGGTTAGGGTCGGTAGTCTAGCCCAAGATCTCACTCCCTTGTTATGATCCGAGAAAGAGAGAATGGGAAACGTCCTACACCCTCAGTTTGGCTTCAACTTTCCTTGGATTCTGTGCCGTTTGATTTCAAGAGCGGAGTGTGAGTATGTGCGCGAGTTAACCCCGAGTTAGACTACAAAGACCGAAGAGTGAACTTCCAACTTCGTCGGTCCTCATACTATGCTGGTTGTTACACCTATTTAAGGGTAGTACTTCTTAAGATAGAGCCCGTTCCAAGAGTGGGGTAACTCGATCCCCTCAGCATTAACTAGCCTATAAGTGTTGCTAGGATAGACAGCTTGGATTACATATGGACCCTTTCAATTGGGTTGGAGTTTAGAACGTGGCCCACCAAGTTTTACGAAAATTCTTTTCACTACCATCTCACTGACTTTAAACTCTCTCTCAATGACCTTTTGATAAAAACGTGTGAGTCTATTTTGGTAAACGCGTGCATGCTCAGCAGCGGCCAGCCGCTTCTCGTCTAAGAGTTCCTACTGGGCAAGGAGTGTGTTACGACATTCATCGAGGGGGAGCTCCTTGTCCAACTGTACCCTGATAGAAGGAACAAAGATCTCGTATGGGACTACCACCTCCATCCCATATGTAAGGGTGAATAGTGTTTGCCTAGTGGGAGTACGGATTGAAGTGCGATAGGCCCATAGAGCTTCAATAATCTTTTCTGGTCAATCCGAGAACTTATTAGACTCACAGGTTTTCTTTATGATATTGATTAGTGTTTTATTAGTGGCCTCTGCCTAGCCATTGCCTTGTGGATAATATGATGATGAATGATACAATGCAATTTTGTACCTTTTGCAGAGGTCTTGGAGGTCCTGAGAAATGAATTGCAGCCCATTGTCAATGATGATAGTCCTTGGGATGTCGAACCTGGAGATGATGTTCTTCATGATGAACTTGAAAACTATTGACGCTTTGATCTCCACGTAAGCTTCAGCTTCGGCCCATTTGGTGAAGTACTTTGTTACAGTAAGGATGAAAGATTTTTGCTTGGTGAGGAAGTTAGGATTACCGAGAGGACCAATGATGTCGAATTTCACATGGAGAAAGGCCATGGGGAGGATATTGGATGAAGTGAGGAAGATGGGGAGTGAATCTTGTCGGCGTGAAGTTGACACTTGACACACCTATGGACATAGACATCACAATCTTCTTCTATGGTGGGTTAGTACAAGCCTTGCCGAAGGATCTTCTTAGCAAGCATTTGGCTATTCACATGGCCACCGCACACATCTGAGTGTGCCTCCTCAACACACTTCCAGACCTCATCATCATCAAGACATCTTAGAAGAACACCAGTAAGGCTTCTCTTATATAGCACTCCTCCAACCATCGTGTATTTTTGAGCCACTCTCCTTATGGCTTTCTTATCCTCCGATGTGGCTTCTTCAGGGTAGGATTGATCTTTACAGTATTTGGCAATTTCATAGAACCATGACTTTTCCTCATCTCCCAACTCTTCTTCGAATTCTGCCAACATGATTTCCCTCTTTTCAATGATTTCTCTCTCTCGGACCTTCCTTGATAATTCTTCTTTAACTCTCAAGAGGGAAGCGTCTTGGACAGCAGGGGTGAGACGCTTGTAGACAGTGATAAACTTAAACCATC
This sequence comes from Amorphophallus konjac, assembly GCA_022559845.1. Taxonomy (NCBI): domain Eukaryota; kingdom Viridiplantae; phylum Streptophyta; class Magnoliopsida; order Alismatales; family Araceae; genus Amorphophallus; species Amorphophallus konjac. The sequence continues at coordinate 118,593,111 of CM040129.1, read as the reverse complement.
TACCTAGAGGGAATTTTAAAGATGATGTGATGCGGGACGGACAGGGGGGACCGACTCTAGGTAATGCGGACCTTGGACTCTAAGTGCAGATGTGACCAGCAACATGCAAGTAGGAGAGACACTTTGGCCCGACACTAAGAGTTCCTATGGGCTATACGTTTCTAATAGAAACACAAGCTCACTCGTCGTCCCAAGCGAGGGATAGCGTGGATCCGCGCGGTTGAGAAATCGACAGAGTCAAGGGTGGTTGACTCACTTCCGTGCTCGGATCGAGCCATGGGACGGGTCACTCTCTCGCTCACAGCGGTGACATGGACTCACGAGCTAGGTTCCTATCGCACTCAGTAGCGGCACACGACCATATACTAGCTAAGCAAGTAAATGCCAAGAAGTCGAGATCGTTACCTCCACGCTCCCGGCGTGGGGAAGACAACCCCGGCCAATTCCGAACTCCCAGTTAACAAATTTTTACTGTGATACAAAAATTTTGACCCACTCCACGCAGGGAGGTAAAAGGTCACACGTGGCGCCCGGGAGTCATGGGAATTGGGTTGACGGGCAGCATCTTGATATCGCTCCGTCGCTGCCGAATCCGCGTTTTGGTGCTGTCCGGACGGCGCCATCTATGAGTTCGTGGGACCAACGGACCACTCTATCCTCCGGGTCTGGTGGGGTGGGTCCCGCTGTGATGGTGGCCCCTGGAGACGCGCCTCCCTGGATGGCGGCCGGGCGGGAGCGTCGGTCGGAGGTCGGGCGGCTCCGACCTCCACTTGTTGGAGGTGTTGTCCTCGGATCTGATGCTGCTGTTTTACAGCGCGCGACCCGGCGAGGATGCTTGCTGCGATCACTCCCGATGTCAGATCGACGCACAAGAGGTATCGTTGGAAATCTCTTTTGAAGTACTTCGATCTAGGGCCAGAGAAAAAAATTGGAACTTCACGGATCTGGCCTTAGTCGATTTTTCAAGTTTCTGTTGGACAGGGCCCGAAATCTCAGGCCAGCAGGGAAGTTTCCTGTGAACAGCCATTGACCGTGGGGTAGACTTCCGAATCAGAAGATGAGTTATTCATGAAAGTTGTAGAGGGAAGAAAGAGGAAAACAGGAATATTTTTTATGTAAGGTTTTGTTGAGATTTGGATGGGAAAAGATATTTTATACTGGTGGGTGGTCGGATCTGGACCGAGGTAGATAGAACTGAGTGGAGATCTGAAAGTGATTTTTAGAAAATAGGTGAAGGCCTTTAGAAATTCCACGAAAATTCGTGGATAGAGGGGGTGTCGGAAAAAACCTCCAGTAAAATTGTAGGCTCAATAAAGAATCAAGAAAAGGTCCGAAGAGTTGAAACTCAGAGCTATTGTGAATCTAGACTGAAAGCTGACAGATCTTGAAGGAGGGGATGAACGAAAATGGAAAAATGGAAAATGAAAACTAGAAGCCAAACCAAATTTTTTGGGACGTGGGGGTGACCTCTAGAACTCACCCTGAGATTTGGACTCCAAAATATTTCGAGGTTGGGAGCAAGAATTCGTGGAAGAAGGGTCTGTCCTGGGTGGACAGAACTCCAGCGACGACGGTGGCGGTGGCGGCGGCGGCGGTGAGCATCAAGAACGGATACCGGAGGCGTCTCACCTCAGAATACAGCCATCTCAGCTGTAGAAGGGGGAGAGAGGAGGGGGAGGTCGCACAAGGCTGGGGCTCCAAGAAATTTTCTCATAAAATATATGCATTAATTCCACTCAAAATGAAAATACAAGTCTCTTATAGAAAATACAAAAAGACTAGTTCTATCCCTAGATCTAGGATTGGTGGGGGGTAAAAGAGGGAGTCCACAATTTATTTCTCCCATGTGGTTTGGAACAAATAAAATAAGATTTCAATCCTAATAAACTATATTATACATGGGGCACACCCTTGACTTATGTGTTCCAAAATTTGAATTTTGTTACCTTTTGTCCCCCCTTGGTCCAACCCATCTAGAAGCCCACCTTGGAGGGTTGACTGACCCCACATGTGCCCAAGAGCTGAGGTGGATCAATGGGAGAAGGGATGGGGGGGCCGCGGGACCCAGGTGGTCCCAAATTATAAATAAACCACTTTTATAATCTAAATTACAATCCGAATAAAGTCAAATAAACACACATTACACACAAATAAAATCCCAGTAAATATGATAAATACTAAGACTCAAGGGGGAGTCTCCAGACTATCTTCGAGCCAGATGGAAGCCGATGTATCTTGAGTGGTGCTCCATGTACGATACCGACGGCTCACCGGTTCGTGCTTCTCGATCACTCTGGTGTCCGCACCATGATGCCAGGGAGGCGAGGGCATCAGCCAGAATATTCTGGTCACGAGGGACATGGACAAAGATCAATTTGGTGAATAGTTTGGCAAAAGTCGAAGTAAGTTCTTGGTAAAGCTTGAGCTTGGGATCGAGGGTGTGATACTTGGCGAGCACCTGGCAGAGGATAAGTTGACTATCACCTACGATTCGCAGTTCAGTGACACCAAGAGAATGAGCAGCTTCTAGGCCGGATAGAAGAGCCTCATATTCAGCTATGTTGTTGGTGACTGGGAATATGAGCTGATATGCCTGTGGGATGGTGACACCTTCGGGCGATAGGAGGGCAATGCCGACACCTCTTCCTTGAGAACCTAAAGCTTCATCAAAATGTAATGTCCACATGCCATCATCTGATTGGTTGATGGACATTAGTTCCTCATCTGGAAACTCCGATTGGACAAGATCAAATTTTTGGAGAGGATGGTGAGCGAGGTGCTAGGCTATGGCGTAGCCCTTAATCGCCTTTTGATGGATATAGGTGATGCCAAACTGGGAGAGGAAACTTTGCCAGCGTGCTAGCCTATCAGTGAGGATGGATTTTTCCAAGAGGAATTTGATAGGGTTCATCTGGGCAATCAGATGGACTTCGTGAGCCAGGAAGTAGTGTTTCAACTTCTGTACCACCTAGAAAAGGGCGGCACAGGTTTTCTCCATAGCTGTGTACTTCTTCTCATAGGGGTTGAGAAGTTTGCACAAGTAATCAATTGCCCTTTCCGTGCCTTCTTCATTGGTTTGTGCCAGAACAGCTCCCACAGAGTCGTCTAAAACTGAGATATAAAGGATCAAAGGTTTGCCTGGCATGGGTGGAATGAGAATGGGTGGATTGGCCAGATACTCCTTTAACCCTTCGAGAGTTTGTTGGCATTTAGAATCCCAAAGGAATTCTACTCTTGGCTTTGTCAACTCGTAGAAAGGTTTGCACCTTTGCGAGTGCTGGGACACAAATCGGCGAATGAATTGTAACCTCCTAATTAGACCTCTAACTTCCCTCGGATTTTTCGGAGGTGGCATATCCTTGATTGCCTGAGCTTTGTTGGGATCTATCTCAATACCCCTTTTACTCATAATGAAGGCCAACAGCTTACCCGACGACACCCCAAACACGCACTTCTTCAGATTCATCTTCAGTTGGAACTCCCTTGATCTTTGCAACACCTTAGCCAGAACTTTCAAATGTTCTGCCCCAGTCCTTGATTTCACCAACAAATCATCCACATACACTTCCAAATATATGTGCATCATGTCATGAAATATTGCCATCATAGCTCTTTGGTAAGTAGCTCTAGTGTTCTTCAACCCAAATGGCATGACCACATAACAATATGTTCCCCAAGGTGTAGTGAATGATGTCTTCTCCTGATCCTCTTCTGATAAACGAATTTGATTGTATCTCGAAAAACCATCCATGAATGAAAGGGTTCCATATACTGCCATATTAGCAATCAAAACATCAATGTGAGGCAAGGGGAAATCATCCTTTGGACACGCGCGGTTAAGGTCCCTAAAGTCAATACATATCCTCACCTTCCCATCCTTTTTCATAACCGGGAGAATATTTGCCACCCATTGAGGATAAAGGAAGACTCTAATAAACTTGGCTTTGTGAAGCTTGTCGACCTCTTCCTTCATTTTCAAAGCCATTTGAGGGTGGAAATACCTTAACCTTTGTTTAACTGAGATGGACCCATGTTTTAGGGTTAAATGGTGTTCGACCACGGTGGGATCCAATCCCGGCATATCCTCATAGCTCCATGCGAACGTGTCCTTGTATTCCTTGAGAACCTCGATCAATGTCTCTTCTTCCAATGATGGCAAATTATTGCTTATGAGGACAATCCTAGGATCTTCCTCAGTTCCCAAGTTTATCTCTTTGGTGGATTCTTCTATAGCGGCTGACGGTTCATCAAATCTCCTCATCCCACTAGCACAAGTGTCGGCTGTGTCCTCATATTCTTCATTCCCTTCTTCGATCGGGTATTCCTCATCAGTGATCTCGTAGACTCCGTACCCTTCATCAATTGTGAATTTTTCATCACATTCTATCTCCGATAGTTGGATGGGATTTTCTAGCAGTTGAGGGATGTCTAGGCATGCTTGGCATTTGTTGGCTAGGTCTAGGAGGAACCGGTGAGGGATTTGCCTACCCTTGACCCACTATTCCTAATCTGACTGACCTGTGCTACGGAAGAAGAAGAAGATGAAGAAGAAGAAGATGACCCTGAAGAATGTACAGGGAGAGACCCCTCAGGGGAGGGGTAAAGAAGATCACTCAGGGGACCTTGGACGAGTGGCCCGCAAGTCGGGGCATACTCGTGAGAGATGTAACATGTCTCCTTAATGAAAATGCATTGTTGAGGAGTTTGAAAATTGACAATTTTTTTGTTTTCATTTTTTATAACACAACAATTAAAAATAGTTATAGGAGGAGCGAAATGAATTATAGCAAGGGGGTTGGATGGCTCGTAGAGCAAAACATGATTGAAAATTTTACGTGGGTTGAAAAACCCACGCATGAATGCAAGGAGAGAAGGGGACTTGGGAAGATCATCAGACAACCGTCTGGCCCAGGAAGGAGACAGCAACAAAGGCTGAGATAAGTGAATAGAGAAGATGACGGCTAATGAGCCGTCGATGGCAATGTTGATGACGGACGATGATCCGTCAATGACAAAGTCCTCTTGGCGAGGATGGTTTGGAGCAACGGCAACATCTAGAGTTTCTCCTGGCATATTGAAGATTAAAGGTGGCCCTTCTAGAGGTGGAGGCGAGAACATTCTCTCTAGTGCGATGGAAATATCTTGTATGTCAAACCATTTGTACCATTCGCACTCCGGGTCATCGACCTTCCCTTTCTTGAAAGACGTCGAGCAACCCCCAACTAAATAGGCAATTTGTGATCCCCCCTGTGATTCTTGCGGATGATCCCCCAAGTGCACAACAGGCCCTTTTCTGAAATGAGAGTATAGAGACCACCTAAGGGGCTTCCCATTTGCTTCCAATGGCCCCTCAAAACCCAGGCTAGCTCTAATAACCAACCTTGTCTTCTTCACCGGCTTCTTGTAATTGTGCCCCTAAGCCTTTGCCCTATTGGTAGCCCAAGTTCATCATGATCTCCCATCCTTTAGAACGGGGAGGGTGACATGGCTTTGGTGCTGGAAGTGGCTTTTCTTACATTGGTGGGGCGCGATGAGGGTCATACACATCTAGCAGTGAAAGAATAGGCATGTGGGTCGGCCAAACCGAAGGCAGAGAGGTGGTTATAGCATCCACTGTAGAAAAGATAGGCATGCTAATTACCTTGATAATCCATCCCTTGTTTGGAAACTTTAAGCACTAGTGATTGGTGGATGGCACATCATCAATTACTTCAATGTAGGGGCGGCCTAGTATGGCCTTGAATGTGGGATCCATATCAAGGATATGGGATTCCATAGAGACTGATGCAGGGCCCAAGTCTACATTCAAGGTAATCATCCCCTTTGGTGGCCTTTTGCTATTGTCGTAGGTCATGACTGTGATTAATGAAGGCCTTATCTGATCCGTTTTAACCCCACATAATTGGAGGGTGCTCATAGAGATCACGTTTATAGACGCACCCGTGTCCACCAAACATGGGTCCACAGACACCCTATTGATTTTTACCACAATACACAATGCATATTTTCGGGCCTCCTTGGGGGCGAGCTCATGGTCGTGAAACATGATGGCCGGTTGTGTGCTCGTCGGCCTCAGCACCGTCGATATCTTCTCTACAGGGAGATCCTTATTCACCATAACCTTCTGATGATATTCCATCAAAGCATCCTGATGGCTTTTTGACCTCTTGATCAATTCCAGGATAGAGATCCGGGCGGGCGTCTTGTCCAAGTGTTTCAATAGGTTATATTGTGTCCCAGGTGTGGACTTTTCTAATTGCTCTTCAGTACCTCTCTCTAGCTGGGATTGCTCTTGGGCCTAGATGTTCTAGGGGAAAACACAGTGGAAGATCCTTCCACTCCGAAGAACCATAGCTTGTGGCTTTTGCACCTCAATTGGGCTGGTTGTGGGTTTAAGAAGGGATTTAAGTGGGGGAGGAGCAGTTAGTGGAGCAGGGGTGATGACGGGTTGAGAGATCTTGATGAGAGGTTTGTTTGGTGGAGGCGGAATGGAAGTGGATGGGATCCCGGATGGGCGGTGAATGATGAGAGGTTTGAAAGGCATAGGGGGAGGCACGAAAGAAGTAGATGGGGCATCGGATGGATGATGAGTAATGAGGGGTCTTGAGGGTGTAGGTGGAGGTATAGTGGGAATAGATGGGGAAGTAGAGGGACGAGGGATAAGGAGAGGCTTTAAGGTTAAGGGTGGAGACATAGTGGATTTTTGCTAGTGGACGAGCGTGGGATTAGTAGCAGGGGGTGCGCGAATAAGAGGGCGCGACGGCTGCAGGAATGAGGGAGGCCCAGTTATGGGTTGTGACACGGGTCGGGGAGGAATAGGTGCTGGCCGGATAAGGTGAGAGGGTTGGCTAGAAATGTTATTGGTGGCGAGGACAGAGGTGCTTTCCATATTCCAACCCTACCCTCTTCCAGTTTCTGGGAAAGAGGAGATGGGATTGACCTGTTGATTGGGCTGTTGGTGCTCCGGTAGTGGGTTTTGGCTGATGCCCTTGTTTGGTTGCTGCTGTTGAGCCTGTTGAGGTTGCTGCTGTGGCTGGGGCCGTGGCTGCTGTTATTGCTGTTGTTGTTGGGGTCTTCTGGCCTTTAGGGTGGCGATATCACCTCATCTCATCCCAGTCGATTCCACCTTGGTCATTCATATCATAAATATAGTCCTTGAAATAGAAGCAGTTTTCCACCGTATGAACTGGCTGTCTGTGGAAGACTTAGTACCTGGAGGTGTCAACATTCGGGGGCCATGCGAGCTTCTCCCTAGGGAGAGTGAGTGCATTGGCGGCCATGAGAGTGTTGAAGATGTCTGACAAAGTTTCCAGCAATGGTGGGTAGTGAGTTCTCTTCGAGCCAATCAGCCTTCTCTGTTGTTGTGGAGGGCCGTAATTTCCAAGGGGTGGAACCTGATAGTACTGAGGTGATGGTTGTTGTTGTTGCTGGGGATGGAGTGGTTGGGGCTTGTTATTCTGGGGAAGGTTGTTTTGGGGTGGAGGACGATAGGGATGTAGACCTTGCTTGAGGGGGAGTCGTGGCATTTGTGGAGGTCTTGGGTTGGCTGGCTGGTTGGGGCTGCCAACTGCACTCACTTTCTCATTTGTTACGACCCCTTCTATCACTCCACCTTGGACACCAGTGTTTGTCTTCCTAACCACCCTGAGCTTTGGCGGCTCAAACATGTGCATGAGAGGTGAATCTTTCAACTGAGTTTGGACATACCTGACCATCTCATACAACTCCTCCATTGTGGTGAGCTTATTCATGGCCAATATGTGTCTAAATTGTGAGGTTGCATTAGACACGATCATCTTTACTTGCTCTAGATCTGAGAGAGTATCCCTTATTCTATCTGCCAGGGACCTCCATCTGTCAGCATATTGGACGAAATCTTCGTCTGCCCTCATTTTTTCAGCCACCAGGTCGGTAATGGAAAGAGACGGGCTGACCCGATCTCGGTACTTCTGTAGGAATTTTCTTTGGACTACATCAAAGTTCTCAGCATCACTTGGTTCTAGGGAGTAGAACCATTCTAGAGCGGGGCCGTCCAATGATCTCCGGAAGAGATATGCCAGGGATCTCTTGTCATTTTGCCACAACGAGGACTCATACATGAAGTCCTTAAAATGAATGAAGGGGTTTCCAGTGCCATTGCACCTGCGGTACGTAGGCATCTCAAAAGGGGGGAGATGGAATGCCGGGAGGACCGGTAGGGAGACCTCATGGGTGGATTTTATGTTTACCATCTTCTTTAAGTCCAGAAACTGCTCATCCATTTTATTTAACTTTGAGAGGCGGGATTGGGTGAGCTGATCGGGTGGTGAGGGTGGCGCTTGCCACGAAGGAAGGATGGGCCTCCCAAAGGCTTGAGAAGGAAACCTCAAATGGGAGGGCTATTGCGGCCTGCCAATGGACAGACCTGGCTGAATTGGTGTTTGGTGAATGGGTAGGGTTTGAGACTACGAAGGGAATCAAAAAGAGGGGGGCTGCTGACTCGCCTGCCCTTGAGGTGAAGGAGAGGGTGTCACGCCCCGAAATTATGCAGCGGAAACAATCGGGAACGTGAACAGCCGGCATGGTAAGCCTCTTGCAAGCAAGAATAACCAGAGCACAACAACAATCACATAAAGTAGATGCACAATAATTTACTTAAAACTTCACCTATATTTCATATTAAGTTATCATAATTCAAATACACGATATTCCACTTTCTCTCTAGACTCAATAAAATGAAATTACATATAATGACTCAATCTAGACATATTTCGACAATTCTAGGTCTTCACTCGATTCCATATTCCTTCATTCGCTCTCGGACCCATCACTGGAATGACCTGAATCCGAATCTGACCCACTGGTAATTCCTGAAAAGATTGAAAAATAGGTAATGAGCACACTTACCCAGTAGGTATCTTCGCATCAATATGTAGGCAATGTTAAAGTAATTAATGTCTTTAGATCTAAAGAGAAAGATAAAATCATGCAAATACGATCAAACCATGGGATTAAAGTCAAGTAACATGATATGATCAAGCTTGAGATATGAGAATACGATTTGAGTAAGTATAATCCAGCAAGAGTGTAACAATGGCCTTTCATGAACAAGAATGCAACAAGAATGTACTAGCAAGTCATGTAACAAGCAATAATGTACTCTTCACTTTGTAACAAGTATTTCATGAATTCCTGTGGATAATTCACTTCACGAGCCGTGGATATTTTCACTTATTTATAAAGAAAGTACTCCCAGCGCAATGCGACGCCTGTAGCATCATACCCCATGGTTTATAATAGTATGTTTCCGACAATCAGTCGAGGGGACTAGCATAGAGCCCTTGAACACAATCAGTGCTCGAATTGCATCTTCAAGTATAAATCAAGTTACTTCCACGTTAAATAATAATGTGGCCAAGAACGTATAATTCCAAAGATAAAGTAACCAGAAATACGAATGCTTCTATTGAGAATAAGGTTCCAATAAACACATTGATAACTAGGTTATGCCGTGGAAATAAATCGGCAACATAACGGTACATTTCTTAACTTTCCCAATTTACTTAGGTATCTTTGGAACAATGTGACAGGTTCTAGATAATCAATTGGACTATCTAGGATCATAGGAATATTAACCCTTGAGTCAAACCGTGGGTTAACTGTACTCAGGAAAATAGCGGTCATAAACTGCGCCCTTTCTTCAAGAAAGCGGTCTAGTTCTGGACCGTTAAGTACAAGATTGTTTGATATTGAAAACAGACTATCTGGAGTCTTTAGCGGTCAAAGAAAGAACCGTCAAGGATCCGATAGCGTTCTAATGAAGGCCCGCTAGCAGACTATGGTGGTCAACCGTAATGCCGCTAAGTTCTAGAAATATAAAACACCGGTATAAGTACTTTCTAGATAATGGGATTTAATGGTACAACCAACTCGGTGTCCTAGTGGGAATCCCAGGCTCGCGGAGAATTACGGAGGCCTTGAAATAAGATTTCCTAGTCCGTTGGAAGGAATATCCAAAGGAGAGGTTATCAAGTCCAATATTGGGTGCCTAATGTGCATAGGTGTAACTAATGATCATATACCGGGATATATGCCATGTAATTATGAAATTGACTCTATAGTTAAGAAAAGAATCATTAAAACAGTGATCAAGGTAAACCATGAATCATCTAATTTTTGAAACATGTATTTATTTACAAAAGTATATGATTTTGGCATAAATTAACTTATGTTTAAAAATAATCCCAAGCACAATAAAGAACATGAAATCCATTATGTGACAGTAATAAAACCCATAGTAAGAAACAATACTTAAAACAAGATTGGAACATAAATAACTAGGCATATTATAAGTTTAATGGGCTGCTCTTTATTCCATCTCGGGTTGACAGAATTTCAAAGAGTTAGCGGTCTATTATGGCACCGTTTACTGAAGGTTAGCGGTTTATAGTAAGGCCGCCTGAGGTTCTATAACAGTGAAATCGCAAGAGTAACTAGCGGTCTATATATTGGCCGCTAATTATCTTTTAGCGATTTGTCGTAGGGCGGCTAACCAAATCTAGCGGTCCATGTTTAGGCCGTTTGGCTTGACAGAAACTAAACAATTGAACTAAATGATAATCCAAGACACATCATGCCTGGAAATCAACATATATAAAACTTCTACCGTGATAGAACGAAAGATAGGCTAACAATATGCATATGATTCATGTACTATGATAAGAGAATTAATTTAGTTCATTTAAGGTTAAGAAATATGCATGTATGCTACACTAGTTGCATAGATCCTATTAAAACATGAAATTCTCAGTATATAATGCATGCAATCAAGTGAAACAAGAGGGCTTTTAATCCTATAATGATGTTTTAGCCATTCATGAGATGACCTACCTCTGTCCTTGACCTTTAACTTCAAATTTAAGGCTGGATGCTACCCCTAGTTCCCTGCACTTCTTGTGACAAATCAGAAACTTCACGTTGCTCTAACTCCTTACTCTCTTGACCTATGGACGTGAAATTTAGAGGGTAAGAAGAAGATATTAAGGGAAACGAAAAGTTCTAAAGGTTCTAGTTCTAAATAGCTCATTTTGGATCCCAAATTCCTTGATCTTCAACACCCCGTTGCACAGTCTCCTGGGTTGTTGTTGTGAAACCAACAACTTTGGGCGCCTCTAACTCCCTGTGTGCTTGACCACCTAGCACGAAATTTTGGGAGATGTTAGTCCTATGTATTAGAAATAAAAACTTCTAAAGAACTTACCCAAAATATGAAGAGTGATCTAGAGGGGGGTGAATAGATCAATCATCCAATAAAAATTACCACAGCAGCTACTAGTGCAGAATTAAAACAAGCTACTGTTGGACGGTCTGAAAGCACTTAATCGCAACCAAAATATACCTAATCAAGTAGATTAGTCCTTATGCGGTCCTAAACAACCATCTATTGAGCGATGATCAGAATGCCATGATGAACACAAGTCATAAAGCAATTGCACAGAAGACAAGGGGTTTTAGGTGGTTCAACCTCAATCAAGAGGTCTACGTCCACCCCACACTCAAACCAGAGTGTGGCTTCACTGCTAACTCACAGCTTGCCGCTGATCCACAGCTTCGGGGACAGATCCCTACAACCTGCTGAGCTTCACAGCCTGATGTCCAGAGGAATCCTCCTCTGCAACCGCTGAGGATTATAGCTTAACCTGTCTAGAGGAATCCACCTCTGCCCGCTGAGGATTACAGCTTAACCTCTGCTGACACACAGCTTGAACAAGAGCTTCAAAAATGAAATGAAACAAAGCAAAAATCAGGAAACGTAAATGGGAATGTAGCTCAACAACGAGCAAGATCAGCTCCAGTTCTGAACCTGGAGACTGATGACAGACACTCTCTAAAAGTCTTCTATCCAAACTCTCTTCCTTTTTCTCTTCTCAGATTTGCTCTCTATCAATCTGGATCGGGCTTGCTCTTGTTCTCACTCAGCTTCTTCTCCCAATATTTCACTCAACTCTTCTGCCGCGATCAGTTCTTCTTTTTAACGAGCATCTCCTTATTCATGGGTAGCAGCAGAGAGGTAGGGCGCGTGCTCACCACGGTTCCCGCCCAATTGCCTTATCCAGATCTGACGTTCCTAGGCCACGTGCCAGCATCCCAGCTCGACTACTTTCCACGTGTCACGATCCTGGCACATCTTCCATTCTTGGATCATGTGCCTTTCTTAACTTCCTCGAACAAGTATCCTGTCAAAGTATCAGACTCAATGTCAGCTTATGACAGTTTTATAAGAGATAAAGAGATTACACGGAGCTGAAATATAGTTAGAACTAAAGTGCACAAACTCAACACATCATTTGACTATATGTGCACGGACTTAATGTACACGCAGCAAACATATGCACAGACATGATCCCAACGCAGGACTACAAAGTGCACATACTACGTGTATGCGAAGCACAAACATTGTACTGACTAAATGTGCCATGAGCAACCTTGCACAGACTTACGACTCATAGACTACTCATGCACAGACAAGCCAACAAAGTGTGTACAGACTTTATGTGCATGGTGCAAAGGTTGCACCGACTTGATGGCGTGCGACATCAATTGTTGCACCGACTTGCTGTGCCTAGAGCTCAACATGGACGGACTTAGTCGCGTCTATCAACGAAGATTGCACCTACTTAACTAGTGCACTGATCTAGATATGGACTAACAGAGACATGCACCGAGGTCCCATGAATGTAAGGTAGAACGTGCACCGACTATGTGCAAGCGTGCAGCAGGAAAAACTGCACCGACCTTGTACTGCCTAAGACAAGACATGCACCGACCCTTGCATCGATATGCACCGACCTTAGTCAGCCAAAAGCTGAACTAGCATTGGTTGGAACAGTGAATTGCACAGATCTTATACGCATGAGATGCACCCTATGCACGGACTTAATACAGAATGAACTAAGTGTTGCACTGACTCTGTTCTTATGCAAAGACAACGTATAAAATGTCAACAACATTTATGATCATCTGACATAAAAGAGTCATCAAAATGCATATCAAAATACACATATCATCATGTCAAGATAAAGTTGACAAAGTCAACACTTTAGTCAACCAGGTCAAGCTTGACTGTTGCCATCACTCAAAACTATTCATCATGTTGCTAATCATTTAAAATAATTCAGCCCCAAGTAGTACACATACTGCTTATCAATCCAGAGGAGATTTAGCATTCTCCCCCATCATACCATCTTAGAGGAGACCCAACATTCTCTCCATTTTTGATGATGGCAACCCTAATGGCCCCAATGGCAATCCAAAATAAATGCCATAAAGATGATGCATTGTGATGAGACATGAAGCATAGTCCAATGATATGATGTAGACTCTATTAAGATGCTCCTCCTCCTTAATCAAAATAGTCTGAACTCTTTCTCTTCCGTTCTCGTACCTATTTCCTTTAAGAACTCCCCATTAAGAACTCTGTGAACTCTCCCCTAACTGCATAGACTCTCCCCCTATGCCATCAGAATGCAATCTTTTAAATCCTCTCCATTAGAAAAAAGAAGGAGACAATAAACTCTTGTGGACGCACTTATATTCATTTATTATGTTGTTCGTTTATTTAAGTGCGTGGGCGTGCCAGTCACAAAGTGACGATTTATTCGGGCATCGAGGAGCCACGGGCACGCTCGATCTGACTCAGTCAAGCGATTGTGTGGTTCGGGTCGGGGCTGAGACCCGTTGTGCCGTAAAGGTCACAACATCATTTACATCCCCTCGAAGAGGGGAATACCCTTGATTAATTACCGGAAATAAGGGATCCACGGCCGAAAGAAATACTAATTAATGCAAGGAGGAAACAACCGTCGGGCTATGCGGTGAGCCCGAGGTGAGGGCATGAATACTCAGATTATGTCGGTCACTGATGGACCATTCTATGTTTGGACAAAAGTCCATACAGAAGACAAGACGGTAACGGGGGATGAATCCGTGCAAATGTCCGCCAAGGGACGGCAATTTTGATGCAAAATGGGGGGCTCAGGTCCTGATGAGAAAAAGGGGAGACCTTGGTGAGATGTTGGCCCGGGACAAGGCCGGGAAGTAACCATGACGGGAGGAATAGCTCCCCGGGGCGAAGCCCAGCCTGCGAAGGCATCACTAATATTCTCTGGTCCGGAATCCGAGGGGGAGAGACTACTGCCACGTGATTGTATTCACAATGGTTGTTAATGCTTGCTATTATCATTTATTTATTGACGCTACCCTTTCTTTGTTGATTGCCTTTTATCACCCAGTGACCGTGAGTTCTTCTCCTGTTCCTTATTACCCCCCTTTTTATTAGTATTCCCCTCCCTTTTGTTATTATTTTTTCCCTTTTTTATTATTATCTTGATTGGGACCACCCCCTTTTGTCTTATCATTATTATTATTATTCATCATTCCTTTTATTATATAGCCCCCCTCTTATTACATATATATATGTATTCATTGGAGAGATGATGGAGTGTACCGCTGTACGGTAGAAGGTGTGCCGCTGGAGGGTGGAGACTAGGATGTACCGCTGTACGGTTGGGAGGTGTGTTGCTATGGTCTCTGGAGGAGGGGGGGGGCAAAGTCTGCTCATGCAAGGGGACGAGGTCAATGCAATGCTAAGCATAGTAAGTGCAGCCTGGGGGGGGATGTATCGGTGCAAGGCATGTTGTATCGGTGCAATGCATGTTCATGCAAAGGGGGGCAAAGTCAGTGCAATGCTAGGCATAGTCGGTGCGGCCTGGGGGCTGTATCGGTGCAATGCATGTTGTATCGGTGCGACGTGGGTTCATGCAAGGGGATGAGGTCAGTGCAATACTAGGCATAGTCAGTGCAGCTTGGGGGCTGTATCGGGGCAACGCACGTTCATGCAAGGGGGAGGCCGTGCCGCTGGAAGGTGATTTGGAGTGTGCCGCTCAGGGCCGGCCAAGGGAAGTTAGGGGAGCTTGGTATGCTGATGAAAAGTTAAGAGAAGTGGACAGTGCCACTGGTGAGGGGGAGAGCGTACCGTTGAGGGCAGGTAGGAGCGTACCGCTGGAGGGTAAGGGAGGTATGCTGCTCAAAAGGCAAAGGAGAGCGTACCGCTGGAGGCAGGTGGGAGCGTACCGCTGGGAAGAATGGAGAGTAAAACCAAGCAAAGTATGCTATTCAAAGAGTAGGCCAGGGTTCGAGAGAGGGTCCCTTGTTCAGTTCATGATGAAGAATCTTAGATGGTTAAGCTTTCAGTTTCCTGTCATGAGATTGAGTCCCAAGTTATATTTAGCGATGCAGTTCTTGAAGTCTTGTTCAGTTCAATTCCTTGAATTTTGTACAGTCTTTTTAGTTGATTAAAGTGTCTCATTGTTGTTTAGTCCATCTGTTTGCTGCTTCTTTTCATCCTTTAAATTTATTGTTATTCCTGACGAAAATTCGGCAGCATCTCCCCTTGACCCGGGAGGTAAGGGAATAACAAGGAACATGCCCACAGGGAGTGACATGAACCAACAACTAAGGTGGGTTCCTGGGCAGCCACCTTTAGGGAAACTTCAGAAAACTAGGGGAAAACGCCGAAGGAGAAACCAGTAGGCTAATGCCAGCCACGAGTACACCGGAGAAATGACAGCCAAGGCGTGCCGGGCTGGCAGCCAAGGGTGTACCACTGGCAGCTGGAGGGAGTGTGCCACTGAGCGAACAAGGGGGGGTGCACCGCTGAGCAGACCCAAGGAGGAGTGTACCGCTGGGCTGACCCGGAGAGGTGTACCGCTGGGCGATCAGAAGAGGCGTGCCGCCGAACAGCCCGAAGGGAAGCATGCCACTGAAGGGTTCGAGCAGTAGGGTGGTAGGAGGCTGGAATGGGTGTATGTGCACCATGGACTTTGGAGGAAAGGCTGGGGAGCCTTCTGGCCGACAGATGGGTGACACATGCCAAGTACAAGACCTCGTAAACTTCAACAGGTTCTGTGGGAAGGAAAAGGGAATTTCATTGGAGAGCATCACCAAAAGGAGGGGGGAGGTTAACCTTGTATCATCAAGCTAGAAACACCAACCGTATGCCTATGCGGGCCAAAGACATGGGAGAACTAACGAAACAGGGAGTTAGGCAGCTAAGGGAGCATGTAACCAGGATTACAGACCACCCATGGGGAGAAAAATACAAATGCAACTGAAAAGAGCAAAGCCAAAAGACGCTTCATTCATGGCAAACTCAAAATAACGAAGATCGTGGCCTGACGGCCTAACATGATTCAGTACATTCAAAGAAACGGGGAAGAGAAAAGAAGAAAATTTGGGGAGAGGGTCAGGAGGAGGAAGGGTGATCATCCCCTTCACCGCCATCCTTCCCACTCCATTACACAACACCCTCTCTCTTTTTTTTGCTCTCCTCTACCTTCTTCTTCTTCTCTTCTTCTTCTTCTCTGCTCTGGTGCTCTCTTTGAACGGGTGTCTTTGCATGCCCCTTTTCTCTCTTGCATTGTGAGGCTTTTTATACATGTTTCCGACCCGACGCTCACGTACCAAGGCGCGAGGGCAATCGTGGAGCAGCTGACCAAGGCACTACAAATGATGGGCTGCCCGCTGGAAGAATGGTCGCGACGTGTTCTGTTATTACTGAAATACGTAAACCGTCACGTATTCCTAGAGACGCAAGCCCCAACTGAGCTTACAGCTATCGGTGCTCAGAGGGATGAATATCTGGAGGTTCTGGCGGTGCGGAGGGACAGCCGGGAGCAACACCGAGAGGCCTTGGACAGGCACAATGCCAACATCGACGCTTTAGAGAACTGGATAGAGAAACTCCGGGGCTGGCTTACCCAGGCTGAGTCTGACCTGCTCAAGGCAGAGACAAGTAAGGCCCGTGAGACTGAAAAGCTAGCCGTCGCCAAAGCAGCAGTGGCCTCTGTGGCGACCGAGCTGGAGCGCCTCGACGCTTAGGAAGATCGCTTGCGTGAGATGATGAGCTTCCCCTGTGTCGGAATACTTCCCTTCGAGGACATCTTCCGGGGGCTAGATTAGCTACCGGTCCCCCTTCCATTCCTTTCTTTGCATGTGACACCGTAGTATGCCTCGAGGCCAATGTAATTTTTTGAAAAGAATATAATGCAATTATTCCATGTGTCTCTTGTATGCGTGTGGTGTTGGGCAGTCTCTTCCTTCCTTTTCTCTTTTTCTTTTCTTGTTGTGCGATGGGACGCAAGTCTACACTGACAGTTTACCCGAGGAGGACCCGGTGAGGTTCGCAGAGGAGCACAGGAGAGTGCTCGCCCCTTCCAGAGGAGGGATGAGGGGACCACTCCACCGTGCCCATCAAGCGACTCATCCAACTGATGTCACCGGTATGTTTGACCCGACTAGGTTGATCTGATCTTGGAAGGGCGGAGAGAAGAGTTTGTTCATCCGACGACCGAGATGGGAGGTCTTGGTCAAAAGGGGTTGTTCGTCGCCCGAAGGGACGAAAAGAAGAGTTTGTTCATTCAATGACCCTGAAGGGAGGTCTTGGTCAAAAGAGGGTTGTTTATCTGTGCCGACAGAGTGCCGATGACAAGTGTGGTTTATTTGTCTCTTGGTGTGTTCGTTGGTACGGGTGGTGCCAACGCAAGGAGGAGGGTTGATTCCCCGATCCCGGGCGAAAGGTCCTGTTTGGGTATTCTTCGTCAGTGCAGACAGAATGTCAAGGGCTGATAGGGTTGATTCGCTTATTGAAATGTTCGTTGGTACGGGTGAGTGCCAACGCAAGAAGAAGGGTTGACTCCCCAATCCCGGGCGAAAGGTCCGGCTGGGGTATTCTTCGTCAGTGCCGACGGAATGTCAAGGGCTGACAGGGTTGATTCGTTTATTGAAATGTTCGTTGGTACGGGTGAGTGCCAACGCAAGGAGAAGGGTTGACTCCCCAATCTCCTGCGAAAAGTCCGGCTGGGGTATTCTTTGTCAGTGCTGACGGAATGTCAAGGGCTGATAGGGTTGATTCGTTTATTGAAATATTCGTTCCTTTTCTCTTCATTTTTTTCCTTTTTTTTGGCTATATTTTTTCTCTCTTTTTTTTTCTTTTCTCTTTTTTTCGTTTATCTTTTTTCTCTTTTTTTTCTCTCTCTCTTTTCTTTTTTTTTCTCTCTTTTTTTTAAATCTCTTTTCCCTTTTTCCTCTTGTTTTTTTTTGTGTGCGTGCTCCCTTTTGTTACTTCTCTTGTGATTCGTAGCGGATAGCAGCCAAACCATTCAAGCAATTTGGAAACAAATCCGCCCGCCGTGGGGCGGGGAAATGTATTATTCATTGAATGAAGGAATTGGAGCGTGGTACAACCTTAGATGCCTACCATTAAGGGGCAGAAACTGGACCTCCCGCCGATGATCGACTATCACATATGCTCCGCCTTCATAAACCTTTTGGATTACATAGGGTCCGAGCCAATTCTCGTTCAACTTGCCCTTGGGGTTGGAAGCCACGACTTCCCTCCTTTTGACCATAACGAGGTCACCCTTCTTGAATTCACGCTCCTTGACGAGCTTGTCGAAGGCGCGAGCTATTCGGGCCTGATAGACCTGGATGTTCTGCTGGGCTCGGAGCCGCTTCCCCTCCAGGTCGGAGAGCTCTTCGAGCCTTCGCTCGACATTTGTTTGCTCTTCTTGGACTAACCCGTGTTGGATTGTGACCTGGAGGGAGGGTATTTCCATCTCAATGGGGACGAGTGCCTCTGAGCCATATACTAAAGAGAAAGGTGAACAACCCGTTGGAGTTTTGTATATAGTTCGTTATGCCCACAGGGCCTCCTACATTTTCTCTTCCCAGTCCCTCTTGTTAGAATTAACAATTTTGGAAAGGAGAGTACAAAGAGTTTTGTTGAAAGCTTCAGCCAAACCATTGGCTTGCGGGTTGTAGGGGGTTGACGTCCTACAGTCGATCTTGTACTTCTGTGCCAGTCGGTAGACTTTCGGGTTGCGGAAGTGGCTTCCATTATCTGAGATGATTCGGTTTGGCATGCCAAATCGGAATATGATATTGCGCTGGACGAATCTGACGATGATCTCTCCAGTCACTTCTCTCAAAGCAACGGCTTCCGCCAAACGGGAGAAGTAATCAGTTGCCGCCAAAATGTATTTACACCCGGCGGATGACGCGGGTAGTGGGCCTACGACGTCTGTTCCCCACTGGGCGAATGGCCAGCTGGGCAATGTCGGATGTAGCGGCATGGGCGGCCTCCTGGGTACTGTGGCATGCTCCTGGCATTTCTGGCAAGACTTGGCGTACTTGCAGCAGTCATCAAATATGGTTGGCCAGTAGTAGTCAAGCTTCTTTATTTCAATTTTCATCTTTGGTCCCGCCTGATGTGCACCTGCTGTTCCGGCGTGGACTTCCTTCATGACCCTCCAAGCTTCTTCCATGGATAGGCATCGCAGGAGCACTTTCCGTTTGGCATCTTCCATGATTCGGAATAGGATCCCGTTTCGGACCTCGTAAGAGTCCTATGTTCTGATCAGCCTGATCTTTTCTTCTATCTGCTTAGGCAATTGCTGGTATTTAAACCATTGCATGAGGGAATCCCTCCAGTCAGGTAGTCTGACGGCTTCTGCTGCAAGGACCTCCAGTTCTTCTTCTTCTGGTTCTTCTATCATGCTAGGCACCTAGCGCTGATTCACCACCCGGATGCTAAGAGATCCATTAGGCGGGACTGCTAATGAGCTTGCCAG
Organism: Amorphophallus konjac; assembly: GCA_022559845.1. Taxonomy (NCBI): domain Eukaryota; kingdom Viridiplantae; phylum Streptophyta; class Magnoliopsida; order Alismatales; family Araceae; genus Amorphophallus; species Amorphophallus konjac. The sequence continues at coordinate 118,573,444 of CM040129.1, read as the reverse complement.
CTTTGCCAGTGCATCGGCTTGTGCATTTTCTCCCCTGGCAACATGGCCTATCTCAATAAGGTAGAATTGTTCCATGAGCCGCTTCGCTTTAGCACGGTAAGGGAGCAGCTCAGGTTTTCGGACATCAAACTGCCCCTGGACTTGCTTGACGACTAGTAACGAATCGCCAAATACTTGCAGCATTCTAATCTCCATTTGCAATGCGACTTGGAGACCAATAATCAGAGCTTCATATTCTGCCTCATTATTTGTGCAAGGTTTATTGATAGAGCAAGATGTATGCAACACTTCTCCCTCGGGGGATTTGAGGACGATGCCGGCCCCTGCCCGTATTTTTCTATGTCCGGACGGGGTTGTTTCTTTTCTCGAAGCCCCATCAAAGTGCGGCTGCCAAGCGATCTGCTGGACTTGGTCCACCTCCAGTGTTTCATCTTCAGGCAGCTCTGTGGCCAATGGGGAATTTTCAGGCACAGGATGTACAGCAAAGAACTCAGCTACAGCTTGACCCTTAACGGCCTTCTGCGGCACGTAGGTGATATCAAATTCCATTAGCAGCACGGCCCACTTGCCGAGACGTCCCTTCAGGGCTGGCTGGGAGAGAATGTGTGTAACTGGGTCGGCCTTGGATCAGATCAGGCTCACTTCATGGGAGAGCATGTAATGCCTCAGCTTCTTGACTGCGAAGACCAAGGCGAGACAGACCTTCTCAATCGGGGTGTATTTTTCTTCTGCCCCCACTAGCCTTCTGCTAAGATAGTAGAGAGCCTGCTCTTTTCCCTCGTCATTGTTCTAGGTGAGCATTGCCCTCAGTGAGCATTCGGTGGCGGCTATGTATAGAATAAGCGGCCTCTCTTTGACGGGTGCCCCCAGCACAGGCGGGGTCCTTAAGTAGTCTTTCAGCTAATCGAAGGCCTTCTGGCATTCTTGGTTCCAGTCAAAAGGTGCATTTTTCATCATTGATCTGTGGAATGGATGACAGTGCCCTGACAGATTGGAGATAAATCTTCAGATGTATGCCAGCCGGCCTTGCAGGGATCTCAACTCTCCCAGATCCTTTGGAGGAGGTAACTCCTGAATGACTCTTATCTTAAAATGGTTGATCTCGACCCCTCTATATCAGACAATGAAGCCAAGGAACTTCTCACTGGAGACGCTGAAGGCACACTTCATCGGGTTCATTTTCAGCTCATACTGCCGGAGTCTTTCAAAGACGACTCTGAGGTCTTTCAGGTAATCTTCTCTTTTCTTCGACTTGACGACCAAATCATCAATGTAGCATTCGACTTTGTTGTATAGCAGCTCGTCGAATATTTTGGTCATCGCCCGCTGGTAAGTAGCGCCGGCGTTCTTGAGGCCGAAGGGCATTCTTTTGTAATGGAATATTCCTTTGGGTGACCGGAAGGCCGTATGAATTCGGTCATGCTCGGCTATCCAGATTTGGTTATAGCCGGACGATCCGTCCATGAAGGACAAGGCCTCATGGCCAGTGGTTGCATTAATCATGACTTCAGTGATGGGCACCGGGAAGTCATCTTTTGGGCAAGCTTTATTCAGGTCGCGGAAGTCCACGCAAATCCTGATCTGTCTGTTCTTCTTCTTCACCGACACAATGTTGGCCAACCAGGTGGTATATTGGTTTTCAGCTACAAAATCAACATCTATGAGCTTGTCGACTTCTTTGTAAATTTGGTTTATCAGCTCCGGCCTCATGCGCCGGGGAGACTGCTTCACTGGTTCCACCTTGGGGTCAATGGCCAGAATATGTTGAGTCACGCCGGGACTCAGGCCGGGCATCTCCTTATAGTTCCAGGTAAAACAGTCCCAGAACACTTGCAGCAACTTGATATACTATTCCCTCTCCTGTAGAGGAAGAAGGGCACTTAGAAAGGTCGGTCTGGGGTCGCCTTCCGTGCCCAGGTTAATTTCGATAAGTTCATCTACTGTGGCCTGACCGCCATCTTCAATTTCTAGCGGCGCCGGCAATAAGTCGACGAAATCCTGACCTTCGCCATCTTCCGCCTCAAGGACTCCGTAAGTGTCGCCTGGCTCAACCCTGTCGGGCAATGAGGCTTTGCTGTTATTCCCTCGTTCCGGGCTTGTGGGCTGCGACTTCGAGGGATCCTCCTGCGCGGAGAAGCAAAGAAGCTCTCTGAAGTCTTCTTGGTACTTATCATAGACGGCTTCGGCAGGGGCTGGAGTAATTGATTGCCCCACCGGGGGTTGGTTCTTAGCTGCATCTTTAAAAATCAGGTGCTGAACCGACACCATGTGGATGCCTCTGTCGTGACTGTCTGTCACGTGGGGGAGTGGCGGGGTCACTATATAGTCCCCCATTCTGAGCTCATCCGTCTCAATCAGATCCTGAGCAATATCCTTGAAGACGTAGCAGTCCTCGATGGGGTGGCCCAATATTTGGTGATAAGGGCAGAACAAAGGGTCACCACTTCTGCAAGCATCTTGCGGCCTTGGGAGGGTGACTTTGCCATAATAGCAAGCCCATTCGAAGATCCCTCGGGTTTTATTCCTCGGAAAGGAGGAGGGCCTCTGCATTCTCTCCTGTAATGTGGGATTCCGGTCGGCCGGCCGTCCGAATGGGGAAACAGTTGCGCCTCTGGCCTCCTTTCTCTAGTACATAGGGATGTTCGGGGTGGTGCTCGGGGGCAGGTGCGTGCCGATATTCTGTAGGCGGAAGATGCCCCAGATCAAGTCGGACACGAGTGCGGTCACTTCGGCCAGCCGAGCCTTCAGGATCTCGATTTCTCACTGTTGCTGATAGCACAGGGCAAACAGGGCAGAGTCGCACCGAGGGAGGCCCGGGGTCCGGCTTGCTTCTTCGTCTTTTGCATCAGTATCAGACAAAGGCAACGGCGGTCCTCTGCTGTAATCATCCGGGGCCGGTCCCTCAGAAGAGGACGGGGTCTTTCCCTTGTTCCTGCAGGGAGGTGGATTCCATAGGAATACCTCTTCATCCTACTCTTCATTAGCTGAAGGCTTAAGGTGTTGGCGACCTTCGACCTCTTGCGGGCCTGCGGCGCCTATGAGGCTGTTGCCGTTCGGAGCCGAGACCGATATAACGTCGGCTTCGTAGGAATCTTCTAATGAGAAGCCTAATCCCGGGTGCCGGGTGATTTGAAGCAATCTCCGGTCCAGGTTTGGTGGGTTCCACATCTTTTTGAACATGTCCTTCCGACTGGAGAGCTGGCAAAAGGGGATCCCTTGTTTTCTGGTCATTCTGGCTACATGGCCGGTTATGTCAGGTAGCCCCGTGATCGGGACGAGTGGGTCATGCAGTTCGTCGGGGAGTTTACAATCATCGTCCCCTCTGACCGGGTGCTCATTATCCACGTAGAAAATAGTAGACCGTCCCCCGGGGTTAGGCACCTCAAAGGTCTTCAATGGTTCAACCATCTGGCAGTCAACTTCTGCGAGAGGCTTGATGACCCCGAGTGAGACCCTGATGTCCTCTAGCAAGTCTTCGAGGTGCGGCATCCCTGGTGCAGGGTAGATGGGACAAGAGGTGGTTTTGAATACTCCGTCCGCTCCAGAAACAAATGACACTTGGAGGGGAGCCACATAGCCTGGCGGCGGTGGAGGGAACCAACTGTCAGGCTCTGCCTTCTTCTTTCCCTTGTCCAGGGTGACTTGGGAAGTTTGCTTCGACTTCTCTAGATACAAATTGGCGTCTGAGAGATGGCATTTGAACACCTCAAAAGGGTGGAGGTCAGCAAATATTCTCTCCTCCTTCCCATTGCCGGGGTACTTGATGCATTGATGCAGAGTAGACGGCACTACCCTGTTCTGGTGCAGCCAAGGCCGGCCGAGCAATGATTTGTAGGAGGTACTGGAGTTAATCACATGAAACTGGACCTTAATCGTGAAATCACCGAGAGAGAGGTTAAACTTGGCAATCCCCATGGGGACCTCGCACTTCTGGTTGAAGCCAGCAATCTTAACATTCTTGACCTTGACCAAGTGTACATCAAAGTAATGTTTCTGGTATATCCGGTAGGGGAGTATGTTCACTGCCGCCCCAGGGTCAATCAATACTTTGTTGATGGGATGCCCATTCAGCTGCCCCCTCATATAGAGTGTCCTGTTGTGATTGCAGGTAGGTAGGAGCATATCTTCTTCTGTGAAAGCCACAGCTACCTCGGGTGACATTTCCGCAAGGCAGGCTTCCACATATGCTAGTGTCTGGAGCGCTGCGATGACGGCCTGCCGTGTCTCTTCATCCAGGGACAGGATCTCCCAGACGGTGAACCTGGCTGGGATCTTCTTCAGGTGCTTGACTATTCTGTTGCTAGCTCGGACCTCGAGCACCTTCATCTCTTCGGCTCTATTGCGCCTGCCCTTAGTCTGGGCCTGGGGAGCCGGCTTAGCGGGTGCTTCCTCCACCGGGTCAGGTATCACTTGAGCTTGCGGGGCCTGGTGGGTCACTTCCTTCTCTTGCATGAACTCGGCAAGGTTTGGGGTGTTGTCAGGTTCTTCCCTTGACCGAGAAGGAATTACTACCAGCAGGGCCGGGAGGCTACTTGCTTCTTTGATCTGCCAAGACTCGTGGGGGCATGACTGCCTCCCCCCTTGAGTCGTGAGGAATTCAATAAATGAAGGGACATTCTGGCCGACCGGCTCCCCGGGGTAGAGACCCGAGGGAGGGGGAATCTCCATGCCTTGGACCCTAGGTTCAGGAATATGATATGGTTATTCTCCCCTGAGCAGGATGTTATGGTTGGCCTAAGGAGGGCGTCCCCATTTCCTTCCCGACCTAGTGGCATGCTAGAAGGTGGATGCTTCTGCCTGATTCACTTCTGATGGTTCAATGGGCGACTCTTGCTCTTCTTCCCCCAGGGAGAGGGCAACGTCAAACAGTGCTGATAGGGTGTTGCAGGAGGGAGCAACCCCGCTCTTCTTCTTGTTTCTGGGCCTTCTCTTCTTCTTTTTCTTCTTTTCTCCGGTGGCTGGCAACTGGCCTTCGGGGGGTTCGCCCCATAAGAGAGGCTCTTCCTTTGCCTCGACTTCTGCCCCCGGAGCTAGTTCGAGTGACTCGAACTCCTTCCAAGGGACATACTCCTTCAGCTCCACAGGCTGGATTTCGGGCTGTTCATAATCTTCGAGCCCATCAATAATGGCCTGGAGTCTTTCCACCGCAGGACTGGTCTCTTTGTGCACCCTCATCGGGGTATGCCTCTTCCTGTTATTAGTGAAACGCCGCACGACTAGCCGGGGGGCTGTATCATGCCAAACAGGCGTCACTGGCGGGGGAACTGGTCGAGGTGTGGCACCCCTTATATGAACCTCCGGCGTGGGCCAGGGGGCTTGCCTTCTTCTTCTATTCCTTGTCGACGCAACCTGCCAACCTCCTTGGTCTTGAGCTGGCACCATGATAAAAGCTTCATACGTCGCAGTTGTACTGGCCTCTACCCATTCCTCCGACAGCTGCTGGTAAAGAGAGGTCATGTTAACAGAAGTGCCGAGGTTTGGCATCTCGTGCGGCTGTGGAGGATCCACCTTGTGCTCCCCCATGTCCAGCTCTCCCTTGTCAATCAAGGATTCGATGATATCCTTGAAGATATAACACTCCTCGATAGTATGCCCCAACATCTAGTGGTACGGGCAGAAATGAGGATCATCCTTTCTTTTTATGTCGCCAGGCCTCTTTGGTTCTGGCAATGTGATTTTATTGTACCTGGTGGCCCATTCAAACAAGATCCGAGACTTATCTCGAGGAAAAGAATACAACTTATTCCTCATTTTCTTCTGCAGGGAGGGACCCTCCCGCCATTCAATAGCCCTGGTCGGAGGTGGATTGGCCGTCTCCTTGGCCTTCTCTGTCTGTTTCTCAAAAGCTTGAAAGTCCAAGGTGTGGACTTCCGGTGGCATCGGCTTCTTCTCGGCCTGCCTGGCCCTTTGACTTGATACAGTTGGAGCGGAAGAGTATCGAGCAAGGAACGCCTCGATCTCCGCCACTATATTGTTTAAGCGGTTAAATGACCTTACTTCAGCACCAATCATTCTCTCAAGGATTTATTTCTTCAGGTTCTACTTACAGATTTGCACCGCGTCCTCCTGATGTGGGGGATGTCTGCATCTCATGCTGAGGTTCCTCCACCTCTTTATGTAGTCGAGGGCCGACTCATCATTTCTTTGCCTCGTGGCGTAGAGTTCTTCCACGGTGACCTCCCGTTCAGCTATGTAGAACCTTTCTTTAAATTTCTTTTGCATATCGGGCCAGTCTGCAATGGACCCGGTGGGCAGGCTCGAGTACCATTCGAAAGCAAGCCCGGTAAGTGTTTAGCCAAAGAATTTGAGAAGGTAGGCTTCATCTGCAGCTAGATCCCCCATAACATTCACATAGTAGGTAATGTGCTCCCTAGGAGACCCTTGCCCATTGAATTTTTCAAATTTCGGCGGCTTGGTGATACCGGCCGGGAGTCTCTTGGCAGCATAGTGTGCCGGATAGGGTACCCGATACACATCGAAGGGCGTGTGATCGTTGTCACTCCTTTCTACCAGCTTCATATCTATCATCTGTTCAAGCATCAGTCTGTTCACCGCCGTCGGGTCCACCGGGTTCGGGTAGAAATGAGCGGGTTACGCCAACGGCGTTGTTAACACTGTCGCCTGAGGTGCAATGGTGGATCCCTAGAATGGTAGGTTCGGCGGCGGGGCCAGAGTTGCATGCTGTGGCTGGTGCAGGGGCATGCTCCCGGTGTAGCTGGGGATCGGTGGAGACACCGTCGCCTGTGGAGACGCTTCCGAGGCTTGACCGTTGCCCCCAGGGGTCTCTGGTAATGCTTCGGTCTGCCCGGATGTCGAGGGTTGAGCAGCTCTATCGGTCAACTGCTTCCGTAGCAACTCGATCTCTCTTTGATATTGCTACATCATAAGTAACACAGCGGGGTCACTCATTAAGAGGCTAGGGGTGGCCCCTCTTTCTTCAGCTGGCGTCTCTTCGGACGAAGTGGATGGTCCTCCCGTGGTGCCTTCAGTAATGACATTGGCGGCCAGGGCCATTGACGATTCCCCATACTCAGTTCCTTCAGTGTGAGATTGTGTCTTTTCAGTTGCTGCTTTCCCTCTTTTGGTGAGAGGTCCTGGCCTTGCCACAAGTCTGGCCATTTCTTCGGGCTCGGTCGGTAAGGCCCCGTACTGGCCGAATACTCCTGCCATATTGCAAGTATAGACCCTTAGGTCTCTGCCTCTTCTTGCTGCTCCTCTCGACGTCCCCCCCGGGAAGACCAACCTGTCAAAGACCGACCCCCGTGGCCTCACTTCCTCCCTCAGCGGGGACTGATAACGCTCTTCAGAGCAGTTCCTTGACTCGGCACTAGGCACGGGTCGGGCTTCTTCTTCTTCAAATGCGGAGGCTACTGCCCCCAGTAGTCTCTGGCGACCCAAGGGAGTGCTCCCCGGGCCCCGCAAGTAGCTTCTCAGGCCTGCTCCACTCCTTCCCAATCTTGATCAGGAGGAGAGGCTGGGTGGCACTGCCCTGTCGACAACAATAGGCATATGGGCCGCAAGCTCCGCACGGGCAGCATGGTAGTGACGTCGATGGTGTCGACGGTGGGTGTTCTCCGGCAGGGCCAGTGTGACCAATGCCGGTTGGTAGACGGGGGCTGATGTCTTAGCCCGGTCTGCATGTTGAGCCCTTGCCGGGCGAAAGGTGCTGGGCCCTACCCGGAATGGTGAAGAGAACCGGGGTGCCTTGGGGACCCATGCATGCTTGGCTTTATTCGGCCTAGCGGCCGGTTGATGCTGTGGTGCAATGGCTGGAGTTGCGGGCGTCATCCTGCCCTCCATCTTCCCCAATGGCTGGAAGGAATTGCGCACTGGTACGGCGGGGACGACGCGTTCCAGATCATCTCGGAACGTGGCTTGGTGAGGTGCACTCGGATAGTCCCGATGACAGCATACTTGCCGGTGCTGGAGACCCGGCCTCGGGGTGATGTGGTTGCGTGGCTCCTCCGGAGCCTCCTCTGATGAGAGGCTGAGCCCGGGCGAGACAGGGCGACGGCTTGGTGCAGGTGGTGCACGTTGCAGCTCAGCGTCCTCGCGGAGACGGTCTTGGGAGGTTCAGCCGTTGGTCGGCCGGCAGCAGCTTTGGCGGCCCCCTGGATGGAGGCGTTGCCTTCGACCCCGTCAGACGCTTCCACATCCAACAGGTGCGCGAAGGCCACTCCCAAAAAGTTGGGGAAGCCGACCGAGGGAGGGAAGCTCCCGAAAGCGAGGGGGATGGCCAAGTAGCAATTCTACACATGGCTCTCGACGGGTTGCCGGCCGAAAGTGAGTGCCATCCCGACGTTCGTAAAGCAACCTGCATTTGCATATCACAGGATTAGTATTACAAGAAGGGGGCTGTGGAGCCCTTAGTTCCGGCAAAGAGATGAAGGGTGATCCCAATCCCACCGGGCGTGCCAGACTTGTGGACGCACTAATATTCACTTATTATGTTGCTCGTTTATTTAAGTGCGTGGGCGTGCCAGTCACAAAGTGACGATTTATTCGGGCCCCGAGGAGCCACGGGTGCGCTCGATCTGACTCGGTCAGGCGATTGTGTGGTTCGGGTCAGGGCTGAGACCCATTGTGCCATAAAGGACACAACGTCATTTACATCCCCTCGAAGAGGGGAATACCCTTGATTAATTGCCGGAAATAAGGGCTCCACGGCCGAAAGAAATACTAATTAATGTGGGGAGGAAACAACCGTCGGGCTATGCGGTGAGCCCGAGGTGAGGGCATGAATACTCAGATTATGTCGGTCACTGATGGACCATTCCATGTTTGGATAAAAGTCCATACAGAAGACAAGACGGTAACGGGGGATGAATCCATGCAAATGTCCGCCAAGGGACGGCAATTTTAATGCAAAATGGGGGGCTCAGGTCCTAATGAGAAAAGGGGGAGACCTTGGCGAGATGTTGGCCTGGGACAAGGCCGGGCAGTAACCATGACAGGAGGAATAGCTCCCCGGGGCGAAGCCCAGCCTGCGAAGACATCACTAATATTCCTGGGTCCGGAATCCGAGGGGGAGAGACTACTGCCACACGATTGTATTCACAATGGTTGTTAAAGCTTGCTATTATCATTTATTTATTGACGCTACCCTTTCTTTGTTGATTGCCTTTTATCACCCAGCGACCGTGAGTTCTTCTCATGTTCCTTATTACCCCCCTTTTTATTATTATTCCCCTCACTTTTGTTATTATTTTTTTCCTTTTTTTATTATTATCTTGATTGGGACCACCCCCTTTTGTCTTATCATTATTATTATTATTCATCATTCCTTTTATTATATAGCCCCCCTCTTATTACATATATATATGTATTCATTAGAGAGATGATGGAGTGTACCGCTGTACGGTAGAAGGTGTGCCACTGGAGGGTGGAGACTAGGGTGTACCGCTGTACGGTTGGGAGGTGTGTTGCTATGGTCTTTGGAGGAGGGGGGGGGGCAAAGTCTGTTCATGCAAGGGGACGAGGTCAGTGCAATGCTAAGCATAGTCAGTGCAGCCTTGGGGGGGATGTATCGATGCAAGGCATGTTGTATCGGTGCAATGCATGTTCATGCAAAGGGGGGCGAAGTCAGTGCAATGCTAGGCATAGTTGGTGTGGCCTGGGGGCTGTATCGGTGCAATGCATGTTGTATCGGTGCGACGTGGGTTCATGCAAGGGGACAAGGTCAGTGCAATGCTAGGCATAGTCAGTGCAGCCTGGGGGCTGTATCGGTGCAACGCACGTTCATGCAAGGGGGAGGTCGTGCCGCTGGATGGTGATTTGGAGTGTGCCGCTCAGGGCCGGCCAAGGGAAGTTAGGGGAGCTAGGTATGCTGCTGAAAAGTTAAGAGAAGTGGACAGTGCCGCTGGTGAGGGAAAGAGCGTACCGCTGAAGGCAGGTAGGAGCGTACCGCTGGAGGGTAAGGGAGGTATGCTGCTCAAAAGGCAAAGGAGAGCGTACCGCTGGAGGCAGGTGGGAGCGTACCGCTGGGAAGAATGGAGAGTAAAACCAAGCAAAGTATGCTATTCAAAGAGTAGGCCAGGGTTCGAGAGAGGGTCCCTTGTTCAGTTCATGATGAAGAATCTTACATGGTTAAGCTTTCAGTTTCCTGTCATGAGATTGAGTCCCAAGTTATACTTAGCGATGCAGTTCTTGAACTCTTGTTCAGTTCAATTCCTTGAATTTTGTATAGTCTTTTTAGTTGATTAAAGTGTCTCATTGTTGTTTAGTCCATCTGTTTGCTGCTTCTTTTCATCCTTTAAATTTATTATTATTCCTGACGAAAATTCGGCAGCATCTCCCCTTGACCCGGGAGGTAAGGGAATAACAAGGAACACGCCCATAGGGAGTGACATGAACCAACAACTGAGGTGGGTGCCTGGGCAGCCACCTTTAGGGAAACTTCGAAAAACTCAAGGAAACTGCCGAACGAGAAACAAGTAGGCTAATGCCAGCCACGAGTACATCGGAGAAATGACAGCCAAGGCGTGCCGGGCTGGCAGCCAAGGGTGTACCGCTGGCAGCTGGAGGGAGTGTGCCACTGAGCGAACAAGGGGGGGGTGCACCGCTGAGCAGACCCAGGGAGGAGTGTACCGCTGGGCTGACCCGGAGAGGTGTACCGCTGGGCGATCAGAAGAGGCATGCCGCCGAACAGCCCGAAGGGAAGCATGCCACTGAAGGGTTCGTGCAGTAGGGTGGTAGGAGGCTGGAATGGGTGTATGTGCACCGTGGACTTTGGAGGAAAGGCTGGGGATCCCTCTGGCCGACAGATGGGTGACACACGCCAAGTAGAAGACCTCGTAAACTTCAACAGGTTCTGTGGGAAGAAAAAGGGAATTTCATTGGAGAGCATCACGAAAAGGAGGGGGGAGGTTAACCTTGTATCATCAAGCTAGACACACCAACCGTATGCCTATGCGGGCCAAAGACATGGGAGAACTAACGAAACAGGGAGTTAGGCAGCTAAGGGAGCATGTAACCAGAATTACAGACCACCCATGGGGAGAAAAAGACAAATGCAACTAAAAAGAGCAAAGCCAAAAGACGCTTCATTCATGGCAAACTCAAAATAACGAAGATCGTGGCCTGACGGCCTAACATGATTCAGTACATTCAAAGAAACGGGGAAGAGAAAAGAAGAAAATTTGGGGAGAGGGTCAGGAGGAGGAAGGGTGATCATCCCCTTCACCACCATCCTTCCCACTCCATTACACAACACCCTCTCTCTTTTTTTTGCTCTCCTCTACCTTCTTCTTCTTCTCTTCTTCTTCTTCTCTGCTCTGGTGCTCTCTTCGAACGGGTGTCTTTGCATGCCCCTTTTCTCTCTTGCATTGTGAAGCTTTTTATACGTGTGGCGTTGACGGGGAACCTCATGATGGCATCTCAATCCGAGGTTGACCCGAGTCTCATCTTCGTCAGGTGGGGATCTTCCTCGTCCAACCTGAGGGGGACACGATGGCATGATGCTAGCTGGCATTGAGGTGGCCACACTGCGCGCCAAGGGGGCCCTTCTAGTGACTGTTGAGTTATCCGCCGGTCTGCACCGTGGAGGGGGATTCACCGCTGTGTCGTTGAAGGGGCATGATGCCTGTGCCGCGGGAGGGCTTGTCTGCAGCGTGCCGCTGGAAGGGGCACAATGGCTGTGCCGCTGGGGCACTTGAGACCGTGCCCCTGAAGGGCATGATGCCTGTGCCGCTGGAGGGCTTGCCTGCAGCATGCCGCTGGAATGGGATAATACATTGTGCCGCTGGGGCAGTCCAGGGGGCGTGCCGCCGAAGGCCTTTGAGGCTGTGTCGCTGAAGGGCATGGCATGGGGGTGTGCCGCTGGAGGCACATGAGGCTGTGCCGCTGAAGGACACAACGGGGGCGTGCCGCTGGAGGCGCCTGAGTAGTGTGCCGCTGGAGGCACCAAAGGTGTCGTTTTGAAAGGGGCCTTTGCTTTTGCTTCAGAAACTTGAAGTTGTACATTCTTTGGGATTGTTACTTCACCGTTAGGGATCCGAGGGTGGGTCCGTAGCAGTGTATAAATTGAGGAGGATATCATGCGCTTTCTCTGTCATTTAATGCGCCCGTGCAAATGTGAGAATTTGTCAGACGGTAGTGTTCCCCGGGGCCTTGGATGACTAATCTTCCTGGGTTTTCTCTTTCTGACCTTGACGTTGGTTTGGGGGCTTGGCGGGACATATGGGCGTACAATTTTATACGTCCACAACTCTCCCCCTTTGTCATCAGCAAATAAGGAGGATAGAAGAAGACTGAACAACATTCTATGTAAAGGTTCAGGATATGAGCAAATTATGGAACAGTTCTTCAGGTATGCGAATCAAGCAATGTGCATTTTTGATATCATTCAGGTTTAACAGATATAGAAAGTAGAGTGAATTCATTGACTCTCTGAAATAGGGCTATAGCATCCGTTTATAGCAAAGAACCTAAGTCACATAACCATAATAAACTAGTTCAAGACTATATCTTACTGATTTCAGAATCAATGAATATCAAGAGGAGTTACCTGAATTTGTATTGAGGTTAAACGGTTGACACTTTATAACAATTTGAACTTGAAGGGTTACAACATACTATTTCACTTTTGATTTTTAATCTGAACTCGGTGAACAGACAAGTGTCATTTATGCCGTTGACATTAAGGGTACACGTGTGCTAGACGCAAGTACCCCCAGTTACTAAGCATAAACTACTATATCTGCCTCTGATCAAAAACTACCAAGATGATTTGCACCTTTGACATTAAAGGTACACGTTTATCAAACGTCAACACCCCCAATTACTCAGTGAAACCAGCTCTATATATTTGACCATGTAATCAGAGATAATATGAATCACTTCATGACATGAGGTCCTCTCCACTTCTTTGATGGAGGGTTCAGTTTCTTAGTGTAGTTTAGTCATTGCTCTTCCACTTTGTTCATCTCTTTCATTATAGATTTCATTTTTGCTGCCCTTTTTTACTTTTCAAAGTGACTTGTTTAAAAATAATACCCATTCTAGTCGACCCAATCTAGACATCACTAAAACTGTAATGTTCAGATACTGTAAAGATCTTTCCTATTAAAATCATGGAAGAAAGGTTAAGAGCTATAAATGTTTTCTATCACCTTATTTTCTGAGTAACAGTTTTTGACTTTACAGTCTATTAAAATTAAACCTTTAGTTCATTCAAGGAGCAAATGATATTCTTAGTAATTGGTTCATTGTCATGAGTATGAATTATTTCAAGTCTTCTTTTATAAGAATCTTTTTTTAAAATAAATAAAAAAAGATTCTTATAAAAGAATACTTGAAATAATTCATACTCATGACAATGAACCAATTACTAGACTATCATCCATTCTGAGTGCGAGAAGTAGATGATAAAGTGCACAATTAGCTCAAGGGAATTTCAAGGAGAGAGAAGTTCCATGCAAGGCCCATTGATAACAAATGTACATAATGCCATGTGATAATAGCTTCTGAGAATTAGAAGAGAGTAGAAAGGGTTGAACTCAGATCAGACTCTACTTAACTCTCCCTAACATCATGATGCATCGACTTTGATATGCAAAAAACCAGACCTTGCACCGACCTTAACAAGTAGGACGTAGACAATGCACCGACTGTGTATGCAAATGATGTGAAGATGCATCGACTATGACATGTGAAGACACGAGGTGCATGGACTTTCATGTGGCTTAAACACATGATGCACCGACCTTGTATGCAGAAAACTCACAATATGCAACGACTTATACTCCGTGTAAGAGTATGCATTGAACTTAAAAACTCAACAGTGCAAGGTAAGCATATGACATTTCAACTATGCGAAGCAATTGTTCAGACATCAGAAACTATTTATTCAAAATTCAGAAACAGGTTGACACAAAATTATTCCCAAAGCAATTCAAGTCAAGTCAAGAATGAAATCAAAAATCATCGTCATGCTGAAATTTACATAGCCCCAATTCTCTTCTTAGATATTTCAATCTTTCATTTCCAAGAGACTTAGTAAAAATATCAGCAATCTATTTTTCGGTTTCAACAAAATGTAATTCAATTTCATTCTTGCTTACTGTATCTCTAAGAAAATGGTATTTGATTTCAATGTGCTTAGTCCTAGAGTGATGAACAGTATTTTTGGTAAGGCAAATCGCACTAATATTATCACATAAAATTGGAATACATCCCAAATTTATTTGATAATCTGAAAGTTGGTGCTTGGTCCATAGTACCTGAGCTGTACAATTCCCTGCAGCGACATATTCTGCCTCTGCAGTGGACAAGGCAACTGTGTGTTACTTTTTGGAAGCCCAGGATACTAGGCAACCGGCTAGAAATTGGCAATAGCCACTAGTGCTTTTCATATCTACCTGACACCCAGCATAGTTTACATCAGTGTATGCTAGAAGCTCTAGCTCACACTTAGCAGGGTACCAAAGCCCAAGCTCTCGAGTGCCTGATAGATACCTGACAATCCTTTTCACTGCACTAAAGTGAGACTTCTTAGGACTAGCCTGAAATCTAGCACATAAACACACCGCAAATTGTATATCAGGCCTAGATGCAGTAAGGTAAAGAAGGGATCCGCTCATACCTCTATACAGCTTGTTATAAACTGTTTTACCTTTGGAGTCTTCATCAAGACTTGTTGAAGTACCCATTGGTGCTACAATTTCCTTGAGGTTTTCAAATTTGAACTTCTTCAGCAGGTCCCTTATGTACTTAGACTGGGTGATGAATGTTCCATCTTTGGTTTGTGTCACCTGCAGTCTAAGAAACAATTTTAGCTCACCCATTAAGCTCATCTCAAATTCTTGTGTCATCAAATCAAAAAATTCCTTACACATCTTCGGGTTAGTTGAACCGAAAATAATATTATCCACATATATTTGAACTATGAGAATGTCTAGATGACATACCTTGGTAAACAACGTTTGGTCAATCTCACCTCTTGAAAAAAAATTTCAGTAAGGAATTTGCTAAGCCTGTCATACCAAGCTCTAGGAGCTTGCTTCAAACCATAGAGAGCTTTATTCAATTTATAAACATGACTAGGGAAATCTAAACATTCAAAACCAGGAGGTTATCTTACAAAGACATCCTATTTTATTTCCCCATTTAAGAAGGTAGATTTTACATCCATCTGCTGGAGAGTTATTCCTAGAGACCATGCATAAGCAAGTAAAATCCTAATTGCCTCTAACCTAGCTACAGGGGCAAAAGACTCTTCGAAGTCAATTCCAAATTCTTTATTGTACCCCTGAGCTACAAGTCTGACTTTATTCTTAACCCCATTTCCCTGCTCATCAGTTTTATTTCTAAAAACCCATTTAGTCCCAATGACAGTCCCATGATCAGGAGGTGGGACTAGGTGCCACACCTTGTTCCTGTCAAACTGATTCAGCTCCTCGTGCATCGCATTGATCCAATGCACATCATTTAGGGCACTGTCAATGGTCTTGGGTTCTACATGAGAAACTAATGCAAATGCATTCAATTCATTTTGAGCTCGAAAGTAACCTCTGGTCCTAGGGGATTCATGCAAGTTACCAATGACATTATCTACAGGATGGTCTCTAAGAAATCTAACATTGATAACTTGATTACCTTGACCTTCATTTACCTCTCCCTGAACAGCAGGCTCCTTTGCATTGTTATCTTCGGGTTCATCTTCCTGATCTGATTGGTCTGCAGGCTTTCCTTCCTTCAGAATTTCTCCATCATCCTCTTTCCTGCACAGACCATTATCAGATTTAGTCAGGGTTTCATCAAAGACTACATGTGGAGACTCTTCAACAGTTTTGGAATTTAGATTGTACACCCCATATGCTTTAGTAGTTTCAGAATATCCTAAGAAAATTTCTGGATCACTTTTAGGTTCAAACTTATCAAGGTCTCTTTTATCATTGACATGAATAAAACACCTACAGCCAAAGACCTTGAAGTGAGCAAGTGAAGGTTTCTTACCCTTGAGGATTTCATATGGAGTTTTCTAGATAAACGGCCTTACCATGGCTCTGTTAATTACATGGCATGCAGTATTGACTACCTCTACCCAAAACTTCCTTGGTAGGCTACCTTCCACTAACAGAGTATGGGCCATCTCCACAAGAGTCTGGTTCCTCTTTTTCACTACTCCATTTTGCTCTGGTGTTCTAGGGGAGGAGAACCGATGAGTGATTCCATTGTCCCTGCAAAAATCATCAAATTATGAGTTTTCAAACTCACCGCCATGATCAAATAAAATATTTTCAATTGGATTTTCATTTTTCTGTTTGATTTTCAAATAGAACTCCTGAAATTCTGTGAATGCATCATTTTTATGAGTAAGGAAAAATACCCAAGTAAACCTAGAGAAGTCATCAACAAGTACATATCCATATCTCCTACCTGACAAGTTGACAGATCTTATGGGTCCAAAAAGGTCCATATGAATCAGCTCATAAGGTTTGGAAGACATGTTTTCAGTTCTAGATTTAAATGATTTCCTAGTTTGCTTGGACTGTGTGCATGCATCACAAACTTTATTTTCCTTTTTGAATGAAATTTCAGGGAGTCCTCTAACCATGCTATGTTTATTCAATTTATGCAAAATAGTATAGCTAGCATGGCCTAATATGCGATGCCACAAATATGCTAAATCATCTTTATTTGTAGTGAGGCACATATTAGAGTGAGCAATGTCATCTAAATCTACCAAGTAGATGTTATTTACTCTTTTTCCAGAAAACTTAACTACATTAGAATCTGGTTCAAAAACTTTGCAATTATGAGAATCGAAGACTACCTTATGTCCTTTATCACATAGCTGGCTGATACTAAGTAAATTGTATGTAAGACCATCAACCAGCAACACCTCCTCAATGCAGCAGGTAGTACACTTACCTATCTTACCTGACCCGATGATTTTACCCTTTGTATTTCCTCCGAAGGTGACAAGGCCTCCACTCTTCTCAGTCAGCATGTAAAATTTAGCCTTGTCTCCTGTCATATGTCTGGAGCAGCCACTATCTAGGTACCACATGTTGTGCTTGGCTGCCAGGCATACCTGCAATCACAATCACGGAGAAAAGTTTGGAACCCAAAAATGTTTGGGCTCCAGAGCAGATGCTGAGCTATTCAAACAAGACAACAAATTCCTTGGAATCCACATCTGTTGAAACCTTGTTTGTTTGCTGGATTTTTCAACATTCTTTTTATTGTTTCTCTTCCTTTCAGCATTGACAAATTGAGTTTTTCCTTTCTTCTTTTGTGTCCTGGCACCATGGTTATTAGCAGTGCGAGTTTGTTTGTGCCAGTGCCTAGGCCAATGAGCATTCAGAAAGTTGTGGCCAGTGTTGGTCCTAGGCTGACCGAAAGGAGTTTGTCTGCTAGGAGCCCATGTCCTAGACTTCCTAACCCAGTTCATGGTTTGAGGTCTGTAACTCTGAGTCGGATATAGATGAAATTCAGACCTCCCTTGTATTCTGTTCCATCCAGACTTATTGATATGATGTGACTGTGCATGATAATGGGTGTGATAGGTCTGAACTCTGGGTTGATAGAACTGACTCGATTGACCCCTAATCTGAGCCCTTCCCTGAGGAGTGGAACAGTGTGTACTAACATGGCTGGACTCACCAACTTTCTGCTTGCCCTTGTCTTTGGTAGTGGGTATTTTGGAATTAGCATTTCTAACTGTAGAATTTCCACAGTTCATCTTAATAAGTGGTCTCTTCTCCTTCTCAGCCACAAATGAGATTGTTTTCAGTTCAAGGCTTTTCTTGGCTGTGAGATTAAAGTCGAGACCCTCTTTTCTGTAATTAACTTTAGACCCCAACATAGCATTCAAATTTTCTGTACCTTGGGTCATGCTTTCAATCATTTTCTGTTTGTCCTAATTATCTTTTTCAGATTTTTCTATCGTTTTCTTCAATTCACCATTAACACACAACACATCATCATATTTCTCATTTACAACTTTCATTTCATTCTCACATTTCTGCAATTTAAGTTTCAATTCATCAATGTCATTTTTCAGCATTTCATTTTCTTCTCTAGCATCAGTCAAGGCAATTTTCATGTCATTAGATTTAGCACAAGTTTTCTTTAGCATGTCATTCTCAGTTTCAAGATAGGCAACTCTATCAGACAAAGTAGTATCATTCATGAAAGAACTAACTTTCTTCCTTAAATGTCTATTTTCTTATCTGATGTCATCAGCTTTAACAAATCACCATATGCATCCTCCCAATCAGCAATAGTATAATGTTCAAAGAGAGAGGATACTTCATCAGCTTCTTCTTCACTGTCACCATCTTTAGCCATCAGGCAGATTGGCTTTTCTTCATCTTCACTTTTCGAGGTACAGCTCAAGGTGTCCTCGTCCTCATCGCTCCAGGTACTCACCATGGCTTTCCTATTAGGATTCTTCTTCTTGACTTTCTCCTTAACCTTCTGGAGCTCCGGGCAGTCTACCTTTATATGGCCCGCCTTCCTATAGTGATAGCAAACATTAGTATCAATTTTCTTTGCAGGATTAGATTTATACCTGGTTTGCCTTCGGTCACCATATTATCTTCGGCCAAAATTTCTTCCTTCCTTTCTCAGAAACCTTCTGAACTTTCTGGTCAGCATTGCTAATTGATCTCCTTCGAACTCTGACCCAGAGAGACTCTGATCGCTTGACAATCCACTGTAACTGGATCGACTGGAACTAGCCTTCAGCGCTATAGGCTTCTTCTTCTTCTCCAGCTCTTCGGCCTTGGGCAGATTCATCTCGTAAGTCATCAATGAACCGATAAGCTCGTCTACCTTGGTGTTCTGAAGATCTATGGACTCTTCAATCATAGTTACTTTGGTGTGCCAAATCGGAGTTAGAGATTGCAGTATCTTCCTCACTATCTCATAATCAGAATAATTTTTTCCCAAGCTTCTAAGACCATTGGTGATTATCGTGAGACGTGCGTACATCTCTGTAATGGTATCGCTGGGCTTCATTCTGAATGCTTCATATTCCGAGACCAGTAGATTCGCCTTGGCCTCCCTCACCTGCGAGGTTCCTTCGTATATAACCTCTAGTTTATCCCACATTTCCTTTGCAGTCGAGCATGACGAAATCCTGGAGAACTCTGTGGGGTGAAGAGCGCACTGAATTACGTTGATGGCGCTCCAGTTAAGACTGGACTTTCTGATTTCCTCTCTCGTCCCAACATCCTCGTTCGGGTGCAGCTTGAACGGTCCTTTGCTTACCACCTTCCAGATTTCATAGTCCTTCACCCTCAGAAAGACTTACATACAGTTCTTCCAGTACGCATAGTTAGATCCATCAAAGTATGCGGACTTTATGGTAGAATGTCCCTCAGCCGTCATCCCTCTAGCATCCATGGCCGTTTCCTCTTTAGGATGTTGATCCCTGGAAAAGAGTTAGGCTCTGATACCAACTGACGAGTGATCTAGAGGGGGGTGAATAGATCAATCACCCAATAAAAATTACCACAGTAGCTACCAGTGCGAAATTAAAACAAGCTACTACAGGACAGTCTGAAAGCACTCAATCGCAACCAAAATATACCTAATCAAGTAGATCAGTCCTTATGCGATCCTAAACAACCATCTACTGAGTGATGATCAGAATGCCACGATGAACACAAGTCACAAAGCAATCGCACATAAGACAAGAGGTTTTAGGTGGTTCAACCTCAATCCAGAGGTCTACGTCCACCCCACACTCAAACCAGAGTGTGGCTTCACTACTGACTCACAGCTTGCCACTGATCCACAGCTTCGGGGACGGATCCCTACAACCCGTTGAGCTTCACAGCTTGCTATCCAAAGGAATCCTCCTCTGCAACCGTTGAGGATTACAGCTTAACCTGTCCAGAGGAATCCACCTCTGCCCGCTAAGGATTACACCTTAACCTCTACTGACACACAGCTTGAACAAGAGTTTCAAAAATGAAATGAAACAAAGCAAAAATCAGGAAACCCAAATGGGAATGTAGCTCAACAACGAGCAAGATCAGCTCCGGTTCTGAACCTGGAGACTGATGCGGACACTCTCTAAAAGTCTTCTCTCCAAACTCTCTTCCTTTTTCTCTTCTCAGATTTGCTCTCTATCAATCTAGATCGGGCTTGCTCTTGTTCTCACTCAGCTTCTTCTCCCAATATTTCACTCAACTCTTCTGCCGCGATCAGTTCTTCTTTTTAACGAGCATCTCCTTATTCATGGGCAACAGCAGAGAGGTAGGACGCGTGCTCACCATGGTTCCCGCCCAATTGCCTTATCCAGATCTGACGTTCCTAGGCCACGTGGCAGCATCCCAGCTTGACTACTTTCCACGTGTCACGATCTTGGCACATCTTCTATTCTTGGATCACGTGCCTTTCTTAACTTCCTCGAACAAGTATCCTGTCAAAGTATCAGACTCAATGTTAGCTTATGACAGTTTTATAAGAGATAAAGAGATTGCACGGAGTTGAAATATAGTCAGAACTGAAGTGCACAGACTCAACACATCATTTGATTATATGTGCACGGACTTAATGTACACGCAGCAAACATATGCACAGACATGATCCCAGCGCAGGACTACAAAGTGCACATACTACGTGTGTGCGAAGCACAAACACTGTACTAACTAAATGTGCCGTGAGCAACCTTGCACAGACTTACGACTCACAGACTACTCATGCACAGACAAGCCAACAAAGTGTGTACCGACTTTATGTGCATGGTGCAAAGGTTGCACCGACTTGATAGCGTGCGACAGCAATTGTTGCACCGACTTGCTATGCCTAGAGCTCAACATGCACGGACTTAGTCACGTCTATCAACGAAGATTGCACCGACTTAACTAGTGCACTGATCTAGATATGGACTAACAGAGACATGCACCGAGGTCCCATGAATGTAAGGTAGAACGTGCACCGACTGTGTGCAAGCGTGCAGTAGCAAAAAATGCACCGACCTTGTACTGCCTAAGACAAGACATGCACCGACCCTTGCGTTGATATGCACCGACCTTAGTCAGCCTAAAGCTGAACTAGCATCGGTTGGAACAGTGAATTGCACAGATCTTATACGCATGAGATGCACCTTATGCACGGACTTAATACAGAATGAACTAAGTGTTGCACTGACTCTGTTCTTATGCAAAGACTACGTATAAAATGCCAACAACATTTATGATCAACTGACATAAAAGAGTCATCAAAATGCATATCAAAATACGCATATCATCATGTCAAGATAAAGTTGACAAAGTCAACACTTTAGTCAACCAAGTCAACCTAGACTGTTGCCATCACTCAAAACTATCCATCATGTTGCCAATCATTTAAAATAATTCAGCCCAAAGTAGTACACATACTGCTTATCAATCCAGAGGAGATTCAGCATTCTCCCCCATCATACCATCTTAGAGGAGACCCAACAAAATAATGTATCCTTACCTTAGTTCCACGCGAGCCAAATGTAAGGGTCGCGCATATGAAATCTAGGGTCTATTTATAGGGTTTGACTAGGGTTTCGTGGATTTGATCAATTCTAGAGTCCCTAGTTGGCATTATCTAGACTTCTGAGAGTCCTTAAGATGCTTACTAGTCTTCCCATCTCAATCTCTAGGAGATAAAACATTAAAAATCTAATCTTTTTGCTCTTTCTTCAACTCACGGAACTAACAGTAGTTAGTGGTCTAGGACTGGTCCGCCAAATGTCCCTTAGCGGTTTTACGATAGACTGTTATTATATTTGGGCGCCGAATTTGAATTTAATTCAAACTCTATTTTTTGGTTTATCCACTTAATTATCTAAACAATTAGTATTTATCCTTATATTCTGTGAATAAACTAATTAACCTTCTAGAATATGGGCCAAACTTCATGGGCTTGGTCCTTAAGTCCTTTGGGCTTTACTTAAATAGGCTAGGTTAATTGGTTATCACACTTGGGCCTTAATAATGATTTATTTAACCCAAAAATTTATTTATTAATCCAATTTGGTCTTTAAAAATTCCTAAAAAATATTTAAATAATTCAAAAATAGTTTATAAAATTTTCGGGGCATTACACCCTCCCCCACCTAAGAGAATTTCATCCCCAAATTCAATGTATGGATTATGGAGAGTGTACCTACATTCAAATAATTCTGAAAATCTTTTGCGCATAGCTTCTTCGGTTTCCCATGTTTCTCTTGCCTTTGTCCACTGAATCTTGACCATAGGAATAGTTTTATTCCGAAGTTGACGTACTTCCCGTTCAATAATCTTGACTGGCTTTTGCTCGTATGTCAAGTCCTTCTTAATCTCCAGATTGTCATAAGTGATGACATGGAAGAGATCAGGAATATATTTCTTGAGCATTAAGACGTGAAATACATCATGAACTCTTGCTAATTTAGGAGGCAAAGCAATATGATATGCGACTTCACCAACCCTTTCAAGAATTTCAAATGGGCCAATGAATCTTGGAGTAAGCTTACCCTTAATTCCAAATCTTCAAATACGTTGACCTGGAGAAACCTTAAGAAATACATGATCTCCTACTTGAAACTCCAAGTCGCGCCTTCGGTTGTCAGCATATAATTTCTATCTGTCTTGTGCCATCTGAAGTCTTTCTCGAATGAGTTTTATCTTCTTGGTAGTATCCCTAATAATGTCGGGACCGAGAAATTACCTTTCTCCTACTTCATTCCAACAAATAGGCGAACGATAGCTTCTTCCATATAAAGCTTCAAATGGTGCCATTTGAATACTAGCTTGGTAGCTATTGTTGTATGCAAATTCTACTAGAGGCAAGTGATCATGCCAACTTCCTCCAAAGTCAATAGCACAAGCCTTGAGTATATCTTCCACCACTTGATTTATCCTTTCTGTTTGACCATCAGTTTGTGGATGGAATGCCGTGCTAAAGTTCAGTCGGGTCCCTAAAGAATGTTGTAAACCCTTCCAGAACTGTGATGTAAACCGAGGATCTCGGTCAGATATGATGCTGACGGGGACACCGTGCAATTTGACAACTTCCTTCATGTATAATGCTGCTAGTACATCCACAGACCATCTACTTTTGATCGGTAGAAAATGTGCAAACTTAGTCAATCGGTCTATGATCACCCATGTACAATCGTGTCCACATCTTATCTTAGATAAACCCATGATGAAATCTATCCCTATACTTTCCCACTTCCATTCGGAATATTTAAGGGGTGTAGTTTACCCGCGGGTTTTAAATGTTCTGCCTTGACCTGTTGACAAGTGAGACAGCGGGACACAAAATCTGCTACCTCTCTCTTCATGTTGGGCAACCAAAAGTTTCTTTTCAAATCTTGATACATCTTGGTAGCACCAGGATGAATAGCATATCTTGACTTATGTGCCTCTTCCATGATTAACTTCTTAGTATCATTATGATTCGGCACACAGATTCTATTCTTAAATAGTAGCCTTCCATCATTTGAGATAGAAAAATCTGATCTTTGATCAATATTGTCCTTGATCTCCATTAATGCAGGGTCATTCTCTTGTAATTTGTCTATGTCCTCAATCAATGTAGGTTGAAACCTTATATTGCCAATTATAAATCCATCTCCTTCCCTGTCAATATCAAGATTTATGTGAGAGAAATCTTTGATAAGACAAGTCATACATTTCCTGAGGCTTGCTAGAGTAGCCATCGGTCTTCTGCTAAGAGCGTCAACTATAGCATTTACTTTCCCTGGATGATATTAAATTGTAAGGTCGAAGTCCTTGAGATACTCCAACCATCTGCGTTGTCGCATATTTAATTCCTTCTGGGTGAAAAGATACTTCAGACTTTTATGATATGAGAATATAATGAATTTATCCCCATAAAGGTAATGTCACCAAATCTTTAAAGCGAAAATAACTGCAGCTAATTCCAGATCATGCATAGGGTAATTCTCTTCATGACGCTTCAACTATCTTGAGGGATAACAAATCACCTTCCCATTTTACATGAGAACACATCCTAAGCCAATGCCAGATGCATATGTGTAGACTTCAAATTCACCACCCTCAACGGGCAATGTCAAAATAGGGGCTGTGGTGAGGTGATCCTTAAGGGTTAGAAAACTCTCCTCGCAGTCCTTCGACCATATAAAAGGATGTTCTTTTCTTATAAGTCTAGTCAAAGGAACGGTGATTTTCAAGAAATCCTTAATAAATCTCCTGTAATAGCCAGCTAGCCCTAAAAAGCTTCTTACTTCTGACATAGTCGTTGGCCGGCTCCAATTCTTAACAGCTTCCACCTTAGAAGGATCGACAACGATACCTTCCTTTGAAATAATATGGCCGAGGAATGAGACTTCCTTTAGCCAGAACTCGCACTTACTAAGCTTCACACAGAGTTTGTGTTCTCTTAGTGTTTGCAAGGCTATCCTTAAGTGCTCTTCATGTTCTTCCATTGTTTTGGAGTATATAAGGATGTCATCAATAAACACGACCACAAACTGGTCGAGATAAGGCCTGAAGACGTTGTTCATAAGTTGCATGAATGCTGCCGGGGTATTAGTTAACCCGAACGGTATTAAAACAAATTCATAGTGGCCATACCGGCTCCGGAAAGACGTCTTGTGTATGTTTTCATCCTTGATCTTAAGTTGATGATAACCCGACCTGAGGTCTATCTTGGATAAATATTCTGCTCTCAGAATTTGATCAAAGAGCTCATCGATACGCGGCAACAGATACTTGTTCTTTATAGTAAGCTGATGCAGTCGCCGGTAATCGATACATAACCTGAAAGATCCATCTTTCTTCTTGACAAATAGAACTGGCGCACTCCAAGGGGATGTGCTAGGTCTAATAAAACCCTTGTCTAGTAACTCTTGAAGTTGTCTCTTCAATTCTTTGAGTTCTGTGAGGGACATCCTGTAGGGAGCTATTGAAACAGGTGCTGCTTCGGGAATGAGTTCAATGGAGAAGTTTACTTCCCTTTCGGGTGGTAAACCGGGTAGATCTGATGAAAATACATCAGGAAACTCATTTACGATAGGAATATCTTCTAAGACAATCTCCTTGGATTCAGTGATAATTACGGAGGCAAGAAAGGCTTCACAGCCTTGCGAGATAAGTTTACAAGCGTGAAGAGATGAAATAATGGCAGGGTACTTCCTATATTTGATGCCAAGGAAGGAAAACCTTGGAAGACCAGGTTTCTAAAAAGAGATAATCCTATTCCGGTAATTTATGTAAGCATCATGGTCTACAAGCCAATCCACCCCTAAAATAGCATCATATCCCTCCATGTCAAGGCATACGAGCTTTGCTGGAAGATTGTGACCTTCTACCCTTATCTCACTATTGGGGTAATAAGATATAAGTTTTGTTTCGGGACCTAAGGGTGTAGTAATGGCATGGTCCGAAGGTAAAGGAACCGATGAAATGGGTAATATTTTTGTAAAGGAAGTAGATATAAAAGAATGAGAAGCACCAGTATCGAATAATATGAATGCAGGGTGTGAATAGATCTGAATGGTACCCTCCATTAACCCATCATTAGGGGGAATTTCTTCTTCTAAAATGGCATTGAGATGAGCCTGTCTCTTACGTCCACTTCCAGAAGTTAGCTCCTTCATAAGGGGGCAATCCGGCATGTGGTGCTCCCGGCTGCCACATCGTAGACAAGCGCTGAGGCGCTTCCAGCACTCTTCGGCCGAATGACCGAACTTCTCACAGAAAGTACAGGCCATGGCAACACTGCTTGTCTTCTTCTTTGACTTTCTTATTTTTGTGGTAACTGCTACTACTCCCATTCCGAGATCTCTACTTGCTATCACGAGATTTATAAGGTTCCGTGATGCTGAACTTGCTTTTCTTATCACGCCGATCTGATCTTCGGCTTGGTTCTTCACCTTTTCCTTTTAGTTTTTCGACCTTCTCTAAGGTCCTTTCGCACAGATATGCCTGTTGGACCATCTCCGCATAAGTACGGATATTTTGAGTCCCGAGCTGTTGAATAAAACCGGGTCTTAAACCATTCATGAACCGATTAGCCTTTAGTAAATCGGTACTGACCAGATGAGGAGCATACGGCGCCAGCCTGGAAAACTGAAGCTCATATTTTGCCACCGATGACATGCCCTGGCGTAAAGAAGCGAATTCCATAGCCTTCTGTTCCTTGACGTGTTCAGAAAAATATTTGGCACGGAATAGCGTAAGAAAATCTTCCCATGTATAGGGTGCATCTGCTGGCGGTGCTGGAACCGACTTCAACCATGTATGTGCATCCTTGTTAAGTTGAAAAGCGGCTAGACGTACTTTCTCTTGGTCAGCACATTGCATGACCTTAAATATACGGTTCATCTCATCAATCCAGTTCTCAGGTTCGTCTGGATTAGAAGAACCATAGAATCATGGAGGGTTTAGGCTCTGGAAGTTGCGATGCAAATCTCCAGCTCTTGCTCCGGCGCCAGCTTGCGCCATAGTTTGTAGTGCTTGAGTCAAACCAGCAACGGTCTCTTGCATACCGTTCCAGTCTACGCGATGAGCCATTGAGATAATATTGTACCTGAGAGAAATAACAAATCATTAACTCTCATGGAATTTTAAAAGGGTTAATCTAGAGCTAATTTTCTATCTCATCCCGAGCTCTACCCAATTCTCACATAGGTGGGGAATTTCCTCCTTAGTTTATAGGTGTGGGTCCTTAAACCTTGGACTCAACCTATGACATAACTTTTTCCTAGGACTTCTAGTCCTAGTGCTATGATACCAACTTAACTGTCACGCCCAGAAATTATGCAGTGGAAACAATCGGAAACGCGAACAGCCGGCATGGTAAGCCTCTTGCAAGCAAGAATAACCAGAGCGCAACAACAATCACATAAAGTTGATGCACATTAATTTACTCAAAACTTCACCTTTATTTCATATCAAATAATCATAATTCAAATACATAATATTCCACTTTCTCTCTAGACTCAATAAAATAAAATTACATATAATGACTCAATCTAGACATATTTCGACAATTCTAGGTCTTTACTCGATTCCATATTCCTTCATTAGCTCTCGGACCCATCACTGGAATGACTTGAATCCGAATCTGACCCACTGGTACTTCCTGAAAAGATTGGAAAATAGGTAATGAGCACACTTGCCCAGTAGGTATCTTTGCATCAACATGTAGGCAATGTTAAAGTAATTAATGTCTTTAGCTCTAAAGAGAAAGATAAAATCATGCAAATACGATCAAACCATGCGATTAAAGTCAAGTAATAAGATATGATCAAGCTTGAGATATGAGAATACGATTTGAGTAAGTATAATCCAGCAAGAGTGTAACAATGGCCTTTCATGAACAAGAATGCAACAAGAATGTACTAGCAAGTCATGTAACAGACAAGAATGTACTCTTCACTTAGTAACAAGTACTTCGTGAATTCCTGTGGATAATTCACTTCACGAGCCATAAATATTTTCACTTATTTATAAAGAAAGTACTCCCAGCATAATGCGACGCCAGTAGCATCATACCCCATGGTTTATAATAGTATGTTTCCGACAATCAGCCGAGGGGACTAGCATAGAGCCCTCGAACACAATCAGTGCTTGAATTGCATCTTCAAGTATAAATCAAGCTACTTCCACGTTAAATAATAATGTGGTCAAGAACGTATAATTCTAAAGATAAAGTAACCAGAAATACGAATGCTTCTATTGAGAATAAGATTCTAATAAACACATTGATAACTAGGTTATGCCGTGGAAATAAATCGGCAGCATAACGGTACATTTCTTAACTTTCACAATTTACTTAGGTATCTTTGGAATAATGTGACGGGTTCTAGATAATCAATTGGACTATCTAAGATTATAGGAATATTAACCCTTGAGTCAAACCGCGGGTTTACTGTACTCAGGAAAATAGCGATCGTATACTGGGCACTTTCTTCAAGAAAGTGGTCTAGTTTTGGACCGTTAAGTACAAGACTGTTTGATATTGAAAACAGAATATCTGGAGTCTTTAGCGGTCAAAGAAAGAATCATCAAGGATCCGATAGCGATCTAATGAAGACCCGCTAGCAGACTATGGCGGTCAATAATAAGGCCACTAAGTTCCAGAAATATAAAACACCAGTATAAGTGCTTTCTAGACAATGGGATTTAATGGTACAACCAACTCGGCATCCTAGTGAGAATCTCAGGCTCGCGAAGAATTACGGAGGCCTTGAAACAAGATTTCCTAGTCCGTTGGAAGGAATATCCAAAGGAGAGGTTATCAAGTCCAAGATTGTGTGCCAAATGTGCATAGGTGTAACTAATGGTCATATACCGGGATATATGCCATGTACTTATGAAATTGACTCTATAGTTGAGAAAAGAATCATTAAAACAGTGATCAAGGTAAACCATGAATCATCTAATTTTAGAAACATGTATTTATTTACAAAAGTATATGATGTTGGCATAAATTAACTTATGTTTAAAAATAATCCCAAGCACAATAAAGAACATGAAATCCATTATGTGACAGTAATAAAACCCATAGTAAGAAACAATACTTAAAACAGGCTTGGAACATAAATAACTAGGTATATTATAAGTTTAATGGGCTGTTCTTTATTCCATCTCGGGTTGACAGAATTTCAAAGAGTTAGCGATCTATTATGGCACCATTTACAGAAGGTTAGCGATTTATCGTAAGGCCGCCTGAGGTTCTATAATAGTGAAATCACAAGCGTAACTAATGGTCTATATATTGGCCGCTAATTATCTTTTAGCGATTTGTCGTAGGGCCGCTAACCAAATCTGGCGGTCCATGTTTAGGCCATTTGGCTTGACAGAAACTAAATAATTGAACTAAATGATAATCCAAGACACATCATGCCTGGAAATCAACATATATAAAACGTCTACCATGATAGAACGAAAGATAGGCTAACAATATGCATAGGATTTATGTACTATGATAAGAGAATTAATTTAGTTCATTTAAGGTTAAGAAATATACATGTATGCTACACTAGTTGCATAGATCCTATTAAAACATGAAATTCTCCATATATAATACATGCAATCAAGTGAAACAAGAGGGCTTTTAATCCTAGAATGATGTTTTAGCCGTTCATGAGATGACCTACCTCTGTCCTTGACCTTTAACTTCAAATTTAAGGCTGGATGCTACCCCTAGTTCCCTGCACTTCTTGTGACAAATCAGAAACTTCACCTTGCTCTAACTCCTTACTCTCTTGACCTATGGACGTGAAATTTAGAGGGTAATAAGAAGATACTAAGGGGAACAAAAAGTTCTACAGGTTCTAGTTCTATATACCTCGTTTTGGATCCCAAATTCCTTGATCTTCAACACCCCGTTGCACAGTCACCTGGGTCATTATTGTGAAACCAACAGCTTTGGGCACCTCTAACTCCCTGTGTGCTTGACCACCTAGCACAAAATTTTGGGAGATGTTAGTCCTATGTATTAGAAATAAAAACTTCTAAAGAACTTACCCAAAATAATGTATCCTTACCTTAGTTCCACGCGAGCCAAACGTAAGGGTCACGCATATGAAATCTATGGTCTATTTATAGGGTTTGGCTAGGGTTTCGTGGATTAGATCAATTCTAGAGTCCCTAGTTGGCATTATCCCGACTTCTGAGAGTCTTTAAGATGCTTACTAGTCTTCCCATCTCGATCTCTAGGAGATAAAACATTAAAAATCTAATCTTTTTGCTCTTTCTTCAACTCACGGAATGACAGTAGTTAGTGGTCTAGGACTGGTCCGCCAAATGTCCCTTAGCGGTTTTACGATAGACCACTATTATAGTTGGGCGCCGAATTTGAATTTAATTCAAACTCTATTTTCGGTTTATCCACTTAATTATCTAAACAATTAGTATTTATGCTTATATTCCATAAATAAACTAATTAACCTTCTAGAATATGTGCCAAACTTCATGGGCTTGGTCCTTAAGTCCTTTGGGCTTTACTTAAATAGGCTAAGGTAATTGGTTATCACACTTGGGCCTTAATAGTGATTTATTTAACCCAGAAATTTATTTATTAATCCAATTTGGTCTTTAAAAATCCCTAAAAAATATTTAAATAATTCAGAAATATTTTTTAATATTTTCGGGGCATTACATAGGGAATAGCCTGTGCAGGCTCTTTGATGGGGGCGGTAACCGAAGTCGGCTCATGCACAGGAGTGGCATCCCGAGTTGGCTCTTGGGTAGAGGTGGAGATAGATTTCCCCTTCGTGATGGCCTGAAGGGCTTGGAGTTGCTCAGGGCTGAGCTGTGCGTTGGCGAGGACATCTATCATGAAGGAGATGTCTTGGGTGGTAGATGCCTCTCTGGCAGTAGTTTGCACGTCATGTGAGGGCTCGTGGGATGGACTTGCGTCCACAACATGGACATATGGCTGAATTTGGTAGCCGTGATCCGTATTGTACTCTCATAAGAACCCTGAGCCAGACTGTTCCTCTGGGGCTCATATTCGAATTCGAAGGCCCCGGCCTCGAACTCCTCATAACCGTACCCAGCCATCTTCAAGACTTTGCCAGAACGCATTAACATGCACCAACATACAATTAACAGAGATTATCAAACAACTGGATGCTTTATGCCCTTTTTTTTATTTTCTTTAGATGAAAGAGAGTTTTTTTTTCAAGAAATCTGAAGTTCACACAAAATAGGAAGGACCCTAGTTACAACTTTGGTCACCACCGTGCCAACTAAGGACACTCGTCTCACTACGAATGGGTCAACTAGCTCTAGGGAACTTCAATGGTAAAACCAGTCCAATGAACGAAGAGGGAATCCTTCGCTATCGGAGACTTACGGAGGTCCCGCTAGAGGAGATTCTAGTCCGTCGAGAGGAATTCCCGAACGGAGAGTCCTTCCTTCACCGATAGAGGGTAATGCCGAAAAAGTGCAAAAAAGGGGGAGAATGCTATGCAAATGCAGTGCTGTATGATAGAGATGAACAATACAAACAGAACAGGAAGAACAACAATTATACAAAACACAAGGATTTTGAACGATAATTAAATCTAGATATGGCAATCGGCTGAAAAAAATAAACTGCTTAAAACCCGATCTCCTTTCAGAAACAACACAAACCTCTCATGAATCACAGGGGACTATAGGGAGTGCACGTGGTGCACGAGGGAGGAAATTAAAATTGCAAAGGCGCTGCTGAGAGCACAAATGTAGCGCGCATGGGCGCAATAAGGAGGGGCACACGCAGGTGCCGAAAACACACGGGTAACAAAAAGAAAGTAAAAGATGTCCCACCGTGATCACCAAGATGTGTGGACGACGTCACGAGAAAGGAGGCGATGAAACACACGCGTCGCTCTGTAACGCGGGGAAAGACTCCCGAAGAGAAGTTTCCCTCCGCATGGTTGAAACAGGGAAACAAATGGAATGAAAATGATGCAATATGAAATCGCAGCGGGATGTCACTCTCCGCGGATTTGGCAGGAATGAAAATAACACAAATAGAAGTGACGTGAATGAAACTGCCGCGAGATGTTACTCTCCGTTGGATTGAACAGGAAACGAAATGACAGAAATGAAAGTGACATGAATGAAACCGCCGCGAGAAGTTACTCTCCGCGGCATTGAACAAGAAAGGAAATGACAGAAATGAAGGTTACGTGAATGAAACCGCCGCGAGAGGTTACTCTCCGCGGGATTGAACTGGAAAGAAAATGACAGAAATGAAAGTGACGTGAATGAAACCGCCGCGAGAGGTTACTCTCCGTGGGATTGAAAAGGAAAGGAAATGACAGAAAATTAATGAAAGTGACGTGAATGAAACCGCCACGAGAGGTTACTCTTCGTGGGATTGAACAGGAAAAGAAATGACAGAAATAGAAATGACGTGAATGAAACTGCCGCGAGAGGTTACTCTCCGTGGGATTGAACAGGAAAGGAAATGACAGTAATGGAAATGACGTGAATAAAACTGCCGCGAGAAGTTATTCTCTACTTGATTAAACAGGAAAGGAAATGACAGAAATGAAAATGACGTGAATGAAACTGCCACGAGAGGTTACACTCCGCGGGATTGAACGGGAATTGAAATGGGGAGGGGGGATAACAGAAATGAAATAAAGGGAAGGGGAATTGTAGAAATAAATTAAATAAAAACACGTGCGAGGGCATGTGTGTGGTTGTGTGATTGCTAGGGGTCAAGGACCCCAAAATAAAAAAAAAGAAAATGATCGCGTTATGCCTCAGAAGCGGGAGATCATGTGGGTTCCTTCTTCCTCTTCCTTCGGCCGGCCGACGAAGAGGGCTTTCCTTCGGGTTACCCTTGCAAGAAAGATGAAACAAATAGCAAATGGATCAGAATAAAAGTAACGTAGTATCAGTCCCTTGTGATAAAAAATGATGAAATTATGAGCAAACACATACCTGGTTGGTGTTATTTTAAACCCCTCTAGGACGTGAAAGGGTGGAAAAATGAGATGATGAATGCAACAGAGTGTAAAGATGCACAAAACAGAGGTCTCTTAAGAAGAGAGATGTGACATGGGTGAAAACACGAGATAATGCATGCAACTAAAAATAAAGAAGAACAAGGGGTAGAATGGCTTATTGGGTGCGCCGATGGCAGACTTCAATGAGAGCTTCAGCAGCGTGAGGATGGCGTAGACATAGAGCGGAACGGAACGACCTTCTCTCGTGTACGCGAACACTTGGAAACCCGCCAGAACCTTCCCTTAATCACTCACTAGCTCAGAAGCCAAATGGATAGAGTTTCCCCTCTTCTTCCACCACATTGAAGCCCTTGATTTTGTGGGAGGGGGTCTTCTATTTATAGGCAAAAAGTTGAAGAACGCGTCTGGGATTGGGGACGCGTTCATTGAACGCATCCCGTTGACCAAACTCGTTCAGTTCTTTAAATAATAATTTTTTAATAGAATGCGTCCAAGACATGGGATGCGTTATTTAAACGCGTCCAAGGTCTTGTACGCGCCCAAACTTGTCCATAAATACCCATGAATACGCACCGAAAGTCACCGAAAGTGTCGAAAGCGACAGGTGTCGGTGCCTAACGTTATAGCCGCGTCTGGTCAGCAAGACTCGTCCACGTTTTGTATTTATGGCGCCGCCGTAGGACGATGATTCAAGAATGCGTCTTGGGTCCCTGACGCCTTTAAAGAAGGCGTCTTGTGCCCCTGCCGCGCTTAAGACCTTTTTCCAAAGAATTTCTAAAAATGGTAAAATAATTCTAGAAAAATAGGAAATCACTCAAATAATCTAAATGTAAAAGGCCACTTTGGGGCGTCATGGTATAATATGAGATTTACTCAGTTTAATGATAAAAATAGCGTGTCTACACATGGATGTATTTTCTTTTGTTTATTTTTTATTGTTCTCATTTTTTAAATTTTTTGTTTGTTTGTTCATTTTTTAAATCTACTTAAATGCATGCACAATTTTTTCTTTGTTTTTCTTTTGAGTTTTCATATCTTTTGTTTAGCTTTTTTTGTATTGGCTTACGCCATTCAAATATGGGTAGAACGCCGTTTAATTCTTTTAATGGGGGTATTTTTATGAGTTCCTAATCATTTAGGGTAATTTTCTATCATTTTTACGATTATTATTATTGTTGTTGTATTTATTAATTATCATTTTTATGGTTTTTAATATTTTTATAATTACTTAACAATTATTGTATTTATTGATTAACATTTTTATGATTTTTTTATCATTTTCAGAATTATTTTTATTATAATTGTATTTATTGATTATCATTTTTATGATTTTTGTCATTTTTAGAATTATTCTATTATTATTGTCTTTATTGATTATCATTTTTTATGATTTTTATCATTTTTAGAATTATTTTATTATTAATATATTTATTAGTTATCATTTTTATGATTTTTTATCATTAATCACTTTATTGTTAAGAGTGACAAATGGCATGATAAGGGGGTCAAATAGGTTGACGGGGGGAAAAACGCATTGACAGGGTTGAGAAATGGGTTGACAAGGGCGACAAATACATTGATAGGGGTGACAAATGCACAAAGGCGACGGTTCCTACATGCTAAGGGTGAAAAATGTCTGTTACTGGTGACAAATGGGTCTTATGGGTGACAAATGGATTTTTTGGGTGACAAATGAGTCTTATGGGTGACAAATGACTTGTTTGGGTGAAAAAGAGATGGCTAAGGGTGACAAATGGCTTGTTTGGGTGACAAATACATACATAATGGTGAAAATAGGTTACATGGGGTGACAGATGCATGATAGTGGTGGCATACAGTTGACAACGGTGGGTGGAGTCAACTTCATGGGTGAAGCCTTTCCCTATGGGTTTGCCATCAAATGTGTTTCATCAAGTGAAGAACCTTATTATTAGTAAAACCCAGTGGTTCTTAGGAGATGGGGCTGATATTGATTTCTTTAGGGACAACTGGACAGGTAATGGACCAATCCTACATTCTATCTTGGCTTCTGAGGCCACTAGCCAGCAAGCTTTCCCTCTAGCCTCTGTTAAAGAGGTCCTGATGAATCCTCAATATGATGCCTGGAAGCAGGTTTGTCATGATAATCAACTCCATAGTTCCCAGCTCCATAGTGCAGCAGATGCTTGGGTCTGGACTGGCACTGCCAGGGGGGATTTCTCTATAAAGTCAGCCTATAATCTTCTCCGCACTAGTGGAAATATCAGGCGGCCTTGGATCAAATTATGGCATTCTTCCTTTAATCCCAGAGCAGCCTCTTTTGTATGGAGGTTAATACACAGAGCTGTGCCAGTGGACAGGAGGGTGGCTGACTGTGGTATCCCTTTTGTTTCCAAATGCGGCTGCTGCCAAGTCCCTGCTCAGGAGGATTTAAACCACCTTTTTATTTCTGGTGAGCTAGCAACTGAGCTGTGGTCGTGGATTCACCCCTTGATCAGTGAGAAGGTATATCATAGTGACCACATAACCATCCGGTACTGGAATATCTTAACAGTCACTAACATGAAATATGCTTTTAGTTTCACTGGTCTATATGCTGTTATTCTTATGCTGTGGGGTATTTGGAAACACAGATGTGCAATCACGTTTGATAGTAAGGCCCATCCTATAAGTGACATTAAGAGATGTATTGTTTCTTCCATTTCTTATGTTTTGAAAAAGAAGTGTTTCTATATTCCCTTGTCTTCAGCCCATGCTAGTAGACTTGCCAACTATCAATTTTATCCCCGGGTGGAGGTCAAATGGCCAATTTTGGTGACTTGCAGATTGGCTTTGGACCGGCTGACTATACATGTTGATGGAGCTTCAAAAGGTAACCCGGGTCTGTGTGGAGGTGGGGGCTGCATCCGGGATGTCAAAGGCAACATGCTCATTGGCTTTGCCTTTCACTATGGCAGTGGCTGTAGTTTTCTTGCTGAAGCAAGGGCGTTACATGATGGTTTATCCATAGCCAAGTAGGGTGGTTTAAACATAGCAACTGTGTTCTCAGATTGCGCATTGCTAGTTGATGCAGTTCATAAAGGAGTGGCTCCCAATTGGACTGTTTTGCCTTGGTGGAGGAAAATTTTGGAACTTATTAGTGTTTGTGGATGCACGGTGCAGCATGTGTACAGGGAAGGCAATCAAGTTGCAGATGCATTGGCATCTTATGCCTGTGGTATCCAGGACAAATCTAGTTTCACACAAACTAGGGACCTTCTAATTTTGGCTAGGGGGGCTCTCAAGATGGACAAAGCAGGACTGCCCACTTTGCGTAATTGTAACTAGATAAGTGGGTCTTTTCCTTGTTTTTGTTTCTTTACTTTTGATTGATCATACAGGGGTATATCCCAGTCATTGTATAGGCTCCTTTCTTGGTTTTGTGTCTTTACCTTTAATTGTTCACACAGGGGTATGCCCCGAAGCTATTGTATTCTTTCATTCAATCAATAAAATTAGGACCACATGATTTATCTGGGGGAGTGAGAACATTCTTCCCTTCTGGGGGAGGGTGCACTCGATCGGATTCTAATCCTGTTGGTCGGTCTTTTGGCTAAAAAAAAAAGGTGGAGTCGACTCCACCCTCAACAAGACAAATTTTTTTTTTGTGTTATTTGTTTGTTATTTCCCTGGTCTTTTGATTCTCCCTTCAGAACAAAAGGAGTTGATTCTTGAGCATTTATTCATAGAAATTATTTACATAGGAAGGCATGGCCACTTTTATCCAAACTTGAAGTTAAGTTATGAAAGAAGCGTTCACGTGCATATGAGCCCGGAGCTTCGCAAATTCTGTTGTAAAGATTATTCATATGCAAATGCACACGAAGCTATGCTAACCCGCTTTTTTGAAAACATGTATGCGAATGCATATGAGGAAGAGAGGGCATGTGTTAACGTATGAGAGCATGGCGAGAGGGTTAAAACGACACTGGGGATGAGAAGTGTATGTGTGAGTGGGTGAGAGGTAAAATGGCATGAGAAGGATGGTGCAGAGGTGGTGAAATGGGGTGGCTGGGTTGGGCATGGAGTCGACGCAGGTGGTCTTTGGAGTCGACACAGGCAATTTGGCAGAGCCACTCTCTTCATGTTTTATAAATTTGACAGATTTCTCACATTCATTTTTTTGCAAAATGGATTGTGCGGGTCTATTAAGCAAAGATGGGGTTTATTATGCATTTTGATTTCAGAATTGGGAGTGTAGTAATGGCCCTTACACGGATGCTTTGCTTGACACAAGCATGGGTTTTTTTTTGCAGAAATGCTCATGGAGTTTGGAATGCATGTTTTTTTGTTCTTGATTCCCACCGGGGTCTTTTAATTCATTCGTCATTAATTTTTTTTAGACTTATTCTTATGGTTGTCTTGGGTGATCTTTCAACCATTCCATCATTCACGTTCCTAGCGAAAATTTGGCAGCACCTCCCCCGGACCCGGGGTTTGCGGGGTGTAAAACACAGACGCCCACGGAATGCTCCCGGACAACCTCCAAATTCTTAGGTAAGCTAGAAATAGCTACCAGGTGACCCAAGGTGAGCGTAGAAGCCCGAGGACTAGCCTTCGAGGGGTTCTAGTGCCCCACGGGTCGCGGCTTCCGAAATCTTCGAGGGATATGCCCGACATGTCGTCAAATGTATGACCGTTACTATCCACCCTATGAATGGGATCCCCAGAGGGCATACTATAGAGGAGTGAGCTTCTATTGGAGGCCCGGGGTGACCAAGGAATCAAGAGCAAGAAGTGAGAGAAGCAACCACACCCTCACAACTCATAGACATGAGTGAGAGGGCAGCAGTCGTTTCTGCGAAAGGCACCTTGACAAATGGAGGAGAAACACCGGTTCCATTAGACTTGGAGAGGGATCGATAGAACCTCCACAACTCATGGTCGAGAGTGAGAAGATATCTGTCACCTCCATAGCAACCGGCACACATATATGTATATGTATATATATATATGTATCTATATATTCATGGAATGCAGTCATGTATATATGCGTAGGAAAAGGGAGACCCGTCTGGGCCAGAAAGAGGAAGAAGGCGAGGCAAAAGGTACGAAAGTAACAACATAACCGTTTTTTTTATTTGCCATAGAGGCACCCAATCAAAGGGAAAATACACATAGCAGTGAAAGGGAAATAAAGAGGGGAAAGGGGTAGTAGAAATGTGAGAAAACACAGCGATGGGGGGGTTGTTTGCCCTAGGACAAAGAAGAACAGCAAGAAAGAAAAAAAAAGGAATACAATGGAGGGAGGGGGACGGAGCATGGGCTCCTCCCCCTCAACCCTCACCTCTCTTCTCTTCTCCCTCTCTTCTTCACTCTGCCAACGCGGGAGCAAACAACACTCTTTCTTCTTCTCTTGTTTTCTTCTCATAGGTGGAAGCTCTCTCTTTTCATTCGCCAACCCCTCTACTGTAACCCTAGCCAGCTCTATATATAGAACGGGAGGATCTCTTCTCTTTGGGATCAAAGTCCCACCACTTCCTCTTCGTTCACAGGACAGGGTGGGTTGACTGCTACATTGTCAACCATCTATCGGTGCAGTACAAAAAATTGTCCGAGGATGGGATGCTCTGCGGAACATCCGGGGGCTTCGCCATCGCCAAGTTGGCCGGCCCATCGTCGATGCTTGCCACCGTTGCGTTGCCAGTCCGAGCGTGAGACAAACATGTGAACCTTAAATGTTCATGCGGCTGGCTTGCGGGCATTAAATGCCCTCCCTTTCACCTTCTCATTGCTTCGCCAGAGGAGCTCTAGCAGAGAAATAGAGTGTCGCAGGAGGGATGGGATGTCTCCCACGGCGTCGGATCAAGGGTCTTGGCTTCTTTTGCACACCAGTTCAAGGTCACCTGGGAGGTTTGTACGCGCCGAATCAAGCATGCCAAGGGGGAGAGAGAGGGCCATGCCATATCAATAGTGGGTTGGCACACCGGTTCAAGTGCTTCAAAGAAGCTTTCGCGTGCCGATTTATTGGCCCATGTGGGCCTTCTACGCCAATTCAAGGTAAGGGGGCAGCGCGCTGGTTTAGTGGCCTTTTGAGGCTTGCGCCCATTCACTTGGGCCTTGGCATGAGCGTCGGTTCAGGTGGCCAGGGGGGATTGTCGGCGCCGTATCAAGTGGCCATGGCCACTTTTGCGCGCCGGTTTAGGGGGCCTCATGGGGGCGCCGATTCAGAGGGGTGGCACCGAATCACAAGTGATTTGAGGGGTATTTTGGTCAATTTTGCCTTGTTGACTCCGCCTCGGCTCAGACGAGTGCTTGACCTCCGGTGCTGCATCATTTTAATGCACCACCTTCGGAGTGTTTATTTCGAAGCTCCCGGGCTTCGGTTTGCAATTCCAAGAGATTTTGGCATGTGCCGAACCTGCGTCAGATTACTCGAGTTTCATCCTAATTCAGCCTTTGACACTGTGAATCGTGCTCTTAAGCCCGCTCCCTACCTGTGGGGAGTGTCTTCATCGAGTGGGCAAGCACTCAAAGTATTTTCGCCCCCATTGGGTAGCTCTTCGGCCAACTACGGACCTTTCCGGCATACCGTGTGCCCTGATCGGGTCACTCGGGTTTTACACTGATATTGCCTTCGGCACCCTGTTTTGAGGGACCAGAGGTATTTCTTCGGCTTGGGAAGCTTCCTTGTCCGGTGGCGGACCACTAGGAGTGTTTTCGTCTTGATCAGATGAGATATAGATTTTGTTCGGCTCGACGAGACCCGAAGTTCTTGCTAGTGGATTTTTTTGGGTGTCCACAAATGCCCCCCACTCACGGGTGTCACGAGCAAGGAACGAGAGCGGGGTCTGTGAGTGTATCTTGTTGTCCGGCACGCGGTCGACATCAGAGTAGGTTATTGCAAGGACATCAGGTTCATCTGGCTTTAGACGGAAGGTCTAAGCCATTAGGTCGTATTGAACATCGTGGCGGGATGGGTGACTAGTGTTGGATTAAAGAGGATTGTTTATTCTTTGACTTAGACAGAAGGTCTATGTCAAAGGTTTATTCGTCGACGCCGACAAGGTGCCGGAAGCTGACGCGGTTTTTCATCGACACGGGGTTAGTGTCAAGGTAAGGGTCTTTTTATTTATCGAGTCCAGACGTAAGGTCTAGGCAGAAGGAAGGCGGTCTTTTTATTCGTTGACTTAGACGGAGGGTCCGAGTCAAACCAATGGTCTTTTTGTTCTTGGCTTCAGACGGAAGGTCTGGGCCACAGGTTTATTCGTCGGTGGGACAAAAGAGATTTTGATCTCCGGTGGGACTTGACGAGTCGACATCCCTTGGAGGCTTTAATAGTGATTTTTTCTTTTCTTCATTTTTCTTTTCTTTTTTTTCCTTCTCTCTTTTCTTTTCTTTCTTTTTTTCTTTCTATTTTTTCTTTTTCTTTTTTTTTTCTTCCTTTTTTCTTTCTTTCTTCTTTTTTTTAATTGCCAATAGTTCAATATTGAACATCTGTCAGGTTGATCGCCGACAGTTGAGTATCTTGATCATCCCCGAACATCTGTTGGCACGGATGCCAATGGGTTAAACATTGAGCATCTGTCGGCCTGGACGCTGATGATTGAAGAGCTGTCAGCCTAATCGCCATGTGTTGAAGGGCCTGCATATTCTTGGACATCTTCGAACAACCGTCGACCCAGATGCTAATGATTGAAGAGCTGTCGGCTTGGATGCCAATGGTCAAAAAGTTGTCGGCTTAAATGCCGATAGTTGAAAAGCTGTCGGCTTAGATGCCGATGACCGGAGAGTTGTCAGCTTAGATGCCGATAATTAGAAAGTTGTCGGCTTAAACGCCAATTAATTGAAAAGCTGTCAGCTTTGGAGGCTGATAATTGGAAAGTTGTCAGCTTAAATGCCGATGATTAGAAAGCTGGCAGCTTAAATGTCGATGATTAGAAAGCTGTCGGCTTAAACGTCATTAGTTGAAAATCTATCGGCTTGGATGCCAATAGTTGAAAAGTTGTCGGCTTAGGTGCTGATGATTAATTATATTTCATCATTATT
The DNA here is from genome assembly GCA_022559845.1 of Amorphophallus konjac. NCBI lineage: Eukaryota > Viridiplantae > Streptophyta > Magnoliopsida > Alismatales > Araceae > Amorphophallus > Amorphophallus konjac. Next base: position 118,533,057 of record CM040129.1, on the reverse strand, counting down.
TTTTATTTTTTTATTTTTTTTCTATCAGCATTGTATTCACCCTTTTTACTTGAGCATGCAAGCATTCACTAATGTAGGCATAGAGTTTACATACATATAGGGTAGCTCCCCTCTATCGGGGATAGGATAAGAATGGCGCCCCTGGTCCATCGACCGAGTGCGGCCCACGAAGTACAACTAAAGGGGATGTGCATTCATCGAGAGGGTATCACATAGCCCATGCGCATAGTTGGAATCACAATCTTCACCCGAGGTAGTTTCTTCATGGTGCAGAAGTGGAGGTATATGAGCAGTGAACCCCAAACATAGGGATGAGCAGACGTTCCAAGTAACACTAAAGGATTACTCTGTCGCCTACACATACATTTCAGGCTCTCGACTTTCGGTAGCTTCACACAGCCCCCCGTGTTTATTTTAAAATTTGAACTTCACCGTTCGACGTGAGTTTCCTCATTTATTTCAGTGGAGATTCCCGACTACTAGGATTCATCCTTATTGTAATTTTATTACAAAATTTGCTTTACCATTTTCGCGCAAGTCTCCTGATTTGTTTCAATGGGAATTCTGGCTACTTGGATCCACATTTCACTTTTTCATCTCTTTTTTTTTGAAGAGGTAGGTAGCCTTTTCCTCATGATTACCTTTCGTGTGAGCATAGGGATTCGAGCACCCATAGAGTGTCAGGAAGAAATTATGTAATCCTTATGATTAGAATTCGTTGATCACATTGTGTGCAATGTGTGGGAGTCTTGTGTCGAGTTTATTTTATGAGTTGCGCTAACAACATAGCTATGACTCTTTCCCCACGACGTATGCACTCGCCGAACTTGGCTTTTCTCCCTTAGTGTATGTCGTGGCGCACACATATATAGAATCATGGCAGCATTATTTATTCAAGGAGATACGGTCCTAGAAGATTCAAAAGAAGTGTATTTAGTATACCGTATAGGCAAACATGCAAGCAGGATGAGCATGCATTCAAAATCAACCTCATGCAAGTTTTTGTCTGTTGTTTTTTTTGTTTTGCTTTAGTCATTCTTTTTTTATTAGTATTATTATTTGTTTGTTGTGTTTTGTTTTTGTTTTTGTTGTTGTTTTATTTCTTTGTCCTTTTTTTAAAACCATCTTTGAACATTTGTGAACATGTGTCGACACGGACGCCAACAGTTGAATATATTTGGATAGTTCTGAATATCTTCGGAATGTTGTTGGCTTGAACGCCAATGATCGTACTGCTGTTGGCTTAGCTATCGATAATCGAGAAGTTGTTAGCTCATCTTGTCGATGTTTGGAAAGCTGTCCGCCTAGGCACCGATGATTAGAAAGGTATCGGCTTAGATGCCGATAATTAGAAATCTGTCGGCTCGGATGAGGATGATTGGAAAGCTGTCAGCTTGGATGCCGATGATTGGAGAGTTTTTTTACATCTTTGATTATTTACCGGCATGAATGCTAGCGGTTGAGTATTATTATTATTATTATTATTATTTTTGAATATGTTTGAATAGATGTCGGCTTGGATGTCGATGGTTGAAAAGCTGTCGTCTTAGCTACCGATGATTAAAGAGCTGTCGGCTCGGATGCCGATGATTAAGAAACTTGAACATTTTTTTTGAATATTTTTGAACAGCTATCGCCTGGACGCCGATGGTTGAAAAGCTATCGGCTTAAACGTCGGTAATTACAGAGCTGTCGGCTTAGCTATCGATGATTACAGAGCTGTTAGCTTAGAGGCCGATAATTAGAAAGTTGTTGGCTTAAATGCTGATAATTGGAAAGCTGTCGGCTCGGGGGCCGATAATTGAAAAGCTGTCGGCTCAGATACCGATGATCAGAAAGGTTGAATATTCTTGAATGTCTTTGGACAGCTGTCGGCCTGGACACCGATGATAGAAGAGCTTGAATAATTTTTGATATCTTTGGACATATGTCGGCCTAGACACTGATGGTTGAAAAGCTGTCGGCTTGGATGCCGATAGTTGAGAAGCTGCCGACTCGAATGCCATTGGTCGAGATGCTGTCGGCTTAGCTACCGATGGCTGAGAAGCTGTCGGCCCAAGGGCCGATAGTTGAAGAGCTTTAGAGTCATTAAACATTTAGTTGCTCCTTTCTCACACGGAATGACCCACAAGGGGTCGTGGAGGGCGGGAGCAGATCTTCTCTTGGAGAGATTTCTAACTTCATTATTTGGCGGTTGGCCTTGGCATCGGCCGACTTTGCTTCTTCTTCTTTTCTCTTTCTTTTTTTCCTTTATTTGTCAGCTTTGTCTTTTCGTTCCAACATTTGCCCCCAGAACCGGGCAATACTTGTATTTTGCCTCTCCTTCGGCTTCTGCCATCATCTAAAAGGCTTGAAATGCCCCTCAGGGCACATTGTTCTTCAGCTGACGGGGTGACGCTATGTTGACCACCCTCCCAAGGCCGGGCATTTGATGGGGCCACGGTGGGTCCACCTTGTGCTCGCCCATCGGTATTTTGCCCTTTTGAATCAGGCTTTCAATAATATCTTTGGACGCATAACAATCCTTGATGGAATGCCCTCTCTGTTGATGATAAGGGCAGAATTGAGGGTCATCTTTCCATCTAGCATCGCTCGGCCTTTTAGACTCCGGGAGGACGATATTGCTGCACTCACGGCCCCATTCGAACAACATTTGAGTTTTCTCCTTAGGGAAGGAATATGGTTTCTTCATCTTGTCCCTCAATGAGGGCTTTTGCTTGGCAGACGTGGCTGAAGAGGAGCTAGCTGTCTCTTTCACCTTCTGCCTTTGCTTCGCGAAGGCCTAGAAATCAGTGTTTTGCATTTCTTTTTGCTTCGGCCGTCCATCAGTCGGCTCTCTCTCTTGACTTGAGGTAACCGTGGCTGGGTGATATTTTGCCAAAAAGGTCTCAATGTCGGCCACCATGTTATTCCGTCGACTGAAGGATTTGACTTCAAGGCCGACCATCCTTAGCAGGATCTATGTCTTCAAATTACGTTTGCATATTTGGACAACGTCGACATAATTTGACGGATGCCGGCATCTTGCATAACGACTCCCCCATCGTTGGACATAATCCGAAGCGGGCTCATCACTTCTTTGCTTGATTTCATATAATTCTGCCTTGGTGACTTCCCCTTTGGCTAACTCCGTTTCATCTATCCGCTCCATTTTTGGATCATTCATCGCCGTCGGAGCGGTTAAATTCGGGTGCGGGTCGGTCAGGCCCAAACCCATCTCTCTCATTTTTCTCTTCATTGTTTCAATTTCTTGGCGTAGCTCCATCATCAGAGGGGGCGCATGCTGGTAGGGGTCAGGGATGCTACCTCCCATTCTGATTTCAATTGGGGCTGGTGACACCCCCGTACCATCATCGGACGCGTTCGGCCCTTCGAAGCTTGAAATTCTTGCCCCCACACCCGTACGCAAGGCAGTGTGATGGCACATATCCTCATCGGGCAATAGAGGGTGCCCCGAGTTCTCCCGGGATTCATGACCATGACCGGAGGTAGAAACCCCATGTTGATTTGGCCTTGTCGGCACAAAGCATATTTCTTCATTTTTTTTCTTCTTCCGTTGTTCGGCTTGTGTCGGACGATGCCGACAATGTATTGCAAGAGAGGGCAATGCCAATTTTACTATTTCTTGACTTCTTTTTCTTCTTCCCGTCCGCGGCCGGCATGTGCCCCCACGATGGGTCGTCTTGTAATTGCCAGTGTATGGACACCATGTTGACATCTTTCTTGGGGCGTGGAGGATCCACTCTGGATTCGCCCATCTGGAGCTCTCCCCTCTTGATCAGGCCTTCGATAATATCTTTAAATACATAGCAATCTTCGATAGAGTGCCTAAGCATTCGGTGATATGGGCAAAAGCGGGGGTCATCTTTTCTTCTAATATCACTTGGCCTTTTTGGCTCTGGAAGGGTAACCTTGTTATATTCGATGGCCCATCCAAACAAAGCCCGGGTCTTATCCTTGGGGAAGGAGTAAGACTTCATCATTTTGGCTCGCAAATGCGAGCCTTCTTGTTGTTCAGTGGGCTTAGCTGGAGGGGGGTCGGTGACCCCTTTATCTTTATCTCTTTACTGCTCGAACGCCTTGAAGTCGACTGTATGAACTTCTTCAGACGCGGACCGTTTATCAGCTGATTTGGTCTTCTGGCTTGAGGCTGCAGGGGCGGAGGAGAGGAAAGCCTCAATTTCCACCACCACATTGTTTAATCGATCGAACGACTTAATTTTGATTCTGATCATTTTTTCGAGGACCCCCCTGTTAAAAAAATTTTGTTTACATATTTGCACTGCGTCTTCTTGATGTGGCGACTGCCTGCATCTCATGCTGAGGTTCGCCATCTTTTAATATATTCTAAATCTGTTTCATCATTCTTCTGCTTGGAAGCATATAATTCGTTACGGTCACTTCTCTTTCAGCAATGTGAAACCGTTCTCGAAACTTCCTTTGCATATTCGGCCAGTCGCTGATGGAGCCAACCGACAGGTTTTAGTACCACTTAAAGGTGAGTCCTGTGAGGGAGGACCCGAAGAACTTGAGTAGGTAGGACTCGTCGGTCGCCATATCGCCCATTACGTTGATGTAGTATCCCATATGTTCCTTTGGCGAACCTTGTTCGTTAAACTTCTTGAACTTCGGTGGTTTATTGACGCCAGGAGGTAGCCTCTTAGCCGCATGATGGACAGCGTAAGGTACCTTGTACACATCGAAAGCGGCATAATCATCATTGCCCCTATCGGCTAGCTTTTTTTCGATAATTTGTTCTATTATCATTTTATTCACCATCGCCTGGTCGACTGGGCCTTAGCAGGAGTGAACTTGTTGCATCTGCGGCATCGTCGCAGTTGTTTGAAGTATAGTGGCAGTCTCTTGGTATGGAAAAACTAGGGGTAGCATTGGAGTGGTATGTTACTGTTGGAAGGGGATGCCTCCTATGTAGCTAGGCGCCGGTTGAGATGCGACTACCTGTGACGAAGCTTCGAGGATTTGGTCGTTATTTCCTGGTGTCTCGGGAGGGACTTCAGCCTGCCTGGAGGTAGATGCATGTGCATTCTTCTCCTCCAGCTACTTTTTCCATGTTTCCATCTCTTATCGATATTCTTGCAGCAGCATCAGCACCGCAGGCTCAAGCATGGAGGGATTGAGGGTGACACCTCTTTCCTCCACTGAATTTCTTCAGATGGCGTGGATGGCCTCTCACCGTCATCTTCAGCCATGATTACATTGATGGTGATGACCGCCACAGTCTCATCCCGGCTGGTTTCTTCGGCCAGGGTCCGCAGCGCCTCGCCTGGCTTGGTTGAAGCTCAGGGCCAAGTCTGTTGTGTAGTGGACAGCGGATCTAGAGGGGAGGGGTGAATAGATCAGCCCCACTTTTCGCAATGCGGCCCTCTAAACAGCTAGTTAAAATGAATTACAGCGGAATAGAAACTAGCTTCCAAGTATGCTATGATTCACTTAGCAAGATAAGCAAGATATATAATAATTCGATCCTAAGCATGCACCTAGAACGATTCAATCACACAAGCAAACCATGCTAGACAGGATTTTTAAGGTGGTTCGGACTGAATCCTCAGCCCTACGTCCACCCCTCACCAAAACCCGGTGAGGCTTCACTTGTGCAGCACACAGAACCGCAAATCGAAAACCACCGATTACCTTCCTACTCACCACCTGGTAGGGACGTCAACCGCAAATTGGAACACCCTCCAATTGCCTTCCTACTAACCACCGGTAGGGACGAATCACACTTTCAATGTTTAAACAATAATGAAAATGAAACAAATGTGAATGAACTAAAACAAGAGATTGAGTTATGAGTGAAAATGAATTGGCCCTTGTATGGAATGTTGATCAGCAACAAGGCTCCTCCTGGCTTCAACTCAATCTTCTTGATTCACCCTTGATTGGATGAATGTTCTTCACGGAGTACTGTTCACGTGAACAGTACCTCTTCCTTCAATTCTTCTCTCTTGATCTTCTCTTTGAACTTCTTTGAATGAATGAAGGAGATGATGAAGCTACCTTGAACCTTGATTGCTTCTTTAGCTTCTAGGAGTTTGAATGCTTGAAATATCACCTTGGATGAGCTTGAAAGAGCTTGAATGGATGAAGATGATTTCCCTTGAAGAACTTGAATCAAACTGGCTTCCTTGGATCACTTTGATAGCCTTGCTTTGATGTAATCTTCCTTGAAGATTGTTGGCTTTGATTTGAGCTTGATTCCCCTTTGATTGGATGAAGAACACCTTCACAAACTACTGTTCACGTGAACAGTAGCTCGTCTTCAAGCTCTCTTGCAGCCACCCTAGATCTCACAAGAAGCTCCTTGAAGCATTAGGTTTTCCATCCCCTCAAGTGTTGGTTTTATAACCCTTGAATGGTCCATAGATGCCCCCTAGACCAGATCCACAAATCATGGAAGATTAGGTAAGATTTGATTAAACAAATCCATGGAAAGAGGCTAGCCACGAGGTGGATTTCGAGGTCAAACAAGGCTACATCGGGGCTGGCGGTCGACCTAAGGCTCCTAGCGGTCGACCGCCACTGAAACACATACAACCGGGCGATCCCTGGGAAAACCGGTCGACCGCCACTGGCTGGCGGTCGACCGCCAGCTGCCAGACCTGCAGCTGGGCGGTCCCTGGCTGGGGCGGTCAACCGCCCCTGTGCTGGCGGTCGACCGTCAGCTGGGCAGAGCCCGGTTCACCCCGGTTCGGTCCGTTGGCCGCACCAGCTCCTTCGCTTGAGTCCGTTCTCCGCCCCCGGAAACCCCCGCAAGGGGCGCTGCCCCCTTGACCCCCGCGACCTGACCGGGCAGGTCGATCCCCGCGACCTGACCGCGCAGGTCGATCCGCGTGCGGGGGCGCAACATTGAGCTTTCATGTGCATATCTGTCATGAACAAAACATCACATATGTCAGTCATAAGATAGTGGAAAAGAACAATGACTAATAGTGTTAAGCCATTATCAAAACCAAGAATACACAAAACTCATATGACTATAGAGTGATGTCGAATGACCCATGTGACCACAGAATGACTCAAATGACCTCAGGGACACAACATTCTCCCCCTTTTTGATGATGGCAACACTGTGAGTCATTATGTGATATGAATGTCTAAAAAGGCACAAGTTATAACAAATGCAATATATGCAGCTCAAGATTCATGATAGTAGCATGTGAATGCAGATATGTGAATGCAGATATGAATGCAGATATGAATGCTATGCTATGTGACATGTGCAGCTCAAGATCCATGAAGTAAAGCATGTGAATACACATATGACATAAGAATGTGATGAAATTATGCAAACCCCAGCACATACACAAATGCGCACACAAAGGTTCTCTCCCTTGGACTCTCCCTTGTTCTCAATGCACTCCCCCCCGTGGACAACACTTAAAGCATAGCTCGTAGCTAGCTCTGACGAAGGACTCACACAAAGAATTCTCCCCCTTTGCCAACAGCAAAAAGGAGTGATAAAGGATAAAGTTTGTGAGACCATAGCTGAAAGGAGTGAAGAGCAAGCCATTATATGCAAAACTGAAGCATGCCATAAGCAACATAGATGGTTCAAAGCTAATGAAATCCGAGATCATCAAAAGAGTTCGAAAAGTAGCTACATCCAAGATTTAATAGAAATGAACCAAAGGTGCATATCATGGCAGTGTTTAACCGTCCTGTGTCTTATATATCCATATTCAATAACCACTAAGGGAAGAACACAAGAACTAGTATTGAGACTAAATAATCATGACTAAAGCATGGAATTGTATGATTGAAGCAAGAGGTTTCATATTTTGATTTCCAATATCTTTTAAATTTGAAGGCACATGACTCATATTGTACGAGCAATCAAGTCTAGTACACGCCTCTTAGCCGTAAGAATACACGTTGTTTAGACGCCAGTATTCCTAGGTATTTGGCAAGACTGACTGTCATGCTGCAAGATGAACAGAGATAGCAAAGTCACGTCATGACATATCCAAACTCATTTCATTGATGAGAAGATATGTTTCTCAGCAATTATGCCATTGCTCTGCCTAGAGTCCAAAAGTTTTAAGATAGAGATAACAGGGGCACATCATGACATATGCATTTGTCACTTGATTTGATGACATGACATGTTTCTCCGTGCAACAATATCATTGCTCTGTCAGAATGATTTTCAGGAATTCCAGCTCATCAAGATGTTTAGAAACAATACTAAACTCTAGAGTATCACCAAGATTGCCATAAAGTCTGGATTTTCATATTTCAGGATAGTCATGCAAAGCACAATATGCAATCATTAGTTAAGGTCTATTAAATCCACACAACATAGATGATTTCAAAAGAAATATCAGAACTTCAAGGAAATCATTAAATCTGAACCATCGTCATTGAATGAACAATCACCAAGGCACATAATAGAAAGCTCTTACACCATATATTCGCTAGTCTCATGAGCTCATATTCAGACTGTGAGCCAAGAAAAGTAGATTGCGAGAGGTTAAGAGATTCAACAAAACTCCCCCTAAGGATATGTAATGGATGCACGAAGGAGTGATGTTTGTAAGCTCATGTAATGATAACAGTCAAGAGGAGAATGACCTGAAACATGCAGGGGTTGTCATGAATTTGGCAGAAATGATGTGCATGACCCAACACATGGTTGTACACTTATTAAATACAACAGAATGAATTTGAAGCATATGCATGAATGCTGCACAAGGACAACTCCCCCTTACTATATGGCCTATATGCGACACTGACGCATGGTACTTGGCGGAGGTGAAACCTCACGCATATTGAGTGCTTCGTGACAAGCATAACTTGCCCTGCCATACATCAACATTTGATATACCATTACCATGCGAGAATGATGCTATGTGACACCATATGCAACACAAACCGTATAATGCATTATGAACATGAACTCAATTCATTATTATGCATCTACATGCAATGCGACACCATATGCAAGATGACATATAAACAATGCATGGACAAATGCAACAACACACAACTAAATGAAACAAGATTATCATATCAAGGTTTGTTGGCCTGAGGTCGGCAAAGACCAAGCTCCCTTCTGAGTGTTGAAAACCTGTCATTACACAAGGGCTTGGTAAAGATATCAGCAATCTGATTCAATGTATCAACAAAATGCAGTTCAAAGTTTTTCTTACCGACCTCATCTCTAATGAAGTGATGCCTAATCTCAATATGCTTAGTCCTAGAGTGCTGGACTGGATTTTTGGCAAGGTTGATAGCACTAGTGTTATCACACAAAATCGGGACACAACCAAGATCCACCAAGTAGTCTTGGAGTTGGTGTTTAATCCACAACACTTGGGTGCCACAGCTCCCCGCAGCAACATATTCTGCCTCCGCGGTTGAGAGGGCAACCAAGTGTTGTTTCTTGGAGGCCCAAGAAACTAAACACCCGCCTAGAAACTGGCAATAGCCACTAGTACTCTTGCGATCCAACTTGCATCCGGCGTAGTCCGCATCAGAATAAGATATAAGAGATAAATCACATGATGACGGATACCACAATCCCAAATCTTGAGTGCCGGCAAGATATCGAAGGATACGTTTGACGGCAGTCAAATGGAATTCTCTGGGACTAGCTTGAAATCTAGCACAAAGGCAAACACTAAACTGGATATCCGGTCGGGATGCAGTCAAGTAAAGCAAAGAACCAATCATACCTCTATAGACCTTTGCATCCACCAATTTACCATTTTCATCCGAATCCAGTGAAGTTGAGGTGATCATAGGAGTTGCAATGATTTTGCTGTTTGCCATGTCAAATCTTTTCAATAGCTCTTTAATGTATTTGGCTTGACTTATGAAGCACCCATCTTCTCCTTGGTTGACCTGCAAACCGAGAAAGAATTGAAGTTCTCCCATTAGGCTCATCTCGAATTCACTAGTCATGAGGTTAGCAAATTCCTCACACATTTCAGATTTTGTAGAACCAAACACAATGTCATCAACATAAATTTGAACAATCAAGATATTCTTACCTTGCTTCTTGGTGAAAAGTGTTTGATCTACCTTACCTCGTGTGTACCCTTTTTCAATGAGGAACGAGCTTAGCCTCTCATACCAAGCTCTTGGTGCTTGCTTAAGTCCATAAAGTGCCCTGTCTAACTTGTATACAAAATCTGCATTGTTAGAGTTCTCAAAGCCAGGGGACTGCTCAACATAGACTTCTTCTTTGATCAAGCCATTCAAGAAAGCACTTTTAACATCCATTTGATAAAGTTTTATTCTAAGGAAGCATGCAAAGGCAAGTAGAATTCTGATGGCTTCGAGTCTAGCAACTAGGGCATAAGATTCATCAAAGTCTACCCCAAACTCTTGATTATACCCTTGAGCCACCAATCTAGCTTTGTTTCTTATTATCTTGCCATCCTTACTTAGTTTGTTCCTAAAGACCCATTTAGTGCCTATTACTAATTGTGATGATGGTCTAGGAACAAGATGCCAAACTTTATTTCTTTCAAACTGGTTTAACTCTTCTTACATGGAATTTATCCAGTTTTCATCTTTTAAAGCATCATCAATATTTTTGGGTTCAAGCTGCGAGACAAGAGCAAGTTGATCTAATTCTTCCACAATTTTAAAATGTGACCTTGTTCTAGGTGGGTCATTCAAGCTGCCAAGGACATTCTCCACGGGATGATCCTTAAGGATTTTAATGTTTGTAGAATCGTTACCTTCTCCTGGAGCTTGATTCTTTGCACTGCTTGATTCAGCTCGGTCACCATCTTCTTTTATTTCTTCTTGTGGAGGATCACTCTTGTCTTTTATGCTTAGGAATTCCCCATCTTCATCGTTTTTCCTGCAAGAGTTATCATTATTAGAATCATGATATTCATCAAAGGAAACGTGGGGTGATTCTTCCACAGTTTGACTTTTAATGTTATAAATTCTATATGCCCTAGATCTATCAGAATATCCAAGAAATATACCTTCATCGTTCTTGAGCTCGAATTTATCTAAATCTCTTTTGTCATTATTGTGAATGAAGCATTTTGAACCAAAAACTTTGATATGATGCAGAGAGGGCATTTTACCTTTGAGCAACTCATAGGGAGTCTTTTTGGTGTGAGACCTTACCATTGACCGGTTGATAATGTAACAAGCCGTATTTACCGCTTCGGCCCAAAACTTCCTTGGAAGTTGCCGTTCGGCAAGCATTGTCCTTGCCATCTCTATGAGTGTTCGATTCCTTCTTTCAACAATCCCATTTTGCTCGGGGGTTCTTGGTGAAGAGAATCGGTGTGAAATGCCTTCTGACCTGCAAAGATTATAGAAATCAGTATTCTCAAATTCACCACCATGATCAGATTGAATGTTGGAAATTTTAAACTCACCGTCCTGCTTTATCTTCAAATAGAGTGCCTGAAACTCATTAAAAGCATCATTTTTGTGTGATAGGAAGAAAACCCATGTGAACCTAGAGAAATCATCCACCAAGACATATCCATATTTTCTACCACTTAAACTAGCAGTTCTGGTTGGACCAAACAAGTCCATATGAATTAGCTCGAGTGGTTTGGAAGACAAATATGAGGATCTAGCCTTGAAGGATTTTCTAGTTTGTTTACCTAGGGCACATGCATCACACAATTTATTTTCTTGTTTAAAGGATAGTTCAGGCAAACCTTTTACCATTGAATGCTTCAAGAGTTTATGCAAGACATTGTAGCTAGCATGTCCTAGTCTACGATGCCATAACCTAGCAATTTCAGATTTTGGTGCAGCAAGACAAAGGTTTAAATGAGCAGGATTATCTAAGTCAATCATGTAAACATTGTTAACTCTCTTACCAGAAAATTTTACCTTATCAGATTTTGGTTCAAGAATTCTGCATTCATGAGAGTCAAACAACACTTTGTGACCCTTATCACACAATTGACTTATGCTTAGTAGGTTATATTTCAAACCTTCAACTAGCAACACATTTCCAATGGAGTTGGAGAGGTTCTTACCTACATTACCTGTTCCAATGATTTTTCCTTTGTTGTTTCCTCCAAATGTGACGTATCCTCCTCCTTTTTCCTCCAAGAGATAAAATTTTGATTTGTCTCCCGTCATGTGTCTTGAACAGCCGCTATCAAGGTACCACCTATTATGCATGGCTGTAAGACATTCCTGCACAAGCAATTAAGCAATGGTGTTTGGAACCCAACCAAATTTGGGTCCCTTCAAACTTTTCAAATTTCAAAACATGAAACCATTTGTTTTGGAATCCAAACCTTTCTAACATTCATGTTTTGTTTGCTTAGAGCAGGGATTTGGTTTTTATTTTCAACCTTGACATTCATTTTCTGTTTGGAGGCTCTTGGTTGGAATTTGTGAAAGTTTGATGAAGTTGGTTTATTAACCCATTGAGGCCGTTGGCTGGTTTTAGATTGAAAATGATTGTTTTGCCACCTAGGGGATTGGTGCACACAGAAATCACAATTACCCCACAAGTGAGGTGGTGTTGGCCTAAGTGATGGAGCACCCCAGTTATAGTGATACCTAGAAGGCTGAGCAGGTAAAGGCCAAGAATGTGTTGACCTATGTTGCTGGGAAGATTGGCCTTTCTTAGGCTTTTGGGTAGTTTTCTTGGGGGTTTTGGTGATTGCCTCTTCAATCTTTTCTTTCCCTTTCTCCTTTTATTTTTGCTGATTTTGTGTGGGAGTTGTGTTCGAGGTGGAGGCTTCGGAAGATGAAACAAATGTGACAGTTTTGAGCCCAATTGGCCTTTTGTTTGTTGGTTCAAAACCCAACCCTTCCTTGTTGAAATTCATTCTAGTACCTAGCAATGCATCTAGGTTTTCTCTTCCATCCACAAATTTTTCTAAGGACTGTTGTTTATCCTTCAACTCTTTTTCTATGTTTTCAATGTTTTACAAAAGTTGAATGTTAACTTGTTTGACAGCTTCATATTTCTCATTGCTCAGTTTGCTATCCTTTTCATAGGTTTGCATTTTGAGTTTCATGCTATCAATTTCATTTCTCAAGTCTTCATTTTGAATTTCCAAGTCAGCCATTTCTTTTCTTCCTTCCTCCAAATTTTTAATCATTTTCTTAAGATCTTCAATTTCAGTCTCAAGTATAGCATTCTTATGATTAGTTTCATGATCATGCACAAAAGAATTGATTTTATTTTTTAATGATTTATTTTCCTTTTTGTACATGTTATATTTTTCCATCAATTGTATATATGCTTCCTCCCAATCATCAACAGTATAATCTTCAAATGGAGAAGTTACCTCGATTTCTTCGTCACCTTTGGCCATAAGGCAAAGATCTCCTCTTTCCTTGTCCGAGGAGCTGGTTTCATCATCACTTTCTTCCTCGTCGCTCCAAGTGGACACCATGGCCTTGTTCTTCTTCTTACCCTTCCATTTGTCAACCTTTTTGAGTCTGTCAGGACAATCAGTCTTGTAATGCCGTGTAAGCATGGCCACGTTATCCTCATCTCGCTCACTAGCTGAATCCTCACTTTCATCGGAGGAGCTTTGACGGCTAGGTCCTGCTTTGAGAGCTAAAGATTTTTTCTTTGGTGCCTCAACCTCTTTGCTCTTAAGGTTGATCTCATAGGTCATTAGTGACCCAATGAGTTCATCTACCTTTGTAGTGGAGAGATCTCTGGAATCTTCCACCACGGTAGCCTTCGTGTGCCATGCTGGAGTTAATGATCTGAGAATGTTTCTTACAATTTCTTACTCTGAATATTTCTTTCCCAAATCAGTTAAACTATTAGTAAGCACAGTCAATCGAGCATACATATCTCGAATTGACTCATCAGGCTTCATGCGGAACATTTCATATTCAGAAACTAAAATGTTGGCTTTTGTTTCTCGTACCTGAGAGGTTCCTTCGTAGATTACCTCTAACTTATCCCACATTTGTTTTGCAGATGCGCAGGTAGCCACTCTTGAGAATTCTACTGGATGGAGTGAGCATTGCATAATGTGTTTAGCATTCCAGTTGACGGTTGATTGCCTTATCTGTTCTTTGGTCCACAAGTCTTCCTTTTCCGTAAGCTCATACGGACCTTTGCTGATTACTCGCCAAAGTTCGTAGTCTTGGGCACGAATGAACACCTGCATGCGATGTTTCCAATAAGGATAGTTAGTTCCACTAAAGTAAGGAGGCCTATTCACAGCATGTCCTTCGGGTAGAAAACCCTTAGACGCTGATCCACCATTTCCCTCAAGGTCGTTGGACCCCATAATGAGAGATTAGGCTCTGATACCACTTGTTGTGTAGTGGACAGCGGATCTAGAGAGGAGGGGTGAATAGATCAGCCCCACTTTTCGTAATGCGGCCCTCTAAATAGCTAGTTAAAATGAATTACAGCGGAATAGAAACTAGCTTCCAAGTATGCTATGATTCACTTAGCAAGATAAGCAAGATATATAATAATTCGATCCTAAGTATGCACCTAGAACGATTCAATCACACAAGCAACCATGCTAGACAGGATTTTTAAGGTGGTTCGGACTGAATCCTCAGCCCTACGTCCACCCCTCACCAAAACCCGGTGAGGCTTCACTTGTGCAGCACACAGAACCGCAAATCAGAAACCACCGATTTCCTTCCTACTCACCACCTGGTAGGGACGTCAACCGCAAATTGGAACACCCTCCAATTGCCTTCCTACTAACCACCGGTAGGGACGAATCACACTTTCAATGTTTAAACAATAATAAAAATGAAACAAATGTGAATGAACTAAAACAAGAGATTGAGTTATGAGTGAAAATGAATTGGCCCTTGTATGGAATGTTGATCAGCAACAAGGCTCCTCTTGGCTTCAACTCAATCTTCTTGATTCACCCTTGATTGGATGAATGTTCTTCACGGAGTACTGTTCACGTGAACAGTACCTCTTCCTTCAATTCTTCTCTCTTGATCTTCTCTTTGAACTTCTTTGAATGAAAGAAGGAGATGATGAAGCTACCTTGAACCTTGATTGCTTCTTTAGCTTCTAGGAGTTTGAATGCTTGAAATATCACCTTGGATGAGCTTGAAAGAGCTTGAATGGATGAAGATGATTTCCTTTGAAGAACTTGAATCAAACCGGCTTCCTTGGATCACTTTGATAGCCTTGCTTTGATGTAATCTTCCTTGAAGATTGTTGGCTTTGATTTGAGCTTGATTCCCCTTTGATTGGATGAAGAACACCTTCACGAACTACTGTTCATGTGAACAGTAGCTCGTCTTCAAGCTCTCTTGCAGCCACCCTAGATCTCACAAGAAGCTCCTTGAAGCATTAGGTTTTCCATCCCCTCAAGTGTTGGTTTTATAACCCTTGAATGGTCCATAGATGCCCCCTAGACCAGATCCACAAATCATGGAAGATTAGGTAAGATTTGATTAAACAAATCCATGGAAAGAGGCTAGCCACGAGGTGGATTTCGAGGTCAAACAAGGCTGCATCGGGGCTGGTGGTCGACCTAAGGCTCCTAGCGGTCGACCGCCACTGAAACACATACAACCGGGCGATCCCTGGGAAAATCGGTCGACCGCCACTGGCTGGCGGTCGACCGCCAGCTGCCAGACCTGCAGCTGGGCGGTCCCTGGCTGGGGCGGTCGACTGCCCCTGTGCTGGCGGTCGACCGCCAGCTGGGCAGAGCCCGGTTCACCCCGGTTCGGTCCGTTGGCCGCACCAGCTCCGTCGCTTGAGTCCGTTCGCCGCCCGTTCATGTTTGTGGCATCGACCTTGATTGTCTTGAAATTTTATTATTGAGTCTTCAAGCCAAATTTTGTTCCGGGGGCCCCGCCCCCGGAAACCCCCGCAAGGGGCGCTGCCCCCTTGACCCCCGCGACCTGTCCGGGCAGGTCGATCCCCGCGACCTGACCGCGCAGGTTGATTCGCGTGCGAGGGCGCAACATTGAGCTTTCATGTGCATATCTGTCATGAACAAAACATCACATATGTCAGTCATAAGATAGTGGAAAAGAACAATGACTAATAGTGTTAAGCCATTATCAAAACCAAGAATACACAAAACTCATATGACTATAGAGTGATGTCGAATGACCCATGTGACCACAGAATGACTCAAATGACCTCAGGGACACAACAAAGTCCACTTGGGCACCCGAATATGCTTGAATATGGTTGGCTTTGGGGCCAATCCTCCCTTTGATTGGGACTTGAAGCGGTTCGGTTTCTCTTGGGCCAGTGCTTGAAAGGCGTTATGCACTGGCACCGTTGGAATTGCCCTATCGGGCATGATCTTGGCCTATCAGCGATTCAGAAAGACTCGGACGCCTCCGACGAGTACAAACTTGCCCGAAGTAGATAGTCGGCTTCGCAATGTGCCAGCATTCTTCTTGGCCACCCTCCTGGCGGCTGGTGTGTGATTTCGATTGACGGGGGCACGAGAATGAATGTGGTGACCATAGCAGCCCACCGCAGTAGCATCAGCTGGGGTCGCTTCTGCAACAGCGAACGGTTCCATCTCTTGGACATTCAGGAGCTCCATGAACGCGACCCCCAAGAAGTTGGGGAAGCCGACGATAGGTAGGAAATTGCCGAACTGGATCGGCACTGCCAAGTAGCCATGGGTGGCATGGCTAGCGACAACAAGGGGTCTGAATGACACGGCCATCGTCGTTGTCGGAAAGCAATCTGCAAGATTAAATTAAGCAGTTAGAATTTTAAGAAGAGGCCATTGGGCCCCTAATCCTGGCAAAGAGATGAAGGGAAGTTAAGTCTCATCGGGCGTGCAAGACTTATAGACGCACTTTTGGAACACTTCTTTTCGTTTATTTATTTGTTCGTTTGTTCGTTTGTTTATTCATTTTATTTGTGCGATGGCGTGCCAGTCATGTGTGTGACGATTTATTCAGACTTCGAGGAAGCCGTGGTGCGGGACTGATCAGACGATAGTGGATATCATGTCAGGACAAAAACCCGTCGTGCCTTAAAGGCCACGACGTTAATTACATACCCTCGAAGAGGGGAAAACCCTTGATTAGTTGTCAGGAAATGGGGCCTTATGGCCTAGAATCAATATTAATGAAGTGAGATAATGAAATCTCGAGCTGCGTTTAAACAGGCCCTGCATTGGGGTGTAAACGTTCAAAGTTGTGTCAGTCACTCGCGGACCATTTCATGTTCTGACGGAAGTCCGCGTTTGTAGCATAAAAGACGGCGATGGAACCGCATAAATGTCTACCGCGTATACGGCAAGTTTAATAAGAATGTGGGATTATATCCCGATAGAAATGGGTCAAGTTTGATGAACTATCAAACCAGGGCAATGTTAGATCGTGGCCATGGCAATGTTAGATCATGGCCATGTCGGGATGGTTCCCAAGGTCTGAATCTGACTTAGCGGGACGTCATTGATATTTCCTTCGTACCGAGTCTGGGGAAGCGGAGTCCGGAGTGACCATTATCATGTTTTCATTGTTTGGTTATTTGATCTATTTATTTAATGTTTTGTTTTTTTATTATTATCAATTTTTGAGATGCATGGATGTGTTTTATTTTATTTATTTGTTATTGTTCTCATTTTTGCAATTTTTTGTTTGTTTGTTCGATTTTTTTATCTACTTAAATGCATTGTCATTTTTTTTTCTTTTTCTTTTGAGTTTTCATATCTCTTGTTTAGCTTTTTTTGTTTTGACTTGCGCCTTTCAAATCTGGGTAGAACGCCGTTTAATTCTTTTAATGGGTGTATTTTTATGAGTTCCTTGTCATTTAGGGTATTTTTCTATCATTTTTATAATTTTTATAATTATTGTTGTATTTATTAATTATCAATTTTATAATTATTTATAATTATTGTATTTATTGATTAACATTTTATGGGTTTTTTGTCATTTTCACAGTTATTTTTATTTTTATTTGTATTTATTGATTATCGTTTTTATGGTTTTTTGTCATTTTCAGAATTATTCTTTTATTATTATATTTATTGATTATCATTTTTTATGATTTTTATCAATTTTAGAATTATTTTATTATTATTGTATTTATTAGTTATCATTTTATTATGATTTTTTTATCATTAATCACTTTATTGTTAAGGGTGACAAATGGCATGATAAGATGGACAAATAAGTTGATAGGGGGGAAAATGCATTGACATGGGTGACAAAACGGTTGACAGGGGCGACAAATGTCTTGACAGGGGTGACAAATGCACAGAGGCGATGGCTCTCAGGGGCAAAGGTGACGACTCTTGCATGCTAAGGGTGAAAAATACTTGTTAGTGGTGACAAATGGGTCTCATGGGTGACAAATGACTTTTATGGGTGACAAATGGCTTTTTTGGGTGAAAAAGAGATGGCTAAGGGTGGTAAATGGCTTGTTTGGGTGACAAATGGGTTGTTTGGGTGACAAATACACACATAGGGGTGAAAAATATGTTAAATGGGGTGACAGATGAATGATAGTGGTGGCATACAGTTGACAACGGTGGGTGGAGTCGACTCCATGCCAAGGTGGAGTCGACTCCACCCTCAACAAGATAAAAATTTTTTGTGTTATTTGTATGTTATTTCCCTAGTCTTTTGATTCCCCCTTCAGATCAAAAGGAGTTGATTCCTGAGCATTTATTCATGGAAATTATTTACATAGGAAGGCATGGCCACTTTTATCCAAACTTGAAGTTCAGTTATGAAAGAAGCGTTCACGTGCATATGAGCCTGGAGCTTTGTAAATTCAGTTGTAAAGATTATTCATATGCAAATGCACACGAAGCTCAGCTAACCCCCTTTTTTGAAAACATGTATGCGAATGCGTATGAGGGAGAGAGGGCATGTGTTAACCTATGAGAGCTTGGCAAGAGGGTTAAAACGGCGTTGGGGATGAGAAGTGTATGTGTGAGTGGGTGAGAGGTAAAATGACGTGAGAAGGATGGTGCAGAGGTGGTGAAACGGCATGGATGGGCTGGGCATGGAGTCGACGTAGGCGGTCTTTGGAGTCGACGTAGGGGGTTTCACGGCATGGCTGGGCTGGGCATGGAGTCGACGCAGACGGTCTTTGGAGTCGACGCATGCAATTTGGCAGAGCCACTCTCTTCATGTTTTGGCGGATTTCTCACTTTCATTTTTTTGCAAAATGGATTGTGGGGGTCTATTAAGCAAAGATGGGGTTTATTATGCATTTTGATTTCAGAATTGGGAGTCCAGTAATGGCCCTTATGCGGATGCTTTGCTTGACACAAGCATGTGCTTTTTTTTTGCAGAAATGCTCATGGAGTTTGGAATGCAGGTTTTTTTGTTCTTGATTCCTACCGGGGATATTTTAATTCATTCGTTATTCATTTTTTTAGACATATTCTTATGGATGACTTGGTTGATCATTCATCCTTTCCGTCATTCATATTCCCATCAAAAATTCGGCAGCACCTCCCCCGGACCCGGGGTTTGCGGGGTGTAAAATAGAGACACCCACGGCATGCTCCGGGATAACCTCCAAATTCTTAGGTAATCTAGAAACAGCTACCCGGTGACCCAAGGTGAGCGTATAAGCCCGAGGACTAGCCTTCGAGGGGTTCTAGTTGCCCACGGGTCACATCTTCCGAAATATCCAAGGCATTTGCCCGACATGTCATCAAATGTATGACCGTTACTATCCACCCTATGAATGGGATCCCCAGAAGGCATACTATAGAGGAGTGAGCTTCTACAGGAGGCCCGGGGTGATCGGGGAATCAAGGGTAGGAAGTGAGAGAAGCAACCGCACCCTCACAACTCATAGACGTGAGTGAGAGGGCATCGGTCGTTTCTTCAAAAGGCACCTTGACAAATGGAGGGGAAACACCGGTTCCATTGGACTTGAAGAGGGATCGACAAAACCTCCACAACTCATGGTCGAGAGTGAGAAGATATCCGTCACCTCCATAGCAACCGGTGCACATATACATATATGTATATATATGTGTATCTATATATTCATGGAATGTAGTAGTGTATATATGCAAAGGAGAAGGGAGACCCGTCTGGGCCAGAGAGAGGGAGAAGGCGAGGCAAAAGCTACGAAAGGCACATCATAACCTTTTTTTTTATTCGCCATAGAGGCACCCAATCAAAGGGGAAATACACATAGTAGTGAAAGGGAAATAAAGAGGGGAAAGGGGTAGCAGAAACCGGAGAAGAAATAGCGATAGGGGGGGTCTGCCCTAGGGCAAAGAACAACAAGAAAAAAAGGAATACAATGGAGGGAGGGGGACGGAGCATGGGCTCCTCCCCCTCAACCCTCACCTCTCTTCTCTTCTCCCTCTCTTCTTCACTCTGCCAACGCGGGAGCAAACAACACTCTTTCTTCTTCTCTGGTTTTCTTCTCGCAGGTGGAAGCTCTCTCTTTTCATTCGCCAACCTCTCTACTATAACCCCAGCAGCTCTATATTTAGAACGGAAGGATCTCTTCTCTTCGGGATCAAACTCCCGCCACTTCCTCTTCGTTCGTAGGACATGGTGGGTTGACTGCTACGTTGTCAACCATCTTTTCGTGCCGTACAACAAATTGTCCGAGGATGGGATGCTCTGCGGAATATCCAGGGGCTTCACCATTGCAAGGTTGGCCGGCCCATCGTCGACGCCTGTCACCGTTGCGTTGTTGGTCTGAGCGTGAGACAAACATGCAAACCTTAAATGTTCATGCGACGGGCTTGATATGGGCATTAAATGCCCTCCCTTTCTCCTTCTCATTGCTTCGCTATAGGAGCTCTAGCAGGGAAACAGAGTGTCGTAGGAGGGATGGGATGTCTCCCACGGCGCTGGAACAAGGGTCTTGGGTTCTTTTGCGCACCGTTTCAAGGTCACCTGGGAGGTTTGTGCGCGCCGAATCAAGCATGCCAAGGGGGAGAGAGAGGGCCATGCCGTATCAATAGTGGGTTGGCGCGCCAGTTCAAGTGCTTCAAAGAAACTTTTGCGCACCGGCTCACTGGCCCATGGGGGCCTTCTGTGCCGATTCAAGGCAAGTGGGGAGCGCGCCGGTTTAGTGGCCTTTTGAGACTTGGCCGATTCACTTGGGCCTTTGCATGAGCGCCGGTTCAGGTGGCCAGGGGGGTTTGTCTGCACCGTATCAAGTGGCCATGGCCACTTTTGCGCGCCGATTCAGGTGGCCTCATGGGGGCACTGATTCAGAGGGGTGGCACCGGTTCACAAGTGATTTGAGGGGTATTTTGGTCAATTTTGCCTCGTTGAATCCGCCTCGGCTCAGACGTGTGCTTGACATCCGATGCTACCTCATTTTAATGCACCGCCTTCGGAGTGTTTATTTCGAACCTCCCGGACTTCGGTTTGTAATTTCGAGTGATTTTCGACACGTGGAGAACCAACGTTAGATTACTCGGGGTTTCATCTTGATTCGGCCTTCGGCACTGTGAATCGTGCCCTTAAGCCTGATCCCTGCTTGTGGGGAGTGACTTCATCGAGTAGGTAATCACTCAAAGTATTTTCGCCCCCATTGGTTAGCTCTTCGGCCTCCTACGGACCTTTCCAGCATACCGTGTGTCCTAATTGGGTCACTCGGGTTTTACGCTGATATTGCTTTCGGCACCCTATTTTGAGGGACCAGAGGTATTTCTTCGGCTCGAGATGCTTCCTTGTCAAGTGGCGGACCACCAAGTGTGTTTTCATCTTGATCGGATCAGATATAGATTTTGTTCGGCTCGACGAGACCCGGTGTTCTTGCTAGTGGATTTTTTTGGGTGTCCACAATAAGTTTGTCAACCTCTTTGCAGATCTAACATATTAGTTCTGGCCTCATTCGCCGGGATGGCTACTTCACTGGCTCGACTTTCAGGTCAATGGCTCGTATGTGCTAGGCTACTGTAGGGCTAATGCCTGACATCTCTTTGTAGATCCAAGCAAAGAAGTCTTGGAACTCTTGAAGCAGTTGAATATATTTTCCCCTCTCTTCTAGAAGAAGGAGGACACTAAGAAAGGTCGGTCTGGGATCACTCTCCATGTCGAGGTTTACTTCGACCAGCTCATCAACAGTAGCTTGGCCGCCAACTTCTATCTCCGGGGGAGCCGATGGTAAGTCGATGAAGTCTTCATCCTCTTCTTTAGCTTCAAGGACATCATAGAGTTCTTCTGGCCTTATTCCGCCTATCGGCGGAGTTTTGAGTTTTTCTTCTTTCGAGTCGCCTGTTGATGTGGGACGAGATGCAGACGGGCTAGGACCTATGACCGACTCAACATGCTGCCAGGGTGATGCAGTTCGAGCTCGGTGCTCGACTGGCGGCTGACCTCTGTGGCGATTCTTCGAGTGGAGGCATCTCTCAACAAGAAACTCACTCTAGCCCAACTGCGAGTGAAGCGCGAGATCGCAGCGGTTAAGGATCCATTGTCACCTAGGGTGATGCAGTTCGACCTCGGTGCTCGACTGGGGCTATGGGAAGGGCGCTCACACTCTCAATTGCGGTGATTCGTCACTGGCTATGGCCCAACTCTCACAAATGCAGCATATAAGAAAGCATACTAAACAAGCAAAGGTAGGAATGAGGAACGTCGCGCGTACCTCCACAACTAGCGCGTGGGGAAGAAACCCCGGCCGAATTTGACAACCCCGATACACGCCAAATGAATAATAGTATAATGCAAAATATTGTCCGCTCCTCTCAGGGAGATAAAAGGCTACAAACAACAATCTCAGGGCTGCTAGAGCATGGGTTGACGGGCAGCACTCGATGGAGCCGAGGAAGCGAGTCGCCGCCGACCGGAGGCGACGATCGGTGACCAAACTATTCTACCCTCGCAGGTCACCCTGCGCAACGAGCTTGCAGGAGGCGGTACGGCTTGATCCGGCATCCGAACAGGGTGTCGTTTGTGGGAGCGCATTGAGGACTGGCTGAATAACATTTGGTCCAAACTGCATGACTAGATCTGCTCCGGTCAGAACGTGATAGTGCCTGCATGATGGATCTAGTTATGCTCGCGCAAAATTGCACACGAAGACTGAACAATTAGGGAAAAATGGTTTCGGTGGGGAATCGGACCGCCGCTTGCTGGAGAACATTGGTGACTTCTGGGGGAAGATCCAGATTGAAGTATTTGGTCAGATCTGAGAGGAGGAAGGCATGGGATCTCCCACAAGTTATAGCCAGATTTGGGTCAGATCTGCACAGGTTGGCCTACGCAGTCCCACCAAAATCATCACCATGCTCAGCACAGATCTCAAAACAGCACGAGATTGATGGTGACGCGAAGAAGAAAGAAAATGGCACGATCACTCCAAGTTTCAGGCCAAATACACTGAGAGTAGATCTGGAGAAATTTCGTATCAGGGAAGAGGAGATCTGGCCTATAGGGACGGGCAGCGATGCGCAGCACCACAATAGGATTTGTTTCCAGATATCTGGAGCTCCGATTGGGACGAAACTGGCGCTGGATAGTTCCTAACTTGCAGAGGTATCTCTGGTAAATTTACCAGAATTAGATATTAGTAGGAAGCTTCTATGGATGATTCGTAATCTAGGGATGAGCTCTGGATAGACAGAAGCAGATCTGCACATGAACACGAAGATAACGGAGCCTCAGCGTCGCACCCCGACGTGGGGAGTCGCACCCCGACTAGATCCTGTTGCAGGATCTAGTTCTTGAACATCACACCCAAGGAAGAATAGAGAATCACTCTCTAACAAATTTTCTCTCACAATATTTTTTCATTTTTTCATTGTACACTATACATGAGTTTAGATAGAATGGAATGGGGAGAGGGGCATGGGGAGGGGAGGGTGACCAAGAGAGAGGAGGGGGTGCCACGTATGAGAGGGGGGAGAGGGGAAGGATCATCGTCCTTGAATCAAGGAGGAGGTCAAGGAAGGGGGCAGCCACCCCATTTGACCATGGAATGGAGCGCCCCTCTCCATGTGTCCCTTTCAAGCCTCCAAGCCTCCATCCTCTTGACCCATTCACACCTAGCCCATGGACCTTTTCACTCTCTACCCCCTTTTTGACCATTCAAAGCCCAAAGAAAATAAAAAAGCCTAATAACTCTAGCCCACTAACCCATATCCAAACACACAACTAACTAATTGTCCACACATGGACTAAATAGGGCCCAACAAGGCCTAAAAACATGAAACAAAGATAGATAGCTTGATCTACGCATCCACGTCATCCCTGAGCCAAAGAGACTTCTACGTACTCCTCGCACCCCGGCATGTGTCCTCACCAATTCTCCCCGGGGTGGGAGGAACTCGACCATGTCAAGTACAGGTCTCGATCGCTGAGGTAGCACTCCAGCAAGTCCGTATCGAGTCGCTCGAGCTCTCCACGCGTGATCCAGGCGTCGTCCGTCATGGGGTGTCCCCTCCAACGCACTAAGAAGTGTTGATAGGCCCCGTTCCTGGTGGTGGTCACCTGCTCATCTAGTATACAATCTATATACTCGTGTTGCTGTAATGGGGCTGGAAGAGGTGGACTCCCAAGTGGTGTGTCACTCACAACAGGAGGAGAAGGATCAAAATACTCACTAGGGATCACCGCGTGGTCTCGATATGCTACCAGATCTGAAACATTGAACGTCGAACTGATACCATAGTCATCTAGTAGTTCAATAACGTACGCATTGGATCCCACTCGCTTCACGACTAGGAAAGGGCCGGCATCGCGGGCCTGGAGTTTCTTCACGGTCCCTAAGGGGAACCGTTCAGGTCTAACCCTGATCATGACGTACTCTCCTTCTCTGAACTCATGGGTGCGTCGGTGCGCGTCGACTAACTCCTTTATGCAAACTCATATATGCTTAACAAATGTGTGACAGACTCTTAACCAACTGTGCAAATAAAGAAAAGCAGACTCATACATGATGCTAGACAAACCTAATGCTGTGGAGACACATACATATGTGAACAAAGACGAGGTCCAGGACGTCCGAATGTGGATTCAGGGTGCATAGGACCTCTATCAACTTGGGAGGACTCTGGACATCCTAAAGTGAACCAGTCATGCACGGGCTCTTGGACACTATCGGTATACAACGGAGGACCCAGACACAAATGCAAAAATGCATGCAGCACGTTCCGTATGATGTGTCTATTCCAAATCAAGACCCAGTGTGTAGGTGCATGGAAGGTTGGGGTTTGGTCAGACACAGCAGACCTGATGTGGGGAGGGGCAAGATGGAAGGCTTCGTGGAGGGCTAGGAGGGAGACTTGTGAGGCTAGGGGTTCCCATGAGAAAGGATCAAAAGGATCAAGAAAGGTTAGGGATCCAGTGATGTAGCTCCCTTTCGGCCCCGGGTATAGGTCCCCAATGTAGGCCAGCTCCTCATCAATTGAGGGGATCAAGGAAGTTGCTGGCTCTTTAAGATGTGTGGACATCTCTATGGGAGAGAAGGCGTCATGGGGTGGAGACTGGTGGAGCTCGTGGGTAGAGGTAAGAACAACACGAGCTCACTGGTGTATGGACCCACTGTGCAAACGGAAGTAATAGAACTCACGGATGGGTAGATGAAGCCAATGCACCTAGGTGGATTTGGCCTAAGAGCCAACATGCTGGTCAGCTCCATGTGCCAACCTAATCCCTTAAGAAGATCATCCATGGTGACCACGAATGAAAAGGATTGGAAGGTGGTGCGAAAAGAGGTGGTGGACACTACTTGTAATGCTGGCTCTATGGTAAGGTAGCAAGGGATCGTGACATCCGGAAATAAACCCTTCTTTAACCAACGTGCGAGAGGTTCCCCAAGGACCAGATGGCCCGTAAATGGCAGGAGTAGCTCCGAATGGAGATCTAAGGATGATGGTTGTGGCAAAGGATCTCCCTCGGGTGGGGAAGGGATGTTCTCTATGAGGGGGAGAGGGCCTTGGGTCTCCGTAGATGGCACCGGGTCGAGACTACCAGCTAGGACCACCTCAGGTTCAGGCAGGACTTCATCTTGCCTCTGAGGTGGGCAAGGGGAATCGATGGCCCAATATGAGAACACATCCTATTCACCCGATCCAAAAAGATTTTCACGAGTTAGGCAAAGGTGGGGTTTGGGATCGGGGAATCATGGTGGATTCGCTCATAATCACCCAGCCTAGTCTTGGACCTAGGCTCATCTACGTGCGGGACCCTTCGTCTCTGACTATGACCTTCTTGTTTGGAGGTGACAGGGTGGGGTATGTAGATCTTCTTAAGCTCATCCTTCATTTCACACCATGACTCGATGGGCTATTGCCTCCTAATGTCTCTCATGCATTCAACGCATCTCCACTTCTCGACGGCTTCGTGAAAAAGCCTCTCCTTGGCAAAACTGGCTTTCATGGCATCAGACATAGGGTAACACTCAAAATATTTGTCCATGGTGGCTTCCCAATGTTGGTAGTCGCTCGGGACTTTGGAGCCATAAAAGTTCGAGGCTTCAGGCCTACTGAAGTAGAGGGGTTGGTTTCCAAGCCCATGGGTGCTATGCCACCATTCATATTGTCTGGGCGACTGGGAATCCATGGGAAACTAGGGGGGAACTACAGATGTACATGAGATGGAGCTACATGCAGATTTAATGAGACACCTAATGCGAAATGAAGAATCTCGACTTAACTAATATCCAGTACATGGCGGAGATATGATCCAAAGATCGAACTCACGTAAGGATGCTACCTTCCCAATAGGCGTAACATATCTTTCCAGTAACACCTTTTAATATACCAGATATAGGGATGAAATGCACAACTAGGACAAAACTACCCTAGACTCAAACCATGCTCTGATGACTACCCTAGACTCAACCATGCTCTGATACCAATTTGATGCGGGACGAGATGTGGACGGGCTAGGACCTATGATAGACTCGAAGTGCAGCCAACACTTGCACGCGAAAGGCAAGCCGGGCGGCTGACCTCCGTGGCGATTCTCCAAGTGGAGGCGTCTCTCAACAAGAAACTCACTCGAGCCCAACGATCATCCCAGCAAGGGAAGCGCGGGATCGCAGCGGCTAAGGAACCACTGTCACCTAGGGTGATGCAGTTCGAGCTTGATACTCGACTGGGGCTATGGGACGACCGCTCACACTCTCAATCGCGGTGATTCAACACTGGCTATGGCCCTACTCTCACAAACGCAGCATATAAGAAAGCATCCTAAACAAGCAAAGGTAGGAATGAGGAACGTCGCGCGTACCTCCACGACTAGCACGTGGGGAAGAAACCTCGGCTGAATCCAACAACCCCGATACATGCTAAATGAATAATAGTACAATGCAAAATATTGTCCACTCCTCGCAGGGAAATAACAGGCTACAAACAACAATCTCGGGGCTTCTCGAGCACAGGTTGATGGGTAGCACTCGATGGAGCCGAGGAAGTGAGTCGCCGCCAACTGGAGGCAACGATCGATCACCGAACTGTTCTGTTCGCGCTGGTCACCCTACGCAGAGAGCTTGCAGGAGGCGGTACGGCTTGATCAGGAGTCTGAATAGAGTGCCATTTATGGGAGCGCGTCGAGGATTGGCTGAAGAACGCCTGGTCCGAACAGCGTGACTAGATCTGCTCTGGTCAGAACGTAACAACGTCTGCACGTTGGCTCTGTTTCTGCTCGCGCAGAACCGTATAGGAAGACTAAACAATTAGGGAAAAATGGTTTCGGTAGGGAATCAGATCACCGCTTGCTGGAGAACGTTGGTGACGCCTGGGGGAAGATCTAGACTAAAGGATTCGGTTAGATCTGAGAGGAGGAGGGTGTGAGATCTCCCACAAGTTGCAGCCAGATCTGGGTCAGATCAGCACAGGTCGGCCTGCGCAATCCCACCAAAATCATCACCATGCTCAGCACAGATCTCAAAACAGCAAGAGATTGGTGATGACGCGAAGAAGACAGAAAATGGCACGATCACTTCAAGTCCCAAAGACGCTAAGAGTAGATATGGAGAAATTTTATATCAGGGAAGAGGAGATCTAGCCTGAAGGGATGGGCAGCGATGCGCAGTGCCACGGCAGTATTTGTTTCCGAAGATCTGGAGCTTCGATTGGAATGAAACTGGCACTGGACCGTTCCTGACTTGCAGAGGTATCTCTGGTAAGTTTACCAGAACTAGATATGAGCAGGAAGCTGTTGTAGACCATTCGTAATCTAGGGGCGAGCTCTGGACGGGCAGAAGCGGATCTGCACACGAACACGAAGATAACGAAGTGTCGGCGTCATACCTCGGCGTGAGAAGTCGCACCCCAGCTAGATCCCGTCGCAGGATCTAGTTCTTGAGCATCACACCCAAGGGAAGAATAGAGAATCACTCTAACAATTTTTCTCTCACAATATTTTTTCATTGTACACTATACATGAGTTTATATAGAATGGAATGGGGAGAGGGGCATGGGGAGGGGAGGGTGACCAAGAGAGAGGAGGGGGTGGCCACGTATGAGAGGGGGGAGGGGAAGGTTCCTCCTCCTTGGATCAAGGAGGAGGTTAAGGAAGGGGGCAGCCACCCCATTTGACCGTGGAAGGGGGCGCCCCACTCCATGTGTCCCTTTCAAGCCTCCATCTTCTTGACCCATTCACACCTAGCCCATGGACCTTTTCATACTCTAACCCCTTTTGGCCCATTCAAAGCCCAAAAAAAATAGAAAAGCCCAATAACTCTAGCCCACTAACCCATATCAAAACACACAACTAACTAATTGTCCACACATGGACTAAATAGGGCCCAACAAGGCCTAAAAATATGAAATAAAGATAGCTAGCTCGATCTACGCATCCACGTCATCCCCGAGCCAAAGAGACTCCTGCGTGCTCCTCGCACCCTAGCGTGTGCTGTGGCGTGTGTCCTCACTACCTGTCTCTTAAATTTGTTGGGGAGACAGTCTTGGTGCCGACGATGCAAATTCCGGGCGGTCTGGATACTGACCGATTGGTGGAGCACCCTTGGAGGTAGAAGGCACCTCTTCAGCTACCAGTTCTTGCAAGTTACCATTAGAGGTTTTGGTAGCCTCTAAGGACACAAACTCCCAGTATCTGCATGGAACATTGGCCTCTTGATTTTAATGTGTCACCATTTGGGGTTCTTGGGTATCCCCTGGCCTTGAGGGATGCAGAGTTTTTTCGTACTCCTCTAGATAATCATCATACACCGCCTCCAGGGGACCTTCACCTGTGGGAGTGGAAAGCGAGATCACATATGTTTCATAGAGCTCTTCCATAGAGAAGCCCTCCGTATCTGGGAACTCCGTGATTGGGACAGTGGGGCTATATGTTCCTTCAGGGAGGTGATAATCGTCATTCTTATTCCCAAGATTCTTCTTCTTTTCATTCGTGGCTGACGTCTACCCCCAGGGAAGATTATTTTGCACCTGTAGCCTCCTCTGCTTAGCTTCTACATTTCGCTTCTATTTCAGGAGCTCAAAATGCTCCCAAGGAACATAGTCTTTTAGCTGTATAGGCTGTAGCTTGGGCTGTTCATACTCATCTAACGCGTCTATGACAGCTCATAGGCGTGATACTGCTAGGCTCATCACTTCATGCATTGATAAAGACAGTTCCCTTTGCTCATTGCTAGTAGATCTCCTTATAACTATCTGAGGGGTCGTCCTATGCCTGACAGGAGTCACAGCTGACAGAGTTGGCCGGGATGTGATGCCCTGGACGTAGACACTTGGGGCAGAACTAGGTATCGGTGTCGGCTTTCTCTTTGCTTTCTTTGGCATTATCCTCCAATTCTTGTACCTTCTGGCGGGTGTTAAGACAGAAGCCTTGTAGGCATGCAGGGCATTGGCTTCTGATATGTCTTCAGGGGACAAATGATGGAGTGAGACCATGTTGGCCGCCCTCTTAAAGACATCCATTTCATGAGGGTGCGATGGGTCCACCTTGTACTCACCCATTTTTAATTCACCCTTCTTAATTAGGCTTTAAATGACATCTTTGAAAACATAGCGATTCTCAATGGAATGTCCCAACATTTGGTGATAAAGATATAATTGAGGATCATCTTTCCTTTTGAAATCATTTGGCCTTTTGGGATCCGGGAGAGCAATTTTGTCATAGTCACGGGCCCATTCAAAGAGAATCTGAGTCTTGTTTTTCGGAAAGGAATAAGGTTTCTTCATTTTATCCCGCAGTGAGGGTCCTTGCTTGGTAGGCTTGTCAGAAGATGGACCAACTGCCTCTTGTTGGATATATTTTTGTTTTGATGATGTCAAACCAACATGAGGTCGTTTGGTTCTAAAAGTTGAAAATACTCAAATGTATTTCTGCACATGTGTTCTTCATATTCTGCACATTAAATCAGAACCTTCAGATTTCAGTTTGCTGAACACAATTATTTTCAGGCCAAATGCATGAGAAAATGATAGAGCAGAGAAATCCAGGGAGCAACACATCTTTTGTCAAGTTGAAAAGAAGAAAATTGAAGAAGAAAAGTCGACTCCAAAAACCATGGAGCCGACTTTGCTTCAGTCCGCAAGGTAGAAAAACCCAGTGTCACCCACTAGCTGAAAAAGGCAATAGCTACGGATTAGGGGTGACAAATAGATGGTGAACGGTGTATAATGGACTGTAAGGGTGAAAAAGAGTCCACTAAGGGTGAAAAATGGACTATAGCGCTGAAAGCCTTCAGGCGCAAAGAAGCCGAGTCGACGCAAGAAGGTTGTACCGTCGACGCAGCCAGAACACCAGATGGACCCGCTAGTTAAAGCAACAAAGGTGATGGCTGAAGACGATTAAGGGTAAAAAATAGGTAAGTAGTGGTGACAAATGAGCAGTTGGGATGACAAATAGCTCGGCAAAGGTGAATAATAGATGACAGGGCTAAAAGGGGTTGAAAATGAAGAAGCAGGGTCAACGCAACCTCAAACAGCGTCGATGCAGGTCAATGGTGAACTACAATAAGGCTGAAGAATGAATCAACAAGCTGTAAATTTGAAGAAATCAAATGATAGATGAAGTCACAAGGATTGAAGACCAGTTTGCCATGAAATCAAGCTGAGCACAGATGAGAAATGAAGCACAACGAGTCAAGGACCTCACATGGCAGCATGCAATCAACAAAACCAACAAATAGATGAACAAGCTGAGAGATGTGTTGACTAGGTGCGATTGATAAACACTGATCCAGAAGGGGGGGGGGTGAATGGATCTATCAAGGAATTCTACCCGATTTAAAATTTGCGTGAGATGATAACAACTAGATCAGTGGACAATTGATTAAACAAGATATACAAACTCAATTAAACTCTAGGATGTAGATAATCAATTAAATCACAGTCCTAGCATGCATCTAGCGGAAGCAGGCAATCAAACAAACCACTGCACAATGATTTTTTAGGTGGTTCGGTCAACCGACCTACGTCCACCCCTCACTCCAAACCGGAGTGAGGCTTCCATTAGTAACACTAGCACAGCAGACTCAGTCTGCAACAAAAATGCTGCCAAACAGCTTGACCAGGGGAACAACCTCCCCTCTTCCTTCCAACCGGAGGGAACCACTAGTGACACCAGTCACTAGCAAACCAGAGACGCAAGTCTCTCTTCCTCCAGACCGGAGGGAACACCTAGTCTTGCAACCCACAAGACTAGAACCGGAGGGACCCCTGGACTTGAATCCTACAAGCCCAGAACCGGAGGACGAGCCTCCCTTCCTCTAACCAGAGGGAACCCACAAGTAGCACCCAGCTACTTGCAACTGGAGATAGCAATCTCCCTTCTCCTGAACCAACAGGAGGAGCCCCGACCTCTCTACAGAGAATCGGAAAAACAGCAAGTAAATAGATCAAAAGAAAAACGAGACCAGCAACAGAAAGTTGAAAAGATAAAAACAAATGTGGCTCTCGCAGGAGCTGGCTGGCCTGGATTTGATCCACAGTCCAGCAGGAACAGATCTTCTGTTGAAGCTTCTATCACTCTAGCTCTCTCTTCTTCTCTATTCTTCTCTTCACACGAGCACTATCTCTCTCTCTTCTTCTCCTTCTGCTCTTCTTCTTTCTCTTTTCTTTTTCTCTGGATCGTGGCTCTCTATGTGGACATTTCTTCTCACCAACTCGATCAGTCTTCTTCTGTGGAAGAAGGCTCATATATATAGCAGCAGCAGCAGCATCAGCCCCGACGTGTGACCTCCACATTTCCAGCCCTAAGAATTCGGACCACGTGGCAGTCTCTCAGCAGGCTTCATTCCAGCCTCGGATCACGTGCTGCCAGTCACTGGGGAATACTTCTTCCTCGAACCTGCAAAGAGATGAAAAGCCATTAAAACTGAGGGCCACAATAACTAGATCTGCACGAAGTATGTAGTAGCAATACTAGATGCACTGAGAACGACACGAGATACACAAGGTGAATACAGCACGAAGTAAGAAAAGAATGACACGAGATACACTGTGACAGAACAGACAAAACAAAGAGGACGACACGAAGTGAGGTTATAAAACAACACGAGGTAAAAAGAAGAACAACACGAAGAACAACATGGTGACTGTAGCACGAAGTAAAAACGACATGATATAATAACCAGTAATGAGAACGGCACGAGGACAACATGGAGGTAAAACAGAAACCAATAGTAAGTGTGGTTTCAACACATGAAAGACACGATGTCTAGGAAGAACAACACGAAGAGATAATTCGGAAACGACACTAAGTGAAACAGAAACGACACGAAGTGCAACAGGAACGACACGAAGTGTAGTAGTGACAGAACACACACTACACAGAGAATGATACGAAGTTGCACAGAAAAACAACACGGAGTGCTGAGATGTCCTGCACGCAATGGAACAAAAACGACACGAAGACGATGAAAACGACACGAGGTGAAGTCACAAGAAGACAACGACACGAGGTGTAGAAAATAACACGAAGACGAAACAGTAACCGGCACGAGTTGAAAACAGTATGAAGACGAAAACTGAATTCGACACGGAGTGTGGTCAAAGCGAGAAAGACACGAAGTCTAAAACGAAAGACCAACACGAAGACGAATACAAAGAAACGACTCGAAGTAAGAACGACACGGAGACAGAACGAAGATCAACACAGAAACCGACACGAAGTGTGGTTTCAAAAAACAAACGAAATCGACACGAGATGAACAACTAAAAACAAAGGAAACGACACGAAATATAGTGGAAGCAACACGGACACACGACCTGATGGACAGTAAACAAAAACAACACGAAGTATGATAGTAAGTGACATGAAGACACAGTAAAGGGAATGACACGAACACGAGAGGAACAGTGCAACGTATAGACTTGAAGATGTGAAGCCACTTGTGCAGACTTGAATAACAGTCCAATGTATGGACTTTGTCATTGAAGACCAATTATGCAGACTTGGCAGTGAATGACACGGCTGTACAGACTTCATGAACAGTGCATGATTGTACTTGACGATGTATACACTTAGCCTATGCAGACCAGTCCGATGTATAGACTTTCAGTGAAGGGCGTTGTGTAGACTTTGGCTTGGAACGAAGGTAGGAATGAGGCTGTATAGACTTGGCCAGAACGTAGGGAAAAACACCAATGTGCAGACATGAACATCCAGCAGTATAGACTTCGTGAACAAAATGCAATGCTGACTGATGTGTACACTTGGCAAATAGAGTAATGCATGAACAAACAATTAGCCACTATGTTAACCCAATCTAGCCATATTCATGAATTAGCTGTTCAAGCAAACAGTCAGATATTCAGGCAGTCAAACAGTCATCTATAAGAATCTAGCACACCTCAGTGTGACTCATGGTGTGTCAGCCATCATCAAAACCACACAGGGGCACAACAATCTCCCCCTTTTTGATGATGGCAACACTATGAGTTACACTGACTCAGATTAGATTCTTCTCCCCCTTTGCCTTCAGCAAAAAGACATGAGTTGAAGAGTTAATTAAAAGCTCCCCCTTTTGACTAAACTGCCCCTTTTACTTTAGCAAGACGAATAATTCAGAGATGTCATATGAGATGAGGACATCTCAAAATCAGAAGCAATTAAATCAATTCTCCCCCTTTGTCAAACAACTCATGCAGTGATGCGTATGCAACAAATACTCCCTCTTTGACATGGCAAAAGACCCCCCTTTGACATGGGAATGAGTCAAGGTTCTTAAAAATGAAGATCACCCTTATGACAATGAAACAGCTCTCCCCCTATCAACATGCATGATTGACTACTCTCCACTTGAAGCACAGGAATGGACTCTGGTTATCCAATAAATCAATCTGAAATCAGCCATTATAAAGAATCTGAATTCTGGTGAAAATACCACAGAATCAGAACTTATGGCAGAACAAGATGGAAGATTCCAACAGTGTGGAGAGAAATACATCTCAGGAATCAATCTGAAATCCACCACCATAAGGAATCTGAAGTTCAGAGGGCTGCAAGTGAACAAGGTAATAATGGGAGTGGCACCTCACATTTGTATGGTAAAAAAAAAAGCAGAAGGAATCAGTCAACTGATAAGAGAGGAGTTGACTAAACAGTTGTTGTTGATCATGCATGAATCTGATCATGAGGGTTTTGAATGCATATATCACTTCAATAAGTCTTAAAAAAATGTAGACTCTTCTATCATAAAGAGTTATGAAATAGCAACATTATCAATCTGATTTAATTTTGATGTATACCAGCTTTGCCAAATTAAACTCAATACTCATATCTGAATCCAAGTTTTAATAAAAGTGAACCAAATCGTCAGAAAACACTCAAAAACAATCATCTTTTATCTTGCAAATGTGATCTCAAAAGCACCTTTAAAAAAAATACACAGGTTAGTACTGAAATTAAACATTTTTTTTTTAAGAACATGAGTTGACATATTTTTTCAAGATAATTTTAGTTGAAGCACATTATATTTTTCCTGTGCAATTTAAGTTGATCAACACCTTTTTACATGAGGCACAACAAGTCTTAGTTGAAGTGACCCAGTTACTCAGTGTGATAACTGGCATTGCCTCTCACTTTGAGAGCAGAGTTAGCAATATGAGTGTCTTTTTACATAAGAAGACACCTTTATCAGAGGCCAGACTCCCTAGCTACTCAACACAAATAAGCTATTGCTCTGTCAGGTCTTGTTTCACTAAAATTTTTATCAGAGATAACTGTGGCACCTCATGACATGAGTTACTTTATTTCATTGATAAAGAACTCAGTTTCTCAGTGACTGAGTCATTGCTCTGAATTCACAATTTTCATTTAGTCAACTTTTTCAAGTTAAAGAATAACCACAACACTCACTCTATGTATCTCTACCAAAGTAGCCTAGATTTCAAAATTTCAGATATCAGATGAGAGACTTTACGGATTACATGACACAAGAGGTTAAAGTTTATTAAGCCTTATCAACAGATATTTTCAATTCATTTAATTACAAAGCTGAGAATACATTAATCTTATATCAGTCTGATTCAGTGATAATTCTTAAACCCATATGATAGGAGTTTCTACCACAATCTCAGACTGAATTGCATGACATGCAGTTTAAGTTCCTCAGATCAGAACAATAAATTTAGCTGACCAACAATTCAATAATGGATCCAAAATAGTCACACCAGCTAAGAGATACATGAAGGAGGAGTACAGGCTGGTGAAAGAGTCAATCAGCAAGAGAGAATAAGGTTTAAAGCCACTAGCAGAGTCAATCACTCAATACAGGTTGAAATTCATTTCAGTCAGACAGAATGAGACACTCTTTCTTCAACAGATTGAGGATTAGCAGCCACCATTTCAGATTTGATGATTTGAAAGAGTGTAGAGAGTGAATATCAAAAAGAGACAACAATTTAATAATGCTCCTCCTTGTCTACATGCAGTGACTCACATAAGACTCAACTGCTCCCCCTGAATTGATGCAATTTATGCAAGATGATTATTCAAGCATCAGAGCATTCAAATATGATTCATGCACATTAGATAGAAGAGAATTGCTATAAGCATGATTGTTCAATTCATATTCCAGAAAACTTCGGTTTAGCTCCAACAGATCAACATGGTTTGCAATAACACTGCTCTATATGACTTAACCCATGGTACTGGGTGGAGGACTTGGTCCAAGGACCACCTCACACAAGGCAGTAGCATCCAGACATACTCCATCTACCCTCCAGCCCTGTTCCATTTCATATACCATGATGGTCATACAAATGACATATGCAGTGCAAGGCAATCTTATTTATTTAATGCAAACAACAGCATGAGAAGAGCATCAAAAATTAGCCAAGCAAAACAACAATTTCAGATAGTGAAATTGAAACAAATTTCAGAATTGACCTGAATTGAGTCCTGGGGTTTTCTTTTTGAGTGCCTTGGTTAATTCATTCTTCAGCTTCCAAGGCACACTTGCAAAATATTGATCATTTTGATCCTGTAGGGACCCAAGCAGCTTTGGGTCCTGTATTAGCTCTAACAGGTATTCTAAACATTTTCATAGCAAGATTATCATCCAATTTCATCAGTGAACAGTCATCCATAGAATGTCCAACTTTTCCACAGTATCTACATGAAATGGCTGGTTTTTGGTTCTTATGATACATGTTAACAGCAGGGTGATGTTTATAAGCATGTTCATAAGATTTTCTGTTATATGCATGAGCAGTTTGATGCTTGTTCTTGACCATCCAACATTCAGCAGATTTATGGCCTGACTTCCCACAGTTATAGCATGAAATTTTCACAAAAGGTTTTGCAGGGAGTTTGACAAAATGGGGTTTAACATAGTTCTTTTGAACATACCAACAGTCCTTGACTGTATGCCCATTTTTCCCACAGTGGGAGCAAGCAAAAGAATTTTTTCTATGAAAACTATTTTTACCCCAAGTAGATCTAAACCAGCACTCAGCAGCCTTGTACCCAGGCTTATTACAGTTGAAGCACACAATGTGCTGACTAGAATTGTGTTTAGATCCATATGGATCATAAAAGTGCATGGAAGACCTGGCATGTAGTTTATTGTCTTCTTTCATGATAAAACATTCATTCATGAGATGACCATGCTTCCCACAATAATAACATGAACCCTTTTTAATGTGAGTGTGTGAGAGATCATGTGAATTGTGTGCAGTCTTCTTTACAGCAACAGGAGTGCCTTTTTCCTTTTTCTGTGAATTTTCACCCTTTTTCTGTTTTGGAGTTTGTTCCACAGTATTGGGTTTCACAGTTGATTTTTGTGCAGTGAATTTGAAGACAGAAGGGGCAGAGGTTATGTTCTGATTGGTGGCTTTGACAAAAACAGTAGATGTTTCATTCCCATTACTCCTTTTATTTGTCGGACTATAGCCCAGTCCCTTTCTCTCAAAGTTATCACTCTTTCCAAGAAGCTTATTTAGATTGTCCTTACCTTTGACAAATTTTGATAGAGAATTTTTCACGTCTTTAATCTCAAAATTCAAATCAGCAATTTTAGCTTTATATTTGGACAGATCTGTTTCACAGGAAATGACTTGTTGATGCAAGGCATCATTCAGACTCTTGAGTTTTTCAACTTCCTGTTTTAATTCTATTTCCTTGTCAGTTTTAGATAAGGACTTGTAAAGATCATCAACTTCTTGTTGAAGGGATGTGATAGTAAGCTCATATCCAGCTATTTTCTGTTCACTGCAACTGACATTTCCATTTAACATTAAGTTGATGGTTTTTAGACTCTCAATTTCTTGTTCAGCATTCATCAACCTATCAGAATTATCCACACTCACACACTTGCCTTCTTCCATTGTCATTAGCCTATTTGTCAGCTGTGTGTTTAGGTATTTCAACTCATTGATTTCCTCTTTCAGTTTACTATTCTGCTCTAGGAGTTCATCATCAAACACCCATTTATCTGTTGAAGACTGACATTCATAAAACATTTCTTGTTATTTTTCAGATTGAAATTTGTCAAGATTTTTCTGAATCTCTGAATTCATTGTTCTTTCAGCCTTCAATTTCTCAGTGATCAAACAATTTTCTTTTTCAAGGTTCATTGATTTATGTTCAAATTCTTTGGATTGGTTTTTGAGTTTTTCATTCTCAGATTTCAATTCTTTCAATTCAGAATTGATACACTTTGAATCTCTCACCAATCTTTCATTTTGAACAACATCATTGTTATGAGTCTGATCAACGAAGCTAAGCCTTTCCTTTAGTTCAACAATTTCACAAACAAGCTTTTGACTCTCCCTTTTGTGTAGACCAATTTGTTTCATAAGAGTTTGTTTTTCAGATTTCAAATGATCTAGATCTGTAGTAATAGAGTCAAAGTCTTGTAGTTGTCTTCTTAAAATTTCATTTTCAGTTTTCAGAGTTTCGAGATTTTAACCTCCTAGATTTTCCAGCTTCTTTTTCAGATTTTTATATTTCTTCCCTAGTTTCTTATGGGATCTTGACAGATTATCATAGGCATCTTCCCAATCGTCTAATGAAAAATTCTCGAAAGGGTTTACCTCCTCATCATCACGTTCTTCGGATTCATCTTGATCACTACCATGGTTGCTCTTGTCAGCCATCAGACAGTTGTCCACATTTCCCTTCTGAGCAAGCTTCAGCTCATCCATAATGTCCTTTGCGGACCTGCAGTCATAAAAACAAGAGTGTAGAGCCTTGTCAGTAGCTTCTTTCATTAATCTCAAAACTTTCTGATTCTCTTCATTTCTTGATCTATCACTTTTAGTCCATTTGGACTCTTCCTTTGGCAGTCTATGAGGACCATGTGAAATTAATTTCCACAGTTCCGGATCCATCAATTCCACATAATTGTGTAGACTGCTAACCCATGAATTAAAGTTAGAACCATTGTAAACCGGTGGAGAACCCATGGATTAGATTGGCAAGAAGATTTATGCAGCAAAGGGTAAAAACAGAAAAGCACGAAGGGACAACAGGATCCTCTGCAGATCGTTGGATCTGATCAATCAGAGAACCGCTCTGATACCAATTGTTGACTAGGTGCGATTGATAAACACTGATCCAGAAGGGGGGGGGTGAATGGATCTATCAAGGAATTCTACCCGATTTAAAATTTGCGTGAGATGATAACAACTAGATCAGTGGACAATTGATTAAACAAGATATACAAACTCAATTAAACTCTAGGATGTAGATAATCAATTAAATCACAGTCCTAGCATGCATCTAGCGGAAGCAGGTAATCAAACAAACCACTGCACAATGATTTTTTAGGTGGTTCGGTCAACCGACCTACGTCCACCCCTCACTCCAAACCGGAGTGAGGCTTCCACTAGTAACACTAGCACAGCAGACTCAGTCTGCAACAAAAATTCTGCCAAACAGCTTGACCAGGGGAACAACCTCCCCTCTTCCTCCCAACCGGAGGGAACCACTAATGACACCAGTCACTAGCAAACCAGAGACGCAAGTCTCTCTTCCTCCAGACCGGAGGGAACACCTAGTCTTGTAACCCACAAGACTAGAACCGGAGGGACCCCTGGACTTGAATCCTACAAGCCCAGAACCGGAGGACGAGCCTCCCTTCCTCTAACCAGAGGGAACCTACAAGTACCACCCAGCTACTTGCAACTGGAGATAGCAATCTCCCTTCTCCTAAACCAACAGGAGGAGCCCCGACCTCTCTACAGAGAATCGGAAAAACAGCAAGTAAATAGATCAAAAGAAAAACGAGACCAGCAACAGAAAGCTGAAAAGATAAAAACAAATGTGGCTCTCGCAGGAGCTGGCTGGCCTGGATTTGATCCACGGTCCAGCAGGAACAGATCTTCTGTTGAAGCTTCTATCACTCTAGCTCTCTCTTCTTCTCTATTCTTCTCTTCACACGAGCACTATCTCTCTCTCTTCTTCTCCTTCTGCTCTTCTTCTTTCTCTTTTCTTTTTCTCTGGATCGTGGCTCTCTATGTGGACATTTCTTCTCACCAACTCGATCAGTCTTCTTCTGTGGAAGAAGGCTCATATATATAGCAGCAGCAGCAGCAGCAGCCCCGACGTGTGACCTCCACATTTCCAGCCCTAAGAATTCGGACCACGTGGCAGTCTCTCAGCAGGCTTCATTCCAGCCTCGGATCACGTGCTGCCAGTCACTGGGGAATACTTCTTCCTCGGACCTGCAAAGAGATGAAAAGCCATTAAAACTGAGGGCCACAATAACTAGATCTGCACGAAGTATGTAGTAGCAATACTAGATGCACTGAGAACGACACGAGATACACAAGGTGAATACAGCACGAAGTAAGAAAAGAATGACACGAGATACACTGTGACAGAACAGACACAACAAAGAGGACGACACGAAGTGAGGTTATAAAACAACACGAGGTAAAAAGAAGAACAACACGAAGAACAACATGGTGACTGTAGCACGAAGTAAAAACGACATGATATAATAACCAGTAATGAGAACGGCACGAGGACAACATGGAGGTAAAACAGAAACCAATAGTAAGTGTGGTTTCAACACATGAAAGACACGATGTCTAGGAAGAACAACACGAAGAGATAATTCGGAAACGACACTAAGTGAAATAGAAACGACACGAAGTGCAACAGGAACGACACGAAGTGTAGTAGTGACAGAACACACACTACACAGAGAATGATACGAAGTTGCACAGAAAAACAACACGGAGTGCTGCGATGTCTTGCACGCAATGGAACAAAAACGACACGAAGACGATGAAAACGACACGAGGTGAAGTCACAAGGAGACAACGACACGAGGTGTAGAAAACAACACGAAGACGAAACAGTAACCGACACGAGTTGAAAACAGTACGAAGACGAAAACTGAATTCGACACGGAGTGTGGTCAAAGCGAGAAAGACACGAAGTCTAAAACGAAAGACCAACAAGAAGACGAATACAAAGAAATGACTCGAAGTAAGAACGACACGGAGACAGAACGAAGATCAACACAGAAACCGACACGAACTGTGGTTTCAAAAAACAAACGAAATCGACACGAGATGAACAACTAAAAACAAAGGAAACGACACGAAATATAGTGGAAGCAACACGGACACACGACTTGAAGGACAGTAAACAAAAACAACACGAAGTATGATAGTAAGTGACATGAAGACACAGTAAAGGGAATGACACGAACACGAGAGGAACAGTGCAACGTATAGACTTGAAGATGTGAAGCCACTTGTGCAGACTTGAATAACAGTCCAATGTATGGACTTTGTCATTGAAGACCAATTATGCAGACTTGGCAGTGAATGACACGGCTGTACAGACTTCATGAACAGTGCATGATTGTACTTGACGATGTATACACTTAGCCTATGCAGACCAGTCCGATGTATAGACTTTCAGTGAAGGGCGTTGTGTAGACTTTGGCTTGGAACGAAGGTAGGAATGAGGCTGTATAGACTTGGCCAGAACGTAGGGAAAAACACCAATGTGCAGACATGAACATCCAGCAGTATAGACTTCGTGAACAAAATGCAATGCTGACTGATGTGTACACTTGGCAAATAGAGTAATGCATGAACAAACAATTAGCCACTACGTTAACCCAATCTAGCCATATTCATGAATTAGCTGTTCAAGCAAACAGTCAGATATTCAGGCAGTCAAACAGTCATCTATAAGAATCTAGCACACCTCAGTGTGACTCATGGTGTGTCAGCCATCATCAAAACCACACAGGGGCACAACAAGATGTGTGAATGATGAAGGAGCTGAGAAGAAGAAAAGCCAAGCAATGTTAACGCACCTTCCTACTTGCATCAACGTAGTCATGCTGAAATAGCAAAGGCAGAGAAAAGAGCAATAGCGACGGACTAAGGGTGAATAATAGGTGTGCAACACAGACAAATAGCCTAATAACAGTGTAAAGTGTGCGATAAGGGTGAAAAAACACGTTGTCAGAGATTAACAAGGTCCAAGCTCATGAGATACTTAAGAGAGTCATGTGCCTCATCCTCCAATGATTGGCACGTGATCCTAGGATGGCAGGCTCGCTTCTAGATAATTCCAAGGACAGAATATTCTGCTTTGCCAAGTGGACCAAGGGAATTTCACTACGTTAATCATTTCATCCAAAAGAATTTCAGAGGCTCTGTTATATAAACTTCTCAACCCTTGAAGCTGTGGCTGTCGCCTTTGAAAAGAAAGAAAGCCCATCTAAGAAGAAGGAAAAAGCCACTATGTGAGAGAGAGTAAAGGCGAGAGAGAAAGAAGAAAACAGAGAGAGACTGCTGCCCAGATCAAGAGAAGATCCATTTTTAGTGAAAGCTCTTGAAAAAATTTCAAAGCTACATTTGTTTTTCGCTCTGCTGTATTTCGTTTATTTCATTTTGATTTTCTTGGCTTGTCTTTTCGATCCAATTGAGTCATTGTAATCTGATAGTGCATTGCTGCACTAATCAGAGGTGTGATTAATCTTCAGATTGATCACGATCTGGTCTACCGGCCAGGGTGCAAGGAAGGGTCCTCGTGTGCTGCCTTAGAGCAGTGTAACTAGTTCTACTAGGGTAGAATCAGGGGTGTGCTCATCTGATCAGGTGTGCACGGGTTCCCTCTGTGCCATCTGAGGAAGGGAAGAGGTTGTTCCTCCGGTGGGCAACCTGTGTGACTAGCTGCTGTAGCAGTTTCATCCGTGTTTAGTGAAGCCTCATCCTGGTCAGGTGAGGGGTGGACATAGATTGTGGGAAGCAATCGAACCACCTAAAAATCTCAGTGTATCTGTGGTTTGATCTCCATATTTCTATCCCTGTTCTCTAGCTTCGCTTCAGTACCTTGCGCTTAACGTGTTTGTAAATGTTTCGTTATGGTAGACTGAACTAATATTGTCATTCGTTTGTCTAGTTCATCTCTATAGAATCTGAGCTTTAGATTAAAGTTTTTAAATCGCTCTATTGAAGGGGCTGATCTATTCACCCCCCTAGATCCGAATTGCCTTACACATCAGTTGGTATCAGGGCAGGTTTCCCACAATGTGGTCCAACGACCCGGGAAGACCTGGAAACGACAATGTTCGCAGCTTCTTAGCTGAGGGGCATTCGATTAATAGACCGCCATTTTTTGATGGAAATAACTATTTGTATTAGAAGAACAGGATGGAAGTGTTCTTACGAGCTCAGAGTCATGAACTGTGGAGAGTTATTACTCACGGTCTATTCCAGCTACCAGAGGATGAAGATGCATGGACCAGAGAATAGATTCGCTTGTCAACCGTCAACTGGACAGCTATGAATATCATGCAATGCGTGGTTCATGCAGATGAGTACTTAAGGATCTCTGCCTGTAAATCCTCCAAGAAGATGTGGGACGAGCTAGAACTGATCTATGAGGGAACGTCCCAGGTGAGAGCCACTAAGGTAAAATTGCCCACCTCAGACTACGAGTTATTCAGAATGAAACATGATGAAACTGTGTCTGAAATGTATGCGAGGCTTTCACAACTTACTAATGGTCTTAAACCTCTAAGAAAGCAAATTCTTGATAGTGAGCTGGTTATAAAAATCTTTAGGTCCCTGACCCCTGCGTGGAACACTAAAGCCACTGTGATAGAAGAATCCAGGGATCTATCTACAATGACAATGAGTGAGCTAATGGGCTCATTGATGGTGTACGAGATCAATCTCAAGAAGAGTGTGGAAGAGAATAAAAAAAACAAGACAATAGCCCTCAAGGTGTCTTGAAGCAGTGGAGAAAGTAGTGAAGACTCTGAGAATTTCTCAGATCTAGATGACCATGAATAGGCCCTCCTGACCAGATGATTTCAAAATTTCCTGAAATCCAGAGGTAAGACTTTCAGAAAAAGAAGGCCATAGCAGTCAGGTAAGAGTTCTAACCTTAAGCTTGAGAGGAATAAAAATCTTGATAAAATCATTGGTTACCAATGCAAAAAGGCAAGTCATATGAAAGGAGACTTCCCCAAACTGTTGAAGAAGACTGCTAAAGCCAAACGCAAGAAACCACGAGCCATGCTGTGCACGTGGAGTGATGAAGAAGAGGATGTTGAAGAGGAAACCTCTGGAGAAGAAGAAGAAGGCATGTGCTTAATGGAAAACAGCAATGAGGAGGTAACCAATATCTTCGAAACTTACTCCATTGATGATTGGGAAGATGCATATGCTGAACTCCTTGATAAATTTAATTCCCTGAGTAAAGAACATAGAATGTTGAAAAGAAAATTGAATGTTGTTATTGAGGAACAAACTCTAATTGAAAAAGAAAAGATAAAACTCAAAATAGAAATGGAAGAACTAAATTTACTCAGGAATGAAAATGAACACCTAAAAGCCAAAAAAAGGAAAGTCAAAAGCAACTTGATGAATTTAGGTTGAAATTTTAGGAAATTCAGAATGAAAATAAATTGTTTTCTAAAAAGAATGAAGCTGTAAAGAGTGTCAACTCTGAAATTCAGAAAACATGTGAAAAACTTCCGAAGGAATTGGAAGATAAATAGGCCAGCCTAGAGAGATTTGTTCAAGGGAAAAGCAACCTTGGCACCATACTGGGAATAAAGGTCAACTTCAATAAGGAAGGTTTGGGTTTTGATCCGTCAAGCAAAAAACCATTTGAATTCAAAACAACCACATTTTATGAGGACAAAGGAAAAGGAAAACTGGATATCCCATCCAGCTCAACTAGTAGTGCACAGAGTTCAGGAGCTAGAAATTTTGCTAACATAACAAAAGATGTCAACCGGAACACTAAGCCTAGCCAAACCTTCAAGGCTCAGATTCCTCAGAAGAAAGTTAACCTGATGCTGTAATCTAACTAGATTCATTCTTCCATAAA
Organism: Amorphophallus konjac; assembly: GCA_022559845.1. Taxonomy (NCBI): domain Eukaryota; kingdom Viridiplantae; phylum Streptophyta; class Magnoliopsida; order Alismatales; family Araceae; genus Amorphophallus; species Amorphophallus konjac. The sequence goes on along the minus strand of CM040129.1, from coordinate 118,488,477 downwards.
TAGAAAACAAAGTGTGAAAAAATCAATGAAGTCATATCCTCCAAAATTTCAAAATGCATTCAACACACATAATTTCCAAAGTCAAAAGAGGTTCACTAACAAGTCCAGAAACAATTTCACAGCTAAGAGAAATAATGAATTTAACAAGAATGCAAGGGTAAAGACAGACCCTACTATTCATGCCAGTAAGAGCCCCAATGCAGGAAGTTCGAAGTCTAAGAAAACTATAAAACAAGTTTGGATTCCAAAGAACTTGCTGAATAGCATTAATGATTTGTGTGGACCAAATTGGTCTTGGGTTACGAAATATTTTGCCTAATTTGTTTTGCAGGTTAGCCTAGCAGCTATGCACAACAGGTGGTACTTGGATAGTGGCTGTTCTAGACACATGACTGGAGACCAGACTAAGTTTAGTAAGCTGGAGATGAAGGTAGGTGGCATGGTCAAGTTTGGAGGGAAGAATAAAGGTAAAATAATTGGGTCTGGCATAATTGGTAAGTTTCCCTCCAACACCATTGAAAAAGTTTCACTTGTAGATGGTCTTGAACACAATCTATTAAGCATTTGTCAACTCTGTGACAAGGGTCACAAGGTTGTTTTTGATGATCATGCATGCAATATTTTGGAAATTAATTCAAAATCAATAAAGTTCATAGGTCATAGAATAAATAATGTCTACATAGTAGACTTAAATGATAATTCTGCATCTAATCTTTGTTTGACTACCAATTTTGAGAATAATGCCTTCAATTGGCATAGGAAGTTAGGCCATGCTAGCTATAACATTTTGAATAAATTAGTCAAACATGATTTAGTTAGGGGACTGCCTAGAATTCACTTCAAAAATAATGCAAAAATTTGTGATCCATGTGCCCTAGGAAAGTAAACTAGAAAATCTTTCAAAATAAGGCATGAACCCTTTTCATCCAAGCCATTAGATTTCTTGCATATGGACATGTTTGGTCCTACTAGGACTCTAAGTCTAAATGGCAAAAGATTTGGGTATGTCATTGTAGATGATCACACCAGATTTGCTTGGGTTTTCTTTGTAGCCCACAAGAATGAAGCCTTTCATGAATTTCAGATTTTCTTCAACAAGATAAAACAGGAAGGCTTGCATAAAACTTGCATCATTTAATCTGACCAGGGGGGGAGTTTGATAACACAGAATTTTCAGAATTTTGTGATAAAGAAGGAATTACTCACAAATTCCTTTCTCCCAAGACCCCTGCACTGAATGGAGTTGTAGAGAGGAGAAATAGAACAATCGTGGAGATGGCAAGATTCATCCTGATTGAGAGCCAACTTCCACAGAAATTCTGGGCAGAAGTTGCAAATACAGCCTGTTATGTAATTAACAGGGCAATGGTAAGACCTGTCCACTTGAAAACTCCATATGAATTGTTGAAAGGTAGGAAACCTAACTTGGCTTATTTCAAATTTTTTGGTTCTAAGTGTTTCATTCATAACAATGATAAAAGGGACCTAGATAAATCTGAAGCCAAGAGTAGTCCAGGCATTTTCTTAGGATATTCTGAAATCTCAAGAGCTTACAGGGTTTTTAATATTCAAGATCAAACAGTAGAGGAATCCCCTCATGTGAAATTCGATGAAACATTGAACTCTACTGACATAAGTGATGATGATAGGAAATCAAAAGAGGATGGAGAATTCCTGGAAGAGAAACCACATGAAGAATCGTTGGAAGAAGCTCAAGATCCCAATCTTGAGCAAGGTAGATCGACCGAACCAAGAGTTCAGTCGACCGAACAAGGTGAGTCTTCTAACAATATTAGATTTTTGAAAAATCATCCTACTGAGAACATTATTGGAAATCTTCTTGATCCACTTAGGACTAGGTCTTTTCATAGAGAAGTCAATAATGAGGACCTAGTAGCATTAGTCTCTAAAATTGAACCCAAACCCATAGAAGAAGCCTTAAAAGATGAATCATGGATAAATGCAATACATGAAGAATTGGGTCAATTTGAAAGATACAAAGTCTGGACATTGGTTCCCAGACCTGAGAATTCTTCTATCATAGGAACCAAATGGGTATTTAGAAATAAAATGAATGAGGATGGAATAATCTGTAAGAACAAGGCTAGGTTGGTAGCTAAGGGCTACTCTCAAGAATTTGGGGTGGACTTTGATGAATCCTATGCACCAAGGGCTAGGATGAAAGACATTAGAATTCTTATAGCCTTTGCATGCTCATACAACATAAAACTTCAACAAATGGATGTGAAAAGTGCATTTTTAAATGGTAACATAAAAGAGGAAGTTTATGTTGAGCAACCCCCTGGATTTGAATCTATTGAACTTCCTAAACATGTTTTTAGACAGAATAAAGCCTTGTATCGATTGAAACAAGCCCCTCGGGCTTGGTATGATAGACTGACTGAGTTTCTGATCAGCAAAGGGTATTGTAGAGGTAAGGTCGATCAGACCCTTTTTACTAAGTATATGGATCGGAAAATGATTATAGTTCAGGTATATGTAGATGACATTGTTTTTGGTTCCACATGCCCTAAACTTTTTGAAAACTTTGTGAGTCTAATGTCAAAAGAGTTTGAGATGAGTCTAGTCGGTGACTTGCAATATTTCCTTGGTCTGTAGGTTAAACAAACAGTGGAAGGATGCTTTATCAGTCAGACCAAGTATGCATCTGAAATTCTGAAAAGATTTGGCATGAACAAGTGGAAGCACATGTCTACACCAATGGGAGCAAACACATCATTGGATGCTGATAAGTCAGGTAAATCAGTGGACACAAAACTCTACAGAGGTATGATTGGCTCATTACTCTACCTTACTGCTTCCAGACCTAATATCTAATTCAGTGTGTGCTTGTGTGCTAGGTTTCAAGCTAATCCAAAAGAATTACACTTGTTTGTTGTCAAAAGAATTTTTAGATATATTGCTGGCACACACAATTTAGGCTTATTTTTTTCTGCATCATGCCACCTAGAGTTCATTTCATATACTCATGCAGATTATGCTGGGTGCAGACTTGATTGGAAAAGCACCAGTGGTTACTGTCAATTCTTAGGAAGGTGTTTGATTTCTTGGGCTTCCAAGAAACAACACTCAGTAGCTCTGTCCACCACAGAAGCTGAGTATGTAGCTGCTGGTAGCTGTGGCACACAAGTTATATGGATTAAGCACCAGCTACAAGACTATAATGTAGACCTTGGCTGCACACTAATCTATTGTGATAACACAAGTGCTGTAAATCTGTCTAAAAATCTAATTCAACACTCACGGCCTAAGCACATAGACATTAGACACCACTTCATAAAAAGATGAAATTGTACAGAAAACCTTTAAATTGATTCATGTAGGCACCGCACATCAAATTGCATATATTTTCATTAAGCCACTGGATCATGAAAAATTTTCCACCTTGAGAAGGGAATTGGGTCTTTTCAGGTCAACCTGACTATGCAACATTTCATGATTTCAGTCAGTTATCAGTCTCAATCTATAGCTGCAATAAGTGAGGGGGAGCTAGCCTCATTATCTATCCTTGGCTTGTCACATTTTGTCTCTCTTTCTCACTAGCTGCTAACCACCCGATGGTATATCAAATGGTGTGTTGCTGAAGGACATGTAAGGCCTGTTTAAAGGCTCTCACTAAGCGTGAGGTGGTCTTCCGACCTAAGTTCTCTGCTGGGTACCAAGGGCAGTAATGCATCTAGTAAGGGGGAGATGAGGTCGTTTGTTCAATATCTTCAAGTTGTTCACTTTCATGCTATTAGAAGGAGCAGTCTTAAATAATTGCACTTCAGTTCCTTTACTTTCAGTCATTCTAGTGTCTTAGCCAGTGCATAAAAATCTCTTGTGAGATTATTCGGAGTCTCCAACAGTCTTTTTACAGACTTGATGATTTTTGTATTCAGGACTTTCCTATTAGACAAAGATCAAGTAAGTTGGCCTTGCTAAGTGTACTGGTTTAAGATTCATAACCATGCAAGGACAAAATAAAAGAGTTTTGAAGAGTAATCCTATACAAACTTAATGGATCAAGAACACCCTTGATGTATCGTGTCCAAGAAATCTTCTTAAAGCCTGAAATTCAATTGTAAGGGGGCAACTTTGGTTGAAAATCTTCAAATTAAGTATTATCTTCAAGCACTTAAACCATCTCAATGAATTCAAAAAGGGGTAAACAAGATTTCAGAGCAATGGTTCTGGTTTACTGAGAAACTAATTATCCTTCACCTTAAAGTGAAGTGAATTATTTCATGAGGTGCCAGACTATCTCTGATTAAAAATTATTATACTGCAAAAAAATCATGACAGAGCAATGACATAGTATGGTGAGTAACTGAGTCACTTCACCTAAGACGTGTTGTGCCTCACATAAAAAGCCATTACTACTGTTAACTCTGTAATTTCATAGCAAAACGGTTAACACACTGAGTAACTGGGGATTCCGACATCTAAACAATGTGTTTCCTTACGTCAAAAGGTGTGGACTAAACCAGATTGCTCATAAAAAGAAAATTCTCCAGTAAATGCCATTTTGTGAAGAAAAATCTCAAATAGTGTACCCCCAAAATAAATTCAATATAAATTGGTTACAGGTTCTTGTCCTCAATACTAATTATAGATTGTCCTTCTGAACCATTGATTAGCAACGCTGCAGACTGATTATCAAGACACATAAATCAAATTATTCTTTCTCCATTACTTGGGTATAAAATGTGTTCAAACTTTTGTCTCGTGTCTTTCTGAGTTATTAGTCGTAAACCGTGAAACTTAGTTCAACTGATGCACTTATCGTCCTAATAGGATTACTTTTGAAGGCAGTCAACTTCATGGTTTGTAAACTTATTATTTTTGCTACTCAGTGCTTAATCTCTTTCATGCATTTCTCCACATTGAATTCTCTCTATTGCTTATCTCTTTTTGATGATGTCAAATGGGGAGACATAAAACTCTTGTGAGTCATTGCATATCATTCATTCAATGTCAGTTCAGTCCATGCTCAGTAGTTGTGGCTTATTGCTTATCTTGTTGAGTCTCTTGTTGAGTCATCCAATTGTTTCTTCAAGGGCCATTAATTTTTTTTAATTCAATGTCAACATAATAAGCTCAATGACTCATGTTGTTGCCATCAACAAAAATGGGGAGATTGTTGGATATATTTTTATTTTGATGATGTCAAACCAAGATGAGATCGTTTTGTTCTAAAAGTTGAAAATACTCAAATGTATTTCTGCACAGGTGTTCTTCATATTCTGCACATTAAATCAGAACCTTCAGATTTCAGTTTACGGAACACAATTATTTTCTGGCCAAATGCATGAGAAATTCAGGGAGTAATACATCTTTTGTCAAGTTGAAAAGAAGAAAATTGAAGAAGAAAAGTCGACTCCAAAAACCTTGGAGCCAACTCCGCTTCAGTTCGCAAGGTAGAAAAACCCAGCATCACCCGCTAGCTAAAAAAGGCAATAGCTACGGATTAGGGGTGACAAATAGATGGTGAACGGTATATAATGGGCTATAAGGGTGAAAAATAGTCCACTAAGGGTGAAAAATGGACTATAGTGCTGAAAGCCTTTAGACACAAAGAAGCCGAGTCGACGCAAGAAGGTTGTAGCATCGACGGAGCCAGAACGCCAGAAGGACCCGCTAGTCAAAGCAACAAAGGCGACCGCTGAAGACGATTAAGGGTGAAAAATAGGTAAGTAGTGGTGACAAATGAGCAGTTGGGATTACAAATAACTCGACAAAGGTGAAAAATAGACAACAAGGCTAAAAGGGGGTTGAAAATGAAGAAGCAGCGTCAATGCAGCCTCAAATAGAGTCGACGTAGCTCAATGGTGAACTACAATAAGGCTGAAGAATGAATCAACAAGTTGGAAATTTAAAGAAATCAAATGATAGATGAAGTCACAAGGATTGAAGACCAGATTACCATGAAATCAAGCTAAGCACAGATGAGAAATGAAGCACAACGAGTCGGGGACCTCACATGGCAGCAGGCAATCAACAAAACCAATAAATAGATGAACAGGCTGAGAGATGTGTGAATGATGAAGGAGCTGAGAAGAAGAAAAGCCAAGCAACGTTAGTGCACCTTCCTACTTGCGTCAACGTAGTGATGCTGAAATAGCAAAGGCAGAGAAAAGAGCAATAGTGGCGGACTAAGGGTGAATAATAGGTGTGCAACATAAACAAATAGCCTAATAAGGGTGTAAAGTGTGCGATAAGGAGAAAAATGCATTGCCAGAGCTGAACAAGGTCCAAGCTCATGAGATACTTAAGAGAGTCACGTGCGTCATCCTCCAATGATTGGCACGTGATCCTAAGATGGCAAGCTCGCTTCCAAATAATTCCAAGGATGGAATATTCTGCTTTGCCAAGTGGACCAATGGAATTTCACTACGTTAATCATTTCATCCAAAAGAATTCTGGAGGCTCTATTATATAAACTTCTCAACCCTTAAAAATGTGGCTGCCGCCTTCAAAAAGAAAGAAAGTCCATCTGAGAAGAAGGAAAAAGCCACTGCGTGAGAAAGAGAAAAGGCGAGAGAGAAAGAAGAAAAGAGAGAGAGACAGCTGCCCAGATTGAGAGAAGATCCATTTTCAGTGAAAACTCTTGAAACAATTTCAGAGCTACATTTGTTTTTCGCTCTGCCGTATTTCGTTTGTTCCATTTTGATTTTCTTGGTTTGTCTTTTCGATCCAGTTAAGTCATTGTTCTCTGATAGTGCATTGCTGTACTAATCAGAGGTGTGATTAATCTTCATATTGATCATGGTCTAGTCTGCAGGCTAGGGTGCGAGGAAGGGTCCTCATGTGCTACCTTAGTGCAGTGTAACTGGTTCTACTGGGGTAGAATCAGGGGTGTGCTCATCAGATCAGTTGTGCACGGGTTCCCTCTGTGCCACCAAAGGAAGGGAGGAGGCTGTTCCTCCGGTGGGCAAGCTGTGTGATCAGCTGCTGTAGCGGTTTCATCTGTGTTTAGTGAAGCCTCATCCTTATCAGGTGAGGGGTGAACGTAGATTGCTGGAAGTAATTGAACAACCTAAAAATCTCAGTGTATCTGTGGTTTGATCTCCATACCTTCTTTCCATGTTCTCTAACTTCGCTTCAGTACCCTGTGCTTAATGTGTTTGTGAATGTTTCATTATGGTGGACTGAACTAATATTGTCATTAATTTTTCTAGTTCATCTCTATAGAATCTGAGCTTTAGCTTAAAGTGTTTAAATTGGTCTATTGAAGGGGCTGATCTATTCTCCCCCCCTCTAGATCCGCATTGCCTTACACATCACCTCTTTCTTTTTTTTTTAACCTAAATCATCAAGCAGGAAGAAGGGAGAGTGCACCCCCATTCCAGAGAAAGGGAATGTTCTCACTCCACCAAATCACCACTTGATGCTTTATTTTATTGATTTTCCAAACTTGAACAAAGTCATAAGAGGCCAAGCCTCTACAAATACAAGGAGAATTCAAATGTAAAAAATTTGATTAGTCCTCTAGAGACTGGCGCACGGTGTCTGGCCTTGTGAAGTCTGTATAGCATTTTCTGTGAAGTCTATACATTTGAAGAGTCCAGACATTGCACTCCCATCATTGCTGAAGTCTGTACATTCAGTGACTGGGCTTTAGGAAGTCTGTACACTGCGATCCCTTTACTACTGAAGTCTATACAGTCTAAGTATGAGCTTGTAAGTCTTTACATTGGGACGTCTGTACACTGCACGCCCTTACGCTACAGCTTCATTAAGTCTGTATATTTTTATGAAGTCTGAACATTTGTGGAGTCTATACACTGCTCTCTTTCGGCTGAGAAGTCTGTACATTGTGAGTCTGTACATTCGATGTCTGCAGCTTGTGAGTCTATACATTGTGAGGTTTGTGAAGTCTGTACAGCTTTGTGAGTCTGTACATTGTGAAGCCTGTACAGCCCTTGCATTACAGCTTCATGGAGTCTGCTTAGTGAGTCTATACATTGTGAGATTTGTGAAGTCTGTACAGCCCTTACGCAGCTGCTTCGTGAAGTCTGTACATTGCACGCCCTTTCACTTTTGAAGTCTGTACATTACATGCCCTTGCGCTGCAGCTTCGTAAAGTCTATACATTATGTAGTCTATACACTGCATGCCCTTTCACTACAATATTGTGAATCCTGTACATTCGAAAAGTCTATACATTGCTCCCCTTTGACTGAAGTATGTACATTGCTGAGTTTTGTGAGCTCTACAACTTCGTGAAGTCTATACATTCTGAGTCTGTACATTTGAGAAGTCTATACACTGCTCCCTTTTGATTGAAGTCTATACATTGCTGAGCTTTGTGAGCGCTTCAGCTTTGTGGAGTCTGTACATTCTGGAGTCTGTACATTGCACGCCCTGTCATTCCCCTGTAGAGGCTAACGGAGACGGATGGCTGGCATTCCAACTTTGTCAATTCTTAACTCTCCCTTGGCCATAAGTGGGAGGTCCCTTACTTGAGTGAAGATTGTATTTTCAGTAATGGTGCATGCATACGAGGCAAGGGAATCAGCAACTTGATTCCCTTCTCTGAAAACATGCCAGACCGGACATCCATTCTCCTGGAGGAGATCCAAGGTCCTTTTCCACCAGGGAAGGACCATCCAGCTTGGAGCCATTCCATTCCGAATTGCCTCTACTAGGAGGGCACAGTCCGAGTACACTGCTGCCAGATTAATATGACATTACTTTGCTATGGCTAAACCATCATGAAGAGCCCTTGTCTCTGCTAAGATACTATTGCCTCGACCATAGTGAAAATCAAAACCAACTATGAGTTTGCCTGAATGGTCCCTGATACATCCTCCACCTCCACTTATGCCGGGGTTGCCCTTCCAGGCTCCATCTACATGCAGTGAAAAATCTTCGACAGCCAAACCACAAAAGACCAAGAGTGGCTGTTTGATTTCCACTCGGGGATGTAAATGGAAGGAGGCTAAGCAGTAGGATTGGGCTGGAGATAAAGGCTTGTGAAAATTTAGCTTGTCCAACACCAAAGCTATTGAAGAGATTATTTTCCTTTTGATAGATGCACTGCTGAGGGTCACTCCTTCAAATCTTAGAGCACATCTATGTTTCCATATTTCCCATATCATCAAAATTACAGCATACATACCAATAAACTGTATTGCAGATGACATGTTGGTTTCAGAAATTAAATTCCAGCTTCGAGTTGTAATCTGCTCACAAAGAGCAATCTTGTTGCTGACAAGAGGGTGCACCCAGCCCCATAAGTCAGAAGCCAAGTCACTGGAGATGAAAACATGGTTCAAGTCTTCTTAGGAAGGAGATGAACAACAGTTGCACCTAGAAGCCATTTGAATTCCACATTCAGCCACCCTGCTATCGACCGGCACTACTCGATGGAGAATTTTCCATGTGAAAAGAGTTGCTCTCAGAGCAATTGCTGAGTGCCATAACTTGGCCCAAGCTGGCCTCCGAATACCTTTAGTTCGGACCAAGTTACATGTTGACTTTACAAAGAAATCGCCCTTTAAAGTGCCTGTCCAGATACAGATGTCAGCCTCGTTGCTGAACTGGATGTGTGGAAAATGAAAGGTGTTACTGAGAGAACCCCTGGCGATATGGTGAGAATCCTGAAGCACTTCTCGGACTGAAGCCAGAGGGAAATCTGCACCTCTATTTCTACCATCAGCCTGAACTACATTAATGGCAGGGCCTTGCCCAGTCCAATTATCTGTCAAGAAGTCAATTTATGCCCCATTTCCAACAAGCCATCTGCTATTTTTTATTAGAAAATCTTGGGCTTGCCTGAAGACTGCCAAAGGCATACCTGCAGGGAAAGGCTTAGTACAGTTGGCAAAATGAAATTTAATGAACCGTTGCCTAACATATCGAGACCAGAGGGAAGACCCATGAAGAATGTTCCATAAACTCTTAATTGCCAATGAGATTTGAACCCATTTTAGATCTCTTATTCCCAGTCCTCCTTCTGAGCCTGGCCTCTGAATTACTGACCAAGCTATCCAGTGTCTTCGATTATTGCCATCACTGCCTTGCCAGAAAAAATTTGCACATTGACTGTCAATGAATCTGACAACCTTCTTTGGGATAAAACAAGCAGAAGCAAGATAGATTGGCATGCTATGCAGAATAGAATCTATAAGAACTACTCTGCCAACTTGGGATAGAAGCTTGGATTTCCAGCCTTCCAACTTGATCTGAACCCTTTCAATCAGGGATTTGAAATCAGAGCGAAGGTACCTGCCGTTTTTCACTGGAATGCCCAAATAGTTGATTCCAGCAGTCTGATATTTAAAACCAGTAAGAACATGAATTGACTGTTTAAGGGAGGAAGGTGCTTTCTCTGAAAGAATAAAGCAGCTTTTGTTAACATTCACTTTCTACCCTGAGCATTGCTCATATCTGCAAATGAATTGTTGGAATGCCACAACATTTTGTCTGCTAGCATTAAGGAAAACCATAGAATCATCTGCATATAGTAAGTGTGTAATCTGCATGGACCGCCTTGGTCCTTTGTAACCTTGTAAGCTTCCAGATTGAAATTGGGCAGAGAGGCCTCTACTGAGAACTTCAGAAGTAATTATGAACATGTATGGGGCTATGGGGTCCCCTTGCCTAATGCCCCTGCTGGACTTAAAAAATCCTGATGCCACTCCATTAAAATTGACCGAAAACCAACAGTTATAGAGAAGCATTCCAATGTACGAGGTAAATCTGGTATTGAAACCAAACTTCCTCATGACAGTCAAGATAAAATCCCATTCCATCCTATCATAGGCCTTTGTCATGTCAAGCTTAACGATCATATTATGACCGCGTACCTTTTTGTTTATATCCATCATTAACTACCGAGCAAGAGCCACATTATCTAAAATGAATCTCCCCTTAACAAAAGCCCCTTGCTCCTCTGATATAATACTTGGCAATAAGGGAGCCAATCTTTCAGAGATAATCCGGGAAATGATTTTATAGGAAAAGTTGCACAAACTTATAGACCTGAAATCACTAAAGGACCTGGGCTCTGGCACCTTAGGGATTAGAGTGATGAGAGAGGAAGATATACCCCTTGGAAGAGGGAAGCCTTCAAAGAATGAACCAACAGCTTTAGTGACATCCTGCCCTATTATATCCCACACTACTGTATAGAATTCAACTTTTTCACTTTCCTCCTTTGCTGTTCAAAAGCTTTGAGATCAGTAATGTACATTTCTTCTTGCGCCAGTTGCTCGCCAACTGGCTTATTCTCTCGACTTGATGTAGCATCAACTGGGTAATACTTTGATAAGAAAGCTTCGATCTTGGCTACAACATTATTCAACTGATCAAACGACTTGACTTCAATACCAATCACCCTTTGTAAGACCTCCTCCTTCAAATTTCATTTACAAATTTGGACAACATCCTCATGGCTTGGTGGAGGCCTACATCTTACACCGAGATTCCTCCATCTCTTAATATAGTCCAGGGTGGACTCATCATCCCCCTACTTTGTCGGATGTAATTCTACCTCGATCACTTCTCCCTCGGCTAGCTTCATTTCAATTGTTTGTTCCACCCTTAGTTTGTCTATCATTACCGGACCCATCAAGTTTAGGTATAAGTGAGTGTGGGGATGGGAAATTTATTTATTGATTTATTTATTAATCTTTTTGGTTTATTCATTATTAATTGCATGGGCGTGCCAGTCACAGAGTGACGAGTTTATTATGCACACAGTCTGACTGATCAGACAAAGGTGGATATCGTGTCGGGACCCGAAACCCGCCGTACTATGAAGACTACGACGTTAATTATGCTCTTCCGAAAGAAGGACAACCCTTGATTAATAGCCAAAATAGAGGGACCTCAGGGCCGAATAAATTGGAAGAGAACATAAGTTTGGAAATATACATTTGATGAAGTGGGGTTTATCATGTAATTAAGTAATCGATGGGATGATGTTTATTTAAGTGGATGTTTATTTAAGTGGATCAATTCTCGGTACAAGGCGGAGTTTCCACTCACGCATAGTGAAAGTGACGGGATCGTCATGGGATCGACAAGCGGTGCCGACAAAATATCCAAAATATTTATTTGTGTTTAAGTAGTTTTATGTGTACTGGGCCATATTAGTGAGCCTAATATGGGTGTTTTTCTTTTTATATGAAATAAGATATATATCCACAACCATCATGTAAGAGTCTTTTTTTATTAGTGTCTTTTAGTCTTCCCACAAGAGGTATGATGAAGAGTAGGTGTTAGGTGTTAGGTGTCAGTTCAAGTTTCAATGAGTGTCTGTTGGTCTTCTCATAGAGTCTTAAAAGAGTCTGTAACCCACGTTAAAGAGAGAATGATAAATTAGAAATTTTTGGAAATGGTTTCATGTATGTGTGTTCCCCGGGTGAGATGCCCTTGTGTGAGCTGAGAGAGCTCGATCCATGGAGGGAAAGTGCGAGCTTTGGGTGTGCCGTCCCTACGATGGGGGTGGGTGTGAGACCCCACTCAAAGCCTCGTTCTGCCTCCTCCGCCAACCGTCGTCGACGTCCATTGCCGCTGCCACCACCGCCACTTCCAACACGAACGCCTTCACCACCATCACCTATAGCACCGAGTCGAAGGAAGAGTCCGACTGCATCGCTCCTGAGATGGGAGTGAGCAAGAGGCCCCAATCGAGCTTCCCCTTCACCTCCGACTACTCCACCACCGCCGTCCACCTCCACCCACCCTGTTCTCCTCCACCCACCCACGTTCACCACCTTTCTATACTATCATTAGCTATCCAAATAACCCCTAAACCTTCCCATACACTCCCTCACCCCCTCCCCATCTTGCAATAGCCCTAGCACCCTCATTCCCCACCCTCAGATGCCACAGACCAAAAAAATGGAGAAAAAAAATAGAAACAGAGTATCGCCCATCCCCTTTCATTTTCCCATGTTTTTCCCTTCTCTGTGCCCCTAACAGCCATCTAAGTTAGATCCCAACACCCTCCCACTCTCCCACACCTTCTCCACCCCTCTCACATCCATTAAAACCCTACACGAGACCCTCCTCGAGCGCCCACGGCGTGCAGATAAAAAAATAGAGTCTCGGTTTGCCTTGCTGTCTCGCCAGGATGGGAGGGTGAGTCGACCCACCCACCTGGGTGAGTTGACCCACCCCTCTCCCAGAACCCCTACACCCTGTAGAAAACCCACCCAGACCCACCTTAGCACCCCTACGTCGACCCACCCTCACCCCTGCGTCGACACACCCCTCCCAGCCACTGTCGAAAACTACAGAAAACCAGCCCCCCTTCCCTCTGCTCCCTGCGCGAGCCCCCTTCTCCTCTTGGCCCCTTCTTTCTGATGTATCCTCTCCACATCTCCCTACAACTCCACACCAAATTTCATCTCCAAACTCTACCATCTTCCCCTCCGTCTGAGCTAAAGTTTAGCTTGCTGGTCTGCAATTCCCTACCTGCACACAAGGAGACAGCAGAAGTTCTCCTCAACATCATCGACCTCCTGTGACCTCGACTGCGACCCGTGAGCCTGGGAGTCATCCTTTGGCAACCCTTGAACATCCCGACAACTCGTTTGAAGCCCGTCATCCCTCCGTCTCACATCAAAAAATCTCCAACTAGACTTAATATGACTTTTCACAAATCACCATTTTATATACCGGAGAATCAAGACATACAGGCATTCAATGGTATATATATATATATATATATATATGAGTATGTGAACACGTATAGGAAAATTTGCATATATAAATTTATTTCTATATTCAGAATCGTGCATAGGAACCATCTTTCGCTAGGGCACGTCTGCTGTATACAACCACGAATGCTCACGCATCATTTGAAAATTTAATGTCGACTGATCGAAGATATATTGTCGTTGCATTATCCAACCATTTACTTTTTTATTCAAGAATCATGTGTTAAGAGAGTTTCGATAGCACTTCCCCCTATCCCGAAGTGTGTTGGGGAAAGTATAAGAGACTCATCTACGAAGTGTCGAGACGATCCCCTGACTGACGGTCATGCTTAAGTGACAATCTCATATCCCATGATAGGTGGAGGAGCCCGAGGGCCATCCCTCTAGGAAATCTTGGTCACCCGTGAGGCCATCGATCAATGCTTGCCTTTTTATTGTGAAACCGCCTTTATCATTGTAGTGCATGCATATGGGTTCATGAGGAGAACCAGCATGACCACGCTCGGACGGGCTTGCATATCACCGGGATGATCTACACCAGGGAACGAGACTTGTTATTGATTTATCCACTTTATCAGGTGCCTTGCCCTCACAATTTGCCATGGATAGTCGTGGAGCTGTTACCACCATAAAGGATAAAACAAATAGAGCGAAAAATCGGGGAAAACACGATGCGGAATAGGAAATGAAACTTCAATTTCTAAGAAAATTTTGATAACATCTCCCCCTGCCCCAGAACGTGTTGGGGGAGACGTATGGGAGGTCCATCCACAGCAAGCTGAGATGGACTCCATAAAAGATAGACATGTCAGAATGATAGCCCGGACCCTCTGACGAGTGTTGGACCTCTGAGGACTCACCTACCAAGAGACCCATGTCACCCAAGGGTTGTCAAACGTCTTCTGTCAAGGGTGTTGACCCATTTCGACACCATGACATATACATGGAGGCTCGGGAGAGAGCTAATATAACCATGGGGCGACGGGTCTAAGATATCGGAGCACTGTTCGCTAGTGAGGAGGTTCATGTTCACTCGGAGGGTGATCAAGAAAATCGGAACATATGGAAACAAATGGTATGAAAGCAGGTGCGTATACCAGTAAACCGATGATATGCTATTAATCTATTTGTACCCCTTTGATGACGGCCAACCAAGGATCATGTCGTGACGCCTCAACAAACCCCTGGCTGGATCGGGGCTATTCAAAACATAAATTGGAAACCAAAAGACAAGGGAATCACACGATGTTCCAGAGGCTCCCCAGCATGGGATGATCCCTTGATCCGGCGGCTTGGTAAATGGGGAGATGCCCCATGGTCCGACGGCCATGTAAGTGGGGAGATGCCCCTTGATTTGGCGGCAATGAAAGTGGGGAAAAACCCCTTGATCCGGCGGCTAAGGCGATGGGGTGGTGATGTTGAACGGCGGCCATGGGAAATGGGAAGATCTCCCTTGATCCGGCGGCATGAAAAATGGGGAAGACCCCTTGATCCGGCGGCATGTGAAACGGGGGAATTCCCTTGATCCGGCGGCACTCACTCCGCCGGATCAACTCCACAGATATGCAATCTTCAAAATGGGGCACACAGAGGTGATTTTCGGTTAACAGGGTGTTCCATGGAGCTCAGAAACAAGGAGAAGCATATGACATTTATGGATGATGGATTGGTGCAGAAGCTCGTGAAATGGTGACGTGCCCATGACCCTGTTTCATATAGAGCTTCCTATATACCATATCCCTCACGTATATGGGCAACCATGGATCATGCTCAGGAAAATCGCAAACCCCTAGCCCTGATTGAGAAGATAGATTACCACTAAAACTCATCGAGCATCAATAAATCCGGAAGACGACGAAGGCATAAGGAAACAGCGATTAGGGAAACAAATAAGAACATATTTTGTGCATAATCTCTGTACCCCACGGATGGGAGTGAGGGGGTTTATTCAGTCTGGGGTTTATCCCGTTCCATCCAGCGTGCATCCAGTAGCAAAGGAAAAGGAAGAATTTAGAGAAATGCACACGAAAATGCAAACCCAGATCCATTACATTCCTCCCATATGGGATTCACTATAGCCCTTCCAGGAATTCCAACATTTACGCCGGGAGACTTTTGGAGCTGGATTGAAAGTGTTAACCGACGGAATACAATAAAAAAAAAGAACGACGCGAGAATCGATCCTCTCTCAGGGCAGAATGCTCATCCGACTGAGAGAAAACTCTGGCCGCCGTGGAACTATACACAAGGATTAGTGGCAACAGAACCTGGATTCCTACTCACAAACTCCTTGATCGGATCTATCAGGCTCTGGGGAGCGGTGGCGGCTGCATACTCCTTGCTCTCGGAATTAGGGCTTTTCTCTCTCGACGTGTGTAGGGTGCATGCTCTCTCTTTTCTTTTTCAATCTCCTCTATTTTTCTTTCTCCTCCATCTCCTTGTATTGATCGAGCGAATTGGGTTTTATAGGGAGGAGATTGGGTTTGACACGGCGGCATATGGCGGAGGGGCTCACCCGGCGGCTAGAGACGGAGGTGGCCTCATCCGGCAGCCAGGGGCGGAGGTGGCCTTGGCCACCGGCTCATCGTGTGGCCGCTGAATCAAGTCCAATTCTCTTGCCCTTTCTATGATGTTCTCGGCCCAATTGTGACATTCCTGGTCCAGTTGA
This sequence comes from Amorphophallus konjac, assembly GCA_022559845.1. Lineage (NCBI taxonomy): Eukaryota > Viridiplantae > Streptophyta > Magnoliopsida > Alismatales > Araceae > Amorphophallus > Amorphophallus konjac. The sequence goes on along the minus strand of CM040129.1, from coordinate 118,472,133 downwards.
GTAGTTTGCCCCTGTTACTTGGAGTATTTGTCTATTTTTGTAAGCCGGAGCTGGTGAAGGCTTGTGCGGTTGGGGGCTCTTATGGACCAACACATAACGCGTGTTACGTACCGATATTGTCGATCTTTGAGATTTGTCCTGAGTTTGTCTTGAGTTTCAGTATTTGTCCCTTATGCCATCTCTGGCGGTCGGAAGTTCACTGCAATGATTTTATCAGGCGGATGATCACCCAGGAGTTCTTTCATTCTTGGAGGATTACTCTTTGGGTTTGCTCGGCTTGATCGCTTCTATGACAGACGGCGATTCTGCCGGGCATCGGCTCTGCTGAAAAGGCGCAGTCGGGCAAGTTTCTTAATAATGTAGTGGGATCCTTCCGCTGATGAGGTTGGGACTTTTTGATAACTGCTCCAGGGATCGTGCACCAGCTCGAGTGACTTCTTCAACACTCGACTTGACTGCTATTGTGCCTTCAGAGCGCTCCGTAACACATCTGTGTAATTTTTCAAGTTTCAACAAATGCCCCCCACCCACAGGTGTCGAGAGCGAGGGACGACTGAGCGGGGGCTGCGGGTTTAGCCTTCCCGCTTTGTGAAGAACATCAGGACGGTGGGACGAAAGATCTTTCCCATGCTCTTGCGGCAGTTGTCGCTATAACATCATTTGAACGAACAGTTATTGGAAATAAAATTCATTTCATCATTATTCATTTTTTTTAAATGCAATCTTTGTATTGTTTCATTATTATCATTATATTTTTTCTTTTTTTCTACTCTTTTTTATTTATTTATTTATTTTTATTTACTTTATCATTATATATATATTGTAGTTTAGTTGTTGGTTATTGTAATGCCCAGGATTTTTCGGATCCTATTCCACAAGCCGTGGATCATGTCCGAGCGAGTTTCAGACTTTTATATTGGGTTTTCGGACCCATTTTTTCGATGTTTTCATGAGTTATTTCGGGTCCGTGCCAGCGTGTGGAGTGGCCTGGCTTTTTCTTGGAATTATTCAGAGTTCGAATTGATTTTTGAGAATTTTTGGGGTTCATGCGGATTTTATAAATAAAATGGAATATATATATATATATTAAAAAAAATATAAAACCCTCCTCTCTCCCCCTCTGTTCTCTCATCTCTCACTCTCTTGTATCTCTCCTCTCCCTCACTCTCACCCGTCTCTCCTTCCCTCTCCCTTCTCACCCCGGCGGCCGACGGTGGTGGCGAGGGGACGTGCAACGAGGACGAACCCGAGGGACGTGGCGTGCGGCGAGGCGGAGACGTTCGCAACCGTAGGCAGGCTACCGTGCGTGGGATCGACATTTTCATGGGGTTTTCAATGGTAAAGCTTCTAAAAGGTAGCGGGACGGATCTCTGGCACCCTCGTGGGTTTTCCCTTGCAATTCTATGTTCTGGCGAGGCCGAGAGAGGGTGTTTTGCTTATTTGGGAAAAAATGAGCATGTTAGGGTCGAGCGACGGTTTGGCCGATTTGGTCCCTGATCGTGGTTTGGATTCGATTTTCCGGTGGTAGGAATGCCTCGGGATGGATTTCACTTGTTTTCCCCTTCATCGCCAGGCAAATGGGGCGTAGGATCGAGCTCTGTGTGGAGCTCGGTCCGTTCTCGCAAACCTGGCAGGAGACAGCCAAAGAGGTGGCCGTCTGTGCCCTAGACTGGGCGGCCAGGACCCTGGCCATCCAGGTCCGCTGGGCGGCCAAAGGTCTGGCTACCCAGGTTGCTGGGCGGCCAAGACCCTGGCCGCCCTCCCCTACTTTCTTCCTTTTCATATCAATTCTGTTCATGCCCTGTAACTAGGCGGCCAAAGGGTTGGCCACTCTACTAGGCGGCCAGCTCTCTGGCCGCCTAGGCTTTGTTCTTTCCCTAGACTGCGCGGCCAACTAGACCACTGGGCTGCCAAAGGCCTGGCCACCCAGGGCACAGGGTGGCCCTTTGTTGGGAGGCCAGGGGTGTGGCCGCCCAGGCCACTGGGCGGCCAAGAGGTTGGCCGCCCAGCTCCTTCTGCCCCTGGGGTGCTGTGCTTCGCCTTTTTTGCCCCAAGGTGTCCGTATGTGATACGATTTCATGGAGGAGGTGTTTGCGTGATTCTTCATGATCCGGGATTTCAGTGTACGTCATTACGGGCCATCCTTGTAAGAATCATGTTTGTAGAAAGTGATCTCCCCTGTTTGAGGTTACCGTGAGCTGAGGTCCATTTCCGCACGAGTTAGTAGGCCGGCTTCTGCTGGTTCTCGTTACCGGCCTTAGGAGGTTTACCTATACCGGGCTGTACCACTTCGTGGTTTCAGGTGTGCATGAGTTGGACCTTCTTCTGAGTAGTACTCCACTATGCTCAGCTTTCTGAGTGTCGTGCACGTACCAGCTGGGCCGAGAGCGGTTGCTTACTGAGTGCCGACACGTTCCGACTGTGTGGTCGAGAACTATATCCGATGTGATGATTTTCAGACTAGTTACCGTGGGGCCCCTCGCCTTGGCAGCCTAAGTCCAGCTGAGGGGAAAGCCAGTTAGAGGACCCGACCTTGAGGGCATGGTCTTTGTGTGCACACGTAGTTGAGGGTAGTGGACCCATGTCAACGGGCGTGACCCCGGCTAGTCATTGTGTCTTTGCGACTCCACCTCACTCTCTGGGAGAGGCCGGCAGGCGGGAACGTAGTGGGCCGTGTAAGGGGTCTAGGATGCATCCGACCCAATCCCTTGTCTCAGTCTCTGGGAGAGGTGGCCAGGTTAGGGAGAGTCGGCATGGTGTAAGTCGTCAGAGGACGCATCCAGCCGGTGCTAGTGGCAGAGTACTTCAGTCACCCGTGGGTTTGGTTTCTGACAGTGAGTCGTGGTTCTCCGGCATAGGGGTAGTGTGTTCTTACCAGGTGACTTTAGCGTGGCTTCTCGCCTATGTGGCCGAGGTTTCCCAACAGCGTGATCAAGGTTCTTCCGGTAGGATGTTTTGACAGTGTGGTTTTAGTAGTGGCTCCCGTCCGTTAGGACTTTCCCTATGTTAGAGGCTTCGTAGGATCTTTTGACAGTGCGACCGCAACCTTCCTTGGATCCACGGTTCCAACTCGGGATCATGATTCCCTCATGTGGGCAAGACTAGCGTAGAGACTCCGTGCTTCTGCCGTTTACTGCTTTATCATTATAGCCACCATCCTTGTTGTTGCTGAGGTATTTTCACTGCTTCGCCACTATGGTTGCTCTTGTTGTTGTTGTTTTTACTGCTTTCCTTCACTGTTGTTATTTCTGCTGCTGCCTTGTTTACCGCTTTCGTTGTGGTGGGGATCCATGGGACCCCTACTGAGCCAATGAGATGAGGCTCACTCCCAACTTTTTTAGGTGCATCGCTTCTCCTCGACATGGTGCGTCTCGGTCGGAGGTCTTTTAGCAGCCAACTCGCCTGTGCCAGGGTATGCCTCGAGGCAGTGTACGTTTCTTTTCTTTTAGAATGTACTTGTGACTGAACTCTGTAGTTATATTTAATTACTATAAAATGTTTAATTTTATTACTGTCAGTTAATTATTAATGTATGTAGACCATTTCTTGCTTTGTTTATAATTTCAATGCATGACCACACTGTAAGCACTGGAAAGGTAGGTGCACGTGATGGCGAAGCCGTTGCCTCCCTCCGAACTATGCTACTGCTACCTACAGTGCATGGGTTAGAAAGAAAGAAATGGTGTGATCGCCAGAAACTTATACTTGAGCCTCACAGGGATATAATGATCATGAACGCCTTAGAAATAGGAGATTGTGGGTTATTCCTATCCTCGTTCTTGGCCGGCCAAGAACAAGGAGCTCTACGAGTAGATGATTAGGTTCCTGCAAATTAACCAGCAAATAAAGAGAATAAACCCATTAGACTGCGATAGTGAAGTATATGCTCAAACCAAAGGAAGAAACATGCAATTGGGGGTGATCGTACAGAGAAGGGGGGCGGGAAGGGGGATGGCCGAGACTTTCGACCATCCGCCTCCCCTATGTTTTGGATTGGAAAAACACTTTAAAAGTCGGATCTAGGCAAGTCTATCATGCATGAATGCAATAAAACAGATAGAGATGTAGCTAGATGGAAAACAAGGGAAGAAGGATGAGGTTTGCCCGTCGACCAACATGGGGCGGCCAGATGTATGGCCGTTCAAGGATGGTGGGCGGCCATGTCAATGGCTGCCCCTAGAACCAGGACTATCCCACGGCAGAGCTCTTCTATTTCAAGTCCTGCTACTCGGGGAAGATTCGGGAGGGTTGCTCTCGTCCTCGTAGCTCTCTCTCTGGGTTCGAAGGAACATCTTCTCCTCTCAAAGTGTCCCACCCCCCCTAGTGGAAGCAGTTTCGGAGGACGTGCCCGGAGTGGGCAGATCGTGACGGGCGGTTGACAGGAGGCAGCCAAGTCAATGGCCGTTCAAAGAAGTGGGGCGGCCAAGGCGATGGCCTTCTTGAGGGACTCGACGGCCAACTGTGTGGGCACCTTGGAATGGCTGGGCGGCTAGGAGTCTGGCCTTCTAAGGGCCTTGGCGGCCAACAAGGTGGCCTTCCAAGTGGGTGAGGGTGGCCAGCACCCTGGCCTTCTAGCAAGATGGGCGGACATCCTAGTGGCCTTCTAGGGAGCTGGGTAGCCATCCTAGTGGTCTTCTAGGGGATGAGGGCGGCCAACTATGTGGCCTTCTAGATATCAGTGAAGAGAATGTATATAGTACCTCAAAAAAATTGCCACCTATATGTATCAGTTGGATCTGCGAAGGGACAGGGTGGAGCCTACCTAGACAAGGATGAGACCCCACACTGTCAATCAACCAAGAGGAAGTGTCACTTCTATGATGGCTAAACAAAGTCCGCGGGATGTCCGAAATTCGGTGGCTACATACACCATCTCTTTACCCCTTCCGAGCCTCCCGGCTCCTGGGTGGCGGCGTAGGATTCGAGTGATATCGGATTTGACTCGATATCCGGATCTTGCGTTGTTACAATTATTCTATGAAATTTCACTCAAGCATGCAATCATTCCTCATGAGCAAGCATAGAATAGATATGTAGTATAGTTCCCCTTTGTTGGGAGTGGGATAAGGACATCGCCCATGACTCAAAGACAGAGTGTGACCCACGAAGCACAACTAAAGGAGATGTGTATTCGTAAAGAGGACACCGCATAGCCTATGTGCATAGTTAAAATCACAATCTACAGTCGATACAATATCTCTGTAGTGTAGAAGTGTGGGTATGTGAGCAGTGAACCCCAATCATAGGGACATGCAGACTTTCTAAGTAACACTAGAAGATTACTCAATCGCCTACACATACATTTCGGGCTTTCAGCTTTTGGTAGCTTCACACAACCCCCTTGTCTATTCTGAATTCCAGACTTCACCGTTCGGCACGAGTTTCCTCATGTGTCTCAATGGAGATTCCCGGCTACTAGGATTCACCCTTATTTCAATTTTATTGTGGGATTTTGTGTCACACCCCGAGATAGATGTACAGTGGAAGTAAGTCGGGAATGTGAACATCCGGCAAATAAAGCCTCAAGCGAGTAATATAATCAGAGCACTAAACACATCCACATAAAAGAGGAATGCATAATATTTAATCAAACTTCAACTTTATTGAATAATAATGAGCAAGGTTTACAAGAACACTTGACTTCTTTTCATCACAACACACTAGACTTAATAAAAAGAAAAATTACATAATCGACTCATGACACTCTAGCATTCTAGGGCTTGTCTCTTGTTCTTCATTCGCTCTTGCCCTCGGATCCATCATTCGAGTAATCTGAATCCGATCCACTAGGATCTCTTGAAAAGTGTTGAAAACGTAGGGAATGAGCACACTTGCCCAGTAGGTATCTTCGTATCAACATGAAGGCAATATTTAAGTAATTAGCATTTTAGCTCTAGAAGGCAAGATAAATGAAATACGGTGAAACACGCGAATAAAACCAAGATAACAACACAAGTAGCAAGATATAGACTATAGAGATATGAAGGTTCTTGTAGAATGAGAGCATGATCAAGTAAGAATATAAAGTGAACTTTCATGTAACGAGAATGTACTAGAATGTAACGAGAATGTACTTTTCATAACTATAAAGGCTATGCACTAGAAAGTCATGTTACAAGAATGTATAATTTCATGATGAGCCTCGTGGTTTTCACCCATTTATAAAAAAAGTACTCCCGGCACAATGCGACGCCAGTGTTCATCATACCCCATTGTTTACAGTATGTTTCCGGTCATCCGCCGAGGGGACTGGTGTCGAGCCCTTGGACACCGTCTGTGCCCGCCCTTGCATCTTCAAGTTATAAACCAAGCTACTTCCACGAGAATAAATAATGTGGGCCGATAATAACAAGTTCAAACTATAGTTCATGATGACAATATCAAGGTAAGAATGCATCAATTATGAACATGTGAGTTCAAGGATGAATTACGAACGAGGTCATGCGACGGAAGGAATCCCGCAACATCATGGCACATTCATTAATTTCCATAGTTCCTTAATAAGTTAATGTATAAGATGTTGGGTTCCAGACAATCAATAGACCATCTAGGAACATAGGACAACTCAACCCTTGGGTCAAACCTCGGGTTAAGCATAGTTGGACAAAAAGTGGTCGTTCTGGGACCGTTTCCAAGAGGTTGCGGTCGAGCTAGGACGGCTATCTTGAAATGGCGGTCAAGTAAGGACAATTTCCTCACAGAGTTGACGTCAGAATGGGAAGGGTCGATGCAGTAGAGTAATCTGGCATAATGCGGTCATGGGAAGGCCGCTACTTGACAGTGGCGATCGCCTGATGGCCGCAACTAGCCAGGGTACAGAAAAAATGTCGGTAACATAAGTGCTTTCTAGTCTATTGGGCTTTTAGGGTACAACCAGCTCGGAGTCCTAGTGGGAATCCCAGGCTCGCAGAGACTTACGGAGGCCTTGAAGCATGATCACCTAGTCCGGTGGAAAGAATATCCAACAGAAAGGATCACAAGTCCAAGAGATGTTCCTATCATGTGCAAGTGCAACTAATACCAACGTACCGGAATATGCGCTATATGTGACTTATAAAATTAGAAATAAGGTGAGAAGAGAAAGTGCCAATCATAAATCAAAAGGCAAGCAATTCATGAAATTTTTTTTAAGTATAAAACTCCTGTGTTTTGGCATAAAATTAATATACATGAAAAATAAGTTTAACACATGCTAACTCTTCGTGAAAATTGGACTTAGAACTTGCAATATTAAACATGCCTTGATCAGGATATAACAACTAGACTAGGGCATGCATAGCAATAGATGTATATAGAAAATGAACTGGGTTTAACCTGGTTTCAGAAACTAGGTAGCAGTCAAGAGAGGATCGCTTATTGGAAGCGGTGGTCTGTTTGGGTCTGCTATCTGATGATAGCGGTCTCCATGAGACCGTCTCTTGTCTGCTACAGATAGAAATAAAGACTGAAGTACAGGGCCTAATCTAGGGCAATAGATGCATGGAAATTATGTAAAAGTGAAAAATAAAGCATGATAGGACATGATTAAAGGATGGAGACACATAGATTTGCATGAATTTGGCCAAAGTTTCTAATTTTTACCCAAGGGTGTGGGAATATGCATGCAGTGAAGACCCATGTGTGTAGTCATAGTAAAACATGAAATTCGATGTGTTGGAAGCATGAAATCTTATGAAAACATAGGGCTTTTACTCCTAACACGTTATTTTAGCCATCCATGAGAAAACCTACCTCTGGGAAATGCTCTAAACTTCAAATTTCTGACTGAAAGATGATGCTAGCTCCTGCGCATCCTACGTGAAACCGGCAATTTCCTGGCCTTCTAACTCCTTCACCGCTTGACCTTGATTCATGAGAATTGGAGGGTAGGTAGAAGATACAAAGGAGAACAATTTATTCTAAAGACTCAACGTGAAATTACCTCTACTAGGGCTTCTTAGCTTATGATCTTCGCTGGATGGACACACTTGTTCCTATGCGATCTACAGGGAACTAGCGACTTCCGGACCTCCTAACTCTCCAACGGCTTGTCCTCCTAGCACGAGATTTGGTGGAATGTTAGACAAAACTAAGGAGAATAAAATCCTCTAAAGGCCTAACATGAAATTACACCATCTTACTGTCGAACCAGGCGAGCCAAAACAAGGATTCACGTAGGTCGATTCTTGGCCCTATTTATAGGGTTTTGCCTAGGGCTAAGGATTAGATTGATTTAGGAGTCCCAATTGGGGTTAAGATCGATCCCCAAGAGTCCTCGACATGCCTCTTCATTGGATAACATCGATCTCTGGGGATTGGAATGGGAAAAATCTAAGTTTTTCACGCTTCTAGCGTTTTCATTCACGGAAGGAGGTAGCGGTCTTCTCAAGACTACCTCCATCAAGTAGCGGTCTTGCGATAGACAGCTACTAGCTAGGGCGCCTGGATTTGAATTGTATTCAAATTCCCTCTTGTAATTATCCCTAATTATCCACTAAAATTTTGAAAAATAATCCTATTACATTTCTAGATGTGGGCATGGGCCTAATAGCCTCAGAATTTGGTCTTTGGGCCAAATTTAAGTGGGCTTATTTATTTTGGTTAAATATCCCGTAATTCATTTAATTAGCCCATTAAGCCTTTTAATGGTCAATAATTTTATTTAATTCTTATAAAAATCTAAAAATTCTAGGGTGTTACACCCTCCCCCACTTAAAAGAATTTGATCCCTAAATTCACTACATGAGTTTGTGGAGAGTATACGTACAATCGAACAGTTCCGGGAATCTCTTGCGCATAGCTTCTTCTGTTTCCCATGTTGCCTCTTGGTCCGTACTTTTATTCCATCGGAGTTTTATCATGGGAATAGTTTTGTTACGAAGCAGACGTACCTCTCTATCAAGTATCTTGAGCGGTCTTTGCTCATACGTCAAGTCTTTCTGCACCACCAGGTCGTTATAACTTATAACATGAAATGGATCAGGGACGTACCTTATAAGCATCGAGACATGAAATACATCATGGACTCTAACTAATTGAGGAGGCAATGCAATCTTATATGCAACTTCGCCAACCCTCTCAAGAATTTCAAAAGGGCCAATGAATCTCAGAGTGAGCTTGCCTTTTATGCCAAACCTTCGGATACCTCGACCTGGAGAAACTTTGAGAAATACATGGTCTCCCACTTGAAATTTCAGGTCTCGCCTTCTGTTATCAGCATATGATTTTTGCTTATCTTGAGCCACATGGAGTCTTTCTCGAATAAGATTTACCTTCTCGGTAGTATCTCTAATGATTTCAGGGCCTAGAAGTTATCTTTCCCCAACTTCATTCCAGCATATAGGTGAGAGGCAACTTCTCCCATATAGAGTCTCGAATGGTGCCATTTGAATGCCAGCTTGATAGCTATTGTTGTAGGCGAATTCCACAAGTGGTAAGTGATCGTGCCAACTCCCACCGAAATCAATAACACATGCCCTGAACATATCTTCTACCACCAGATCTGTCCTTTCAGTTTGACCATCTATTTGTGGATGGAATGTCGTGCTAAAGTTCAGTCGGGTCCCTAAAGAATTTTGTAGACCCTTCCAGAATTATGATGTGAATCGAGGGTCTCGATCAGAAATAATTGTTACAGGGACACCGTGTAGCTTGATAATTTCTTTCATATATAGAGCTACTAATATATCCACAGGCCATTGACTTTTGATAGGTAGAAAGTGTGCAGATTTAGTGAATCGGTCTATGATCACCCATATACCATCATGTCCATCTCTTGTTTTAGGCAAGCCCATGATGAAATCCATCCCTATACTCTCCCATTTCCACTCAGGAATTTCTAAGGGATGTAACTTACCAGCGGGCTTTTGATGTTCCGCCTTAACTTGCTGGCAAGTGAGGCAGCGAGATACAAAGTCCGCTATTTTTCTCTTCATGTTGGGCCACCAAAAATTTCTCTTTAAATCTTGATACATCTTGGTAGCACCAGGGTGAATAGCATATTTTGCCATATGAGCTTCTTCCATGATCAGCTTCTTAGTGTCGACATGATTCGGCACACAGATCGGATCTTTGAATAATAGTCTTCCATCGGTTGAGATAGAAAATTTCGGCCATTGATCAATATTAGCTTTGATCTCCATTAAGGTGGAGTCATTATCTTGCAACTTGACTAGGTCTTCAATTAATGTAGGTTGCGACTGGATATTAGCAATAATACACCTTTCTTCTTCTATATCAACATCTATATTCAAATTTGTAAAATCCTATATAAGACAGGTCGTACCTTTCCTGAGGCTTGCTAGAGTTGCCAACGGTCTCCTGCTGAGAGCATCTGCTACGGCATCTGCTTTTCTGAGGTTATATTGGATAGAGAAGTCGAAGACCTTAAGGTACTCCTGCCATCTTCTTTGCCTCATATTCAAATCCTTCTGAGTGAAGATATACTTCAGACTTTTGTGGTCTGAAAATATGCTGAACTTCTCCCCATAGAGGTAATGTCGCCAGATTCTCAAGGCAAATATAACAGTAGCTAACTCTAGATCATGAACTAGATAATTTTCTTCATGACGCTTCAATTGCCTAGAGGCATAACTGTTGTGGGAGTTTGTGTGGTACAATATATTTCATGTCATGTCTCCTCTGTCTTAATTCACTGAAGTTAATTTCCTATTTTGTTTTGATGATTGGCATCTATACATTTCATTTGGCAACTATACATTGTATTTTGTTTTGATAACACTGATTAGCAGATTTATAGCTTCATGAACTTGCATTGCATACTTAGATCGGTGCAAGTTTGCGCCATCTGCATATGAGGTCAATGCACCCTTCTTGCTTCATTCAAAGAAGGTCAGTGCACATTTTGCTCTTCTGCATTTAAAGTCAGTGCATGTCTTGTATGGCTCCATACAAGATCGGTGCATGTTTTCATGAAAGGTCGTATAAGGTCAGTGTAGACTGTAACATGCGTATCTAAGGTCGGTGCATATCGACCTTGGTCATTGGCATATAGTCGGTGCATGTTTTGCATTGGCATATAGTCGGTGCAGGTTTTGCATATAGTCGGTGTAGGTTTGCATTTTACATATAGTCGGTGCAGGTTTGCATTGTGCATATAGTCGGTGCAGGTTTGCATTGTGCACATAGTCGGTGCAGGTTTTACATTTTACTTGCATATAGTCAATGCAAGGTTCAATAAGGTCAGTGCACATCCTTTATAAAGCAAAATAAAGTCGATGCATATTGATATATGCATGGACTCAAGTCAGTGCACATTTGTATCGTGCATAACCATAGTCGGTGCATGTATTGCCTTATGCATGTAAGAAATAAGTGGATTGTTTGCCTTACGAATATAGAGGTCGGTGCATCTTTCTATTCAGATAGACAACGTTAGTGCATCTTTGTCTGCCTATGCATAGCAGGTCCGTGCATATTCTGATCGGCCAGCACATTGGTCCAAACATACTTCTGCTCCTTCATAGAAGGTCGATGCATACTTATATGGTCGGCTGCTAAGGGTCGATGCATACTTAGTTGTTCTGCAGGTAACGTCAGTGCACATTACTGTGCTACATATATACAGTCAATGCTAACCACACTCTCTTGAATTAAAAGCTAATATTGTCATCTGTTTGCCAGGTCAGTTATATGGTCGAACACGTGATGGGTACACTGACAACCTGCGAACTTGACTTACGAGGAAGTTAAAGTACCAGGTTATTGGCACATGATCCAAGGCAAGGCTCGAAAGAAGATTCAACCACGTGGAACTGTGAGCCTTCAGATCTTTACACGTGGACCACCAGTAAAGCGCTCGTCTCAAGATTCCCTCGGCGGGAAACGTGGTTTCCACGCGCCCTCTCCTCGTAAAGGCTATAAAAAGGGACATGATCCCTCAGATCTAAAGAGATCAAAAATTGAAGAGAAGAAGAAAGATAGAGCAAGTGAGCGAGAGACGAAGATTGGTAGAGCAAGCGCAGAGAGACGGAGAAGACTACGAAGCTGAAGAGTGCCTGAAGCTGAGAGGAGAAACCTGAAGGAGATCAGAGTATCGTAAGTCTGAGTTTGAGAGAGCTTGAGACTATTGGCAATTGTAATTGACTCGTGGATCAAATCCAGAGTCAATCTGCTCCTAGAGAGCTACATTTGTGTCTTGTTTCCTTTCTTTCGTTTTAAGTTTTCTGAACTCTATCAAGCTGTGAGTCAGCGGGTGAGGTTAAGACCTCGGACAGCGAAGCTGTAAAGCTCAACAGTAGCAAGCTGTGAGGCTCAGCAGTCTGGGATCATTTCCACGAAGCTGTGGATCAACGGTGTGTAGGGATCTAATCCCCGAAGCTGTGGATCAGCGGATTGAAGCTGTGAATCAGCAATAAGCCACACTTGGTCAAGTGTGGGGTGGATGTAGGTGAAAACCGAACCACCTAAAATTCCTATGTTCTGTGTGATTGGATTGTGCTCTAATGTCTTTATCGTTTATGCTTGCTTGATGTTCGGATGAATGCTTAAGAGTTTTAAGTGATTTAGGCCTTCACTTGATATAATTTCTATCTGAGATTACTGCCAAAGCCTTTCATCCAGTAGGTATATCAAAAGGCGTGGTTGAAAAGATAAGCAACACTTATCTAGAATTCCACCTCTTGCGTGAGGATAACCCTCCGCCATCGTACTGTACCTGGATGTTTGGCTAACTGCTAGGTTTTGTCATCTGATCCTTTTCAATATTGCTGATATTTTCATCTCTGAATTGAGTTACAATAGTTTGTTTTTATTCCGCATTGATTTTTAACTGCTGTAGATTTCTAAGGGGTAGATCTATTCACCCCCCCTCTAGATCGTAGCGTCCATCCGTCCCAACAGGTGGTATTAGAGCCTAACTCTCCCGTAGGGCTTCACATCCCGGAGAGATTACATATTGATGCTAAAGGTGTAGTCGCTGAGGGTCACTCAACTAGCAAGCCACCATTCTTTAATGGTAGCAATTATGCTTATTGGAAGAATAGGATGCAGGTTTTTCTCCGTGCTAAGGATTATGAGATCTGGAAGGTGGTGAGTAAAGGTCCATTTGATTTACCTCCAGATGAGGAATTCAGGACTAAGGAGCATATCCGAAAGTCCACTCTGAATTGGGGAGCTATCAATGCTATACAATGTGCTCTCCATCTCACTGAATTCTCCAGAGTTTCCTCCTGTACCACTGCTAAGGAGATGTGTGATAAGTTAGAAGTTATTTACGAAGGGACGTCTCAGGTTAGAGAAACTAAAGCTAATATGTTAGTCTCTGAGTAGAAGGCTTTCAAAATGAAGCCTGAAGAGTCCATACCTGAGATGTATGCTCGCTTGAATGTGATTACTAATAGCTTAAGAAGTCTAGGAAAGACCTACAGTGAGTGTGAAATTGTTAGAAAAATTCTAAGGTCCCTGACACCCATCTAGCATACCAAGGCCACTGTAGTGGAGGAGTCTAGGAACCTAGCTACGACCACTGCAGATGAGCTTATAGGGTCTCTCATGACATATGAATTGAACCTCAAGAAAACTGATGAGATTGAGAAGAGAAGAAAACCCTTAGCTCTGAAAGTCAATGCTAGCAAAGGGTCATCCAGTGAGTGCAGCTGTACTAGTTCTGAGGAAGATCAGGATGAGTTTGCTATGTTCACCAGGAAGTTCAAGAAATTCCTGAGTAAAGAAGGGAAAGGGCTAAGGAAAAAGTACTTCTCAGGAAAAAGACAGTCCAAACACAAACCTGAACCTGCCAAGAAAGCTGATGCCATTGTTTGCTAAAATTACAGAAAAGAAGGACATCTCAAAGTGGACTGCCCAGAGCTCAAGGACAAGCAGCCCAGGTGGAAGAACAAAAAGGGAAAAGCTATGGTTAGCACCTGGAGTGATGAAGAAGAAGGAAGTCAGAGAAGCTCCTCTAACAGTGAGACAGAGGACAAGATTTGCCTGATGGCAAAAAATGATGATGAGGTAATTTCTCCTTTTGACAATTTTACACAGAATGAATGGGAGGATGCTTATGCTGAAATTTTTGAAAAATATGAAGACATGCGTAGGGAGAACAGACATTTAAGAAGGAAAATGAATTAATTAGCTAATGATACTTCCTTGTCAGATAAAATTACTTGTCTGCAAATTGAAAATTTAGAATTGAAAAACTCCCTGAATGAAGCTGAATGTTATAGAAGCATGTTAGATAATTTGAAAGAGGAAAATGAAAACTTGCAGAATTCCATTGTTGAACTTAAAATGAGAATACATGAATTTAAGGAAGAAACCAGAACAACAACTGAAAAATATGAAGCCATCAATGGTGTAAATGCTAAACTCAAAAAGGTCATTGAAAATCTAGAAAAAGAAAACAAAGACAAACAAAATTTCCTTGAAGGCATGACACAAGGTGAAGAAAATATGAATGCCATCTTGGGAACAAAAGGAAATTATAGAAAGGAAGGTTTGGGTTTCAACCCAATTAATAAGGAGAGATTTGACATGAGAACTATCTCTTTTGTGGTAGAAAAAGGGACATTCCAACCCCTGATAAAAATGACTTCTGGAGAAAGTCAGAATAAGAACAAAATGAAATATGTTGAGAAAACTAAACCCAGTGCCAAGGACAAGGGGAAAGGGAAGGTGTCTAGGGAATCATGCTCATACACTCCCATGCCTCAGACCGAGGGACATGCTAGGGGTCAGACTTCTAGAGCTAGAGTCTAAGGAAGCCCCAAAATGAAAATAGACAAATCTCCACAGAATGGTCGAGGCACCTATCAATCTCCATCTACCTCAACTTCATCTTGGTATAAGTTCCCTAGGAATCAAGGGTCGAGTAGAAGAACCTCAGGTCAAGGCTACCATAATACTGTTCCTACCTGCCCCACATTTAACAGCACCTACTATCATAACTTTGGAAAGGGAGGTCTAGGTAGCTTCTACATGAGGCCAATGTAGAATCACTTTCAGAACTCATACTCTACTCAAAGGCGTCAGCCTTATCCTTGGGATTCCTACATGACTGGGATTAACAATTTCAGAATTCATAACTCTTATAGCTTTATCAACTCCAAGCCAAGTCAGTCCAAAGTCTATGGTACACCTACTGCTCCTAATGCCTATTGGACTGATCACTGGCAAAGGAACTTTAAGAATGACTTCAAAAGCAAGAAACAAGTCACACCTAAGAAACAAATCTCAAAGAATAAAAGTCTCAAGAAGAGGCAGACAAAATTGAATGACGAGAAATTCACAACTGCTATAAAGAAACCAAATCAAATGTGGATACCAAAACATCTTGTTTCTAGTTTACATGAAACAAATGCGTTTATGGGACCCAAGAAGTTCTGGGTTCCAAATCATTCCACTTGATTCCCTTGCAGGTATGCCTGGCAGCCAATCAAAACAGATGGTATCTTGATAGTGGATGCTCCAGGCACATGACCGGGGATAAAGATAAATTTTGCATGTTGGTGAAGAAGGATGCAAGTCATGTTACCTTCGGAGGTAATACCAAAGGGAAAATAGTTGGATCAGGTAAAGTAGGTAAGTGTTCTTCTTGTTGCATTGATGAAGTGCTGTTGGTAGAAGGCCTTGCCTATAACTTGCTTAGCATTAGCCAGCTGTGTGATAAAGGCCATAAAGTGGTTTTTGACTCTCTTGCATGCACAATTTTTGAACCTAATTCTGAATCTATCAAATTTTCTGGTAAGAGAATCAATAACATCTGTATGGTAGACTTAGATGATGTAGCACATTCTAATCTTTGTCTTAATGTTAATAAAGATGACCTAGCGTATCTAGAACTGAAAACATATCTTCTAAACCATATGAGCTAATCCACATGGACTTATTTGGACCCACCATGTCAGTTAGCTTATCTGGAAAGAGATATGATTTTATACTTGATGATTTTTCTAGATTTACTTGGGTCTTTTACTTGTCTCATAAAAATGAAGCTTTTGAAGAATTTCAGGAGTTCTTTTACAAAATAAAATAGACTAATGAGCATGCTATTTTGAATATCTTGTCTGATCATGGTGGTGAGTTTGTCAACTCACATTTTGATGATTTTTATATGGAGAATGGCATAACTCACAGGTTCTCCTCACCAAGAACTCCAGAGCAGAATGGAGTGGTGGAAAGGAGAAACCGAACATTAGTAGAAATGGCTAGAACTATGCTGGTAGAAGGGAACCTACCAAGGAAGTTTTGGACAGAGGCCATTAACACTTCATGCTACATTATTAATAGAGCCCTGGTAAGACCCTCAACTCAAATGACTCCTTATGAAATTCTAAAAGATAAGAAACCCTCTCTAGCTCATTTCAAGGTTTTCGGTTGTAAATGTTTTGTTCATGTAAATTCCAAGAGAGACCTTGATAAGTTTGAACCCAAAAGTGAACCTGGAATATTTCTAGGTTATTCTGATCAGTCTAGAGCCGACAAAATTTTTAATCTCAGTTCTAAAACTATAGAAGAGTCTCCTCATGTTATCTTTGATGAGTCTGCAATTAGAACTGAAACTGATTTATGTAGGGACAAGATTGATGGAGTAATTTTGAAGAACAAAGAAGATCAAAATGCAGAGTCTGCTGAAGAACCTGAAGAATCTGGAACTCAGGGGGAGGTAAATGAGAATTCAGGTAATCAATTCAATAACATTAAATATCTTAGAGACCATCCCCTTGAGAATATAATTGGTAGTCTAAATGACCCACCGAGAACTAGAGCACACTTAAGAATTGAAAATGAATTGAACTCATTTGCTTTAGTATCTCAAGGAGAACCTAAAAACATAGATAGTTCCCTTCAGGATGAGTATTGGATTAATGCCATGCATGAAGAACTTAATCAATTCAATAGAAACAAGGTCGGGCACCTAGTTACTAAACTCTCTCATGGCAACATAATAGGCACTAAATGGGTCTTTCGTAATAAAACTGATGAGCAAGGTAAAATTGTTAGAAATAAGGCCAGGCTGGTTGCTCAGGGGTACAACAAAGAGTTTGGTATTGACTTTGAAGAGCCATTTTCCCCTGTAGCTAGGCTAGAAGCCATTAGAATTCTTTTGGCTACTGCATGCAGTCTAGGAATAACCCTTTAGCAGATGGATGTCAAATCTACTTTTCTAAATGGTAAAATAAAGGATGATGTATATGTTAAACAACCCCCAGGTTTTGAGTGTCTTGAATTTCCTGACCATGTGTACAAACTTGATAAGGAACTTTATGGATTGAAGCAAGCTCCCCGAGGTATGACAGGCTGAGCAAGTTCCTCACGGAAAAGGGATTCTCTAGAGGTAATGTGGACCAAACACTATTCACAAAGGTATGTGAAAATAAAAATTTGATCATTAAAATTTATGTAGATGCTATAGTATTTGGATCAACCAATCTATCCATGTGTGAGGAATTTTCAACGTTAATGACCAGTGAATTTGAGATGAGCTCAATGGCAGAGCTAAAATTTTTTCTTGGGTTGCAGGTATGTCAGAACAAAGAAGGAACATTTATAACTCAAGAGAAATACATCAAGGATCTTCTGAAGAAATTCAAGATGAAGAACCTCAAGGTAATAACCACACCAATAGGAGCATCTACCAGTCTTGATTCAGACCCTGAAGGTAAAACGGTAGAACTCAAATCATACAGAGGTATGATTGGATCCTTGTTATACCTTACTGCTTCTCGACCTGATATTCAATTCTCAGTATGTTTGTGTGCTAGATTTCAAGCATGTCCTAAAGAATCACACTTGATAGCTGTGAAACGGATTTTTAGGTATCTGTCTGGCACCCTAGACTTAGGCTTATGGTATCTGTTGGGCACCCTAGACTTGAATGCACCAATTATGAACATGTGAGTTCAAGGATGAATTACGAACGTGGTCATGTGACGGAAGGAATCCCGCAGCATCATCGCAGATTCATTAATTTCCATAGTTCCTTAATAAGTTAATGTATAAGATGTTGGGTTCCAGACAATCAATAGACCATCTAGGAACATAGGACAATTCAACCCTTGGGTCAAACCTCGGGTTAAGCACAGTTGGGCAAAAAGCGGTCGTTCCGGGACCGTTTCCAAGAGGTTGCGGTCGAGCTAGGACCGCTATCTTAAAATGGCGGTCAAGTAAGGACCGTTTACTCACAGAGTTGACGCCAGAATGGGAAGGGTCGACGCAGTAGACTAATCTAGCATAATGCCGTCACGGGAAGGCCGCTACTTGACAGTGGCAGTCGCCTGATGGCTGCAACTAGCCAGGGTACAGAAAAAATGTCGGTAACATAAGTGCTTACTAGTCCATTGGGCTTTTAGGGTACAACCAGCTCGGCATCCTAGTGGGAATCCCAGACTTGCAGAGACTTACGGAGTGCTTGAAACATGATCACGTAGTCCAGTGGAAGGAATATCCAACGGAGAGGATCACAAGTCCAAGAGATGTTCCTATCATGTGCAAGTGTAACTAATAGCAATGTACTGGAATATGCGCTATATGTGACTTATAAAAATAGAAATAACATGAGAAGAGAGCGTGCCAATCATAAATCAAAAGTCAAGCAATTCATGAAAATTCCTTTAAGTACAAAACTCTTGTGTTTTGGCATGAAATTAATATACATGAAAAAAAAGTTTAACACATGTTAACTCTTCATGAAAATTGGACTTAGAACATGCCTTAATCAGGATATAACAACTAGACTAGGGCATGCATAGAAATAGATGTATATAGAAAATAAACTGGGTTTAACCTGGTTTTAGAAACTAGGTGGCGATCAAGAGAGGACCGCTTATTGGAAGCGGTGGTTTGTTTGGGTCAGCTATCTGATGATAGCGATCTCTGTGAGACCGTCTCTTGTCTGCTACAGACAGAAACAAAGACCGAAGTACAGGGCCTAATCTAGGGCAATAGATGCATGGAAATTGTATAAAAGTGAAAAATAAAGCATGATAGGACATGATTAAAGGTTGGAGATGCATAGATTTGCATGAATTTTGCCAACATTTCTAATTTTTACTTAAGGGTGTAGGAATATACATGCAGTGAAGACCTATGTGCGTAGTCATAGTAAAACATGAAATTCAACGTGTAGGAAGCATGAAATCTTATGAAAACAGAGGGCTTTTACTCCTAACACGTTATTTTATTCATCCATGAGATAACCTACCTCTAAAAAATGCTCTAAACTTTGAATTTCTGACTGAAAGATGATGCTAGCTCCTGCACGTCCTACGTGGAACCGGCAATTTCCTGGCCTTCTAACTCCTTAACCGCTTGACCTTGATTCATGAGAATTGGAGGGTAGGTAGAAGATACAAAGGAGAACAATTTGTTCTAAAGACTCAACATTAAATTACCTATGCTAGGGCTTCTAAACTTATGATCTTCGCTGGATAAACAAACTTGTTCCTATGCGATCTGCAGGGAACCGGCAACTTTCAGACCTCCTAACTCTCCAACGGCTTGTCCTCCTAGCACGAGATTTGGAGGAATGTTAGACAAAACTAAGGAGAATAAAATCCTCTAAAGGCCTAATACCAAATAACATCATCTTACCGTCGAACTTGGTGAGCCAAAACAAGGATTTGCGTAGGTCGATTCTGGGCCATATTTATAGGGTTTTTTCTAGGGCTAAGGATTAGATCGATTTAGGAGTCCCAATTGGGGTTAAGATCGATCCCCAAGAGTCCTAGACATGCCTCTTAATTGGATAACATCGATCTTTGGGGATTGGAATGGGAAAAATCCATGTTTTCCATGCTTCTAGCATTTTCGTTCACGGAAGGAGGTAGCGGTCTTCTCAGGACCGCCTCCATCAAGTAGCAGTCTCGCGATAGACCGCTACTAGCTAGGGCGCCAGAATTTGAATTGTATTCAAATTCTCTCTTTTAATTATCCCTAATTATCCACTTAAATTTAGGAAAATAATCCTATTACATTTCTAGATGTGGGCTTAGGCCTAATAGCCTCAGAATTTGGTTTTTGGGCCAAATTTAAGTGGGCTTATTTATTTGGGTCAATTATCCCATAATTCATTTAATTAGCCCATTAAGCCTTTTAATGCTTAATAATTTTATTTAATTCTTAAAAAAATCCTATAAAATTCTAGGGTGTTACATTTTGCTTCACCGTTTCACTCGAGTCTCCTCATTTGTTTCAGTGGACATCCTTGGTTAGTTGGATTCATATTCCACTTATATATATATAGAGAGAGAGAGGAGGCAGGTAGCTTTTTCTTCACGATTACCTCTCATGTTCATGTAGGGATTTAAGCATTCATAAAGTGTTAGGAAGAATTTCTGAAATCCTTATGGTTGGAAGTCATTGAACACAGTATGTGCAATGTGTGGGAGTTTTGTTTTGGGTGTATTTTGTGAGTTACACTAGAGACATAGCTATGACTCTTCCTCTTGACTCATGCACCCACCAAAACTGATTTTCCCCTTTAATATATGTCGTGACGCATACCTATCCAGAGTCGGAGCAGCATTATTTATTCAAAAGATATGGTCTTAGAAAATTCAAAGGAAGTGTATTAAACTATATTATAGACAAGCATGCAAGTAGGACGAGCAAGAATTCAACATCAAGCTCATGTGAGAGAGTTTTTTTTCTTATTTTTCTTCTTTTTTTTAAGGGCTTAGCAGGAACACATGCAAGTTGGTTGTTTGCGGGCATAAACTCAATGTTGAAGCAAGGAGGAAGGGTTTTATGTATTGGTGCCATCCGAGGGGGAGTCATTTTATTCATTGACTCAGACGGGAGATCTGGGCCAAAGGAAGGATAGTTGTCGGCTTAGACAAAATGTCATGACACCGAGGCTACTTGGCTTAGAACGAAAGTCATGACGCCAAGGCAGAATAAAGATTGGCTTAGACGGAAGGTCGTGATGCCGAACTATTTAACTTCTTTGGTTAATTCGGTTTACCGAGTTTATTGAGGTTCATTGGGTTTATTGGGTTTATTGGGTTCATTGGGTTTATTGGGCTTATTAGGTTTTATTGGGTTTATTGGGGTTAAACGGGTGTTGCGACACCGAACAACTTGGCTTAGACGGAAGGTCATGTCGCCAAGGTAGAATATTAATTAGCTTATATAAAAAGTCATGACGTCGAACAACTTGGCTTAGACGGAAGGTCATGACACCAAGGTAGAATATTAATCGGCTTAGATGAGAAGTCATGACGTCGAACAACTTGGCTTAGACAGAAGGTCATGATGCCAAGGCAGAATATTAATCGGCTTAGACGAGATGTCATGACGCCGAGGTAGAATATTAATCGGCTTACATAAAAAGTCATGACGCCGAACAACTTGGCTTAGACGGAAGGTCATGACGTAAAGGTAGAATATTAATCGACTTAGACAAAAAGTCATGACACCGAGGCAGAATATTAATTGGCTTAGATAAAAGGTCATGACGCCAAGGAAGAATATTTGGTTGGCTTGACAGATTGTCGAACCCAACTAACTTGATAGAGACGTAAGGTTTAAGCAAAGGGCAGAATATAGACGTCGACCCGACGGGATGTCAAGGTTAACCAACCTTGTCCAGATGACAGGTCTGGGTCAAGGGTAGAATATAGACATCGACCTGACAGGATGTCGAGGTCAACCAACCTTGTCCAGCCGAAAGGTCTAGGTCAAGGGCAGACTATAGACGTCGACCTGATGGGATGTCAAGGTCAGCCAACCTTGTCCAGACGGAAGATCTAGGTCAAGGGCAGAATATAGATGCTGACCTGACAGGATGTCGAGGTCAACCAACATTGTCCAGCCGAAAGGTCTAGGTTAAGGGTAGACTATAGACGTCGACCCGAAGGGATGTCGAGGTCAACCAACCTTGTCGAGACGGAAGGTCTGGGTCGAGGGCAGAGTATAGAGGCCGACCTGATAGGATGTCGAGGTCAACCAACCTTGTCCAGCCGAATGGTCTGGGTCATGGGTAGACTATAGACGTCGACCCGACAGGATGTCAAGGTCAACCAACCTTGTCTAGATGAAAGGTCTGGGTCACCTAACAGGATGTCAAGGTCAACCAACCTTGTCCAGACGAAAGGTCTGGGTCATGGGAAGAATATAGACGCCGACCTAACAGGATGTCATGGTCAACCAACCTTATCCAGCTGAAAGATCTAGGTCAAGGGCAGACTATAGACGTCAACCCGACGGGATGTCAAGGTCAACCAACCTTGTCCATATGAAAGGTCTGGGTCAAGGGTAGAATATAGACGCCGACCTGACAGGATGTCAAGGTAAACCTTGTCCAGACGAAAGGTCTGGGTCAAGGGCAGAATATAGAAGTCGACCTGACAGGATGCCGAGGTCAACCAACCTTGTCCAGAAGAAAGGTCTGGGTCAAGGGCAGATTATAGACGCCGACTGGATAAGATGTCGAGGTCAACCAACCTTGTCCAACCGAAAGGTCAGGGTCAAGGGCAGACTATAGACGTCGACTCGACGGGATGTCGAGGCCAACTAACCTTGTCTAGACGGAAGGTCTGGGTAGAGGGCAGAATATAGATGTCGACCTGATAGGATGTCGAGGTCAACCAACCTTGTCCAGCCGAAAGGTCTGGGCCAGGGGCAGACTATAGACGTCGATACGATGGGATGTCAAGGTCAACCAACCTGGAGAAGATGGGAGGTCTAGGCCAAGGCAGCATAGATGGATATGTCGACTCGACGGGATGTCGAAGTCGACTAACTTGGCGAAGACGGGAGGTCTAGGCCAAGGAAGGATAGATGTAGACGTTGACTCGACGGAGTGTCGAATTCAACCAACCTGGCGAAGACGGGAAGGCTAGGCCAAGGCAGCATAGATGGATATGTCGGCTCGATGGGATGTTGAAGTCGACCAACTTGGTGAAGATAGGAGGTCTAGGCCAAGGCAGCATAGATGTAGACGTCGACTTGATGGAGTGTCAAAGTCAACCTACCTGGCGAAGATGGGAAGTCTAGGCCAAGGCAGCATAGATGGATATGTCGGCTCGACGGGATGTCGAAGTCGACCAACTTGGGGAAGACAGGAGGTCTAGGCCAAGGCAGTATAGATGTGTGGTGGGGCCAAGGGTTGGTACCCACCGAAGGTGGTTTCTTCTTTTTGTTGATTATTTATCCTCATCATTCATCATCATTTTTTATTCATCATTTTTTTGTCATAATTTTGTCCATTCTCATTTTCATTCCATCATTCATTTCTCATCTTCTTTTCTTCTTCTTTATTTCTTTCTTTTTTTGTTTAAATCGTTGCGCTGACAGTCCTTCTCAGTTGGACCTTCGAGCTTTCTTGGCCGTCATGGCTTCATTTCATTCTTCGTCAGGTTCTTCTTCCAGCTAGATAGACTTCCTGGCGCAAGTTTGTCCATGATGCGGGGTGCTTTGTGGAACTGTTAATGAATTTAGCCGCTTTGCTATTGTGCCGGCAGGACTATTAACTACTATTGCCCCCAAGGGATACTCTGCAATAGCTATGCACAGGATTAGCGACTGCGCCCTTGTTGTTATTGACTTATGAGCGAGATGGCCCGAAGAGTCGCGGCTCTTGCAAGAATAGGCTTCTAGCGCTTACACCAAGCTCTATCCTCCTAGCCTTTTGTGTTGGTAGTTGTAGTTACGGGTCTTCTTAGCTCCGCAGACTGCGTAGTCATCTCATGTTCCCCAGACATTCATCACGTAATGCTTCTAGGGAGTCATGCCTGCAGAGGCGGATGCAGAGACCATGTGCCCCCGGAATAGAATTTAAGCCTCGTAGGCATGCTGGCTGATATCTTTAGTTATGTTTTTAGGGGGGAGAGCTCATACAACGAGGCCATATAGGTTGTTGTCTTTAAGTCAGGCATTTGATGAGAGCGCAGTGGGTCCACTCTATACTGGCCCATTTGCAATTCACCTTTCTTGATCAACCCTTTAATAATGTCCTTGACCACGTAGCAATCCTAAACCGGATGCCCCAACCTTTTGTGATAAGGACAGAACTGGGGATCATGTTTTCTTTCGACATCATTCGGTCTCTTGAGCTCCGTGAGCACAACTTAGCCATATTCACAGGCACATTCAAAGAGAACCCGAGTCTTGTCTTTCGGGAAAGAATAGGGTTTCTTCATCTTCTCCCTTAATGAGGATCCTTGCTTGGCAGGCTTGGCGGAAGAAGTCCCTGTTGCCTCTTTTGTTGCTCGAAGGCTTTAAAATATGTGGTGTGAATTTCTTCTTGCGTTGGGTGCTTATCAGTTGGCTTATTCTTCTGACTTGATGCAGCAACAGTCGGGCAATATTTTGCCAAAAAGGTTTCAACATCAGCCACCACATCATTTAATTATTCAAAGGATTTGACTTCAATGCCAATCACCCTTTGTAAAATTTCTTTCTTCAGATTTCGCTTACATATTTGAATGGCGTCCTCATTGCTTGGGGGACGTCTGCATCTCCCACTGAGGTCTCTCCATCTTTCTATGTAGTCGAGGGTAGACTCATCATCTTTTTGCTTGGTTATTTGTAATTCAGCCTCGGTGACTTCTCCCTCGACCGTCTTTATTTTAATTCTTCGTTCCACCCTTAGCGTGTCCGTTGTCATCGGACCTGTCAGGCTCGGATGTAGGGTAGCCAGTTGCATATGTGGGCTTGTCAACACCATTGTCTGGGGTGTTATTGTTGCCCCCTGACATGCCCAGGAAGCCGAAGGACATGTTGAGACTACATGCTGGAGTTGCTAAAGGAGAACACCACCTACCTGGTCATACGTTGCTCGGGGCACGGCTGGCTGTGACAAGGCTTCCGGTGACATAGCACCACCTTGTGTGGTCCCACACAAAAGTCCTGCCTGCCTAAGCATAGATCGACGCATATTCGGTTAATTTAGCTACCTTCGTAGCATTTCGATTTCTTGCTACTTTTGACACAATAGTGCCATCACAACAGGGTCTTGCCAGAAGGAGCCAGGAGTGCCGCCTTCCGCCTCAAC
This sequence comes from Amorphophallus konjac, assembly GCA_022559845.1. Taxonomy (NCBI): domain Eukaryota; kingdom Viridiplantae; phylum Streptophyta; class Magnoliopsida; order Alismatales; family Araceae; genus Amorphophallus; species Amorphophallus konjac. The sequence continues at coordinate 118,447,196 of CM040129.1, read as the reverse complement.
TTTGGATGGGATGAGTGGCATCCCGCTATCATTACCGGTCGTGACCAGTCCCTTAGATACAACCTCCCTTGCCTTTATGCTCCCGGGTGGAGGAGGAGTGTGATAGTGGGCTTCTTCATTAGCTAGAGGGGGATGTCACCATGTTCTCTCGGACTTAGTAGCGCGCTGGGAGGTAGAAGCTTTAGCCTGATTTGCCTCTATCGGCACAAATCATATTTCTTCATCTTCTTCTTCATCAGTTTTGCTCGTGATGGGCAAGGCCGAGAGTGATCCTCCTCCTTTTATTCTTTGACTTCTTCTTTTTATTCCCCTTCGCGGTCGCCATCTGCCCCCAGAGTGGGTTACCTAGTGCACTCGGCACTTCAAATTTATTTTCAGCCTCTTGTGTGAGGTCCAGGGTTTCGAAGTGTTCCGAAGGGAGATAGTCTTCCAGCTGCACAGATTGGATCTTGGGTTGTTCATGTTCATCCAGCTCATGATAATGGCCTGTAGCTGTTCCACGGCTGGGCTGATTTCTTTATGTTCCCGTAGTGGGGTTTGTTTCTTCTTGTTGTTAGTTGGCCTTCTAGCGACCGCTCGAGGGGTTGTTTTTCACCAGATAGGAGCCACGGGGAGTGGAGTGGGCCGGGCCATGGCGCCACAAGTTTGGACCCTCAGGATATGGCAAGACACTGGCCTTCTTCTTATTCTTGTTGGTGCTGTCTGCCAATCTTCTTTCTTCTCTGTGGGTTTTGACGTGCCAAAATGTTCGTCGTTAGAAAAATGCGACAATCAATCAAAATACCGAACTCGTAATACAATTCAAATGACCCGTAGTACACTGGCGAGCACGAGTCGAATCCACAGAGAGGAGTTTTGAAATTAAAAACTTAGAATTTTTTTTAGAGAAAGAATAGATAAATATTTTCTTTTTGGTTTTTAGAATTTAAAAGAACATAAAATAAATGTAAAGAAATATGGAGGGTTAAGAAATAGAAATATGAAAATCTAGAGAGGAAAAATTAAATGCAAAATAAAATAGATGAAGTGGGATAGTTTTACGGCCGTGGTGTGAGGGTAATGGCATTGTCTCCTCGAGCCTTTGATTTACGCATTGTCGACGACAACCACGTAGACTCGACCGGAGTTACGGATCCGCTTCTCTTGACCGTCTTTAGAATAAGTTTTGAAGATGATGGAGAAAGAATTTTTGGAAGAGAGATTAGAGAGAGATGGGAAAAGATTGTGCAACATAAAAATGAAGAATAACACCACTAGACTTAAATATAAACTAAAACAAACTTAGAATGCGTGAAAATTACAACAACAATAATAAAACAAATTACAATAAGTGAAGGATCAGGAGATGAGGAGATAGAGAGGGAGAGAAAACCTATTCTAACACTAACTAAAAGTGAAGAGAAAAAAGAATGAATGCTTCGTAAGAGAGCCCCTTCACATCTCATGCCCTCCTTTTATAGGCCCCAAGCCAACCCTTTACTTCTCATGTGAACACCTCCATTTGTCATTTTTGACTTGGGAATGTGTGCAAGCATGTGTTACACACATTCTATATATATTTTTTGATTTTTCTCTCCCTCCTTTCCTCCTTCTTTCTCTCTTTCTCTCTGCCGCCGTAGTCTCTCTCCTCTTTTCTCCACGTCGCCCACCTGCGTTAAGGTGGGCTTCGCCTGCCCACGTTGAGGAAGTGTGAAGGGCCCTGGCCGCCCTCTTGAAGAAGCCGCACTCATTGAAGACCACTCTACATGTGTTGACGTCGCGTTGGGGCCGTGTGAAGAAGCCCTGCGTGAAGGGCCAGCCGACTTGGCCGCATGAAAGTCGCAATCGCCTGCATGCATGGGACTCTCGCGTGAAGAGGCTTTGGCCACGTTATCCTGCATGCATGTGGGGCGTTGAACTGTTTGCATGAGGGTCCACGTACATGAGGAAGAGGCCATGTGAAGATGCCATGCACTGTTTCGGTGTGAACCATGAGAAGGGGGCGGCTGGCATTTGACCGCATGAAGAGGCGGGCTTGGCCGGTGAAGCAGGGCCGCCTTGGCCTTCTTTCTCTCCTCCACCTTCTCTCTCTTTGTGTCGCCCACCCGCATGTAGAGGCCTGCGTGAAGACTTTGCATGAGAAGGCCGCTGCTGGCCTTTGCATGGGGTCGCCCATGTTGAAGAAATGCAAGGGAGAGGCTCACGTTGAAGTCGGAAGGGAGGGCATCCGCCCTTGTTGAAGTTGCTCGCGGATGACGTGCGAAGGGGCCTTGAAAAGAGCTTGGCCACGTTTGAGGACCGGCCCTGCATGGGACACGCCGCGTGAGAAGCCGCAACAGTGGAGGCTGCCTACCTTCGTTGAATAACGTTGCATGGGGGGCCCTGGCGTGGAGTGTGCTGCATGAAGGATGGCCAACATGGCCACGCGAAGAGTGTGCCCTGCCGTTCTCCTGCATGGGGGCAAAGGCTGCCGATCGTGGTTTATTTTGTACGTTGGTAACCTGGCCGCTTTGTGAGCATGGGGGAGACCGGTGTGAAGAGGCCTACGTGAAGATCTGTGGTTGAGAAGCTTGCGTTGCAGAAGGGACTTGGCCATGGAGGCCCATGTGAATGGGGGCTGCGGCGTGAAGAGGCTGCCAAGGGTGATGGCCATCGCTTTGCTTGCGTGTATGGGGAGGCCACATGGGCGTCCGCCATGGGACACCACCGTTGCCTTGTTCAAGCCGATCGACCACGCCTGGCCACCTCCGGCTTTCTTCTCTTGCTCTCCGCAAACCCACTGCCATGAGAAGCTCACCGTCGAGTGGATATTACTGTTCATAAGATAAAACTTTGCTTAAGTTTATGGCATGCAAAAAATTATAATTTGACCCCTAGACACAATATATTTAATCATGCAATTTTTGTCCTTCTTAATTATTTTTGTCCTTCTCAAGTCTCACTAATTAAATTATGTTTCAAAATTTTGATTAATTTCATGAAAAACTAAATTAAGTGTAAGACTGAGTTTAACGATAAAAATTACATAATTAGATATGTTAAAGCCTTAAAGATAACATGTGTGACATAAATAAATATGTGAAAATACACACTTATCACACCCCCAACTTACTCATTGCTAGTCCCTTAGCAATGCAAATAATTATTTTTTAAATTTAGGACCAACAAGAGTTTAAAATATCCAAGTCTCACTTCCAGTTCATCTTTCATGGAGTTGACTTAGGAGCAGGATTTTCGGATCATGTAAGCATACTAGCCTGAAATGAGATATTAATGGACATAACTGTGAATACACCCAAAGTTCAATAGCACTCATGCTCGTGAAATCTAAATCCACAGCTAGACAATTGCATCCCTCATATTGCTATTCCAGATAGGTGTCATTCAACTATACAGTTTCCAGTTCAGAACATTGAGCATGGTAGCTTTGACTCTGCCTTATTTCTTCTTCTTTTTTTATGTGTTTTTTTGTTTTCAAATGCATGGTGCTCCACATCCCTTCACCGTTTGACGCGAACCTCAACTCTTGCCTGAGGAGAAGCAGGCCCAGTTACTAAGTTTTAGGGCATTTTCCATGGTTTTATTTTTTTTAAAAAAAATTCAAGGTGTGATTTTCACACTTGATTTGGCAGGAAACTTTTTCCAAAGAGATTTCTTTACTGAAAATTGTAAACTATCAGACACCACTCTGAAATAACAGAAGGCTTGTCTTGTGTGCTTCATTAGTGTGTAAGTGATTTTCTTTTTGTTAGTGCTAATGGACGTTTAGAAGATTCTATGTTAGTTTCTCTTGACTAGATTACAACACAATCTCCATCATCCTTCTCCATAGCCTATTCCATTCTGGAGTCCCTTTGGTGAGAGCATGAATCAACAAAACTCAATTGGGTTTTTATTATTATTATTTTTTGTGAAAAAATTAGGTTGTATATGAATGCAACATGATTTCCTTCCCTCCTATCTTAAATGACATTGCCCTCAATGGCATGAACAATATGGAATAATAGAACAATGTAGACATGAAATTTGTGAAGGAACGGTACAACTTGATGGAAGTGAACTTCAATGGGCATCCTTGCTGGAATAAAAGGCGGTACTTGACTTTTAAAGGCTAGGCATAAGTGCAAGCAATCATCTCTCTCTCCCCCCAACTTATCATTTATTCACACCTGCAAAATAAAAATAAAACCATAATAAAAACTTGGGTTGCCTCCCAAGAAGTCATTTATTATCACACGGAAATGACTAAAACTTTGGGTTGTCTCCCAAAAAGCACTAAGTTTAACGTCTCCAGCCAGACGCCATGTAGCTCACTAACCAACAGGTGGCATTTAGAATGAGCCACCAAGTGATCTTATCCTCCTTCAAATTCTAGCCCTTATACCATTGGAGGAAAAGATTATGTCTCGACGCATGTGGGCTAGAAGTGTGCCAAGGTGGGTCTAACAATCTGGATGGACCCCCTCGGTCAGAGAATGACAGAGGAATTATCATATCTTCAATTATAAAATATTCCTATGTATTTTTAAGGTCTTTATAAGTATTAAACACATCAATGTGGACCTTTATTTTTCCTAGCTTTTCCTCTTCATTCTCACTTTTAAGATTTACTTGCGTATTGTTTAGGTGAGAAAGGATGAGGGTGTTATGGATTTTTTGGGATTCTGCCATATGGCCAATGTCAAGGAGACATACATGATCGGGAATGAAATAAGTGTGCTCCTCAACACAAGGATTCTCAGAAGGCTCAAATGGATCTGACCAGTCGGCTAGGTGTAGAATGTCCGGAATGATTTTGGATTCACCAAGGTCAGGGATGGGTAAAAGATCCACATCCTCCCCTAAATCAGGAGATGCCCAACTAGAGTGAATTTCAAGTGGAGTACCGGGTTCCTCACTTACCCAAGAAGAATGGTTTATGGCTATACTCAATTCACTCTCCAAGCTCACATTTTCTCCATCTTTTACTTGGAACAAGGACGTATCGATTTCAGGAAGGGTAAGCAAAGGAATTTGATCATTAATCAGTGCGTCCACTTCCCCCTCTTCTCCCCACTTAAAATCAACAGACTCATCATTACCCTCGTCCCAAATGGAGTTGGGTTTAGGCATCTTAGGGTGCTCTTCACTAACTCCCTCTAAGTCCTTCTCATAAGACTCCTCTATGCTCCCCTCAAGATCAAAGGTGATATGAGTGTTGGACTGGGGAATCATGGATTGATCATCCACTTCCATTCTTGTCATGTTTTTAGTGAGCTGGCTCATTAGGGCCTCTAGCCTGGAAATGGATTGATCATTAGCCAAGATGAGTTGTTGCATTTGATTAATCATCTCTTCCTTGCGATCTGTGGATGGAGGAGATAGATAAGTGAGCTAAGAATCAGATTGTGATGGATAGTAATTCAAAGAGTAATCAGTCTGAGAATGAGGTGATGAAGAGTGTATGGGTTGTCCTCCATAATAAGCTTGATCATAGGAATCATTTGGGTATTGAGCCCAATTTTGAAAATCTTGCTCTGGATGACTTTGGGCTTGATCTTGATAAGACTCTCAAGAAGAATCATGTTGATCTCTCCAACCAGAATTAAAGGTGTGTGGACATGATAATAAGGTGTGGAGAGGTCTTGAGATATTTGGGTGTGCCTTGTTTGGTCCATCCAAGAGATATTTGGGTGGTCTTCCCAGCTAGATTTATAAATATCTGAAGATGATTCGTAATCGGGCTGAGAAAATCGTTGGACCTTTTGGGCTGGCTCCGGAGTGAAAGGTAGATCATGCCCCCCTTGGAAGAACTGAGTGGTTTGAGCCTGGTCTTAGGTAAACGATGGAAACTGGGCCATCATAGGTGACGAGATCTCATTTTGGGCCGACCACGAGTATGGACTTTCATAATAGGTCGGGCTGTTTTGGGTGAGAGATGAGATTTGGTTTTGGCAACCACCTACAGAATGGGCCGGGCTAGCCCATATGTGATCATTGTCATGGTGACTTGGTGGTATAAAAGGGTTTTGATCCATGGCTAGAATTTGATTAATTTTATGAGCCAAAGAGTCAAAGTTGTTTAATTTATGTGCCCAATCCACAAAGGAAAATTTTTCTCTCACCAATTTTTTATGTTATTTTTTAATCATTTTTTATTATTTTTTAAATTATTTTAATTTCTATTTTCTCTCCCCTTGTTCATCTCATGTTTATTTTTTTTGTTTATATTTATTTATTTTTACTGAACACAAACAAGTGACAACCAAATTAACCTGAGACTCTTAAGGGCAACCTAGGTCTACAAGTTGGGTTTCACAAAGTGACTATGGCACCACTAAAGCCTACCCTCAAGTTCGTTCACTGGCCAGGTAAGAGGTGGGGTAGTGGGAGACTCCCCTTACTTTCGCAAGGTCCTAATTAAAAATCACTTGCCCGCTTATAGCATTTGTCGTTGACCTCTAGCCTTAGACACCAGTTTCAAAAATGAGAACAGACTCACGTGATATCAAAATCCCAATGTAATCCTAGGGCCGAGTCTACTTATTTTTATTAGGCCAGGTGTAATACAAAATGCAAGGATGGTTGTTTTGGGCTAAGGAAGGATGATGAAATCCGTCCCTTATATTTCTTAGGGGGTATTGCCCTTAAAATATTTTGAAATAAGATGCGACAACCAATATTTAAACAAGGTGTTTCAATGCAAGATTAAATGTGAAAGGCATGAGCATGATCTTGATAAAAATTAAAGTGCTCACCTTGTCCCCCGCATTCTTCAATAAAAATAAAATGACTAAAAATAAATAAATAACTAACTAAGATGCAGCCCTAAATGATGCATGTCCAAAACATGATGTTTCTAATCTTGAGATGAGGGTTTTTTTATTTTTTTATTTTTGTGATCAAGTTTTTTTTTGTTAATGAAAAAGCTACCTAGCCAACACATTTTTTTGAGATTTTCTAAATATAATAGCTAACAAAATCCAGAAAATAAATTAAACCACAAGAGGGAAGATTGAGATACTTACTTGGATCACGATCCCTCGTCCTTTATTTTTTTTGTTGATTTTTTTAAGGAGATGTAAAAAGGGGAGACATACTTCAAAAAAAGATTTCATTTTTTTAGTATAAATATACATAAAAAGAAAAATAAAGTTTGCAACTCAAAAACCAACATCCCTGATAACGGCGCCAAAAATTGATGTGTCGAAATATTCATCGTTAAAAACATGCGACAATCAATCAAAATACCGAACTCGCAATACAATTCAAATGAACCGTAGTACATTGGCGAGCACGGGTCGAATCCACAAAGAGGAGTTTTGAAATTAAAAACTTAGAATTTCTTTTAGAGAAAGAATAGATGAATGTTTTCTTTTTGGTTTTTAGAATTTAAAAGAACATAAAATAAATCTAAATAAATATGGAGGGTTAAGAAATAGAAATATAGAAATTTAGAGAGGAAAAATTAAATGCGAAATAAAATAGACGAAGTGGGATAGTTTTACGGCCGTGGTGTGAGGGTAACAGCATCGTCTCCTCGAGTCTTTGATTTACGCATTATCGACGACAACCACGTACACTCGACTGGGGTTACGGATCCGCTTCTCTTGACCGTCTTTAGAAGAAGTTTAGAGGATGATGGAGAAAGAATTTGTGGAAGAGAGATTAGAGATGGATGGGAAAATATTGTGCAACATAAAAATGAAGAATAACACCACTATACTTAAATATAAACTAAAACAAACTTACAATGCATGAAAATTACAACAACAATAATAAAATAAATTACAATAAGTGAAGGATCAAGAGATGGGGAGATAGAGAGGGAGATAAATCCTATTCCAACACTAACTAAAAGTGAAGGGAGAAAAGAATGAGTGCTTCGTAAGAGAGCCCCTTCACATCTCATGCCCTCCTTTTATAGGCCCCAAGCCAACCCTTTGCTTCTCATGTGAACACCTCCATTTGCAATTTTTGACTTGGGAATGTGTGCAAGCATGTGTTACACACATTCTATATATTTTTTTGATTTTTCTCACCATCTTTTCCTCTTTCTTTCTCTCTTTCTCTCTGCCGCCGCGGTCTCTCTCCTCTTTTCTCCACGTCGCCTGCCTGCGTTGAAGAGGGCTTTGCTTGTCCACGTTGAGGAAGTGTGAAGGGCCCTGGTCACCCTCGTGAAGAAGCCGCACTCGTTGAAGACCGCTCTGCATGTGTTGACGTCGCGTTGGGGTTGCGTGAAGAAGCCCTGTGTGAAGGGCCAGCCGACTTGGCCGCGTGAAAGCCGCAGCCACCTGCATGCATGGGACTCTCGCGTGAAGAGGCTTTGGCCACGTTATCATGTATGCATGTGGGGCGTTGAACTTTTTGCATGAGGGTCCACGTACATGAGGAAGAGGCCACGTGAAGATGCCATGGGCTGTTCCTGTGTGAACCATGCGAAGGGGGTGGCTGGCATTTCACCACATGAAGAGGTGGGCTTGGCCGCGTGAAGGAGGGCCGCGTTGGCCTTCTTTCTCTCCTCCGTCTTCTCTCTCATTGTGTCGCCCACCCGCATGAAGAGGCCCGCATGAAGACTTTGCATGAGAAGGCCGCTGCTGGCCTTTGCATGGGGTCATCCATGTTGAAGAAATGCAAGGGGGAGGCTCGCATTGAAACCGCAACAGAGGGCATCCACCCATGTTGAAGTTGCTCGCGAATGACGTGCGAAGGGGGCCTTGAAAGGAGCTTGGCCGCGTTTGAGGAACGGCCCTACATAGGACCCGCCACGTGAGAAGCGGCAAGGGGGGAGGCTACCGGCCTTCGTTGAAGAACGCTGCATGGGGGGCCCTGATGTGGAGTGTGCTACATGAAGGATGGTCAACATGGCCACGCGAAGTGTGAGCCCCGCCGTTCGCCTGCATGGGGGCCAAGACTGTCGGCCGTGGTTTGTTTTGTGCGTTGGTGACTGTTGACATGTTTCGTTTGTTTTAACTCCTCGTTGGCTTAAAAGAAGAATGTCTTCTCTCTCCTTCTACTAAATCGATGTGTAAAATAAATGGGAACAGTAGAAGGAGAACAGAAGAATGTAAATAACTGTGATCGCCACCAAGATGCCGCACGTGATGAACACGCCGTACCTTGGAAAGAGGGAGAGACACTCGCCTTTAACCAGCACTGCAGGGGATGAGCGGCCCGTGAAGAACTGCCTGTGATGTTGGACGGCCGCACCATAGACCGCTCTTCAGTGCTGCAGAGGACGCGGGATGTAGAACTACTGACTGATTGACGGTTTAGAAACGACCACAGGACAATGAAGGGCGGTCGGAGATCCACCACACATACCCTCAAACGGTCCTGACAGAGCCGCACAAGACCATCACGCCAGAAGTTGCAAAAGGGTCCAACCTCCACCCTTTCCGGTTGGCCAGAAAGGAAGGGCCTCGTGTTAGTGAAATGCTGACCTACGAAACAGAGTGTAAACACAAAGAGAAAACCCAAATTAGAACTGAGAAGTGTAGTAAGTGCTGAAAGGAAAATAAATGATAATAATTAAATGAAGTGGGGGATACTTGGGGGGTTTTAAACCCCTGGAGGCGTCAAAAATGTAGGATGGTGTGTGAATGACAATGCAAACAATGAAAACGAGGAGAATGGATATGTAGAGACAAACATGCAATGAGAAGAAAATGAGACTATCCAAAAGCAAAAAGACACAAGATTATGATTACTCCCTGAACCGGAGGCCTGTATGGATGTAGAAGGCCTCCCTCCCTTGTCGTAGGTCGCTCAAGGATTCGGCAGGGCTTTACCGTCGACCAAAATCTCCCCCCCCCCTTTCAAACCCGGCCTTTAAGGTCTATTTATAGAGCCTAGAAAGCCAGCCCCGAAACTAGGGTTTACATTCATTTTTAGGACGAGGTATTATCACAAAAGTTGGGGATAATTGAGTTATCTCTCATCCAGAAGAAACGACATTGAAAAAGACTCTATATTCGAGAAGAAATCTCCGGATAAAGCTCGGGGAAAAGTCCATGGATAGAGAGAGAAAATCCTTGAATTCTTCAGAGTTCGCAGGGTTAAACGGTCTCACGATAGACCGCACAACTAGTTGGGTGGTCCATCAAGAACCGTCCAACTCTGGCTGTATTAATGAAAAAATAGGATAATCATCCACTAATTATCCATTAACCAACCGAAATTGTCTCCGTTGGACTCTCACAGATAAACGGTCTGATATTAACTGTCCACAATGATAAGCGGCCAAGTGTTATCCGTTTAACTCCTGTCGGTGATAAATGAATAAAACGGATAATTATCTGAGAGACATTTAGACCTTAGGACTCTAGAAGGAGAACGGTTCATTCCAGACCGTTCATCATGTTGAACGACTAGGATTCAACCGCATAATCCCTTGTCGGTGGAAATTCAAAAAATCAACAGAAATCAACCAAAAATGTATGAACGGTCTATAGCTAACCGCCCAAGTATTGAACGGCTAAGGATGAACCGTACATATGTCTGGACACTTGATTTTCATAAAAATATTCAATTAACCAAAAACCAAGGCCCATTAAGCCCTAAGTTGAAACAAACCTAGCCAGGGAGGGAACTCACCCATAAAATTAGCCCAAAATGCCGAAAATAGCCCAACGAGTGATGGACAACTCGAAGTATCAATAAATGGGAGTAAGAGAAATGACTCAACTTATCGGCAAAAAACGGGTGTCAACAGATGCCCCTCCTTAACGTCCTCTTTGTAGGGGAGCGAGCAGAGGTGAAGCAAAAGTGACATGGGACATGAAGATGAAGCGGAAATGCAGCGGAGTGGACTGGAAAGCGGGCGTTAAGGTAAAACGACACCCATTTTTACCAACAAGCGACAAGAATCTTCCGGAAAACTCTGAACCAAATGCAAGGAATGATAAAACCAAAAGCGACACCAGTCTGGAGGAACTAAACTAAATGAAATGAAATAAATCGACAAGACCAACCTCATGGGGGACACAATCCCGCGGTCCAATGAGGAGGCCAAAAGCAGGCAGCAAAAGTAAAGGAAACTGGCTAAAGCTCCAGACGAGGACCTCTTAATCAACCAAACCAAGCGAATCGACCAAAGAGAACCTTCCAACTCAGAGTGGAATTAGTTCCTCTTACCCAAACACTGAACGCACACTTAACCATCACTGGTGGGACATTCTTCAGGCAAACCATGGGGCATGAAAGCTCAAAAGATGCGCATGATGCATGCTGGGCTAAAATAAAAGAAATCGTTAAAACAAATGCAAAGAAAGATTAAAATATAAAATACACGAGAATAATATTGCTAAGCTGGGAAAATCAGAGTCAAGATACCATCCGCAACCACAGCGTGCAGGATAGAACCATCCTCCCCATGACATCCCAACCTAACGGCCTATCCGAAGATTAAACGCGTGAACCTGGATCATCATCGTTTTTGTTAAAGGGGAACATCAGATCCTGGAACACGTAGATAACCAACTAGTTCTCGAGATAATATATTATAGTACCATATAATAATGCAATAAGGGTGATAAGGTTAGAAGGCCATACCTGACTTACCTGTGCAGGTGAAACGGCAAGTTTCTTTGGCTTTTCTTTTTTTTTTTAGATTTTTATGGATTTTCATGAATAAGACAAATGAGATAAGCAAGTATAAGCGTAGCAAAGATAACACAATGATTAACTGAACGATAAACAACATAACATAACCTGACGAACAAATGAAATAGGAGACAATGCAACATAACAAAGGCAAACGAGCACATATGCAAGGGCGTATGCATGAACATGGTGTGACAAGACAACAATCGGTGGGACAACACATGGTTGGGATAAGAACATGACGGATCACACGGTTGGGACAACACAGGGAACATGGAAGGACGACTATCAACATGTGCAAAATAACTAACAACATGTGGTGAGGAACAAAACAACAAGCGTGGGACAACACGGTGGGACATGGACATGAGACAAGGACACGGTGGGATAAAAGACATGAACAAATATGCACTTTAAATCGGAATGAAGCAGAACCGTCAGGTTCATAATCGTGAGGCAAAGCCCTCTCATGATGAGCTTCAGAACAGATCAAGAGTGGATCGAAGAAGGAAAGAACAGATCAAAGATGTGGACAGGAGGCAGAGCAAAAAGATATAGTAAGGAATGTCTGAGTACTTACAACCTGCACACTTAGCAAACGGATTACGTATCTGTCCTTAAAACAAATGCATATGCATGAAAAAGGACACATTTTTGTTTGGATTTTTGTGATCTTTTTTGATTTTTTTAGATTTTCAATAGTATTTCATTTTTCTGGATTTTTTTGAAGTATTTGATTTTTTAGGTTTTTGAAATATTTGATTTTTTTTTGAAATTTTGAAGTATTTAATTTTTTTTGAATTTTTTGACAATATTTGATTTTTTTAGATTTTTTGATTTTGACATAGCAACTCGCAGCACCTAAAGATAGGCTCAAACTACTGACCAGGGATCGTCATTCCTACCCCTTTCATTAAAGGCTTCCCTTAAGTAGGGCGTGCATGTGAGGGTGGCTTATCACAACCAACCGCTTCTAAAGAACGGTGCCCCTACTAAGGCCATACCCGAGATATAACCCAGCCTAAGAGGGAGAAGCAGAAGAAAAATTGAAGACAAGCTTCGTGCAGGATGGGAGATATCAAGGCTCGAATTCCTTCTAGGGCACTACCCCTCAGAGAGATAGTCTGTTGCGCCGGGGCTTTGTGTCTTTGATTTTGAGACCCATATTTATCAGGCACGCATGCGACTGGGCTCATGACGTCCCGCGGGAAACTGTACTGCCACTCTTGTCATGCCTTTGATTCATAATTTTGCATTGATTCATTTTCTCATTTTGGTAGACCTTAGAGGGTCAAGACTGCCCCTATTTGAGACCCCTCTCATATTAGGGAGCACCTAGGTTAGTCATCTCATCCATCCATCTCTTGCCCTTGCACTTGGCTGAGCAGAGAAAAGAAAAGACCTTTGTGCATACCCAAAGTACGGCCAAAGCAGCAACGGTGCGCCTCAGAGAGATCGGCTATGGCTTGCCGTGTAGTGTGTGAAAAATCCATACTCATAGGTCACCCTCAACAATCAAGGAAAGAAACTAGACTCCCAGCGCGAAGCTATCACCAGCCTAAGAATGCTGCAGAAGCTAACTTTTTTATTTGACACAAAGTTAAGAATATCTAATTAAATAAAGACTCCTAAAGCCACTCAATCATGTTAAGGAATCATGTGCAGAAACAATAGAAATAATGGAAATGAAAGCACATTCTTGCACAAAATAAAGATACCTTTGCAGATCCATGGCGTGGAAACCAGCATCCTGAAGCGATTTCGATCATCGAGCTTTGAGGAGTGCGAGTAGCTTTGCATTCATTGCTTGCCAGGATAAAGGATGAAAGGAGAGCAAAGGATTGGATTCCTCGACACAGAGGAGTGGCAGACATCATACTGGACGAAGAAGGGATAAAAAGGAAGAGAGACGGGGGCTAGAGCTCCCTCGTTAAGGCACTGAGGCCTTGATAATAAGGAACCAGATACAGAATAAACAAGGATTAACTGAGATCAAGGTGGGCTAAAGCCTCGAAAATAGCACGAAAAAGGGTAATGACCCCGAAAGGGTGAGACAGAAAGATCAGAAAGATGATGAAAAGATAGTTGTGAAGATAAGGAATAAGGAGAATGATCATCCGACGTGGTTGGAGGAAAGGAATAGCGATCACCCGCCAGAGGCAGGGAAGAAAATGCATGAACACCCGACAAGGTCGGGGAAAAGAAATGGAAACCACCCGATAAAGTCGGGGAAGGATCAGAAAAACCACCCAACAAGGTCGGGGAACGAGCACAAGGAATCCCCAACAGGGTCGGGGGAAAAAGATAAGAAGCGGAATCCGGATGTATCCAGGGAGAAAAACTAGAAGATGCCCCTAGATCAGGGGAAGAGGAGGACATAGACCGATGCCTAGAATGGTGGGGATAGGAAAAGATGGTAGAAATATGGTCAGGTGGCGGAAGGTACACCACCCACGGATAAGAACCGAGCAAAAGAAAAGACGAATGGATAGGAGAATGAGAGGAGGAAGTGGACCCCCGAATGCACAACTGTCGGCCCTTGAACTTATGCCGCCGCCTCTTCTTAGCAGAAATCTTCTTGAAACAACTCCGGCTGGCGTGGATTTGGGCCTTCGGGCTTCTTATCTTGCAATATTTTCTCAAATAACGGGCCCATCTGGCAGACAGCTTGGCCCGACTGTGAACATGCTGCTTTATCGGGGCGGTTGTCCCTAGTTGTGGGGTGCCAACCATAGAGAGGCATTCCAGCATAGACAACTCCTCAGAATGGACATCAGGAAGCAATGGAGTTTTGTCATTTGGCACTAGTACATAGAGCTTTGGCATCTTCACTCGGCAGTGGGGCATGAAGCATAACTCCCTTGCTAGAAGCGGAGGACTGAACCAAGGGAGGGCGATGCGCGGCGTTGGCGTGACTGCTTCATCAATAAACCGAGGGAGATGAGACAGAAAATACAGAATGCCCCTGGCCAATCTTCAGGACACGACCAATTGCCCCTGGAATGCTGAATTGATTAGACTTCTGGCGGCAGCGTGGTTTAGCACCATCCGGGCGGAAAACTCTCCTGGGCCAGTGCACTGAATAGCAATCAGGTGAGAGGTAATAACAACATCAATGGTGAATTCTCCGGGGCACAAAAAAATTGCCACCGGCCTTGCTTTTGAAGAAACTGGCACCAGTGCTAAACAACTCTTCTGAGCAACCGTCTTCATAGCAAGTGTGGGCTCATCGTCCCCGGAATAGCCAGAGACAAGGACTCGGACCTACATGCGGCAAATGAAGTCTTGAAGCTTGTAATGCACAGTCAAAACCTGGTTCGGCTCTTTATCTCCCTGGGGACTAGACCCGAGGGGCACCAAAGGTAGCGTGTACCTGCTCCGCGAAGTGGGAAGTGGTAGAGAGAGGTTAGAAGGAGGAGGTTTGAAGGGCGCGGGTGGCGATGGTGCAAGTGATGGGGAAATAATGATGATGATGGGCATGAGTGGAGGTAAAGGCAAAAGTGGAGGTATGGGTTTAGGGTCGGCCCGCTCGGGCTCAGAGGATGATGGCGAAAGGGGGAGTGGAAGAGGCGACGATAGTGGTGGCGAAGGTGATAAAGGTGGCAAAGGGGGTGATGTGGTTGATGGAGATGGTGAAGGTGAAGGGGAAGAAGATGAAGGTAGGGGTGGGGAAGAAGGAGGAGAGGAAGGTAGTGGCGTAGTGGGGGAAGTGGCAGGTGGTGGCGCTCTCCGATGTATCTTTACAACACGTCGAGAGGCGTTGGGAATAGGTGTGGTGGTGGAAACGGAGGGTGAAAGAGAGGTTGCCTGAGCGGAGGCTAGGGTAGGTAAAGGTGGTGGAGGAGATGGGATGGAGGAAGAAGTGGGTAACGGAGCAGGTATCTTATCAACTGAAGAAACACCAGGGTGCCCCTAGTCTCGAAGTGGAGACGGTTGCCTAGGCGGCACGGCTTGCTACTATTGCTGTTTGCTGCTGAGATCTGAAATAACTTGGCGTATGACAACCCAATCAACCATCTTATTGTCTTCCAAGTTGTGAACAAGTTCCCGGAACTCGGAATAATTCTCGACCACATGCCCCTGTTGACGATGGAATTCACGGGACTGGAGCAAATTCTCGACCGCGGGTCGGCAAGGCATAAGCGGAGGGAGCTGCAACGCATGGGTGGCCATCAAAGCCCTGAAAACATTTGTAAGAGATTCTGGCAACGAAGAGTGGACAAGGTGGATGCCGAGAAGTATGAGAAGGTAGTGGGGATGGTAGCGGAGGTTACGTAGGTAAGGGGGATTGCGTAGGCGAAGGCGGAGGGCTAGAATGATGTGGCAGCGTGGAGGGAGTGGGAATGTAATGGATGGCATCTACTTGATCTAGGTGTAGTGTTTCCTTGACCGGAAGTGGAGGGGTGTGGGGAGATGAAATAGTGGAGGGCTGACTCGTGGAGGGTTGGTATGCGGTGGAGCATATGGAGGTATATGGGTGTGTGGGAGTGGACGGTCGACCTGTGGAGGGATATAAGGTGGATGGTTGATTCATGGGGGGATATAAGGGAGATGATGGATGGGAGGCATACGTGGGCGTGGAAGGTGGAGGAAATTCGGGATCAAGGGAAACCAGGAGTTGTTGGCTAATGAAGCGGGCTCGGCTGTAAAGTTGTTACCATGAAGTGATATTGTTCAGGGCTAAGATACATATGAGCTCGGGCGTTGCGTTAGAAATAACCATCTTGATCTGCTCGCCCTCCGGAATATGCCCCGGGACTTGCGCGGCTTGGCGACGCCAGCGGTCGGCAAACATTGAGAATTCCTCGTCAGGCGTCATCTTCTCGTGGGACAGATCAACCAAAGAATGTCTGGGCCCAACCTGATCCTGGTACTGCTGAATAAATCTTGCTTGAACGGCTTGAAAATTCATCATCTACTCTTGTGGTAACGTGAAAAACCAGTCCTTGGCCGAGCCCTCTAAAGATAGGCCAAACAAATAGGCCATCAAGCATTGATCATGCTGGAACTGGGCCGACTCATATAAGAACTCCTTCAAATGCACGTAGGGGTCACCGACTCCACCATAGCGACGGAATCTGTTGACGTGGTGGAAGTTGAAGACCTTGAAAGGAAAACGGGATATCCAAAGAAGTCTGAGGATTGATTCGACGTTGCAATTCATCAAGCTGGTGTTGGGCCTGAGTGAACTTCTCCTCGGTAGGAAGAGTCCGAGAAGGGTATGGGCTAGCTTGAGCAAGAGAGGATGAATTTAGACCAGGATAATGATGATGGGCCGGATAAGGGGATCCGGCCTGAGAAGAAGGAAAGCCCATTCCAGGAATGGAGGAATGCATGGGCCTGGAAGAATCGTGTATGTAGGAATGAGGATTGATCGGACTAGCAGCAGCACGGGCGGGATAAGAAGGCCCGTTAACAGAATAGGGTCCAATAGAGGAATAAGGAGATGGGCCAGCATGGGAAGAAGAATCCACACGAGGATAAGAAGATGGAGAAGTATAGGAATGAGGTACAGGGAAATGAACCTAGGACAAATGCAGCTAAATGGAGACACACGAAGATGAACTAGACCTAATGAGTCTAATCTGACAAAAGGATGCAAATGATGACACTGCGCAACATACAATGGAGAAGAGAGATGAGAAAAGAATCAACCAATTACCCAAACAAATCCCAAATAATGCGTGAAGATTTTTATAAGTTCTCTTTTAGGACCTTAGTGGATTAATTAAAGTGTGAATTCACTCAACCACAAGGTACCTAAACAGGGTGAGAATGGAGAACTGGCAGACTCTAAAGGACTCTCTCTCGCACGAATGCAGACCCTAGACTAGGAGGTGGTATGGTACAACCTGCCCGGCGTCCGTGTGAGAATCCACGGATCACGAGGACTTACGGAGGTCCTCGGCAAGGTCCCCTAGTTGGCTCCAAGGAATATGCAGAAGAGGGGAAACCCTACCTCGGTAGGAATGCAACTACTATGAAAGAGATGGATGCTCCTATGTGCACCGGAGTGCATGCAAAATCTAGCCTAGACACTAGCAAGCAATGATCAAATCAAATATGTAAGAGGTGAAAACAAGTATATAACAATGACATAGGAGCAGGGGGAGATCAGTAATCGGCACCAAGTATCATGAAAAAGCATATAAGGTGGCAATGAAAGAGAAGCACGGGTGCACTGTAGTATGACAAGGACGGTCTCTGCAAGACCGCTCAGGGAGATAGACGGTCCTTATACGACCGTATAATACAGGGAGTAACGACAAAATAACAGGCAAATCAGAGAACGATAGAATGACAGAGGGAGAAAATAGAAGCGTACCAGGTTGAACGGTCCACTAAAAATAGCGTCAGAACTAGGGCGGCCCTGAAACCACCGTATGACATGAATCCACCCAACACCATGAAGGGGGAAGCGCACCTGAGCCAGCATGATGGACGGGTGAATACATACCGTATAACTGATGAACGGGAGACAGGAGACCGCTCGAGACCGCAGGCTGGGGGGAGAAATGGCACGGTCCGCAGAGAAGGGCAGTTGGAGTACGGTCGCACAATACTTGGATGGCACCTGGGGATCCGCACATGCTCCAGAGGATAGAGACCGCACCAAGATCAACCTAAAATCACTTCGAAAAGAGAACTAACAAAGCACAAGAAAGGGTCAGCAAATCACTAACACGATGGGCACTAGGTGTCCCACCGTGATTGCCAAAAAATGGGCTGTTGACATGTTTCATTTGTTTTAACTTCTCGTTGGCTTAAAAGAAGAATGTCTTCTCTCTCCTTCTACTAAATCGATGTGTAAAATAAATGGGAACATTAGAAGGAGAACAGAAGAATGTAAATAACCGTGATCGCCACCAAGATGCCGCACGTGATGAACACGCCGTACCTTAGAAAGAGGGAGAGACACTCGCCTTTAACCAGCACTGCAGGGGATGAGCGGCCCGTAAAGAACCGCCTGTGATGTTGGACGGCCGCACGACAGACCGCTCTTCAGTGCTGCAGAGGATGCGGGATGTAGAACTACTGGCTGATGGACGGTTTAGAAACGACCGCAGAACAATGAAGGGCGGTCGGAGATCCACCGCACATACCCTCGAACGGTCCTGACCGAGCCGCACAAGACCATCACGCCAGAAGTTACAAAAGGGTCTAACCTCCACCCTTTCCGGCCGGCCAGAAAGGATGGGCCTCGTGTTAGTGAATGCTGACCTGCGAAACAAAGTGTAAACACAAAGAGAAAACCCAAATTAGAGCTGAGAAGTGTAGTAAGTGCTCAAAGGGAAATAAATGATAATAATTAAATGAAGTGGGGGATATCTGGGGGGTTTTAAACCCCTGGGGGCGTCAAAAACGTGGGGTGTGTGTGAATGACAATGCAAGCAATGAAAATGAGGAGAATGGATGTGTAGAGACAAACATGCAGTGAGAAGAAAACGAGACTATCCAAAAGCAAAAAGACTCAAGATTACGATTACTCCATGAACCGGAGGCCTGTATGGACGTAGAAGGCCTCCCTCCCTGGTCGTAGGTCGCTGAAGGATTCGGCAGGGCTTTACCGTCGACCAAAATCTCCCCCCCTTTCAAACATGGCCTTTAGGGTCTATTTATAGAGCCTAGAAAGCCAGCCCCGAAACTAGGGTTTACATTCATTTTTAGGACGAGGTATTATCACAAAAGTTGGGGATAATTGAGTTATCTCTCATCCAGAAGAAACGGCATTGAAAAAGACTCTATATTTGAGAAGAAATCTCCGGATAAAGCCCGGAGACAAGTCCATGGATAGAGAGAGAAAATCCTTGAATTCTTCATAGTTCGCAGTGTTAAACGGTCTCACGATAGACCGCACAACTAGTTGGGTGGTCCATCAAGAACCGTCTAACTCTGGCGGTGATAATTCCAAAAATAGGATAATCATCCACTAATTATCCATTAACCAACCGAAATGGTCGCCGTTGGACTCTCACAGATAAACGGTCTGATATTAACCGTCCACAATGATGAGCGGCCAAGTGTTATCCGTTTAACTCCTATCGGTGATAAATGAATAAAACAGATAATTATCCGAGAGACATTTAGACCTTAGGACTCTGGAAGGAGAACGATTCATTCCAGACCGTTCATCATGTTGAACGGCTAGGATTCAGTCGCATAATCCCTTGTCGGTGGAAATTCAGAAAATCAACAGAAATCAACCAAAAATGTATGAACGGTCTATAGCTAACCGCCCAAGTATTGAATGGCTAAGGATGAACCGTACATATGTCTGGACACTTGATTTTCATAAAAATGTTCAATTAACCAAAAACCAAGGCCCATTAAGCCCTAAGTTGAAACAAACCTAGCCAGGGAGGGAACTCACCCATAAAATTAGCCCAAAATGCCGAAAATAGCCCAGCGAGTGATGGACAACTCGAGGCATCAATAAATGGGAGTAAGAGAAATGGCTCAACTTATCGGCAAAAAATGGGTGTCAACAGTGACCTGGCCGCTTTGTGAGCATGGGAGAGACTGGTGCGAAGAGGCCTACGTGAAGATCCGCCGTGGAGAAGCTTGTGTTGCAGAAGGGGCTTGGCCATGGGGGCCTGTGTGAATGGGGGCTGCGGTGTGAAGAGGCTACCAAGGGTGATGACCATCGCCTTGCTTGCGTGTATGGGGAGGCCGCATGGGCGCCCGCCATGGGACACCACCATTGCCATGTTCATGCTGATCGACCTCGCCTGGCCACCTCCGGCTTACTTCTCTTGCTCTCCGTAAACCCACTGCCGTGAGAAGCTCACTGTCGGGAGGAGATTACTGTTCATAAGGGAAAAACTTTCCTTAAGTTTATGGCATGCAAAAAATTATAATTTGAGCCCTAGACACAAGATATTTAATCATGCAATTTTTATCCTTCTTAATTATTTTTGTCCTTCTCAAGTCTCACTAATTAAATTATGTTTCAAAATTTTGATTAACTCCATAAAAATCTAAATTAAGTGTAAGACTGAGTTTAACGGTAAAAATTACATAATTAGATATGTTAAAGCCTTAAAGATAACATGTGTGACATAAATAAATATGTGAAAATGCACACTTATCTGGCATCAGAGTACATACTTCATAAGTATGCTAGGCGCAAGCCTCTGACACTTCTTTAGAAAATTGTTGATATACACATATCATGTTAACTGATGCCCCCGGAGTGGACATTTCATGAGGGCGTGGGGGATCGACCCTGTACTCCTCCATTTGCAGCTACCCCTTTTTGATCAGGCTTTGGACTATGTCCTTAAATATATGACAATCCTCGATGGGATGCTGTTGACACCTGGAAAATGAACAAGGGTGGAAGCACAATTGAAAAGAGGGTCTGACCAACAGTGGAAGATCAATGATGAAGCTCGTCAACCATTCACCCGGCTAAAGCCTTTGTCGGCCAAAGCTGATGCCCGGTGCCGATGTCATTCAGACGGCAGCACTGATAAAGCAGCAGTCATTCGACTGATAAGACCTCCAAGCACACTCTGATGAGAAGCCGGAGCCGACAAATGAAGATTGTGAAGGCTTTTGCAAAAGTCAGGACAAATAAAGAATCCTCTCCACAGATTACACACCCGGCCGAAGTCTGTCAGACGGAAGCTGATGTCCGGTCTTGTCACCGTTCGGATGACAATACCGATGAAACATACCCGATTTTGTCGTCATTCAGACGGCAATACTGATTAAACCCCAGTTCGTTCACTGATGGAACCTCAAGATGATCTCAACAAAGCTGTGTCACTACTAAAGGGGCCTCTTTCGGTTCTGATAAAAGTCAATACAAAATGACTAAGGGAAGCCAAGGCAAGTGTGAGGCCTAAAAGCACCAAATGGGCCGGCCGATTGGGCTTCTGAGAATGGCGCCGGGAACCTCAACAAAGGGCCGCTGGACGCGCCGGGAGCTGTGGCAAGCAAGCCGGCCACACCGACTACCCTCCACCGAGAGCACAGAAGGATGAGACCTATATAAACATACCCCCTTTGAAAGAAAAGGGGATCGGAGGATCGGAAGCCAGGCCATCGATCAAAAAGAAAGAAAAGAGAAGAGACCAGAGAGAGAGAGAGCCTCCTCCGCTGAAAAAGAAAGAGAGAAGAGACCCATCCCCAGGGGAAGAAGCTCCAGGTGGGCATCCGGGGGAGGGAGAGGAGTCAATGCTCCGCCCTCCCCCATGTTTGTTTTCTCTTTTCTTCTGCTTCATGTAATAGTTTCAAGTCTTATCTTGATTCATGCAATGTAGCCGAGATATCTCGGCATCTGTCTGTTCCCCTTTCCCTCACTCTCTCCCTGTAATCAGTTTGGGTATGGAAATGGTGTTTCACATGGGTTTTCTGACCATGTGTCTTCCGTGATGGGCATCGCCAAATGAATGGATATATATGTACGATGTGTTATAGTTTGAGCCTGATTTTTGCTTCTTCTGAAGCCCTATTGCCCTTCCCTGTGTTATCTGTAAACCAGTAGCACGGTGATCCGATTTGTCTGTTTCTTTTCTCTGCTTCGTAGCACCATTAGTGCTCACCCCAGAGCCCGGAACAGACTATTCCTTGGCTGCTGGGATGAAGCTGTGCTATGCAATGATCGAAGCTTGAGAAACCCCGGGGTTCTAAGCGCGCGTGCTTCATCCGTTGATGTCACCGAAGTCCCCTCTGGGGCCAGAGACAGCCATCTCTTGGCTCCCAGGGTGACGAATGACCATATTAAGTTTGCCCCCAAGCTCTGCGTGATAATGGCGATGAACAGGGGCATTCAGACTTCGGCCTCCCAGATGCCTCTCGAATCCTAAAACTCCCTTGAATTTTAGGCCTAATCCAATTCAGAGTGGATGCCTTGAGCAGTTTAGAGTCCATAGAGTCTGTCAGTTCCTGCCAAAACCAACATGAAACCCAAAACAGAGTACCGTAAGTTCTGTTTCTTCTCCCGGCGCCCTCACAGCTCTCGGCCCCGCCAACAGTGAAACTGATGAACAGCCCTCGGCGCAAGCCTTCTTGCGCCGAGATCCCATCTCCCGGGCGCGCCGGGAGCCACTCATTCCACTTCTCACCATCACGCCGGGGCCGACTTGTCTTCATTCCAGGAAGACCCCGTGCCGAGAGCCCCTTGGCCATCTTATTAGCGCACCGGGAAGCCCGTGCCGGGAACTCTCTGGCATCCTTGCCATTGACGCCGAGAAGCCTGCCTCTTGGCCAATATGTAAACCTCAAGTCGTAAAACCCTTGCTACCATTGATAAACCCTATAAATATCCTTGTGAGCTGCTCAACACAATCCCACCTTCTGTCAAGGGATGCCTTGGGTCGTCACACGCACCTCGGGGACGACAACTAGTGGGAGCAACTCCCCTTTTTCTACGCGGTTTCTCGAACCCGATCGGCTCTTATACACCCTCAGACCTAGGAAGCTCTGCCACTGCATAAGCTTCTACGGTCTCAAAAGGGATATCAAGATATTGCTCCAAGCATACACATGCGCCAGGGGTTCCATACCCCTTTATTTCTTTGGCTTTCACCCCGACATTCAGTGGGTGATCGTCTATCATTCCCTGGCAAATGTTAAATCCAGAGGAGATGCTGTCAAAATTCTCCTAGGATGCTAGAGATGACATGAAACCCATCCCCGGGACCTTATCTATCAGTGGTGACAGAGGCTTCTTATACCCTATTGTTCCCCTCTCAATCTTTTTATGTTCCCGGCCTTCCTTGGGAATCTATACCAAAGCAGGTTGAAGTCCAGTGAATTGAGCCATTTTGACTCCTCAGGGTCCGTTTGTTTCAACTTGATCATCATGAAACCCAAAACAGAGTACCGTAGGCTCTGTTCTGGTCCCGGCGCCCTCACAGCTCTCGGCTCAGCCTACAGTAAACCGGGTGAATAGCTCCCGGCGCCACTTCTTCAGGCGCCGAGAACCCCCAGGAACAGCTCCTCCCCCTTTCATCCCCGCCCGCCGGGAACCCCTACGCCTTGGCCTTCTTCCCTGCGCGCCGGGAGCCCTCTATGCATCCTCCGCGCCGAGAAGCCTTCTGCCCTTCGCGCCGGGAACCTGGCATTTTGGTCGCGCCGGGAGGCCCCCTCCCCTTTGGCTGAGCGCGTCGAGAACCCCCCTTCTAGCACTTCTTCCTCGCGCCGGGAAGCCTGCGCCGAAGAGCTCCCCTTTGGCTTCTCTTGGTCGCGCCGAGAACCCAAGCCCTCTCATCTTGGCGCCGGGAACCCCCGGCCTTCTTGTTTTTGGCGCCGGAAGCCCTGACCCTCCCATTTTTGGGGTCGTGCCGAGAGCTCGTGCCCATTCAGAGTGTGCCGAGAGCCCGATCTACCACCCAATGAATTCCAATACCCAAAACGAACCCACAAAGGAATATCTGTGGATCACCCGACACGTCCTGGGGATAAAACTGAAGGGGAGTCATAACCCCTACGTTCCACCTAACTGCAATGGATTTACGAATAACCCTTTTGCTCGGGGATTCTGCCACTGCATGAATTCCGCTAGCGTTCCAAAGGGAAAATCACACATTGCCCTATAGCCCATATGTATACGGGTTGGGAGGTTCAGCCTCTCTATCTCTCGACTTTCATCCTGGCATCCCGTGGGTGATAGTCTATTTCCCCCTGGGCGTAACCCAGATTAAGAGGAAAGGCTGTCGAAATACCGATCGAAGCTTTAAACCTATATCATGGTCACGGCTCAATCTGCCTGTGATCGAAATCCTCCTTCTTCCCTTTCACTCGGTTTTCGGACCGCTGACTTAACGATATCATCTGTTTCTACGGTTGGTGTCATTATCTTACCCGCCTCCCTGGCCCTGGTAGGAAGTTTAAAATTAAGCATGTGAATATCTGTTTGCCTCTCGAGGCCTCCTACTTTTAGCGTTTAATCAAGGGTTGTCCTTCCTTGGAAGGACGTAATTAACGTCATAACGTTCATGGTATACGGACTTCAGGTCCCGACACGATCACTCACAATCGACTGACCATGTCAGAACGAGCGCACAATAAAATTATCACTTCGGTGACTGGCACGCCAAATAATAAATAAAATGAATAAGCCGATAAGCTTTAAAAAAGCGCGTCCACAAGTCTGGCACGCCCGATGGGACATTGTCTCCCTTCATCTTTACGCTAAAGTAGGAGGCCCGACGGGCCCCCCTGAAACTTCTAATTCTGTGTACTTTCCTTATTTTCAGGAATCTACAATGACAGCTGGAATCATGTCTGTTTGCTTCGACCAGCAGCCGATTGACATGCATGTGCGCGAAGGCTACCTGGCGATACCCCTCGCGTTCGGATCACTGCCGCCTGCCGTTGGGCTGCCCAACTGCTTGGGCGTCGTCTTCACTGACCTTCTACAGGTCAACGACAACGAGCAAGGCACTGCTGCAAGTGCCTCGGTGAAGATCACCGACCAGAAGAACATCCTACCGGAGAACACGGCCCCCACGGCCGTCGCCTGATACGTCCATCATGTCCAGAAAAGAGACATGGTCCCCGCTGCTGCTCAAAAGGGGAGGAGGACCAACCGGAGGAGCCGGTATGTCACTGCTGACCGTTGTCTTTCCAACTCCGGAAAGACCATGATGATCGGAGGGATCCGGACGAACCTCAACGGCCGCCCGAGGGAGGTCAACCCGGACGTGATCGTCCCGCAAGTGCCCACTACGAACAAATTCCAAACTCTGGCCACCAGGCATGCCAACTGGGAGGCTGATGAGAGGAAGCCGCTGGCGCCCAAGCCAGCAAAATACAAACAGGTCTGGCGACCGAAGAAGATGCAGAGCTGGGCTCCAGCTCAAGATGAGGAGAAGGCTACCAATGATGCTGTTGCCCGCTTCAGGGCGGGAAGCCAAAGAAGAGAGGGAAAAGAAACAGGAAATGCTATTGCTGCTCACCCCAGAGCCTGGGGTAGGAAAGATGAAAGAAATGATAGAGAAAGAAAACTGACTGTTGCTCGCCCCATGATGAGAGGTAGGAGACTTGGGAAGAAAGAAGACCTTGCTGTCACCCACCCCAGGGCCGGGGGCAGAAGATGGCAGAGAAAGAACCATGATGTTGCTGCCAACTGCTGCCGGAATGACGATGCGGGAATCTGTGAACCAGCCATGGTTGCCGTCCCAAGAAGATCGAGGGCCTGTGCCAGATAGGCTGACATCTTCAGATATTCCAAGGCCGAGCATTTGAATGCTCAGATAACAAGACTGGCCTATCAGCAAAGAAGCCAGGAAAAACTGATGTTCCAACCTGAGCCGCAAAGGCACAACTCTGAAGAGACAAAGTAAGTAGTCCAAGACTACTTCCACTACCTAGGGAGCTCTGCCCTAGGTCAACAAAGACTATCCTGTGCCTTGGGCACCAGGGATGATGAAGAAGAAGAAACCTTCCAAGAAATGATGATCGGAGCCTCCTCCTCCGATTCAAATGACTATGGAGAAGGCCTCAGGGCCAGATATAATGAAGAAGACCTGCACGGGGAAGAAGACAAAGAAAGAATATCGGTCTTTGACCGGCTCAGATATCCTAGCCAAATAAAAAGAAAGGTCTACAGGCGAAAAGGAAAGATGCAAATCTTCGCCTGCAACATGGCTGGACTGGCCAGGGGGCAAGATATACTACCAACTCAGCCAGATGAATTGCTCAGGCTGGCAACTAGACCTGGTCCTGTCACAAGAAGAGGCCAGGCCGCAAAGGATAAAATGAAAATTGATGATGAAGCCCGCAGGATTACCACTATGACAGTTAATGTGGTAACAACAGAAGATGGAGATAACCCCTTCGTTGATGATGCTGAAGGGACTTCTGAAGATATACAAATCCCATCAACCATGGATCCCATGATCCAGATGATGTTCAGGAGATATCAGCAGGAGATCAGCGCTCTCCGAAGATAGCTCAATGAGAGACAGGAAGCTACATCAGTCTCGAAGCAAGTTGAACCTACGGAGCAGACATCCAGCTCCACAGAAACAACTATCCTGGCTAATCCTCTCCTAGCTGATAAGGGCAAGACACCGAGTCAACCTGTTCCACAGCAAAGAGCAGCTCAGCCCTCTGTGTCTCAGACATAGCCTACCGCGCCCATCTTGCGCGCCACTGTGATGACAACTCCTCACAGCCAGCAACAAGCTCACTTCTTCCCAGAAGAGATAGATCCAGCTGTGGCCCACAAGCAGATGATTGAAAGAATTGTGGAAATGAAGCTGTCAGAAAAGACCGGTGGTGATGCGGGTACTTATGATGTGTACAGGGTACCCTATCCTCCCCAATATGCTGCTAAGAAACTACCCCCAGGCGTCAGTAAGCCGCCGAAGTTTGAGAAATTTAATGGCCAAGGCTCCCCTAGGGAGCATATAGCCTACTACACTACAATCATGGGCGACCTAGCAATCGATGAAGCTTATCTGCTCAAGTTCTTTGGCTCATCTCTCACTGGGTTGGCCTTTGAATGGTACTCAAGCTTGCCAGCGGGGTCAGTGGTTGATTGGCCTGATATGCAAAGAAAATTCCGCGACAGATTTCATGTCACGGAAAGAGAAATCACGATAGCAGAGCTGTATGCAACTAGCCAGAAACAAGATGAGACCGCACTAGGACTACATCAAAAGATGGAGGAACTTAGCCATGAGATGCCGAAGGCCTCCTCATCAAGAAGATGCGGTGCAGATATGCAAGCAGAGCCTCAGGAGGGAGGTGCTAGAAAAAATGATCGGTGCAGATGTCAGAACATTTGACCGACTGAATAATATAGTGGCAGAGGTCGAGACGTTCTTGTCCAAGCGTCCGACCGCCAATGTTCCCACCATGCCAAAGGGAAAATCCAATGAGCGACGGCCATCGCACTCTGAGGCCAACACCGTCGATTTTCGAACCTTCGAGCAACAGAAGGGGAAGAAAGGGGCAGATGAAGCTCCCCCGCTGGCAGATACAGCAGAAAGAAAAGATAAGGTCTCTCTGAGAGACAAGATGAGAAAAGCATATTCCTTCCCAAAGGATAAGACGGCCGCACTGTTCAACTGGGCGTACAAGTTCAATAAGGTAACATTGCCTGAACCCAAAAGACCAGCAGATGCAGCAAAGAAGGATGATCCGCTGTTCTGTCCATTTCACCGTGCGCTGGGGCACGCAATTGAAGATTGTTATGTCTTCAAAGATATCATGGAAGGAATGGTCAAGAAAGGTGAGCTGCAGCTGGGAGATTACCAGGTAAAGCCGCCCCATCCACATGAGCCTCCACCCTGGAGAATGGCTGCCAATGTGATCTCACTCTACCAACAGCTGCCCAAGGAAGCTGTTGAAGAATGCACCAAGCATACCTATGAAGCTTGCTTCCTCACCCCACAGAAGGATCAGGAAGGATGGCAGATGATACCCATAAAAAGTAGAAAGAAGACTCCTGCAGCCAGTACCAGCGGAGCAGTTGTCCGAGGTGTTACACCAAGGCCTGAGCCGCCTCCGATAAAGTCAATATGGCATACAACTGAGACTGGACCAGTCATCCGGATCCCTATTCACAACCGGAGGAGACAAACTCCCCTCCCTACACATAAAGAAGTAAGCCATGCAGCCAGGCGTCTGTAGCAATATATTAATGAGCTTGATGAGTATGAGCAGAAGAAGCCCAAGCATCTGCTGATGAAAGACTGTATACTCTGGGAACAGCTCGAAGGATTGAAAATTAAAGAGCAGCCAGAGGCAGAACAAGAAAAAGCTGAAAATGAGCCCTTCTGGGGGCAGGAGCCAGCAAAGTCAAATTCCCAAAAGAAGAAGAAACGGCCCAAATCCAAGAGAGGAAAGAAGGTCACGATAGTACAATGTAACACTCTGTCAGTACTCTTTTCCTTGCCCGGGGAGGATGATGAGCCAGGAGCATCCAACGCTCCGCTAGAAGCTAACCATGCCGAAGCCTCTACCTCGGCCCATGCAACACGTTCTGGGAGAAGATGGGGGCGCCCACCACCAGCCAACCATAATATCATGTTCAGAGGGGAGCAACCCTATCAAATCCCGGAACCAGAGATACGAGGTGTCCAGGTTCCTCCCCCTGCCAGTCTGTACCAGGATAAAAAGAAGGCAGATGAAGCCCCTTCGTTCCTGGAGTTCTTGTCCAGCTTAGAAGACGAGCAACCATCTCATACTGCTCCAGATAAGAGCAATAAATGCCAGCAGACAGCGGCTGGAAAGCAGAAACAGCATGAAGAAGATGAAGAAGGTAATCCTCTAGCAAAACCAGGGGCAGTCGCTACAGAAGAGGCCTCCCGGGAGACCGATGAAGAAGATAAAATTGGGACTGGACAGCCAAGGCCACAGGCACCACATGAACCTCCAAGACCCCGATGGGCAGAGGAGATGAGACTGTCTAATGTCCGGGTGGGCAGTCGAGTCATGAAGATGCTGAAGAAGCTCCCTACCAGATTCTCCATCTGGGAAATTCTCTCTCTGAGTGAAGAAGCTCGCCAAGCAATTGTGGATGCCCTGCAGTCCCCGGCACAATGTGAAGCACTCTTGACAGAGGTGAATGCTGGGCCATCAGTAACATTCACAGAGGATGATATGCTAATCCCAAATTCCGGCCATAATAGACCGCTATATATGAGGGGTTCCCTGAACTGTCAGCCGATAAGCAGAATACTGATAGATCCCGGGGCTGCTGTAAATATTCTCCCGTATCGCATCTATCAGAAATACTACTTTGATCTGCAGCTCACCAAGGTCAGAGACATGAAGATTGCAGGATTTAGCCAGAAATGTGAAACACCTCTCGGGATGGCTGATTTCAATCTCACACTGGGCGACCTCACTACAGTGGTACGATTCTATGTAATCGACTCCAACACCACGTATAAGGCCCTGCTGGGAAGACCGTGGCTGCTCGAATATCGGATAGTGCCATCCACACTACACCAATGCATAAAATATTGCCATGAAGGAAAAGAAGAAAGGGTGTTTGCAGACCTACATCCCTTCGAAGTGTTCGAGTGCCATATGCTCGATGCATCCTACTACACCGAGGTGTCACAAAGAGATAAAGGAAAAGAAGCTGTGGTCAGCCAGGAAAAGCCGGCGACGAAAACAAGAAATTGGTCTCCGCCGTCGCCAAAGGGCTACATTAAAAAGCATGGGGTATCTCACATCTCTTATGCTGATGATTTTGCTCGGATCACTCCTCCTGGCATACACCCAGATGATACTAAAGAAAAGATGAAAGAAAAGTACACACAGGTGGAAGTTCCTCAGGGTCTAGTCAAGCCCATAGCCAGCATAGAATACCAGACGGTGCTGCCATTGAAGACTATGAAAATCCCTCGCTTCTGCGAGCCTCCTATCATATTCTACACCGGGGGGGCAGTCGAAGAAGATGATCAAGACTGCATGGTCCCTGAAGAAACCGCAAACCGGATGGTGCCAATTGCAGGCCTAGAGTACACTACCCAACGGGTTTCGCAAATGTTCTCCAAGATGCAAATGCCTTCAATACAATCTGCAGCCCAGAAGAAAGCATTTAAGGAGCTATGGGACCCACCTCGAGATAATAAAGAACTGAGGAAGATCACACAGCACCCGGGACTGGGTTACACCCTGCAAGAACACTATGAAGCTGAGGTAGATGTCATCTCTGCCTTCTACCAGCATGAAGATTCCCCTGGGATGGACTATGATCAATACCCTTCGGAAGATGAAGAAATCATTTATCAGTCCGTAGTGGACAATGAAATCCCAGACAATCAGTCAGGGATAGGGGTACCTGACGATACAAGGAGAGATTGGTACTGGGAAGATCTATCTTGCAAGGAGGATCTGTTCCAGGATGAAGCGAAATTTGATACGGGAAACCCGGATGAAGATCAAGTAGCCAGAGAGCTGCAAGAGTGCCTGGAGTTTGGGCGCATTCTAGAAGAATTCCGAGCTCTACATAATGATGACCTCTCAGGGGAGCCCACATCAGAAGAGCCTCTAAACACGGAAGACTCCACTTTGAAGTTTTCCGCTGAGCCAGTCACGTCCTCGGGGCAGACTGAACAGAATCCGGCCGTATTGGCCTTATACGATACACCAGCATCCGCTGATGACCAATCTAATGAAACAGAAAATCATGAAAATGAAGAAGATTGTATCCTAGGAGGCTTTATTGATTTGCAAGAAGCCCCACCCGAAGTAGAAGACGGAGGCCAAGCCACCGTCGATGAGCTGATAGAAGTGAATCTGGGGTCAGCAGATGAGCCAAGGCCTACATTCCTCAGCGCACTGTTGGAGCCAGCTGTCAAAGAACAGTATATTCAGTTTTTGAAAGAATTCCGAGACTGCTTCGCATTGACATATGATGAAATGCCAGGACTGAGTTCTGATGTGGCACAGCACCGCTTGGCGATAAACCCAGAGGCAAGTCCTGTGAAGCAGCCTTCCAGGAGAATGCGTCCCGAACTGATAAATCAGATCAACAAAGAGGTCGACAAGCTGATCGACGTGGGCTTTGTTGAAGAGAACCAGTATACTACATGGCTGGCCAATATAGTGCCCGTGAAGAAGAAAAATGGGCAGATCAGAATATGTGTGGATTTCAGGGACCTGAATAAGGCTTGCCCAAAAGATGATTTCCCAGTGCCAATCACTGAAGTAATCATCGATGCAACCACTGGCCATGAAGCCCTGTCATTCATGGATGGGTCATCCGGATATAACCAGATCTGGATTGCTGAAGAAGACAGAGTGCACACTGCATTCCGCACCCCGAAGGGGATATTTCACTACAAAAGGATGCCGTTTGGCCTCAAGAATGCCGGCGCTACTTACCAAAGAGCTATGACAAAGATCTTTGATGATTTGCTCTTCAAGAAGGTAGAGTGCTACATTGATGACCTGGTGGTGAAAACCAGCAGAAAAGAAGACCATTTGCAGGATCTGAGAGTATTGTTCCAGAGGCTGCGCAAATATGAGCTCAAAATGAACCCTATGAAATGTGCCTTCGGCGTGTCCAGTGGAAAATTCCTTGGGTTCATCGTCCATCATAGGGGCATTGAGATCGACCCATCCAAGATTAAAGCTATCCAGGAGCTCCCTCCACCAAGGAATCTCCACGAGCTGAGATCTCTACAAGGGCGTTTGGCCTATATCCGACGATTCATATCAAATCTGTCGGGGAGATGCCACCCTTTTCACAAGCTCATGATGAAAGATGTACCGTTCCTATGGGACGAGGGCTGTCAGGAAGCTTTTGAGAAGCTGAAAGAATATCTTAAGACCCCTCCAGTACTGGGGGCACCTATTAAGGGCAAGCCCCTGATATTATACATTTCAGCCACACACTGTTCCCTGGGGGCAATGCTAGCACAGATAAATGAAGAAGGCAAAGAGCAGGCTCTATACTACCTGAGTCGGAGGCTGATTAGAACTGAAGAAAGCTACACCTATATAGAAAAGACATGCTTGGCACTACTCTTTGCCGTTAAAAAGCTCCGGCACTGTATGCTGTCACACGAAATCAGATTGATATCTGCAGCAGATCCGCTCAAATACATATTGACTCAGCCAGTACTGAAAGGCCGGTTGGGCAAATGGGCAGTAATTCTGATGGAATTCGATATCACATATATACCCCAGAGGGCAATAAAAGGACAGGCCGTGGCCGATTTCTTCGCAGAGCATCCTGTGCCAGAGAATGATATGTTGGGGACTGAGTTACCCGATGATGAAACATTAGAAGCCTGCCAGGCTCAGTCAACTATGTGGCAGCTATTCTTTGATGGAGCATCTAGAACAGAGATGGACTCCGATGGAAAGACCAGAATACGGGCCGGAGCCGGTATTGTGCTAAGATTGCCAGAGGGGGAGGTTGTGCATACTTCCTATTCTATAAACAAGCCCTGCACTAATAATGAAGCCGAGTATGAAGCTCTGATAATTGGGTTGCACATCAGCCTCAACATGGGCATCCAGATGCTTCAGGTATTCGGGGATTCAATGTTGATAATAAAGCAAATCCAAGGTGAGTTCGAAGTGCGAAAGCCGGAGTTGAACCCCTACCACCAAAAAGCTGTGCGCCTCATGGCGAAATTCTATCATATTGAGCTCAAGCATGTGGGCCGTGCACATAATGCCCAGGCTGATGCATTGGCAAAGCTAGCCAGCTCAATAGCAGTCCCACCGGATGAGACACTGAACATTGTTGTTATAAATCGGCGGCAAGTCCCCAGCATGCTAGAAGGCTGCCCCGAAGAAAATGAAGTCGCCACGATCAGTACAGAACAGGCATCTGATTGGAGACAGCACCTGCTACAATGGTTTTTACACTAACAGCTGCCACAGAAAAGAGAAGAAAAGATGAAACTTCTAAGGATCAAAGATTCTTATGAATTCAGAAATGGGACTCTGTTCCGAATAATGGCAGATGCACGCAAGAAGATTTTGCTCCGCTGCCTGTCCACTGAGGAAGCTTGGCAAGCAATGAAAGAAATACATGCTGGGACGGCGGGTGCTCACCAAGCTGGCCCTAAAATGAAGATAGAAATCAAGAAGCTAGGCTACTATTGGCCCACTATGTTTGAAGATTGCTGCAAGTTTGCGAAGTCATGTCAGAAATGTCAGGAGCATGCTGTTGTGCCTAGAAGGCCACCTGCCGTTCTGCACCCTACAATCCCTAGCTGGCCGTTTGCACAATGGGGAACCGATGTAGTCGGCCCACTACCGACCTCCTCGGCCGGACATAAGTACATACTGGCAATGACAGATTACTTCTCCCGATGGGCGGAAGCTATAGCATTACGAGAAGTGACTGGTGAGCTGGTTGCCAGATTCATCAAACAAAACATTATCTTCCGGTTTGGGATCCCCAGCCGAATAATATCTGATAATGGAAGTCATTTCAGAAATCAAAAGATCTATCAGCTCGTCGAGAAGTATAAGATCGAGTGGAGGACTTCCACTCCTTACAATCCACAGGCAAATGGATTGGCAGAAGCCTTCAACAAGACATTATGCACCTTGTTGGCTAAAGTCGTCAGTTCTAATAAGAAGGACTGGGAAGAAAAGATGTATGAAGCTCTATGGGCATATCGCACTGTCTTCAAGACACCTACAGGGTGCTCGCCATACTCACTGGTATACGGCTCAGAGGCAGTAGTTCCACTGGAGCTGGAAGTCCCGTCACTCAGGGTGGCAGTCCAATACGACCTGGCCCGTGGCGAACAAACCAATGCAGAAAGAAGATTACAAGAGTTGGCTGAATTGGAAGGGAAGCGCCTCCAAGCTCAGAAGAATATCCAGATGTACCAGGCCCGCATGGCCACTGCATTCAACAAACTCGTAAAGGGACGAGAATTTAAGAAAGGTGACCTCGTCATGGTCAAGAAAAGAGAAGTTATGGCGTCCAACCCAAAAGGGAAGCTGAATCCTAATTGGGAAGGTCCTTATGTGATATATAGGGTCTACGAAGGAGGGGCCTACATGGTTGTTAACCATCGAGGGGAAATCCAATTCTCACCACTCAACGGTAGACACCTAAAGCTGTATCATGCTGCCCAACCAATATTCCCCGAGTAATCAGGCTAAAATTCACCCTTTTTTCCTTGGTCTAGCGGCACTCCGCTCTAACCAAGCTACCCTTTTTCTTGGTCTAGCGGCACTCCGCCCTGACCAGGCTACCCTTCTTCCTCGGTCTAGCGGCACTCCGCCCTAACCAAGCTACCCTTTTTCTTGGTCTAGCGGCACTCTGCCCCAACCGAGCTACCCTTTTTCTTGGTCTAGCGGCACTCCGCCCTAACCAGGCTACCCTGCTTCCTTGGTCTAGCGGCACTCTGCCCTAACCGAGCTACCCTTTTCCTTGGTCTAGTGGCACTCCGCCCTAACCAAGCTACCCTTCTTCCTTGGTCTAGCGGCACTCTGCCCTAACCGAGCTACCCTTTTCCTTGGCCTAGCGGCACTCCGCCCTAACCAAGCTACCCTTCTTCCTTGGTCTAGCGGCACTCCGCCCTAGCCGGGCCATCCCTTATCATGATCTGATGACAGTCCGACTTGTTACCCTCCCAAAAAGAGGGGAAGAGAGAATAAAAGAATGAAAATAAATAAAAAATGGGGTTAAAAATAGAGATACCCTGCCGGTCTTGTTCAGGCTTTCCGAGCAAGGGCAAAAATGGCTAAAACCCAGCTGTGGTGAAAACCCGAAAGGGCACTGCAGGCAAAATCGGGTACCCCGTCACGTGAAAACCCGGAAGGGCGCGTGGGCAAAAGCAAGAGGGGGCTGGCTCCGGTGAAAACCCGAAAGGGCGCTTGGGCCAGTAATATGGTGATCCTAAAGAAACCTCACCTCTCGTCATAAACTTCTCGTCGATCGGCCGGCACCTCGTCCGATCAATGATCAAACCCACCCAGTTCAGACCCTACGTCTGTCCTGATAAAACCCTCATACCTTGCCAAAATCCCACCATGGTGAAACCTGCTTTGATCGATTGGCGCACTGTCCGGTCAATGATGAAACCTATCCGGCTTAGACCTTACGTCTATCCCGATGAAACCTATGAAATCCCTGCATTGGTATAAACCCAATACCGATGATGAAACCTACTTTGATCGATTGGCACATTGCCCGATCAGCGATAAAACCTATCCGGTTTAGACCCTACGTCTATCCTGATGAAATCCATGATATCCTTGCATTGGTATAAACCCAATACCAATGATGAAACCCATCTTTGGTCGACAGGGCACCCTGCCCGATCGGCGAAGAAGCCTGTTCGGTCTAGACCTTACATCTGTTCCGACTAGAGCTGCGTGTCTCGCTATGTCCCACCGTGATGAAATCTGCTGCTGATTAATGGGCACACTCGCCCGAGCAGCAATGAAACCTATCCGGCTTAGACCTTACATCTATCCCGATGAAACCCATGAAACCTTTGCATTGGTATAAACCCAATACCGATGATGAAACCTGCTGTTGATCGATTGGCACCCTGCCCGATCAGCAATAAAACCAGCCCAGGGTAGACCTTACGTCTATTCTGATGAAGATTCATAAGATCCTTGCATTGGTATAAACTCAATACCAATGATGAAACCCACCTTTGATCAATGGGCACCCTGCCCGATCAACGAAGAAACCCGTCCTATCAAATTTGCATATCCCTTTACGTCCCGCCGTGATGAAACCTACCATTGGTCGATCGACACCCTGCCCGATCAATGATAAAACCAGCCCAATGCAGACCTTACGTCTACCCTGATGAAACCTATAAAATCCTTGCATCGATATATACCCAATACCGATGATAAGAGCATGCACTAATGAAGCAGCACATCACCCGATCCGTGCTGAAGTCCCAATTCAGAAAACATACGTATAAAAAGATGGGGTTAAAAATAGAGATACCCCGCCAGACTTGTTCGGACATCCCGGATAAGGGCAAAAATGGCCAAAAAACCCAGCTGTGGTGAAAACCCGAAAGGGCACCGCAGGCAAAATCGGGTACCCCGCCACGTGAAAACCCGAAAGGGCGCGTGGGCAAAAGCAAGAGGGGGCTGGCTCCGGTGAAAACCCGAAAGGGCACTTGGGTCAGTAATGTGGTAATTTAAAAGTTCCATGCCAACTGGCACGCTACCTTTACCTCCCCTTCACTGATGAAGCCTTCCGTCGGTCATCTGGCTCTATGCCCCACTGATGATAAAGCCTTCCCGGGGTGGACCTTACGTCTACCCTGATGAAACCTACATACCCACTTTCAAACGTCCCACCGTCGATCGATGGGCATCCTGCCCGATCAATGATGAAACCTTGTCCAGTTTAGACCTTTCGTCTATTCTGATGAAACTTATAAATCCCTTTGTATCGATATAAACCCAATATTGATGATGAAGCCAACTATTGATCGACTGGCATTTTGCCCGATCAATGATGAAACCTTGTCCAGTTTAGACCTTTCGTCTATTCTGATGAAACTTATGAAATCTCCTTGCATCGATATAAACCCAATATCGACGATGAAACCAACTATTGATCGACTGGCATTTCGCCCGATCAATGATGAAACCCTACCCAGTTTAGACCTTTCGTCTATACTGATGAAACTTATAAAACCCTTTGCATCGATATAAACCCAATATCGACGATGAAACCAACTATTGATCGACTGGCATTTCGCCCGATCAATGATGAAACCCTACCCAGTTTAGACCTTTCGTCTATACTGATGAAACTTATAAAACCCTTTGCTTCGATATAAACCCAATATCGACGATGGAACCAACTATTGATCGACTGGCATTTCGCCCGATCAATGATAAAACCCTGTCCAGTCCAGACCCTACGTCTGTTCTGATGAAAACTATGCCCCCTTCAAATGTCCCACCTGCCATAACCTCTACCCAGTCTAGACTTTCCGTCCATTCTGATGAAACCCCTTCTTTCACATTACTGCAAATTGTCTCCCTCATAGCACATATTGCCAAGAGGGACGTTTGCTGATACCAGCACAATCCGGTTTAAGCACCTCTTCGGATGCCCGTCACGCGGTGGAGCGAGTTCCCCATCCTTTCTCTGAAGGGGTGGACGCTCTCCTGCTAGGTACGAGCCATTCACATGAGGG
This sequence comes from Amorphophallus konjac, assembly GCA_022559845.1. Classification (NCBI taxonomy): domain Eukaryota; kingdom Viridiplantae; phylum Streptophyta; class Magnoliopsida; order Alismatales; family Araceae; genus Amorphophallus; species Amorphophallus konjac. The sequence goes on along the minus strand of CM040129.1, from coordinate 118,410,051 downwards.
ATTGCTAAAACCACTACCCCACTTCCCGAAGTGATGAAACCGCATGGTAGACAAGATGGATACACATGAAGCCAAAAGATCTCTTTCATTACGAAGTGAGTACATAAGGGGCCCCGAGGGGACGCTGTGTCACAAAAAAAGATGAAAAAAAAAAGAAAAGAAAAGAAAGTGAAGATAATTCATGGCCGCCGAAAGATATCTTCAAAGGCCAGAAGATCAACATAGGGGGCGGCTCCTAACTCATGAAGGCACGCTTCCTCCTCCTGAAGCCTCGTGGACAGGTCCTGGAAAGACATCACCCGACCCTCCAGTAAAGCCACCTCCTCGGTGGACTGTGGCCGAATAGAAGATAATTGCTACAGCTCGGCCCGAAGTTCAGTGAGTTCCGCCTCCAAAACGGCTACCCGCTTCTGGATAGCCTCCTCCCGTTGAATAATGCTCTGTAGCTCGGCCTGGCGTTCATCAAGTGTCAGCGTTAGCTTTTCCACCTCGGATTTGCATTCCGACCTCTGCAACTTCAACGCCGTCAGCCTGTCAACCATGATCCGTGCTAGGAAGTCTCTCCGATGCACGAATTTCAACAAAAGCAAGACCCGCTGAGCCCATATGTCCAAAGGGCAGCCCATGGCTTGCAGGCCAGCGGTGAGGCGATTGGCAATTTCCTTCAGCTGTAGATATGTCAAGCCAGACTGAGACTCTACCAGCTGGCGTAACATGTCCAGATGCTGCCAGACGAAGCTGTCAGGAGAAGTAAAGCCAAAGGAAGCAGAGGCGACGACTTCAAAAGTCACCTCTCCGTCAATATCTGCCCATAGTCCAATGCCCGCTTGGGAGGACGAAGAAGGCAAATCTGTCGAAAGAGCTAACCGATATCTCTCTGTACTCCCCTGCTGGGCTGAAGACTCCTCCTCTGCTGCTGCCTCGGGAGCTACACCTTGAACATCCGCGGGAGGAGAATCGATGAATAATGGGGTTATCTCTGCAATGGAGGCTGTACCTTCAGCTGCTCTTTCTGGTGATGGGGACAGAGGTGCCTTAGACTGTGTAGACAGGAATTCGGACTCTGTAGCCACTATGGCAGGAATCGCTAACTCGGGCGCGATTGACATTACTGCGGCCGGTATGAAAGCGAAGCTCCTGGCCGGATCTGTTTCGGCTCTAAGATCTGAAGCCCTGGCAGGGATGACACTTTCTTCTGCAGCCCCCAAGTCTAATGATGCCAAGTCTGTCGAGGACTGTATCCGCACTGGCACAGGGCGAATGATCTCAGGAGCCCCCGTGCAGGTCAAAGGCAGAAAAGGAACAATAGCCAAATCTACAAGGGAAATGTCCATGAAGGATGTGGAGGTGGCCAAGGTAGCAGCAACAATACTCTGAGACCAAAGAAAAGCGACCTTTAGCACTAACTAAAAGAAACAAATGAAGCAGCATACATGAAGAACAAGCCACCTTTGAAGCAGGGTCCGCACCCTCAAAATGGGGCGAAAGAGAAGAAAGCTCCGTGGCCGAAACGGCGAGTGGTGGAGTTATGTCAATCTCAGTATCGAGCCCGGCAAACTCCTCCTGAAATTCTTCCTCAGAGGATAACACTGATAGTTCGGCGGGTCGAAGAGACAGAACACCTTTCGCAAGTGCAGGAGGGGCTTCTGACTTGGCAATACCTTCCCCTTCGCTGTCGCTGAAATCTACCTCCTCCTCATGGGAGACGGCCTGGGAGCTGCCCGAAGATATTTCCACACTAGCTATATGTTGGGCCGGTACCTCTAAAGTATGGCGGGATGTAGATCGAGTGATTATGCGTCTGGCCAGAATAGTACTCTGCTTTTGCCGAGTCTTGTGACCCTCCTGTGGTCGAGGCAGCTCTTCCGTCATCATCATGGCCTCGGCTTGCACACCGACTGCCACTGCTACAAGAAAAGAAAACTTCTGAGAAGTATAGCAAAGAAAACAACAGAAGTATGAAACAAATGGAAAAAGCACATTTACCCTCCTCCTCGCCAACCGGGGTGGGAGAAGGCAGTCTTGTGTCCGTCTCCACAGGCGCTTCAACCTGCTCCTGGGCTGTATCAGATAAAAAGAAGCTCAACCTCAAAGAACTCCCTAGGAGATTGGTCAAGACGACAAAGGAGGTTCCAGCTACAAGATATCACCATCACCTTCGGCAGATGCCTGTGCGGCCTCCCTCTGAGATGCGAATGCGTCAAATGAAGGGATATCCGGAAGAGGGGTTCCAGTTTCCTTCGCAGTCGAAGCCGACTTCCGGGTCCGAGCGACCTTGGCCTTCTTGGCCTTGGCGACTGCAACCTTCACCACAGAAGGCTTCCTCTTCTTGCCCAGAGGCAGGGGAGTGGTCGACGTAGGTGCTGCTTCAGGAATTTCAAAGTGGGCAGGTTTCTCAGCTTGAGGAATTATCTTCCTGTAAAGCCCCTGCCATTTTATGTCTGGTCTATCTGTGCGAGACACAAGAGAGACAGTCATAGTCAACATATGCAAAACATGACAATAAGAAGAAAGAAGCCATAATCAAACAAACAAGGAGCACACCTGCTGGGCCGTCGTAAAAAGTGGAAAGCGGCCAATACATATAAGCTACCTCCTTTGATCGGGAGGCGGCCTCCTTCACGAGCCAGCATACATCGCCAATAGTCTGACACTTCTCCGTCAGGGCGGCCAAGTCCTTATGGCCATGGAAATCAAGGCAATGAAATAGGCCGAGGTAATCTATGCACCAGGCGTCAACATAATGGAAAGAAACAAAAAGCTGCTTATTTAGAATGACAGCTACCGGGCTCTCCACTGTCAGCCCGTGGACATTTAACAGTACAAAAAGCCAGGAGGTGTGCTGATAATATGACTGGGTGCGGTCCTCCTTCCGCACAAAGGCCCTGTAAGGATGAAATCTGTCTGCCGGACCCCTCCAAGAAGTAGCCTTCGAGAGTGGTTCCTCCGAGGGAAATGGATACTGCACCTCCAAATGAGTGTCCCCTATGTGGCCCAGCTGTCTCAAGTCTCTGGTGAAAGTGTCTACATCAACTTCAGAAAAGACAGGAGTGGGTAGTTCCGCACCCGCCTCCTTCAAAGATCGGCGGGCAGCGATATAAGCCTCTGCCTCCCTCTGGTGCTGGGAATAAAGCCTCCTCAGATGGACCTCGTCAATGTCAAACACAGGCCCTGACTGCCGCTTCAAAAAGGAGCGCTCGGCCACATCCCAGAAAGCGCCTCTGCCATCTTTATAAAAATTGGTGCGTATGTTCCACCACTTGATATAGTCTGATGAGACCCGAGGGAGACGATTGGAGACGGTCGGGACCCTGAAAGTTGTGTCTTCCCGACGGTGAAAGAAATCCCACCATATCCGACCGTCGCCGGCAATACTAGACCCGTGCTTGGCCCGGCTCTCCAGAGGAAACTGAGCAGCCGATGGAGGGATATGCTGGTCGTAACCAAAATTTCTGCCAAAGCGGAAGGGATAATAGGGCTCCAAAATGAGCAGGCCCCCCTTCCTGAAAACTAATACACTGGGCTGTATGGCCATGGCCCACCTCACCAATTCTGGTTCTAAAAGAGGTCGGGTGGCGGCGACCCCCGAAACAGGATGGACATAAACCTCCACCTCCTCCATTTTGCACTCCCTCTGAGGGTCCACCAAGGGAGCTGAACCTGCTGCCAAGCTCCAAAAGTGAATGCTGCCAGGTGCGTCTACAGGCACTCTTATTAGCCTACCCCTCATCTTGAACAGCTGTTCTGAGAAAGGACCAGGTTCAGCGCTAGCGAACTCAATCATACGAGGGAGCAGTGTGTCTGACTGTAAAGTTCTCGGGGCCAGCTCAGGGAAAATGCTGCAAACCCAGGCATTGAAGAAATGAAAGGGACCCACGGTCCTCGAAGAGCGGGGGGTCCGATGTCTATGCAAGTCCCCCAAGGATTTGTAAATTAAACACAGAGCCACTGGGCACAGAGACAATCGCATCCCCCAAGCCATCTGGCAGGCCGGATATATAGCCTCGGGTCTAATAATCGTCTCGTCCCCTTGAGGGAGAGTGAAAGTGCATAGCCAGAAAGTCAAATAGGCTGCACAATGGGTGATGGGATCAACCCCTGCTGGGTTCGGGCCATCCGCGTTTGTCCGGCGCAATGAAGCTGGCAGTGCTGACTTGTAACGGGGGGCCCTGACCTGTTTACCAGAAGTCAGCCCTACGGAAGGAAAGTCTGCGTACCTCAAGGGACCCCCGAAGAAATATTGTATCCACTGCCCCACACGGACTCTCAGTCGGCTGCTCTTTTCCCTGGCTTGATAGCCTTTGGAGGACCCCCTACTGTAGGCCAAACAGATGGACCGGTAAGCTTTCATGAGATACCGGTATGCATAACCGAAAGAATAGCGGCCCTCTCCATTAGAGGCGTCCTTGATGGAATCATCCAGGCAGACCTCCTCATATGGCTCTCCGTCCATGGGTAGGCCAGAAAGCTGCGATAAACTCCAGAGGTCGAGGGATGTCTCGCCTTCCGCTGTATAGAATGTATTGAACTGCGGGCAGAACACTTCAAGCATACCGCAACACAATCCCCGAGAGACGGGATAGCAGAACCTGGAGGCAAATACACTATGGTATACCCCAGCTCTAACCAATAGAGGGGCATACTCCTTCAAAACATATTCTGTAAACTCCACTGCTCCAACCCTAAAAAGATGGGCGTCTGTCAACTTGGCATCTCCAAACCAGCCGGCAGCCAGCTGATATTTAAACTGAACGGCCAGGCAGTTAAGAACAAATGGCTCATCTCTATAACCCCACTTCGTAGGCGCCAAAAAGAGTCCGAATGAAGTCTTCTCTCGGTGGACACGGCCGGTGGTATGATCCCACCTTGCAGGGGTGAATTCTGGGGCCCGGGTTAGCATCTTCTTCTCGGGTTCTAAATCGGAGATGCCCAGCACAGCATTCCAGTCCCTCTGTTCGCCTGGGAGATATATGGCTCGGGCTCGATAGACAGAGCCCTTCATGCTGTCTCTATCGGCAAGTATTGCCGCTTCCACGGAACGGGCAATAATAACATCCCGCATTCCGCGTATGGTGAAAGTCTGAACAAACGGCAGCAAATGACGATCCTTCGGCAAGTCCGGGCGGTAGTCAGCAGCTCTCCTGAATTCAATACCTTCCAGGGAAGAATAAACTTCAGCGGTCGATACGGTGTCAGTTTCAGACACTAGCAATCTGGTCATAGCCAAAGCTTAGGCTGTATACGTTCAACCAGTTGACTTTGGCCCGAGATATGTCCGGCTGAGCCGATGAACTTGTTCCAACGGCTCCGGAAGATGCAGCAGCAGAACTGGAAGCCATGTCAGCACCTGCAGTCAGAAAAAGACAAGAAAAGAAGCATCAGAAAGATGAATGGGCATGAAACAATAAGACAAACAAATTCTCAAAAATTTCGGCAGCATCTCCTCTTGTCCGAGGTATGCCCAAAAAAGAATAGGGAGTCACCCACCAAGAGGGAGTGATCCCGAGCATAAGATGGGACTCAATCCCATATATATAGCGGACCTACCCCAAAAAATCGGCAAAAAGGGGGGGGGGGGGAAATGACGCTCCCGGGGGGGGGAAGCTCGCAGCTCACCGCCACCGCCGAGATGAAGAGAGAGAAGAGGTAAGAAATGAGGGTAAAAGGCCCTCTCGCCGGGTTAAAAAGAAGAGGAGGAGGGGCTTCTCGGCGCGAAGAAATGCGCGCCGAGAACCCCCCCTTCACCAAGGAAAAAGGCGCGCCAAGAGCGGCATGCGCCGAGAGCCCCCTTCGCCAAAGAAAAAGTGCGCCGAGAGCGGCACGCGCCGAGAAGCAGCCGCCGAAAAGCCCTCGCCCCGGGAAGCCTGGCGAGCGTGAGCGCGCCGAGAAGCCCCTGCCGAGACGGCCGCGCCGACAACGGTCGCGCCGAGAGCGCCATGCCGAGAAGTCCAAGGTAATGCCTAAAATCTCCAAACGGTGATAATGAAGTCAGAAAATGCAGAGACAAAAACATGAAAGTGAAAGATGGATATGCAGAATGTTACTACAGCAACATGATCAAGCTGAAGGATAATGTCAAGGATAAAACTGAGGAATATACCCTCGAATGATGAAAGACACCTGCAGACCCCGTGTCGCTTATTCTGCGCTTACGCCGCCCGCAGGTGGGGGGCATTTGTTGACACATGGAAAATGAACAAGGGTGGAAGCACAATTGAAAAGAGGGTCTGACCAACAGTGGAAGATCAATGATGAAGCTCGTCAACCATTCACCTGGCTAAAGCCTTTGTCGGCCAAAGCTGATGCCCGGTGCCGATGTCATTCAGACGGCAGCACTGATAAAGCAGCAGTCATTCGACTGATAAGACCTCCAAGCACACTCTGATGAGAAGCCGGAGCCGACAAATGAAGATTGCGAAGGCTTTTGCAAAAGTCAGGACAAATAAAGAATCCTCTCCACAGATTACACACCCGGCCGAAGTCTGTCAGACGGAAGCTGATGTCCGGTCTTGTCACCGTTCGGATGACAATGCCGATGAAACATACCTGGTTTTGTCGTCATTCAGACGGCAATACTGATTAAACCCCAGTTCGTTCACTGATGGAACCTCAAGATGATCTCAACAAAGCTGTGTCACTACTAAAGGGGCCTCTTTCGGTTCTGATAAAAGTCAATACAAAATGACTAAGGGAAGCCAAGGCAAGTGTGAGGCCTAAAAGCACCAAATGGGCCGGCCGATTGGGCTTCTGAGAATGGCGCCGGGAACCTCAACAAAGGGCCGCTGGATGCGCCGGGAGCTGTGGCAAGCAAGCCGGCCACACCGACTACCCTCCACCGAGAGCACAGAAGGATGAGACCTATATAAACATACCCCCTTTGAAAGAAAAGGGGATCGGAGGATCGGAAGCCAGGCCATCGATCAAAAAGAAAGAAAAGAGAAGAAACCAGAGAGAGAGAGAGCCTCCTCCGCTGAAAAAGAAAGAGAGAAGAGACCCATCCCCAGGGGAAGAAGCTCCAGGTGGGCATCCGAGGGAGGGAGAGGAGTCAATGCTCCGCCCTCCCCCATGTTTGTTTTCTCTTTTCTTCTACTTCATGTAATAGTTTCAAGTCTTATCTTGATTCATGCAATGTAGCCGAGATATCTCGGCATCTGTCTGTTCCCCTTTCCCTCACTCTCTCCCTGTAATCAGTTTGGGTATGGAAATGGTGTTTCACATGAGTTTTCTGACCATGTGTCTTCCGTGATGGGCATCGCCAAATGAATGGATATATATGTACGATGTGTTATAGTTTGAGCCTGATTTTTGCTTCTTCTGAAGCCCTATTGCCCTTCCCTGTGTTATCTGTAAACCAGTAGCACGGTGATCCGATTTGTCTGTTTCTTTTCTCTGCTTCGTAGCACCATTAGTGCTCACCCCAGAGCCCGGAACAGACTATTCCTTGGCTGATGGGATGAAGCTGTGCTATGCAATGATCGAAGCTTGAGAAACCCCGGGGTTCTAAGCGCGCGTGCTTCATCCGTTGATGTCACCGAAGTCCCCTCTGGGGCCAGAGACAGCCATCTCTTGGCTCCCAGGGTGACGAATGACCATATTAAGTTTGCCCCCATGCTCTGCGTGATAATGGCGATGAACAGGGGCATTCAGACTTCGGCCTCCCAGATGCCTCTCGAATCCTAAAACTCCCTTGAATTTTAGGCCTAATCCAATTCAGAGTGGATGCCTTGAGCAGTTTAGAGTCCATAGAGTCCGTCAGTTCTTGCCAAAACCAACATGAAACCCAAAACAGAGTACCGTAAGTTCTGTTTCTTCTCCCGGCGCCCTCACAGCTCTCGGCCCCGCCAACAGTGTAACTGATGAACAGCCCTCGGCGCAAGCCTTCTTGCGCCGAGATCCCATCTCCCGGGCGCGCCGGGAGCCACTCATTCCACTTCTCACCATCGCGCCGGGGCCGACTTGTCTTCATTCCAGGAAGACCCCGTGCCGAGAGCCCCTTGGCCATCTTATTAGCGCACCGGGAAGCCCGTGACGGGAACTCTCTGGCATCCTTGCCATTGACGCCGAGAAGCCTGCCTCTTGGCCAATCTGTAAACCTCAAGTCGTAAAACCCTTGCTACCATTGATAAACCCTATAAATATCCTTGTGAGCTGCTCAACACAATCCCACCTTCTGTCAAGGGATGCCTTGGGTCGTCACACGCACCTCGGGGACGACAACTAGTGGGAGCAACTCCCCTTTTTCTACGCGGTTTCTTGAACCCGATCGGCTCTTATAAACCCTCAGACCTAGGAAGCTCTGCCACTGCATAAGCTTCTACGGTCTCAAAAGGGATATCAAGATATTGCTCCAAGCATACACAGGCGCCAGGGGTTCCATACCCCTTTATTTCTTTGGCTTTCACCCCGACATTCAGTGGGTGATCGTCTATCATTCCCTGGCAAATGTTAAATCCAGAGGAGATGCTGTCAAAATTCTCCTAGGATGCCAGAGATGACATGAAACCCATCCCCGGGACCTTATCATCAGTGGTGACAGAGGCTTCTTATACCCTATTGTTCCCCTCTCAATCTTTTTATGTTCCCGGCCTTCCTTGGGAATCTATACCAAAGCAGGTTGAAGTCCAGTGAATTGAGCCATTTTGACTCCTCAGGGTCCGTTTGTTTCAACCTGATCATCATGAAACCCAAAACAGAGTACCGTAGGCTCTGTTCTGGTCCCGGCGCCCTCACAGCTCTCGGCTCAGCCTACAGTAAACCGGGTGAATAGCTCCCGGCGCCACTTCTTCAGGCGCCGAGAACCCCCAGGAACAGCTCCTCCCCCTTTCATCCCCGCGCGCCGGGAACCCCTACGCCTTGGCCTTCTTCCCTGCGCGCCGGGAGCCCTCTATGCATCCTCCGCGCCGGGAAGCCTTCTGCCCTTCACGCCGGGAACCTGGCATTTTGGTCGCGCCGGGAGGCCCCCTCCCCTTTGGCTGAGCGCGCCGAGAACCCCCCTTCTAGCACTTCTTCCTCACGCCGAGAAGCCTGCGCCGAAGAGCTCCCCTTTGGCTTCTCTTGGTCGCGCCGAGAACCCAAGCCCTCTCGTCTTGGCGCCGGGAACCCCCGGCCTTCTTGTTTTTGGCGTCGGAAGCCCTGACCCTCCCATTTTTGGGGTCGTGCCGAGAGCCCGTGCCCATTCAGAGTGTGCCGAGAGCCCGATCTACCACCCAATGAATTCCAATACCCAAAACGAACCCACAAAGGAATATCTGTGGATCACCCGACACGTCCCGTGGATAAAACTGAAGGGGAGTCATAACCCCTACGTTCCACCTAACTGCAATGGATTTACGAATAACCCTTTTGCTCGGGGATTCTGCCACTGCATGAATTCCGCTAGCGTTCCAAAGGGAAAATCATACATTGCCCTATAGCCCATATGTATACGGGTTGGGAGGTTCAGCCTCTCTATCTCTCGGCTTTCATCTTGGCATCCCGTGGGTGATAGTCTATTTCCCCCTGGGCGTAACCCAGATTAAGAGGAAAGGCTGTCGAAATACCGATCGAAGCTTTAAACCTATATCATGGTCACGGCTCAATCTGCCTGTGATCGAAATCCTCCTTCTTCCCTTTCACTCGGTTTTCGGACCGCTGACTTAACGATATCATCTGTTTCTATGGTTGGTGTCATTATCTTACCCGCCTCCCTGGCCCTGGTAGGAAGTTTAAAATTAAGCATGTGAATATCTGTTTGCCTCTCGAGGCCTCCTACTTTTAGCGTTTAATCAAGGGTTGTCCTTCCTTAGAAGGACATAATTAACGTCATAACGTTCATGGTATGACGGACTTCAGGTCCCGACACGATCACTCACAATCGACTGACCATGTCAGAACGAGCGCACAATAAAATTGTCACTTCGGTGACTGGCACGCCAAATAATAAATAAAATGAATAAGCCGATAAGCTTTAAAAAAGCGCGTCCACAGATGCCCAAGCATTTGATGATAAGAGCAGAAGCGAGGATCATCTCCTCTCTCGACATCATCTGGCCTCTTTGGTTTTAGGAGAGTGACCTTATTATATTTGACGGCCCACTCGAATAGGGATCGAGTCATGTCTTTCGGGAAGGCATAGAGATTCTTTGTCTTGTTCTGTAGGGAGTGCCCCTCTCGACGTTTAGCAGGTTCAGCGGGAGGAGGGTTAGATACCCCCTTGTGTCCTTCTGCCTTGAAGCCGATAGTGTGAACTACTTTAATTGTCGGCCTTTTATCAGTTTGCTTGACTTTATGGCCTGGGGCAGCAGAGGCGGAGGGATACCTTGCAAGGAAGTCCTCAATCTCTGTCACAACATTATTTAGTCGGTTGAAGGACCTGACTTCAATTCCGATTATCTTTTCTATAATTTCTTTCTTCAAATTTCGTTTGTAGATTTGAACTACATCTTCTTGATGCGGAGGACGCCTGCACTTCATGCTAAGGTTCCTCCACTTTATAATGTATTCTACAGCCGTTTCATCATTTCTTTGCTTAGTTGCATTAAGCTCAGCCACAGTCACCTCTGTCTCGGTGAAGTGGAATCTTTCTTTCAACTTTTGATGCATGTTCGGCCCGTCATTGATAGACCCGACCGGTAGGCTAGAATACCACTCGAAAGTGAATCCCGTAAGTGAAGAGCCAAAGAACTTCAGAAGGTAGGATTCGTCAGTTGCCAGTTCGCCCATCATATTGATGTAATAAGCTATATGTTCTTTCGACGACCCTTGCCCATTGAATTTGTCAAATTTTGGTGGCTTGTTGATGCAGGGCGACAGTCGCTTAGCAGCATGATGGGCTGGGTATGGCACTCCGTACACATCAAAGGAGGCGTAATCATCACTGCCGCTTTAATCTAGCTTCGTCTTGATCATTTGCTCCACCATTAGCCTATCCATTATAGCCGGTCCGATTGAACTTGGACAAAGGGGAGCTTGCTGCAATTGCGGTGTCATCAGCACCGTCGCCTGGGGAACTGTGGCGACTCCTTGGTACTGAAGAGCTGGAGGTTGCTCCGGGGCCATACGTCGTGGTTGATGGAGAAAGATGCCCCCAGTAGAAATAAGTTTCGGCTGAGATGCGGCTACTCGTGGCGAAGTTTCAAAGACTTGGCGATTGCCCCTTGATGTCTTGGGAATAACTTCAGCCTTCTTGGATGTAGATGCATGCGTATTCTTTTCGTTCAGCTGCTTTCTCAGCATTTCAATCTCCTGATGATATTTTTGTAGCAACGTCATTACAGTAGGGTCATGCGTGGAGGGGCTGGGAGCTTGGCCTTCCCTTTCCAGCGCAAAATCCGGAGAAAGTGTTGGTCTTTCGCCATCATTTTTGACGGTAATCACATTTGCAGTCATTGTGACCAGACCTGCACTTGTTTCCCCAGGAAGGGCTTGCACCGCTTCAGTTGCAGTCTTCCTTCTTCTGGTAACAAGACCTGACTTTTCAGCAAGCCTAGTCACCTCATCATGATCTGCGGGCAGAGCTCCATAGTAGCCAACCACTCTAGCCATATTGCAGGTAAATATCAAAAGCTGCCTACTTCTCCGGGTCACCCTCTCGGCCAGCTGACCAGGGAAGGATAGTCTGTCAAACACTGAAATCCTAGGTGTAGTCTCTTCACAGAGGGGTGGCCCATGGCAGCCCGACCCCGTGTCTTTCATTTCCTCCGGGTCAACTTGCTGCTCCCGGCTTTTCTTTGCAGCACTCATAGCTTCTAGGAGCCGCTGCGCTCCTTGAGAGGTGTTCCCAAGGCCACGGAAGCATCCCCGTACAACCTGGGTAATATCATCTCGCCCATTAGTAGGGCAGATCATAGCTGGTGGCACCCTTCCTTGCGCCAGAGACCTATAGGTGAACCACCTTTGCTTGGCCATTCTACCGCACTTTCTATCATGTGCATGAACATTTGCCTGCCGACCATATGCTCGAAGGGTTGGTTTGCGAGATGCCTAGGCTTGCATCTCCATCTTATTTTCTTTTTCTTCTCTTCTCCTCTTGAACTTGTCAACCATGACGGGCACCGGTTGAACTATAGCTGGGGCCTGCACCCGCTTGGGCACCCAAATTTGTTTAAATCTGCTTGGTTCTATGGACAACCCTTCCCTTGATTCAGACTCGAAGCGGTCCGCTTTATCTTGGGCCAGTGCCATGAAAGAGTTGTGCACCAGCACTGTTGACATTACCTTGTCGGGTGTGATCTTGGCCCGCCGACCACTCGACTCCGATTAAGATAGATTTACCCGATATTGATAGCCAACCCTAGAGCATGCCGACGTTCTTCCTGGCAACCCTCCTGGCAGCCGGTGTACGCTTCTTATCGACAGAGGTGCGGGTGTCAACGTGATGGACACGACAGTCCATCACTGAAGTTTTAGTTGATGTCACCTCTGCAACGGCGACAAGTTCCACCTCCTGGGCATTTAGGAGCTCCGCAAAGGAGACCCCCAAAAAGTTGGGGAAGCCCACAATAGGCGAGAAATTGTCGAAAGTAGTTGTGCAGCATCACCGGCCACCTCCTGGGGTCCGAAGACAAGTCTAGATAGTCTGTTCGCCATTACTTCAACCTGTACGAAGAACAACATGACGAACAAATAGTCTGTATTTGGATGGGGGCCTTGGGCCCTCTATTTTGGCGAAAAGATGAAGGGAGGTTCTATCCCACCGGGCATGCCAACTTGTGGGGATGGGAAATTTATTTATTGATTTATTTATTAATCTTTTGGGTTTATTCATTGTTAATTGTGTGGGTGTGCCAGTCACAGAGTGACGAGTTTGTTATGTGCACTGTCTGACTGATTAGACGAAGGTGGGTATCGTGTCGGGACGCGAAACCCACCGTATCACAAAGGCTACGACGTTAATTACGCCCTTCCGAAAGAAGGACAACCCTTGATTAATTGCCAAAATAGAGGGACCCTAGGGCCGAATAAATTGGTAGAGAACATAAATTTGGAAATATACATTTGATGAAGTGGGGTTTATCTTGTAATTAAGCAAGCAATGGGATGATGCTTATTTTAGTGGATATTTATTTAGGTGGATCGATTCACGGTACGAGGCGGAGTTTCCACTCACGCATAGTGAAAGTCTTCAGTCGGACTTAATCTGACTTTCCACAAATTACCATTTTATATACCAGAGAATCAAGATATGCTGGCATTCAATGGTATATAAATAAATATATATATATATGCGTATGGGAACACGTATAGCCAAATTTGCATATAGAAATTTATTTCTTTATTCAGAATTGCGCATAGGAACCAGCTTTCGCTAGGGTGCGTCTACTGTATACAGCCACGAATGCTCACACATCATTTGAAAATTTAATGTCGGCAGATCGAAGATATACTATCATTGCATTATCCAACCATTTACTTGTTTATTCACGCATCATGTGTTGGGAGAGTTTCAACCGCACCTCCCCCTGTCCCGAAGTGTGTGTGGGAAGGTATAAGAGACTCATCCACGAAGTGTCAAGATGGTCCCCTGACTGATGGTCATGCCTAAGTGGCAACCCCGTGCCCCATGATAGGTGGAGGAGCCTCAGGGCCAGCCCTCTAGGAAATCCTGGTCACCCGTGAGGCTGCCGATTAATGCTTGCCTTTTTATTGTGGGATTGCCTTTATCATTGCAGTGCGTTCATAGGGGTTCATGAGGAGAACCATCATGTCCGTGCTCGGACGAGCTCGCATATCACCAGGACGATGTATACCAGGGAACGACACTTGTTATTGATGTATCCTCTTTATCGGGTGCCTTGCCCTCACAATCCGGCATGGATAGCCGTAGAGTTGTTACCACCATAAGGGATAAAAAGAATCGAGTGAAAATACGGGGAAAACACGATGCAGAATAGGAAATGAAACTCTGATTTCTAAGAAAATTTTGACAGCATCTCCTCGTACCCCAGAGCGTGTTGGGGGAGACGTATGGGAGGTCCATCCACAGCAAGCTGAGATAGACTCCGTAAAAGACAGGCATGTCAAAACGATAGCCTGGGCCCTCTAATGGGTGTCGAATCTCTGAGGATTCGCCTACCAAGAGACCCGTGTCACCCAAGGGTCGTCAAACGTCTTCTGCCAAGGGTGTTGACCCATTTCGGCACCATGACATATACATGGAGGCTCAGGAGAGCGCTGGTATAACCATGGGTCAACGGGTCTAAGGATATTGTGGCACAGTTCGCCTGTGAGGCGGTTCATGCTCACTCAGAGGGTGATCGGGAAAATCAGAACATATGGTAACAAACGGGATGAAAGCAGGTGCGTATACCAATAAACTGGTGATATGCTATTAATATGTATGTACCCCATTGATGACGGCCGACCAAGGATCATGCTGTGATACCTCAGCAAACCCTTCGTTGGATCGGGGCTATTCAAAACATAAATTGGAAACCAAAAGACATATGGGAATCACACGATGATCCAGAGGCTCCCCAGCATGGGATGATCCTCTTGATCCAGCGGCTTGGTAAATGGGGAGATGCCCCAGAATCCGGTGGCTATAGCAAATGGGAGAGATGCCCCATGGTTCGGCGGCCATGTAAGTGGGGAGATGCCCCTTGATCAGGCGGCAATGGAAGTGGGAGATGCCCCTTGATCCGACGGTAATGCAAGTGGGGAAATGCCCCTTGATCTGGCGTCAATGCAAGTGCGGAAAAACCCCATGATCTAGCGGCCAAGGTGATGGGGTGGTGATGTTGAATGGCGGCCATGGCAAATGGGAAGATCTCACTTGATTCGACAGCATGAAAATGGGGTAGATCCCTTGATCCGGCGACATGTGCAATGGGGGAATTCACTTGATCCGGCGGCACTCACTCCGCCGGATCACCTTCACGGATATGCAATCTTCAAAATGGGGCACACATAGCTGATTTCCGGTTAACAGGGGTGTTCCATGGAGCTCAGAAACAAGCAGAAACATATGACATTTACGGACGATGGATTGGCACAGAAGCTCGTGAAACGGTGGCGTGCCCATGACCCTATTTCATATAGAGCTTCCTGTATACCATATCCCTCATGTATATGGGTAACCAGGGATCATGCTTGGGAAAATCACAAACCCCTGGCCCTGATTGAGAAGATAGATTACCACTGAAACTCATCGAGGATCAGTAAATCTAAAAGACGGTGAAGGCATGAGGAAACAGTGATGAGGGAAACAAATAAGAACATATTATGTGCATAATCTCTGTAGCCCCACGGAGGGGAGTGGGGGGGTTTATTCAGTCTGGGGTTTATCCCGTTCCATCCAGCGTGCATCCGGTAGCAAAGGAAAAGGAAGAAGTCGGAGAAATGCACATGGAAATGCAAACCCAAATCCATTACATTCCTCCCATATGGGATTCACTATAGCCCTTCCGGGCATTCCAACATTCACGTCAGGAGACTTCTGGATCCGGATTGAAAGTGTTAACTGATGGAATACAATTAAAAAAAGAATGACAAGGGAATCGATCCTCTCTCAGGGCAAAGTGCTCATCCGGCGGAGAGAAAACTCTGGCCGCCGTGGAACTATACACTAGGATTAGTGGGAGCAGAAACTCGGATTCCTCCTCACGAACTCCCTGACCGGATCTATCGGGCTCTGGGGAGCGGTGGCGGCTGTAGACTCCTTGCTCCTGGAGTTAGGGCTTTTCTCTCTCGGCGTGTGTAGGGTGCGTGCTCTCTCTTTTCTTTTTTAATCTCCTCTCTTTTTTTTTCTCCTCCATCTCCTTGTATTGATTGAGTGAATTGGGTTTTATAGGGAGGAGATTGGGTTTGACATGGCGGCATATGGAGGAGGGGCTCACTCGGTGGCCAGGGGCAGAGGTGGCCTTGGCCGCCGGCTTACCGTGTGGCCGCTAGATCAAGTCCAATTCTCTTGGCCTTTCTATGATGTTCTCGGCCCAATTGTGATATTCCTGGCCCAGTTGAGTAGTTTTCCCTTGTCACTTGGAGTATTTGTCTATTTTTCTGAGCCGGAGCTGGTGAAGGCTTGTGCTGTTGGGGGCCCCTATGGACCAACACATACTAACACGTGTTACACAGCGATATTATCGATCTTTAAGATTTGTGCTGAGCCTATCTTGAGTTTTAGTATTTTTCCATGCCGCCACGTCCCGCAGTCGGAAGCTCACTGCAATGGTTTTATCGGGCGGATAATCACCTGGAGTTCTTTCATTCTTGGAGGATTACTCTTTGGGTTTGCTCGGCTTGATCGCTTCTATGACAGATGATGAGTCTACCGGGCATCGGCTCTACTGGAAAGGCACGGTCGGACAAGTTTCTTAATAATGTAGTGGGCTCCTTCCGCTGACGAGGTTGGGACTTTTTGATAACTGCTCTAGGGATTGTGCATCAGCTCGGGTGACTTCTTCGACACTCAACTTGACTGCTGCTGTGCCTTCAGAGCGCTCCATAACACATCTGTGTAATTTTGCAGGTGTCAACAGTGAGCCAACTGCATATGTGGCCTCGTCGACAGCATTGCCCATGATATTGTGATAGTCCCCTGATATACCTGGGAAACTGAAGGACATGTCGGGACTGCATGTTGTAGTTGCTGAGGGAGAATGCCCCCTCTATGATTAGATACTATTCGGGCATGGCTGGTTGTGGTGAGGCTCCGAGTGACTTGGCACCACCCCATGGGGTCTCAGATAGGACTCCTACCTGCCTGGATGTAGATGGATACATATCCATTTCATTTAATCATCTTTTCAGCATTTCAATTTTTTGCTGCTGCTAATATAGTTGTGTAGATGGATACATATTCATTTCATTTAATCATCTTTTCAGCATTTCAATTTTTTGCTGCTATTTATATAGTAGTGCCAGTAGAGCAGGGTCATATCGGGAGGTGCCAGTAACACTACCTTCCTGTCATGCCCTGTACTTTATACCGTCGAGATATTATTCGCTTTGATCAACCGGCCTCACGATTTTGTCCCTTTCTAATAGTGATCGGCTTCAAAATGAGGGACTTCCCGAGAGGTCACCCATCCCAGTACTACACCCCATTAAGCACGCTTAACGTCAGAGTTCTTTTCAAGAACTTAGCTGATACTTCAAAAGGCGTCTCAGTGATATAGAGTGCACCTTAACTATGTTTTAGGGTGGTTGTACCCGGGCATTTTCCTAAAGAAAATAACAAGAAACGAGGGCTTGGGAATTTCCCCGAACACCTTCAAAACCTCATCTACCTAGCCCCTTCTATGACATGCCAAGCCCAACAGAGGGTCCTAGCCAGCTAGTCGTGACTCACGGAAACATCAACAATTTATTGGGGCCACCCCCGATCACCCAGCTTGTGGTTCTACCCGCGTTCAACTCAGCCACTCGGGCCAACCCGGGGCGCCCTGACCACAAGCCACCACACGTGGCACCCAGCAACGAGGCCGGGGTTCATCCCAAAAATGCCTCCCTTCAGCACTCTAAAGTCAAAAGAAGACTTTTCACAGTCAACCACGGGCTTCGGAAGCCCTTAGCACACCTATGCGGCCCATGCTCACGTATCGGGAATTTCCCCGAGCACGTCGTAGGTGCGTATATCCCAGCCATTCTACAGCAAGCTGGGGGCCGACCCACGGCTTGAACGCACTACGGCTAGTACGTTCAAGCCGTGGGTCGGCCCCCAGCTTGCACGGCAACCCTCCAGCAAGTTGGTGCCACGCCCGACCCTCAGACACGCGTCGATGAGCTGTTTACTTACAGCACCCGGGCCAACCCGAGGCTACCCTGTCAACCCACCATGAAACGCGCCATGTCTCACCATGTCCGGGCCCACATGCCCGAGACGCCTTCCCTCAGTCTCTACGGGCCATCATCGGCCTCCCGAGGCCAAATCTAGGGCCCACCGGCCAGCTACCTGAGCCGTTCGACAACCCGAAGTGTATTGGGAATTTCCCCAAACACTTTGCGAGCGGTAGCGACAACACCAAATGATTGACTCCCACAGTCCAATCCCAACACCCCAGAGGCTCGAGTCCTTCAAAGGACAACACCAAAAGATGATTGAAGGTCCCCGGGACCTCCCCCATGGCAACGGCGTGCCCTGGGGGGGAGTTCGCCCTAGGTACGGTCCCGCTCAGGTGGGGGCGAACCCCCCCTGGGGTCCCCTCCACCCAGCCCGGCTTGCCCCAGTGCAAGATCATCTCGGTCCTAGTCATGCTCAGAATCGATCCACGTACCAGCTTGGGGGTGCTCGTGAAGATAGATTCTCAAGTTCGCGCAAGGAGTGGGTCAACCTCGTACCACGTGCACAGCACAAAGCCAACCAACCAACCAGCCAGTATCCTTGCCCTCTTACGATTACACATAGTCAAAAGTGGGCCCAAAGAAGCCAAAATAGGGGATTTTTTAGAGTAGGAAAAAAACCCCACTCAGCCCCGCGTAAACCCCCCTGGGGGTGGGGGGGTTTACGTGGACTTGCCCGGTCCCCTCGAGCAAGTTTGCGTAAACCCGGGCCCACAAAAAAATTATTTAAAAAAAAGAGAGAGGGGGGGACTTGGGGGGTTTACACGGACCTACCTGCCCCCCCGAGCAGGTCCGCGTAAACCCCTGGCCCACATAACAAAAAAAATGTTTTTTAAAAACAAAAAGAGAGAAGGGGGCCTTTCCCCACATTAACCCCCATGGGGGGCCTTATGCAGACCTACTCCCCCCCCCCCCCCCCCCCCCGAGCAGGTCCGCGTAAACCTCCCAAAGGGGGGGGGGGGGGGGGCTTACGCGGACCTGCCCGGCCCCCCCGAGCAGGTTTTTGTAAACCCCCTCCCCCTCTCAGAAATATAAAAAAGAGTTTTTTAAATATTTGCAGGGGGTTTACGTGGACCTGCTCACCCCCACCAACCAAGTCCACGTAACCCCCCCACCCTTCATCTTCCACTATAAAACCCCCCTTAGAAGCTCAAGGGGCATATAGACATGGAGATACATAAGAGGCATACAAGCAAGG
The DNA here is from genome assembly GCA_022559845.1 of Amorphophallus konjac. Lineage (NCBI taxonomy): Eukaryota > Viridiplantae > Streptophyta > Magnoliopsida > Alismatales > Araceae > Amorphophallus > Amorphophallus konjac. The sequence goes on along the minus strand of CM040129.1, from coordinate 118,391,093 downwards.
ACTCGCCTACAGACGTTTGAGTCCCAAGGCTTCTGGCAAAGACATGAGCAGCAAGGCATGTGGGTGGCTTGTTGACCGACTCGTATGCGCCAAGGGTATGTCAAACATGCTCCCCTCACATGGCGTCTATCTATTTCACTCAAGTCCATCCCATTGCGTATGAGGCGTTATGATAATGGCGAATACACCCGCATATCGGGTCCGCCCGTGTATGGCGCGTTATGATAACGATGCGTACGCCATAATGCCGGACTTGCTCTCGCCATGGGACCACGTGCCCGCCGCTCGCCCCGAGCCGGCTACTGACGGTCCCGTTTGCTGACTATAGTTAGCCGGACCCTGGCTCGAAAATAGTATTCCTGGGACCGGCTTCAACTCTCCGACATGAAGACACTCACCTTCCGGGACCGTACTCGACCGCTCACCTTGAGCCACGTCTGGCCTCCCTCAAGCGCCAGCCAGTGTCTACCCCTACCATCCAGTCTAGCCCTCCCTCGGCAACTCGGGCACATCCCTAGCTCCTTGTGGAGAGCCTCTCTAAAAACATGCGGATATCCACTTTATCCTGCATTGACCCGGGGACCGACCCACATATCGAAATTGTCCTGTGGCTTGCACCAGATGCATTTCGGCCTTTTAGGCCCACTTGTAAAGCCTACATGGCATCTATAAAGAAAAAAAACTAGTTATCTACACACATTCGTACCCAGGTCTTAGTCTCACCTCCATACCCGCCAGTGTGTGTGTCTAGCCTCCCAAACTCTAGTTAACTAACCCTCCCAGTCGAGTGCGACAGTCACCCCATGGTCGCAGGGTAGACCCGGTCCTCTATCCATGGCTTCAGAAATATCCAGGCCCTTCTACAGCACAGAACAAAGGTGTTTAGATTCAATCTGATGTAAAATAAACATCGGCTACTTGTGATCAGTGGGGAAAGACGTCCCGTACACGAATCGCCACAATTGCCTGCATGCTCGGACCTGTGGAACCACCCTTCTCTACACGTGTCGCCCGATCTCCTCTTGCCCACGTGTCGCGTCCTGTCGATGCTTCCCTGGTCAACACTTGGTTCCATAGGTGATTGTCGAGAGATCGACTTGCACGCCCGCACCCTGCCCAGTTACCCAATCACCCAGTTACCCTGGTTCTGTTCACGCAGAATGAGCAACCACTCTGTTTCCATATGCCACTACTATCATCCATTCACTCTCGGAAACCTCTCGTGTAAGTTAACCCCTCTCGACTTTTTGTAAAAGGCGAGTGTACGGTACTGCCACGAGAAACATAAGGCTGAAAGAGGAGAATACCCCTGATATAACATAAACTCCCCTATTTTCCTTTTATCGCTTTATTCCCCTTCTCACCTCGGTCGGCAACCTACGTTCCCTCTAACATCCTTCACGTCGTCAGGAAACAAAGTTGGCACGCTCGGTGGTGTAGATATATATTCCTCTCCTCTCCTCACTTGGTGGATGATAGGTTATGAATAAAGCAATAATATCGGGAATAACAAACAAAGCGCAATGAGAGGATGGAGAAAAAACAGAGAGTGACCGTGATCGCCACCAAAGCCCAGCACGTGACCAGCGTACCGTACTTTGGAAAGGAAGGGGAGACACTCGCCTTGACGCAGCACTGGGAGGATGCGCGGTCGGTGCAGAACCGCCTTAAAGACACACGGCCCTACGATAGGCCGTCTAAGAGTGCTGCCGAACGCGCGGGAAGAAGAACTCCTGGAAGATGGGCGGCTTGAAGTGAACCGCAGAATGAAGAAGGGCGGTGCAGTGGATGCCGCTCGTCGTCTTGAACGGGCCGAAAGGAACCGCGCACGCCCACCACGCCAAGAGTTGCAAAAGGGTTCACCTCCACCCTCTCCAGTCAGCCAGAGGGGATGGGCCTCGTGCTGATGAAGTGCTGACCTATAAAATAATGTGGAGACACAGAAGAGACACCCAGATTAGGACTAAATGACGTAGTACGCGTTCATGTAAGAAGAATTAAGCATAAACAAATGGATAGGGGGATACCTGGGGGGTTTTAAACCCCTAGGATGACAAAAACGTAGGTGGGTGTATGCATGGGGAGAAAAACGAGGGAAACGCAGAGAGAGAACAACGCATGCGACAGATGATGAAGAAATCAGAAAAATGACACTATGACTCGACACACGGACTACTCCCCGAACCGGAGGCTCGTAAGGATGTAGAGAGCCTCCCTCCTTGGTGCTAGGTCGTTCGGAAATGCGGCAGGGCTTCGCCGTCGACCAAAATTCCCCCCCCTTCCGACGTCCGGCCGCTAGGGTCTATTTATAGAGCCTAGAAAGCCAGCCTCGAAATTGGGGTTTTTAGACATTTTTAGGCCGAATTGGCAAAAGAAAATTCGTAGATAATATCCTTATCTTCCATCCAGATGAAACGGCATCAAAAATGGCGGATTATCCACGGAGAAATCGTTAAAACAAATCAGGGATAAAACCATGCATGAAAGGATGAAAATCTGTTAAAAAACCTCCATCTAAGGGATGAACGGTCTAACGATAGACCGCTCACATCTTGAACGGTTATGTTCAGACCGTTCAACCTGTCGGTGGAAATGGAATTAAATCAGATAATTAGCCCAATTATCGCTCGAACAAACCGAAACGGCCGGCGTCGGACCCTGAGAGATGAACGGCGCCTTGGCGACCGCTCCAACGTAGAACGGTCCAATCTAAGCCGTATTAAGCTTGTCGGTGATAATTCAAACATCTGGATAATTGTCTGAGGAGATTAATACGCGTAGGACTCTGAGATAGGGGCGGTTGGCATTCGCCCGTCCATTAGTTTGAACGGGCATGGTAGAGCCGCGCAAAAGCCTGTCGGTGAATATTAAGAAAATCCTCAGAAAATAGCCGAAATGTATGAACGGTCTGGTATCAACCGCCCCAGTTTTGAACGGCTGATGTTGGACCGTTCATGATCTTGGGTACTTGACTTTTATAAAACAGTTCAATTAATCAAAGCCAAGGTCCGATAAGCCCTGAATTGATACGACCTTTACCAAGGAGGGAGGCTACCCATAAAATGGGCCCAGGACGTGCCACAAAAAATGGCCCAACAAATGATGGACAACTTAGGGCATCAATTAATGGGAGTAAGAGAAACGACTCAAATTATCGGTATAAAACGGGTGTCAACAGATGCCCCTCCTTAACGTCCTCTTTGCAGGGGAGCGAGCGGAGGTGAAGCGGAGGTGACACGGAACGTGGAGACGAAGCGAAAATGTAGCAGGGTGGACCGGAAAAGCGGGCGTTAAGGTGAAACGACACCCGTTTCTACCAACAAGCGATGAGAATCTTTCGAAAAACCTCGAACCGAGCATCGGGAGTAATTGACCAAAAGGCGACGCCAATCTGGAGGGACTAAACTAAACGAAATCAACCGACAAGACCAACCTCATGGGGGACACAATCCCGCGGTCCAATGAGGGGGCCACAAAAGAAAAATGCTAAAGCTCCAGACAGTGACCTTTTAATCAACCGGACCAAACGAATCGACCAAAGAAAACCTTTGAATTTGGAGTGGAATTAGTTCATCTTACTCGAGCATCTTGAACACACAGCTGACCATCACTTGACGGGACATTTCTTAAGCAACCATGGGGCATGAAAGCTCAAAAGGATACGTATGATGCATGCTGGGCTAAACATAAAGGAAATTGTTAAAACAAATGCCAAGAAAGATTAAAATATAGAATATTCGAGAGTAGTATTACTAAGCTGGGAATATCAGAGTCAAGATACCGTCCGCAACCACAGCGTGCGGATAGAACCGTCCTCCTCGTGACATCCCAACTTAACGGCCTATCCGAAGGTTAGGTACATGAGCATGGATCATCATCGTTTTTGTTGAAGGGGAACATCAGATCCTGGGACACGTAGATAACCTGCCGGCTCTCGAAATAGCATAATATAATACCATATAATTAATGCAATAAGGGATTAGGGATAGAGGGCCATACCTGACTTACCTGTGCAGGCGAAACGGCGAGACAGGCTGAGATGATGCTGCATAAGATGGTTAAGAGATGCATTTCCAAAGAAAATATCAATATTCATGATCTGAATATACCATCCAGATAAACGGTCGTATTTAAACCGTTCCATATTCCAAACGGCTCCATGTTAACCGCGCTTACCTGTCCTTCGAACATTTTTTATGGAGCCAGATACCAGGGATGCACGGTCGGGACCGCACCGTTTATAATAAGAACGGCTCTTTTAGAACCGCAAGGCCTGGAATTTCAACCGCCTTGAAATTAACGGTCAAGAGATACATGCGGCTCTATATGGACCGTTCAAATGATGAACGGTCTAACGATAGACCGTTCTTCTCTGCAACTTCGAAAAAAGAAACCCCCTCGTCTCCCTCCACCGTAACCAACGGTGGAAGGGACGAAGGGGCACAAGGCCTCAACCCCATCCTCTCCTTCTCTCTTTCTCAACCTCCCTCCCTCTCTCTCGATCTCACAGCCCCCCCATGACGAGGAGCCAGCCCCACGCCGCCCGGTCACCCATCACCGGCGAGGGTTCACCTCCGTCGTCGCCACCGCCACCACCGCGACCGTCCGAGGAGGAGGGCACGCCCGGGGTGACAATGGAGGACTTAGCCATCGTCGTCGCCGAAGAGGACGCTGCGGCCGGAGACGACAACGTCGCCGGAGCCGAGGAAGGAGGCACGCCGGTGAGGAGAGAGAAGAAACCTCGCGATGCCGAGGTAGGCCTCCCCGCCCCTCATTTTCTTTAATTTTGCTTAATGCATGCTAGCTTAGGGGCTTTTTTAGGGGGAGGGATGCTTAGAGGCCGGTTTAGGGGGCCATGGAGGTCTCCCAGCCGGCCGGGGAGGCGCTCACCGTCGTCGGGGGCGGCGACGGTGAAACGGTTCAACAGAAACCGCATGGAAAACAATGCGGTCCACATAGGACCGCCCCAAGTAAACACGGCTTAGGGAGCGCCGTTCAAACTCACACAACCAACGGGCCACCAAAACATCAATATGGTGAGGTTATCACCGTTCAAATGATAGATGGACCATATAGGTCCGTTCAAACATGCAACCAAGGCAAAACAATACGGTCCTCACAGGACCGTCATCAATTCATACGGCCAAAGGTGGGCCGTCACTCCTTAGGAAGACGGGAAGACAGACGGTGCATGGTAATCCGTCTAAGATGGGAACGGTTAAGGATAGCCCGTTTAAAACGGGGAACCTAAGAAACAGAACGGTTCGAGATAGGCCGCTCAACTGTTAAGCGGTCCGTGAGCAACCGTTCTTCAAATCAAGAATTGAACCTTGAGAATTTATTTAACTGAAACAAAATATGAAACTAAATGACTAACATAAATGAGATGGATGAATGCAGGGGAAGCATAGGACCCGTACCTCCTGGCTACAGGTCCGTGCAGTGTACCTTGCACTGCCGGACTTCCAGAGGGAGCGGTTGACTGCCATGGGGTTCGCCCCCTTCCTGAGTATTGAGGTGTGTCGCTTTGACGCAGCTTTGCTCTATGCCCTGCACGACCGCTGGGATCCAGTGAGTCGGACGTTCCTTTTTCCGTGGGGGCACATGGTCCCTACATTGGAGGACGTGGCTAGGCTTACTGGCCTACGCGTGCACGGGTCACCGGTCAGCGGGACTACTTTTCCTGACTACCGGGGGATGGCTCGGGAGTTGCTCGGCCTACAGTTGTGGCGCCCCGAGAGGCCGTCGACCCTCCTTCCCCGGGCTGCTCTCCAGGACAGCCTGGGTCTACGTCGAGCCGGCGTTGCAGTGGGCGAGCGACCAGAGGAGCACTTGGAGCGGCTCGTGGGGCTGGCGAGACCGAGGGTTGCTGCGGGACCGGGACCTGAGGCGGACAGAGTGCTGAGACGGTTCCTGATGCTGATGTTCGGACGGCTTCTCTTCTCCACTCGGGCGGACGTGATGAGCTGTCGCTTCCTCCCTTTCTTCCAGGAGCTCGAGCACGTAGGTGACTATGCTTGGGGAGCGGCGGTCCTCGCCTTCCTTTTTGACACTCTCAGTTCGATGGCACGTCGGACGATGCTCGGGGGCTTCTCCCCTTTACTCCAGGTGCGACTCTCTTCTCTAGTCTTAATTATGCAACCCTACATGCTTGCTGAATGTTGACATGACCTTGTGGTACAGGTGTGGGCCTACATGCGCCTACGTGGGTTGGGCAGAGGCGAGGAGACCCGCCCTGGGCTCCTGTCGATCGCACGGAGGTGGACAGCCCCCCGGGAAATGATGGCCTTGAGGAGGCAGGTCCGGGAGCTGCAGGATGACCTGGACACTCTACCGTACACCTCGGTATGCTTCTAAACTCAGACTCTTTAATTACATGCTATTCTTTCATGATTATGATGCTGATGCAGTTTCCTATTCCTTGCAGGTACGGTGGACTCCTTACACGGAGGAGAGCCCGGAGGGCCAGCCGTGGGTGACCGAGGCCTTGGCCTTCTCTGGCCGGGACGTGTGGCTTCATTGCATGAATGTGGTGGAGCCACTGTACTTCAGGTTGGTGATGAGGACCATCGGGGTCTATCAGCCGGCCGTAGAGTTCCCTGCGCCTGAGAAGGCAGGGGAGCGGGTGACGAGGACGACCCGGGGACTCCGCGAGGCGTTTGATTGGACTGCAAGGAACGCCGGGCAGGTTGCTGACTGGGCTGCGCGAGGGCGAGTGGTGACCGCTCGGGCAGAGAGCGACAACGCGTACTACACTGCGTACGCACGACACTACCGGGACCAGGTGTTCCGAGGCGCCCACCGACCGGTACGACTTCTAAACTTAAACTTTGTCTATTATGCTTATGAATGATGCACTGACACAAGGACTCTTAAATGTAGGTCGACCCTGCAGGACGAGTGGCAGAGTTGCAGGGGCTCCTGCACTCCACCATCCGGGAGAGAGACGAGGCCCGGCAGGCCCTGGCCCTACTGGTGAGTTTTCTAAACCTTAGACTCTTTAAATTATGCAGTTCTATATGATTATGATTATGCCTATGACTGATCTGGAGTATTTGGATGCAGCGCGCCGAGGGTGCTCAGAGGGCGGGACCAGATGCTCCTTCTTCCTCCTCCGTCCAGACTCCAGCAGATCGAGCCGATCGGGATGCGGACTTCACTCGGATGGTAGAGCGGGCCAAGGCGGCCGAGGTGGCACTCGTGGAGAGGGTAGGCAACTCTAAACTTCCCCTTTTACTTATTTATGCTCATGAAATGTATGAAAATGTGACCAACTGACAATGATGTGTGAATGCAGACGTCCGAGCTGTCCCGCCTGCGGGCGGAGTTGGAGCAGAGCCGAGTAGCGGCTAGGGAGGAGGCAGCCCGTGTGCGGGAGGAGGTTGCGCTGAGCCAGCCAGCGGGCACGGTGGAGATGGCACTCCTTCGGCATGAGCTAGAGCGACTCCGGGCGGATGCGGCGGAGTTGGTGCGAGTTCGAGAGGAGCGGGATCGTGCTCTGATTGAGATGTCCGGGCTGAACGGAGAGTTGCGGGTTTTTAGAGAGATGAGCCGGCGATCGCGCAGCGGGACTCCGAGTGGCAGTCACGGCACTCACGGCTCCATGAGGAGTTTCTTCACGGGTTCCTCCGGCCAGCGGAGGAACGAGGAGGATGAGCGGCGCCGATGACGTCAGCGTGACGAGGCGACCTCAGCGATGCCTCCTCCAAAGAGGCATGAGGGTGAGGGGGACAGCGACGGGGGCCAGGGAGAGGGGGCTGCTTGACTTGTTGTACTGGGCCCGTCTTTTGTACATGGTGTGACATGATAGTGATGTGCCTATTCTTTTTTTTCGCTTGCTTTGTGGATGAATGTATGTATGCATGCATGAGTGGATGAAATGAGTTTGAGGAGTGTGCCTAGCCCGAGAGAGATGAGTGACGCACACGTCGACTTGAGTGAGATGAGTGACGCACACGCCGACCTGAGTGAGATGAGTGACGCCCGCGCCGACCTGAGTGAGATGAGTGATGCACACGCCGACTTGAGTGAGATGAGTGACGCTCACGCCGACCTGAGTGAGATGAGTGACGCCCACGCCGACCTGAGTGAGATGAGTGACGCCCACGCCGACCTGAGTGAGATGAGTGCCGCAGGGTGATTGGGGGCAGAGCATATGGGCGGTTCTTCCAAAGCCGTTCATGGGGACGAGCGGTTCTCCAAAGACCGCGTCAATTGAGTTGGAACGGTTCAATATAAACCGTAATAACAGTTGAGCGGCATATTGTAGGCCGCATAAGATGCTGGACTCAGACTTTCTTAGAGATATGAAAGGTTGATGATGGGTCGTACATTCATATGGACGGTCTATCGTAAGACCGTCCAAGTGGACCTCCTATTTGCTCGAACGGGGACTCCCTGGAGAGTCCCCAACCGGTGCGTAGGATGATTTGTGCTTATCACAACCCTATCTTAGCCCGCCCTAGACTTATCCGAGCCTAATCCCAAGAGGTTTAGGCTTCCTAATGGACCCTATAAATAGTAGGGGGGCCTGGACCCTCAACCCACACATCCTTCATATCCCCAGGCTTAAAACCTTTTGATTCCTATCACCCGATCATCATGAAGAGGGCCTTTGATGGAAGTTCCGCGGAGGGAGTGCCCTTTGAAGGGCCGAGACCAGCTAGAAAGGAGCGGGAGGTGATCCAACGGCTAAGCTTGATTCCTCGTCATCTCAGCGCCTCCCCTACGAGAGAGGTAAGTTAGATCAGAATATATGTAATTTCTCTCAATTTCCCTTATATTTCCTTACATCCTTAGCCTTTTCCTCTTCTCAGCTTCTCCCCGGCCCGAGACGCTTTTCTAGTTTAAAGTGGGTGGCTCCCATGGTCCGTGCATTGCCCCTCGGGGTGACTCACCTTCTCAAATCCTGGCACCTACACTCCCTCTTAGTTCTAGGTCAGAATTACCCTAAACTTTCCTTAGACTGGCATAGTATCTCTGCTCTGATGGAGATTTGGCACCCTCAGACCCACACTTTCTTCTTCCCATCTTTTGAGGCCACCATCCTGTTAGAGGAGGTAGAGACATACTTCGGGCTCCCTAGGTCCAAGGTGGGGGAGGAAGACTTGATATGCCATACCGTTGCCCCTATAGATCCAAAACTCATCCTAGGGGGATTTATACCTGATAGCGGAGATGTTCGCGCCTGTGTAGGTCCTCGTCACGTTCACCTCCTTCCTCTGAGCCAGTGGGTAGTGGAGCATTGCCGGAATAAGTGCGGGTGGGTTGAAGCCATAGCCAAAGCTGCGTCCATCTGCCTATGCGGGGCCATCCTTTTCCCTTCAGCCGACCATGTCCTAGAGATCCCCTTACTCAGCACCATTAGCGGCCTTTGGCGGGGACTTTCCATCTCTCAGGCTATCTAGCTTATTTGTACGAGGGTCTTACTTCAGCAGCCTTAGGAGGTCCTCTTTTGGTTCGATGATCCTATTGGAGTGCTGGATGGGAGTTAGGATGAAGTTTACCCTGAGGGAGGACATCACTTCAGTTAGCAGGATCTTTGGGAGCCATCCCCTCTACTTTATAGGAGGCGCCTTCAGGTTTTCTCACAGGTTGAGTGCAGGACGGCTGAGCTGAAGACCAGGGACGAGTGGCGCCCGTACATCAACAGGCTGCCCCTGGACAGGTTTGTGATGCGCCCGGACTTCCTCCACGACACCACCATCATGCTACCGAGGAGAGCCGGCTTGGACTTGAGGCTCGTGAGCGACACTGCCTTAGCGATGTACAGCCCACACAGATGCTACTGCAGATTGGACTACCCCGGACGGTGCTACCTACGCTACCCCACCTTCCCATGCTACAGGCACGGAGGATCGGGACAGAGGAGGACGAGCAGGCGGTCAGGAGTGCGCTGATCATGTGGGAGGTGAGTAGGGTGCGTACCCTACCAGCAGAGGTCGAGGAGGCTCCAGAGACTCGACAGGCTTATCTTAGGGAGCTGAGAGAGATACGTCCTCGCGGGGATGCCCAGCGGCGGACTGAGTGATTTTCTCTTGTTTTTATGATGACATGGGATGAGATTTTATCGGACAGCTTGACATATGAAATGAATAAGATTTGATGAGATTGAGTTTGAGCTTAGTGATTCGACGTGATGTGATTGCATAGGCCAAAACGAGGATCGAATATTCACGTGGTCTCGAGCCAACTGCCCTTCCAACCTGCCCCTGTACACATGCAAACATGAAACAGATTAAATCTATTTTAGGCTTGGCCCCTTGCCTATAGCAAGTTAGGAGATGACCCTTTCTTGATTTTTTGGTCAAGGGGTTGAGCCTTATCAAATAGGCGAATATCAAATGTGAGAAATGCAGATGAATGCAAGAGGTATTTGCTTTTTGGAATATTTGATTTTTTTGTTGGATTTTGAAAATATTCGATCTTTTTTGGGTTTTGAAATGTTCGATTTTTTTTTGGGTTTTGAAATATTCATTTTTTTTGGTTTTGAAATATTTGATTTTTTGGGTTTTGAAATATTTGATTTTTTTGGGTTTTGAAATATTCGATTTTTTTTGGGTTTTGAAATATTGATTTTTTTGGGTTTTGAAATATTCGATTTTTTTGGGTTTTGAAACCAGCTCGGGTCTCAACAGCAGGGACCTTCTCGTCTTGCTATGGACTTCCAAGGCTCAGCGCGTGCAGGAAGGGGGACCGCCCATGATCGGAGTCAACTTTGCTCAACGGTGCTTCTGCTGAGGCCATACCCGGGATGGGATTCATTCCTTGGGAAAGTAAAAAAGATTGAGTAGGAAAGCTGACGATAGGTGTAGAGGTTTTTAGGGCTTGAGTTCTTTCCCAGGACACCCCCCTCTTTCAAGAATCCGGTCTGTTGCGCCGGGGCTTTGTATCCGTTATCGAACCTTCACCCGCTCTAGGCACGCATGCGACCGGGCTCATAACGTCCCGCGGGGAAACTGTACTGCCACTCTTGCCATGCCTAGTTGCATCCTTTGGGGATTCGGAGAGCTTCGAGCTTTGTGCTTTCGGCTTTACTTTTGATTTTGCCCCTTTTCTTTCTTCCTTTTTTTTCTTGCTTTCCTTTTCTTTCTTTTTGCGGAGTGAGGTCTTAACGGATTGCCCCTATTTGAGACCTCTTTTAATGGGGGGATCGGGTCGGTTCTCGCCCCCTTATTCACCACTTGCCCCTATCTTCAACCGAGAGAGAGGAAATACAAGGATCTCCACCTTCCCCGAGCATGGCCAAAGGAGAAACGGTGTCGGGTAGCATGAGGGAATGCCGAGCCACGGGGTCGTGTAGTGTGTGAGATGCTGACCTAGGTCCTCCTTTCGCAATTTGGTGGGGGTATGCCCTGCCATCGAGCTGTTCATTGGTTTTATTTTTATGGATAAAACGCTTTAAGTACAGCCCATTCCACGGGTTTGGCAGTTCCTCTCCCTCCGCGTTAATTAGACGATACGCATTGCCCGGATAGGCTTCTTTGATTACGAAGGGCCCTTCCCAGTTGGGTTGCAGCTTAGACCTGGGGCCTGCTGACCTGGTGAATTTGCATTTCAAGACCATATTACCCACTTGAAATTTCCTTTCGATGACCTTCTTTTGAAAATATCGTGAGACGCGCTTTTGATATACTGAAACATGATTGGCCGCATTCAACCTCTTCTCGTCTAAGAGTTCCAGCTTGACTAGCAACGCCTCTCGACGTTCGTCAAGATTAAGTTCCTTATCCAGCTGCACCCTTAGGGAAGGGATCAGAATTTCATACGGGAGCACCGCTTCCATTCCATAAGTGAGGGCAAAGGGAGTCTGCCCTGTGGGAGTGCGGACGGAGGTGCGATAAGCCCATAGAGCTTCTATCAATTTGTCGGCCCAATCAGCAAATTTATGTGATTCGCATGTTTTCTTGATAATTTTAAGAAGGGTTTTATTCGTGGCCTCAGCCAGGCCATTACCTTGGGGGTAGTATGGTGATGAATGATGCAAAACTATATTGAATTTCTTACAGAGGTCCTGGAGTTCTTGTGAGACGAATTGAGGCCCATTGTCGGTGACGATATCGCTTGGCACCCCGAACCGCGAGATAATGTTCTTCATGATGAAGCGGCATACTGTGGCGGCTTTGATTTCTGCATAAGCTTCAGCTTCAGCCCACTTGGTAAAGTACTCCGTAGCCGTCAGAATGAAGGATTTCTGTTTAACAGCAGAATTCGGATCACCGAGGGGTCCGATGATATCAAATGCCCACATAGAAAATGGCCAGGGGGCCGTAATAGGATGAAGAGAAGAGGCCGGAGCATGGATTTTGTCGGCATGGATTTGACACTGAAGACACCTACGGACATAGGTGGAGCAATCTTCTTCTAGAGTTGGCCAGTAATAGCCCTGCCTAAGAATCTTCTTTGCCAAGGCCTGTCTGTTCACATGCCCTCCACACTCGCTGGAGTGGGCTGCTTCCATAACTTTCCAAGCTTCTTCGTCATCTAGGCACCTCATTAGAACTCCATTCAGCGCCCGCCTATATAATTCACCTGCGATGATCGTGTATCTTGCGGCGACTCTTCTAATGGCTCTTCGCTGCTCAGCATTGGCCGTTTCCGAAAATGCACCATCCTTGCAGTATTGCTCGATCTCATAAAACCACGGCGGTTCTTCCTCTTCAATTATGATCTTCTCGAGCTCAGTTAGTGAAACTTCTTTTGTCTCCTCCCTTTCTATTTTCTTCTCTACAGACATTCTAAGATTGTCAAACCAGGGATCCTGAAGAGAAGGAACATCTAACCTTCGGACCACAATGGTCTCGGTGGCGCGACTTAGGGGAAGTGATAGGGAAGAGGCGAGCGACGCAAGGGCATCGGCCAAGATATTCTGAGAACGAGGAGTGTGAATATAGACGAGTTTCCTGAATTGCCTGGCCAAGAGCGTGACCAGATCCTGGTAGGGTTTGAGCTTAGGGTCGCGGGTGCGATAAGTCGACAAAACTTGCCGCAGCACCAGCTGAGAGTCTCCTATGATGTTAAGGTATCGCGCGCCCAAGATGTAGGCGTGCTTCAGACCGGCAAGGAGAGCCTCATACTCGGCTATATTGTTGGTGGCGGGAAATGAGAGTTGATATGCCACGGGGATAGTTACCCCTTCTGGAGTAAGGAGAACGGCGCCGACTCCACTGCCCTGGGAATTAAGAGCACCATCGAAATGAAGAGACCAGAAAGGAAGATGAGTGATCACCGCCAGGTGTTCATCGGGGAATTCATCCTGGATGGAATCGGTGCGAGGGATAGGAGAATGAGCCAAGTGCTCGGCAATAGCATATCCCTTGATTGCTTTCTGCACAATGAAGGTGATGTCGAACTGGGAAAGAAAGCTTTGCCAGCGAGCTAGCCGACTTGAAAGGACTGGCTTTTCCAACAGATAACGAATGGGGTCCATTCTAGAGATGAGCCTAACCTCATGGGCAAGAAAATAGTGTTTAAGCTTCTGTGCTACCCATACTAGTGCTGCACAGGTCTTCTCCATAGTAGTGTACTTGGATTCGGCGGGATTAAATAACCTTGAGAGATAGTACGCCGCCCTTTCCTTTCCTTCATCGTCTACCTGTGCCAGAACAGCCCCTAGGGAGTCCTCAATTACAGAAATGTACAGGATCAGGGGTTTCCCGGGGACAGGTGGTTGTAGAACCGGGGGATTAGAGAGGTAGACCTTGAGTTCCTCATAGGCCTTCTGACATTGTTCATTCCATTCAAATTTCGCGCCTGCCTTTAGTAATTCATAGAACGGGCGGCATCTTTGCGAATGCTGAGATATGAATCTCCTGATAAATTGCAAACGCCCGATCAAACCTCGAAGCTCAGTGATGTTCTTCGGTGGCGGCATTTCCATGACGGCCTTTGCCTTGTTTGGGTCGATCTGAATCCCCCGTTTACTAACTATAAACCCGAGCAATTTCCCTGATGCAACTCCGAACACACATTTCTTTGGATTCATCTTCAACTTGTATTCCCTAGCCCTTTGCAACACCTTGGCTAGAATGGCGGGGTGCTCTTCTTGTGACCTCGATTTGACTAAAATATCATCCACATAAGCTTCTAGATAAACGTGCATCATATCGTGGAAGATAGCCATCATCGCTCTTTGGTAGGTGGCACCTGCATTTTTCAACCCAAATGGCATAACGACGTAGCAGTACGTGCCCCAAGGTGTGGTGAACGAGGTCTTTTCTTGATCCTCCGGAGCCAGAAGGATTTGGTTATACCCTGAGTAACCATCCATGAAGGAGAGGGCTTCGTACCCAGCTGTATTATCGACCAAGACATCGATGTGAGGAAGAGGAAAATCATCTTTCGGACATGCCTTGTTTAAGTCCCTGGAGTCAATGCAGATTCGAATTTTACCATCCTTCTTCATTACCGGGACTATGTTCGCCACCCATTGTGGGTACAACACAACTCTAATGAACCTGGCCTTATGCAATTTATCGACTTCTTCCTTAATCCTCAAGGCCATCTGTGGGTGGAATCTCCTTGCTTTCTGTTTAACAGGCATTGCCCCTGGTTTGAGAATCAGCCTGTGTTCGACCAAGGCGGGCTCAAGGCCCGGTATGTCTTTGTAAGACCAGGCGAAAGAATCGCTGTACTCCCTCAAGACTTTGACAAGCTCCTCTTCGACTTGAGGAGGGAGATTAGCGGAAATAAGTATGAGCCTGGGGTCCTCTTCTGTTCCAAGGTTAATTTCCTTAGTGGATTCATCCACTGCTACGGAAGGCTCGTCGAACTTTTTCAAGCCTTTGGCATATAGGTCGGCAGTGTCATCCATTTCATCTTCCTCATCATCTACTGGGTCTTTCTCATTCACAATTTCATATACTCCTAATCCATCCTTGCTCCATACCTCATCAATTCCCTCATCATCTTCCAAGACAATCGCGGTCTCTAGTAATTCTGGACACCTTAACAGAGCATGACATCTTCCAACCAAATCTTGTAGAAACCTATCGGGAACGGTTTTGGGGGGGCGCGCTACGGCGGGTGCCGCAGACGTGGATGGGCTGACAGAACTCGAACTAGACTCTACCCTGACTGACTCGACCAACCTAGAAGACTCTGTACACTGTACATCCGATTTAGAGGAGAGAAACTCTACCGGAAGAGGAACAGGGGTCTCGTGCCCCTGGGGATCTGGGTAGAACATAGCGTAATCTTCCATGGAGACCTCCGTTTTGAAATTGGCATTTTTTTTGGAGGCTGGAGGTGATCACGCAGCAAGAGGAAGAAGACGGAGGAGGAGGAAGCTGCATGGGAAACAACTCTGGGAAGATGCAGTCAAAGAAAGGATCAGAAGACGAAAACCACATTTCATGGAGCTGAGCCCCAGGGGGAGGAGGAGTGAATAGGGTTGAGAGATCAATGGGCGGACAGCGCCCGCAAGCACATGGAACGAATAAAATTTTGGGTCTCTCCGCGAAGCACGGGTCGACCATGAGTAGAGGGGAACGAGGGACAGAATCCAATTGTTGAAACCAGGAAGCAAGACGGGACGGGGACATGGATTAAGTAGTGGTGGAGCTCCCTGTCTTCCGTGGCCCCTGGCGGGCCAATGGCATCGGAGGACGCTTTACCAGCTGCGTCTCCTTCTTCTTTGGTTCACTCTTTTTTTCATAAAACATCCTCGTAAAGCAATCAGAGAGGTCTCCCAAGTCATCGGCTAGCCCTTGCGGTGATGGTGGCGGATTAGTAACAACACAAGCTTTGTCTATCTTTTTTTCGAGGCCGGACGGCGAGGTCTTCAAGGTGCCGGGCTGCAACGGACCCTTCACAAAATGTTGCCGGTAATCCCAGGTCAACGACCCATAGTCCCCAAGCATCGACATGGAGGATTCATGATAACCGAGGCCCCGACGGCCCATCTTGCTTCCTTTGGGAATAGGGTTGGTTCGGCCCTGTAATTGTGCGCCGAGTCCTCGGCCGGGCTGATAGCCCAATTTTAGAATTAGGTGCCACCCTTTGGAGTCTCTCATTTTGGGCTTGACCTTCACATTGGTTGATACAGCGGTGGGCTTGCGTGACGCATATGCCCACGAATAGTTTAAGTCCATGACAGATAGAACAGGCCTGTTACTCGGCCACAGTGTGGGCAGAATCTTGGCGGCTATGGCGTCAACATTTTGAACCGTGGAAACACTCTTCACCTTGACCACTCGTCCTTGGAATGGGAACTTTAGACATTGATGGGCCGTCGAGGGGATGGCATTCAAACTATTCAACCACGGACGGCCCAGAATGGCTTTGAACATCGGGTCTATATCCAGCACATAAAATCCCACATCCATAACTAAGGGCCCTAGCTCGGCCTGCACAGTCACCACTCCGTGACAAGCACGTCTGGAGTTATCATAGGCTGCTATGGTAGTCGGCGTCGGCTTGAGCATGTCCTCTGATATATTGCAAGCACGAAGGGTACTCAATGGGCAGACATTTATTGACGCCCCCGTGTCTACAAGGGCGGATTCCACGGCTGTTTTGTTCAGAGAGATGGTAATACATAACGGCATCTGCCGTGCCTCGGGAGGAGCTAGCTCTGACTCAGCAAATGAAATAGAGGGCCCCTTTGTGATCGTGGCCAAGACCGAGGGCAGGCTATCCACTGCCACATCTTCGCTCACCATAACTTTCTGTAGGAAGGTCTTCAGGGCATCCTGGTGGAGTGGCGACCTCTTGATTAGTTCTAACACTGAGATTTTAGCCGGCAGCCGGTCTAAGTGCTGCAGTAAGTCATATCTTGTGCCCGGCACAGGGTCTATCTCTTCTGGCTCAACTGTAGGGGAGGAAACTGCAGGGTTTGGTGCAGACGCACCTGGAGAAGGAAAAATTCTCTGGAAAGGACGCCCGCTCCGAAGGGCGCATTGTGATGCTGGCACAGCCTGGACTGGACCCCCGCTTGGCCTGGTGGGGTAAGCGAATGGCGTGGAGATGGAGGTGAGGATGACTGAAGTGGGTTTAATAGGCCCTGGTGGAGGGGAAATGGGTGAAGGGTTAAGCTCAGGGGAAATGATGGGAGGTATGGCGGGTGGTGGTGAAAGGGCGGACGGAGCAGAGGGGAATGTAGCGGGCCTAAGAGGTGACGCGGAGGAAGTGACGAGTGGTGTAGCGGTCGGAATGGCGGGTCTAAGAATGGAGGGGATGGCAGGTGTGGGAGAGTAGTGGTGGTGGAAGGCCAAGAGACGGGCGGGGGTCTCATCATCAAACGTCCACCCAGCGTTGGGGGCTGGGCGCTGGACCATATTAACTTACGCTGGGGCCGGCGGCTGCTGTTGTTGCGGAGGAGCGGGTTGATGTACTGGCATGGGATTTTGATGGATCCCAAGGTCTTTCTGCTGCGGTTGAGGTTGCTGTTGCTGCTGGGGTTGCTGTAGCGGGGGTTGCTGAGGTGCTGCCTGCTGCTGCCTGGCTTGCTTTTGCCTCTGTTTAATATCCTCAATTAACTGGTGCATCTGGGCCCAATCAATCCTCTGGCCCTCATGCAAATCATACACCAGGTCCCTGAACTGGTAGCATCGTTCTATCGTGTGCCCGGGTTGCCGATGGAATATACAATATCGGGATTGGTCGGCAGCCGGATTCCAGTTCGGGCGTTCAGGAGGCAACTGAAGGTCACCGGTATACATTAGAGTAGAGAAAATATCTGGCAAGGTCTCCGGAAGAGGAGGGTAATGAGCCCTTTTTGGAGCTGGTCGTGCAGAGCCATAGGCAGTGGGTGGAGGAACATTATTGTACTGCGGGGGCCGCTGAGGCTGTTGGGGTGGCGGAGGTGCTTGTTGAGGGTATTGCGGGACTTGGAAGGTGGGCTGGGGAACATGCGGAGCGGCATACTGGGGGTTGCGCTGAGGTGGTGGGAAGCGGGGTGGCGCGGCTTGTTGGGGGAATTGAACGGCCTGGACTTGCTCATTAATTTGTACTCCCTCAGTGACGAGGCCTTGGGTTCTTTTGGTGGCTTTGGGCTTCTGGGCCTCGAATAAAGAATGGATGGAGGAGTCCTTGAATTGGGTTTGAATAAACCTAGCTCTGCTGTATAGCTGGTGCATGTTTGCGATATCATTCATTGCCAGAATATTTCTGAAAGTCGGTGTAGCATTGGAAATTAACAACTTCACTTTTTCCTCTTCCGGGATCTGCCCGGGCACATGTGAGGCCATCTGCCTCCAGCGGTCTGCATAGGTTTCGAAGTCTTCTTCCGGCTTCATCTTATCCGCCACTAGGTCAGTGAAAGAGTATTCGGGTCCAACCCGATCCTGAAATCTCTGTATAAACCTCTCCTTGACTGTCTTGAAGTTCTCGGCCTCCTCCATAGGCAAGGTGTAGAACCATTCCAGAGCGACCCCTTCCAGAGACCGACGGAACAAATAGGCCATCAAGCGATCGTCCTGCTGGAACTGTGCCGATTCGTACAAGAACTCCCGGACGTGGATGAACGGGTTGCCATTCCCATTGTATTTGCGGTACACGGGGAGTTCAGACTGAGAAGGAAAATGAATGTCCCTAAAGTTAGGGATAAGGACATCGGCAAGAGATTGCGGGCCGACCCGCTTATGGAGGAGATCAATTTGTTGCTGCATAGCAGCCCATTTGTCAAGGATTTCCCGTTCCCGGGAAGGAGGGGAAGGAGCAAGAGGAGTAATACCTGGATAGGTGGCCAAAGGATAAGCTGATGAAGGGGGCAACCCGTAAGAGGGATAATGGGATGAGGAAGGGCCCATATCCGCATGAGTCAACTGGGCCGCCCCTGACTGTAACCTAGCGAAGTCCGCCGGGACTATGGGGGCTTGAGGTGATGGAGAAATCGTGGTGTACGGATTAAGGTAAGGAACAGAGGGGAGGGGGGACTTTCCTTTATCAAGCAGTTGATGGACTGAGGTGGAAGCCTGGCCCATTTCCATATTGGGATGGCGAAAGGTCTGAGGGCGGACAGGAGTAAGGTCAATGGGAGCCACGGAGGTGGTCCCGACCACGGGGGATGTGGTGGCAACAACAATCGTGTCATGAGGCGGAATTGAGGCCGGGGCATCGCCCCCTTGCAAAGCTCATCTGATGAGATGGAGCTGGGTGGGGTCCAGCTGGGCCATCATATCGAGGATCATACTGGCTGAATTCTGATTGGGCGGGTTTGAAAGAGAGGGTCGGGGACCCTCACCAAGAACGGTCGGGAGCGAAGGGGCCGTCCCCTCTCCCCCCTGTAAATGGGTGACCCGAGGTGGGTCCTCAAGGAGACCACGAGGAAGGGAGTCCTCGTGGGCTGAAGAGAAGTCGTATGACGACATGGAAGAAGACGAATCGAACAAGGGGTTGGAGTAGGAATGGAAATAAGAGTCGACCCTAGGAGGTGATCGTGGGTGAAGAAGGCAACCCCACATACACCAAGACACCTAGGGCTAGAACCAACAACACCAATCAATCAGATCTACCAAGCAACTAAACGCATACAATGGAGAGAGATGAGAGTAGAATCACTCAGTAATGCAATCAAGTTCTTATAATGATGCTCGTCAATTCCTTATATCTTCTTCTTCAAGTTTTAGTGTATTAATGACAATATAAATCCGCTCAACCACTAGGCGCCTAACTAGGATAGGAAATGGTGAACTGTGTGACTCTATCAAGATCTCTCACTTGCGGATGCAACCCTAGACTGAGGTGGGTACGGTACAACCTGCCCGGCGTCCATGTGGGAGTCCACGGCTCACGGGGGCTTACGGAGGTCCTCGGCAAGGTCCCTAGTCGGCTCCAAGGAATATGGAGATGAGAGGAAACCCTACCTCGGTAGGAATGCAACTAATATGAGAAGGGGTCGATGCTCCTACACGCACCGGAGTGCATGCACAAACTAGCCTAGCAGCTATCAATCAATGAGCAGATATACACATGAGCAATGAAAAGCATGGTAATATAATGATGACAAGAGAGCAGGGGGGAAATCAATGAGTAGCACCAAGCATGGCAAACCCCATAGAATATGACAATCCAGGTATAACGTAAACACACTGTGGCACAAGATGAACGGCCCTTCCTCGGCCGCCCCAACAGTAGAACGGTGTACGTGAAACCGTCTAACCCACGGAGAGCACAGAACTGTAGCGTAATCACAGAACCTAAAAAAAATGAGAGAGCAACGGCAGGAGAATACCCGAAAGACGGTCACTAGTCAACCGTGTCACCTCATGAACGGTCCCCAATCAGCCGCCTACCGATGAAGCTGCCTCTGACTGCAGAGGATGGACGGTAGCGTATCAACCGCTCCCGCGTGTGGGCGGCCCAGGAAGAACCGCGTAGGCCCCCAGAGGACAGAAAACACATTCACCCTGCAAAACCACTCTACATAGAAAACTTGGACAACAAATAAGGAGGGTCAGCAACTCAAAGGCACGATGGGCATTGGTTGTCCCACCGTGATCGCCACAAAAGGGGGTGTAGATATATATTCCTCTCCTCTTCTCACTTGGTGGATGATAGGTTATGAATAGAGCAATAATATCGGGAATAACAAACAAAGCGCAGTGAGAGGATGGAGAAAAAATAGAGAGTGACCGTGATCGCCACCAAAGCCCAGCACGTGACCAGCGTACCGTACTTTGGAAAGGAAGGGGAGACACTCGCCTTGACGCAGCACTGGGAGGATGCGCGGTCAGTGCAGAACCGCCTTAAAGACACACGGCCCTACGATAGGCCGTCTAAGAGTGCTGCCGAACGCGCGGGAAGAAGAACTCCTGGAAGATGGGCTGCTTGAAGTGAACCGCAGAATGAAGAAGGGCGGTGCAGTGGATGCCGCTCATCGTCTTGAACGGGCCTAAAGGAACCGCGCACGCCCACCACGCCAAGAGTTGCAAAAGGGTTCACCTCCACCCTCTCCAGTCGGCCAGAGGGGATGGGCCTCGTGCTGATGAAGTGCTGACCTGCAAAACAATGTGGAGACACAGAAGAGACACCCAGATTAGGACTAAATGACGTAGTACGCGTTCATGTAAGAAGAATTAAGCATAAACAAATGGATAGGGGGATACCTGGGGGGTTTTAAACCCCTAGGATGACAAAAACGTAGGTGGGTGTATGCATGGGGAGAAAAACGAGGGAAACGCAGAGAGAGAACAACGCATGCAACAGATGATGAAGAAATCAGAGAAATGACACTATGACTCGACACACAGACTACTCCCTGAACCAGAGGCTCGTAAGGACATAGAGAGCCTCCCTCCTTGGTGCTAGGTCGTTTGGAAATGCGGCAGGGCTTCGCCATCGACCAAAATTCCCCCCTTTCCGACGTCCGACCGCTAGGTTCTATTTATAGAGCCTAGAAAGCCAGGCTCGAAATTGGGGTTTTTAGACATTTTTAGGCCGAATTGGCAAAAGAAAATTCGTAGATAATATCCTTATCTTCCATCCAGACGAAACGGCATCAAAAATGGCGGATTATCCACAGAGAAATCGTTAAAACAAATCAGGGATAAAACCATGCATGAAAGGATGAAAATCTGTTAAAAAACCTCCATCTAAGGGATGAACGGTCTAACGATAGACCGCTCACATCTTGAACGGTTATGTTCAGACCGTTCAACCTGTCGGTGGAAATGGAATTAAATCAGATAACTAGCCCAATTATCGCTCGAACAAACCGAAACGGCCGGCGTCGGACCCTGAGAGATGAACGGCGCCTTGGCGACTGCTCCAACGTAGAATGGTCTAATATAAGCCGTATTAAGCTTGTCGGTGATAATTCAAACATCTGGATAATTGTCTGAGGAGATTAATACGTGTAGGACTCTGAGATAGGGGCGGTTGGCATTCGCCCGTCCATTAGTTTGAACGGGCATGGTAGAGCCGCGCAAAAGCCTGTCGGTGAAATATTAAGAAAATCCTCAGAAAATAGCCAAAATGTATGAACGGTCTGGTATCAACCGCCCCAGTTTTGAACGGCTGATGTTGGACCGTTCATGATCTTGGGTACTTGACTTTTATAAAACAGTTCAATTAATCAAAGCCAAGGTCTGATAAGCCCTGAATTGATACGACCTTTACCAAGGAGGGAGGCTACCCATAAAATGGGCCCAGGACGTGCCACAAAAAATGGCCCAACAAATGATGGACAACTTAGGGCATCAATTAATGGGAGTAAGAGAAACGACTCAAATTATCGGTATAAAACGGGTGTCAATAGGTGGGACTCTCCCACCTTTCTTCTTTCTACTGAAGAGAAACCTGTGCCAGCCCTGAAGCCATGGTGCCCTTTTCCTCTCCTTACAGGAGAGGTAAAGGAGGGACACATTCCGCTATAGGGATAGTGCCCGATGACCGTCTTTGACCATCACTCTCTCTCTAGCAACCAGCAGTCCAGCAGCTATGGCGACCGTCACATATGGCCCCATCGTCATCGCCACCCATTCACGGGTGGGCTACTTGGCGACACCGATCACTTTCGGTGACTTCGCCCCCGTCATCGGATCGCCCTACTTACTAGGCGTTGTCCCCATGGCTGTCTTGCGGCCAATCCCAGTTCATGTTCCTGACCATGCGGTCAACTTATCGGGCGCCTCTCCAGCACCGGCGGCCCATCCGAGTACCCAACTCGGGGCCTCCACCACCGGTCCCGGCCAATCCCAGTTCGTCTCTTGCCCTAACAAGCATCAGCTCCCAGGTCCAGCTTCGGTCGATCTTTAGTGCGGGCCTTGCGCCCTGGACTTCGACTACCACCTCAGCAGTTCACTCGGGTTTCCAACCCCGAGTCCCAGCCATGCCTGCACCTGTTATGGGCTCCTTGCCCTGGGTTCATGGCACCTCTGCAGCTCACTCAGGTTTCCAACCCCGAGTCCCAGCCAAGCCTCCTCCCGACACGGGTTTCTTACCTCGGGTTCCAGGCTCCTCAGTGTCGCACTCGAGCCTCTCGTCTCAAGTCCTAGTTGAGCCAACACTCAGCACGAGTTCCCAACCCAGAGTTCGAGGCTCTCCAACATCCAGTTCGGGCGCACAACCCCAGATCCCAGCAAGGTCGGTCCCCAACGCGGACTCTCCGCCTTTGGCTCCTGACTTCCCAGCTCCACGACGGGGTCTATACCCCCATGATCCAGCAATGCCGACTCGCAGTACAGGCTTTCTGCCTCGGGATATGGCAATCTCAGCACCCAGCATGGGCCTTTGGCCCCTAATTCTAGCAGTGCTGGCACTTAACACAGGTTCACAACCTCGGGTCTTCGGCACCCCAGCATCTTCTACAACATTGGTTCTCAGTGCAAGAGCGTCGTCTAGAGCTCCGGCAACACTTCTCTCGGCCCAGGCAGAAGCCTACACTTGGGTTACTCAAATGTCAGCTCTCGGTATGGGCATCATGCCCTGAAGGCCAACCCCAATGCTTTTTGCCGACAGCTTTGCATTACTGGCAACGGTAGACCAGGTCTTCTTTGTCTACCATCTTGGAGCAAGGTCCTCTTCAGCTCCCCAGAAAAAGCGTTGCAGCGGCCGCAGAGGTAGGTGACCCGCTACAGCAACCAGCATTTCTGGCAAGACCATCCCTGTCGGCAACTTGAGGATTCATCTCAATAGAGGGGAACCAATTGTACCCCAAGATCAGACAGTGCCTACGATCCCCACTGCCAACCGCTTCATCCTTCTGCAACGAACGCGAGAGGACAAAGTGGAACTAAGAGAAGTTGGCGCCTCGGCAACCCACCAGGGGCATCTGCACCAGTCCAACACCCAAACTCCCAAGTCCAGTCGAAAGAATGGAAATAAGGGGGGACAACAACTTAGCCTGAGAAGAATCTAGGTTACCCCGAATAAGGCTCAAGATGTTCGAAGTGCACGTACCAAGAGATCCTTTTGAACACCCGGGCGCAGCATCGCTAAGGGCATCGTTGAATCCTCATCGGCATAGCCCGATGGCACCCAGCCACTCAACGTCTCTAGCCTAAATAAGCCAAAGCAAAGAAGGGCTCGTGCCAGGCCCCGCCAGTGTTGACATGTTTTCCCACCGTTCTCCTTCTTACCTTCTTCTTCTAAAATCAGAAAGATGCAAAGACAAGCAAAACGAAGGAAAGAAAGAAAGGGTGAAGTAGTGTGTGTGATCGTGATCGCCACCAAGACATGGGTACCGGGTGATACGATGTACCTTGGAAAGGGAGAAAGCACTCGCCCAAAGTTCAGCACTGACAGGTATACACAGCCCTGGAAGAACCGCTCAGTGGACGGGACGGTCTCTCCACAGACCGCTCATAGCACCGAAGAAGGAAGCAAGACGAAGACTGATCTGGCAATAGAAAGGTTTGAAAATAGCCGCTTACCGTATTTGAACGATTACTGGAGGACCGTTCTCAATTGCGGACAGACGTAAGACGACCATTCAAAGCGCCAGACTCCAAAGTTGTGGAACTTGATCCTCCACCCCTTCTGGTCGGCCAGAGGGGATGGACCTCGTGCTATGCTGATGCTGACCTGCAAAACAATGTGAAAGACAAACAAACTACACCCAAATTAGCCCTAAAACGTGTAGTAACTATAGAACGAAATGGAAAATCGACGTAATGACTTGGAAGGGGTGATACCTGGGAGGTTTTTAAACCCCTATAGGGCGTCAAAAACAAATGGGAGGGTGTGAAATGATGTGAAGTAATGCAAAAAAAATGTGGGAAGAAATGGGGAAAACAAGCATGCAATGAATGAACTAAAGACTAAACATCGTGACTAAAACTCAAATCAAATGACTACTCCCTTGAACCGGAGGCTTAGAAAGATGTAGAAAGCCTCCCTCCCTGGCTACGGTTCACTCAAAAGTTCGGCAGGGCTTCGTCGTCGACGTTGGATCTCCCGCTTTTTAAGCTTGGAATAGGGGTCCTATTTATAGAGCCCTAAAAGTCCAATCTCGAAATTGGATTTTCTAGTGGATATTAATCCGAGTTTTCAGAACAAAAATCGTGGATAACACTCTTATCTCCCACCCAAATCGAACGGCACCTCATTTGGTTGAGAAACCGCAGAGAAAATGGTGGGGGAAGGTGGAGGATTAACCACGGGCAGAGAGAGAAAATCTCAAACAATTCGCAAGTTTCGAGCATGTACACGGTCGCGCGATAGACCACCAAGACCATTACACGGTCCAATGCTAGACCGTCCAATGCTGTCGGTGATAAATAAATAAAAATGTGAAATTATCTAATTATCCACCGAACTGACCGGCTATCACGGCGTTGGACTCTTGAGGATAAAACGGTCTACTGCTAGACCACTCAGTGATCAGAACGGTCCAATGCTAGGCCGTTTACACATGTCGGTGATAAATCTAGAAAAATAGGATAAATAGATAATTATCTGAAAAATGAATCGGCTGTGGACTCTGGGCTCTAGACGGTCTGACGACTGGTCGTTCAATGTCTGTAAACGGTTGAAGCAGGACCGTGCAAAGGCTTGTCGGTGGAAATTCAAAAAATCAAACAAATATCCAATAAATCATTAAACGGTTCCAAGACGGCCGCCCAGTCCCTGAACGGGCAGTCGCGAGACCGCGTATATCCTAGACATTTGAAATTGATAAAATAGGATAAATGAGCCCGTTTAACCCAAAACCAAGCGAAATGAAAGCCCATTAAGCCCGAATCTGAGAGCAAACCTTGCCAGGGAGGGAGATACCCATAAAACAAGTCCAAAAGCGTGCCTAAAATAGCCAATGATTAATGGACAACTCGAGATATCAACAAATGGTGGTAAGAGGAATGACCCAACTCATAGGTAAAAAATGGGTGTCAACAGATGCCCCTCCTTAACGTCCTCTTTGTAGGGGAGTGAGCGGAGGTGAAGCGAAAGTGAAATGGAATATGGAGATGAAGCGAAAATGAAGCGGAGCGGACTGAAAAGCGGGCGTTAAGGCAAAAGACACCCGTTTCATTGCCAACGAGCGATAGGAATCTTTCAAAAAACTCCGAATCAAACACAAGGAATAATCGAACCAAAACGACACCAGTCTGGGGAAATTAACTAAACGAAAAGAAAAAACACATGATCAACCTCACGGGGGACACAATCCCTCGGGCTAATGAGGAGACCGGAATAAGCAGTAAAAAGTAAAGAAACAGACTAAAACTCCAGACAGGGACCTTCAGTCAATCAACCCAAGTGAACAGACCAGAGAAAACCTTCCAACCCTGAGTGGAATAGTTCCTTCTTACTCGAAATCATGAACGCACAATCATCCATCATAAATGAGACACTTTCAAACAAACCATGGGCCATGAATGTTCAAAAGATGCGTATGATGCATGTTGGGCTAAAATAAAAGAAATCATTAAAACAAAAGCAAAGAAAGCCATAAAATAGAAAATACTCGAGAATAATATTGTTAGACTGGGAGAATCAGAGTCAAGATACTATCTGTAACCACAGCGTGCGAGATAGAACCATCCTCTCCAAATTTTTCCAACCTAACGACCTATCCGATGAGTAAACATGCGAGCCTGGATCATCATTATTTTTGTTATAGGGGAACATCAGATCCTGGAACACGTAAATAACCAACTGGTTCTCGAGATAATATAGCATAATACCATATAGTAATGCAATAATGGATATAGGAATAGAAGATCATACCTAACTTACCTGTACAGGCGAAACGGCAAAGTGGAGCTACAAAGAATTCATGAACAAGATTTGCAATGTTTTATCATGAAATAATCATTGAAGCCAAAAAAATAAATCAGCCATTTAATCACATAATGCAGCAAAGTAGGGCTCACAAAGCAATCTCATTATTCAGCATATGAACGGTCTAACCGTAGACCGCGTTAGAAAGCAAACGGTCCAGTTTGGGCCACTCAAGAATTATCATTTTGAATGCGATTGTGAAAATACACGGCCCATTACAAGGCCGTTCAATAAATTGGACGGCCATCCCTTGGCCGTTCAAAGAAGCACACCGTTAGAGATTAAATGGTCACATGGGGACCGCCCAATCATCACACGGTCTATCGATAGACCGTGCAATCACTGGCGGTTTCAAAAAAATAAAACCCTTCTTCTTCCTCCTCCCTCCACACCGCAACCGATGGAGGAGGCAAACGAATGCCACCACCCCACTCCCTACACTCTCCACCCCTTCTCACTCTCACTCTCATCCCCTCTCCCCCTCGTTTCCCCTTTTATGCGCTTCAAACGCCAGGCATTAGAGCGACAGATGGCTCGAGAGGAGGCCCAAGCACCACCACTAGAGACGGCACCACCGCTGGAGACGGCTGTGGGAGTAAGAGGAGGTGAGCTCTGCGATGGCCCCACCATCGAAGAGACAGGAGGGAAGAGGAGATAGCGACATGCCAGAAGGAGAGGGACATGCATGATGTAGTTTGACAGGACTTTTGTACACATGGGGATATGATAGTGATATGTTATGTTTTTGGTTTGATTTTTGTTGTTTACGACTGAATGTATGAATGGATGCAAATGCTTGACTCTAACTAACTAACAATGACTCCTAACCCGACACGAGTGAGTGGGAGAGAGAAAGATGACATGAGTGAGTGAGTGTGAGGGATGTCACAAGTGAGTGCGAGAGAGACAACACGCGACACGGGTTTGAGAGAGAGACACCGAATAACGAGCGGGAGAAAGAGACGCCAAATATCGAGTGGGAGAGAGAGAGACGTCAAATAACGAGTGGGAGAGAGAAACGCCAAATAGCGAGTGGCATTGGTGCAAGGATGACAAAAAATGAAGCCTCAGATTTCTAAACAGTCATCCATAGGACCGCTCCAGTACCCTACACGGCCTTCCTTTAAACCGTTGAGAGCGATTCGGCCAGAACCCACAGATGCAACTAAACGGTCCACTATTGTCCGTTCAAAGGGTAGAACGGTTCAGATTTGACCGTGTGTAGAATAGAACGGCCTCTCTGAGACCGTGCAAATGCCAGGACTCGAACTGTGTAGAAGATTACAGCACGATCTCCATTAGACCGTGTATTAACCAGAGCGGTCTATCGGTAGGCCGCGTACACGTACGCCCCGAGAGTCCGTGTGGGACTCTCTTGGAGAGTCCTAACTCGAGGATAGGTGTCTCAAACCAACCCAAAACTCTATCTTAACCCGATCTAGGCTTACCCAACCTCAATTCTAGTGGGTTTAGGCCTCTAACCAAGCCCTATAAGTAAGAGGGGATTCCAAATTTTTTCTTTACACATCAACCCTCTTTCAAGCCTTGAAACCCTTCTCTACCTTCCTCAAAACACCATGAAGAGGGCCTTGGAAGGGAGCTCCATGGGTGAGGTGGCTTAACAAGGTCCAAAGCCGGCTAGAAAAGAGCACGGCATGCTACAACGGCTGACCGCCATCCCGGGGCATTTGAGCTCTAGCCCCATGAGAGAGGTAAGTTTTTGGTCATTCAATTCAATTTCCTTCAATTTTATACCATTTCCCTCAAGTAGCTTATCTCTTCCTCTCTTTTCTCTTCGCCCTTTCTTCATTTCAGCTTCTCCCTGGCCCGAGACAATACTCCACCTTGAAATGGATGGCTCCCATGATCCGCGAGTTACCCATATCCGTGACATCCATCCTTAGATCCTGGCACCTTCATCCTCTTCTAGTGTTAGCCAAGAACTACCCTAAGCTTTCCTTAGATTGGCATAGCATTTCGGCCTTGGTAGAGGTATGGCACCCCCAGACCCATACTTTCATGTTCCCATCTTTTGAGGCCACCATCCTTCTAGAGGAGGTGGAGACCTACTTGTCTTTCCCCAGGTCCAAGGTGGGTGAGGATTATCTAGTCTGTCACACTGTTGCCCCTGTGGATCTTGCCCTTATCTTAAGAGAGTTCATACCTAGCGCCAAGGACATTCGCACCATAGTAGGCCCTCACCAGATCCATCTACTACCTCTCAGCCAATGGGTGATAGCACATTGTAAAAATAAGTGTGGGTCGAATGAGGCCATAGCTAAGGCCGTTTCCATTTGTTTATGTGGGGCCATACTGTTCCCCTCTGCCGACCATGTCTTAGATGTTCCCATTCTTAGCACCGTCTACGGTCTGTGGCATAGTCTTTCCATCTCCCAGGCCATCCTTTCTTACTTATATGAGGGTCTTAGCTCAACTGCTCTAAGGGGTCTACTGTTGGGCTCTATGATCCTCCTAGAGTGCTGGATGGGTGTTATAACGAAGTTCATTCCTAGGGAGGATGTCACCTCAGTCAGTAGGATCTTCGGGAGCCATCCCTTGTTCTTCATTGGTGGTCCTTTCAGGTTCTCTCAGAAGGTGGAGTGTAGGATAGCAGATAAGAAGACGAGGGATGAGTGGCGCCTCTACATCAACACCTTGCCCCTAGACCGGTTCGTGATGCGCCCGTCTTTCCTCCACGGCACTACCCTCAGGCTTCGTGGGAGGCCTGGCTTGGACTTGAGGCTAGTGGGTGACACTGCTTTGGCGATGTATAGCCCACATCGGTGCTTCCTACAGATCGGACTACCCCGGACTACACTTCCAGCACTGCCCCATCTTTCTGCACTACAGGTGAGGAGGTTTGGGTCGGAGGAGGACGAGCAGCCGATCAGGAACGCCCTGATCATATGGGAGGTTAGTAGGCTGCTCACCCTACCGACGGAGGTGACAGAGCTCCAGGAGGCGTACTAGGCCTATGTGAGAGAGCTGATGAGATTAGGCCTCGCAGGGATGCCCGTCTGAGGATTGAGTGATTTTTTATTTTCATGATATTGAAATAGAGATTTATGCTTAGAAATGTTTGCATTTGATTGAATAAAATGGATGATTGGATTGATTTGAGCTTGGCCTTTCTTGCATGTGATTGAATGAGTTTGAGATAGGATCTGAAGGTGATCACGGCTCATCGAAGACCGCTCAGTCAAATAAGCGGTTGGAGTCTAACCGCTCCATGGAATTGAACGGCCTGATCTTGGCTACGTAGAAGATCAACAGCAGGGTTAAGAACAAAGACCTTCGGGGAGTGGAACGGCCTATAGATGGACTGTGGATAGAATAGAATGGCCACTCCTGCACCGTTCTGGTTTGTGAACGGTCTAGTAAGGACCGTTGATTCCTGAAAGTGCTAGAGATTGGAACGGTCTGAACAAAGCCGTGTGAAGTATGGAACGGTCTGATGTTGGTCGTTGGAAGGGATAAAACGGTCGCCAGAGGACCGTTCAGTGATAGAAATGCTGAACCCCGTCTTCAACCTGCCCCTGCGCACGCATAAACAAGGAAACATATTAAATCTATTTTAGGCTTAACCCCTTGCATGTAGCAAGTTTAAGAAATGACCAGTTCTTGATTTTTGGTCAAGGGGGTAAGCCTTATTGAATAGGCAAGTAACACAAAGGAACAATGAATGCAATGCATGCCATGAATGCAAATCATGATGATGAAAATATTTTTGTGGTTTTGAGGATATTTGATTTTTTTGGGTTTTGAAATATTTGATTTTTTTGGATTTTGAAATCTTCAATTTTTTTAGATTTTGAAATATTTAATTTTTTTTTGGGGATTTTAAAATATTTGATTTTTTGGATTTTGAAATATTTGATTTTTTAAGATTTTGAAATATTTGATTTTTTAGATTTTGAAATATTTGATTTCTTTGGATTTTGAAATATTTGATTTTTTTAGATTTTGAAGCTAGCTCAAACCTGACGACGGGAGACCTTCATATCTCATTAGGGGGCTTTCTAACGTGCGTGATGGGTGACCGCCCATGGCCGGGGTCCAATTCTACTTAACGGTGCCTCTACCGAGGCCATACCCAGAGTACGATCCAGTCCTTGGAAAATAAAAGAGAGTTTAATAGGGAGGCCGGCAATAGGTATAGGGGTTTTTAGGGCTTGAGTTCCTCCCACGACAGCCACTTTTCAAAGAATTTGGTCTGTTGCGCCAGGACTTTGTGTCCATCATCGAACCTTCATCCGCTCTAGGCATGCGTACGACCGGGCTCATGACGTCCCATGGGAAAACTGTACTGCCACTCTTGCCATACCTAGTTTCATTCTTTTGGGAGCTTTTAAACTTTTGAGCTTCGAGCTTTTGAATGAGCTTTTAGCTTTTGTCTTGATTTTGCCCCTTTTCTTTTATTTCTTTTCTTTCTTTTGCTTTTATGAATGCGGAATCAGGTCATAACGGACTGCCCCTATTTGAGACCTCTCTTTTATCTGGGTGTCTGGGTCAGTTCTCGTCCCCTTATTCACCACTTGCCCCTATTTTCAACCGAATGAGGAGAAAAATAAGGATTTTCACTTCCCCCTAAGCATGGCCAAGGGATAAACAGTGTTGCGCAAAAAGGAAAACCAAACCACGGGAGTCGTGTAGTGTGTGAATATTGAACGAGGGACCTTCCTTCATGATCAAGTAAAGGAACACCCCACCACCGGGCCGTTGCTGGCTTGACTCTATGGATAAAAACGTTTTAAATACAACCCATTCCACGGATTAGGCAATTCTTTTCCCTCCGCATTAACAAGACGATACGTGTTCCCAGGATAGATTTCTTTAACTACAAACGGCCCTTCACAATTGGGTTGCAGCTTAGACCTAGGACCTACTGATCTAACAAATTTACGTTTAAAAACCATGTTACCCACTTGAAATTTCCCTTCGATAACCTTCTTTTGAAAATGCCGCGAGACATGCTTTTGATAAACAGAGATGTGATTGGCCGTGTTAAACCTCTTCTCATCCAAGAGTTCCAGTTGGACTAGCAACGCCTCTCGACGTTCGTCGAGATTAAGTTCTTTGTCGAGCTGCACTCTTAGGGAAGGGATCAAGATCTCGTACGGGAGTACCGCCTCCATCCCATAGGTGAGAGCAAAAGGAGTTTGCCCCGTGGGAGTACGGATGAAGGTGCAATAAGCCCATAGAGCTTCTATCAATTTGTCGGCCCAATCAGCAAACTTATGTGACTCGCATGTTTTCTTAATAATTTTAAGAAGGGTTTTGTTTGTGGCCTCGGCTTGACCATTGCCTTGGGGGTAGTATGGTGATGAATGGTGCAATGAAATATTAAATTTCTTATAAGGGCCCAGGAGTTCTTGAGACACAAATTGAGGCCCGTTGTCGGTGACGATATCACTTGGCACTCCAAACCATGAAATGATATTCTTGAGAATGAAGCGGCATACTGTGGTAGCTTTGATTTCTGCATAAGCTTCAGCTTCCGCCCACTTGGTGAAGTACTCAGTAGCAGTCAGAATGAAAGATTTCTGTTTAACCTGGGAGTTCGGATCACCTAGTGGGCCTACAATATCAAAAGCCCACGTGGAGAATGGCCAAGGAGCAGAGAGAGGGTGGAGAGAGGAAGTAGGAGCATGGATTTTGTCGGCATGGAGTTGGCATTGAAGACACCTACGGACATAGGTGGAGCAGTCTTCTTCTAAGGTTGGCCAATAATAGCCCTGCCTAAGAATCTTCTTCGCCAAGGCCTGACCGTTAACGTGCCCTCCACACTCGCTCGCGTGAGCCGCTTCAACAACCTTCCAAGCCTCATCGTCATCTAAACACCTCATAAGAACTCCGTTGAGAGCTCGCCTATATAATTATCTTGCAAGAATAGTGTATCTAGAGACGACTCTCCTGATGGCCTTGCACTGCTCGGCATTGGCCATCTCTAGGAAGGACCCATCCTTACAATACTGCTCTACTTCATGGTACCACGGCAATTCCTCCTCTTCTATTGTCTCCTCAATCTCAGTCAAAGATACTTCCTTCAAATTCTCCCTTTCAACTTTCTTCTCTAGAGATTTTCTATGGTGGTCAAACCACGGATCCTGAAGGGAAGAAGCGTCTAACCACTGGACCACAATGGTCTCAGTGGCGCGATTGAGGGGGAAGGCAAGGGAGGAAGCAAGAGACGCTAATGCATCAGCGAGAATGTTCTGAGAACGAGGAGTGTGAATGTAGATGAGCTTACGGAACTGCCTAGCCAAGAGCGTGAGCAAATCTTGATAGGGTTTGAGCTTAGGGTCACGGGTGCGGTAAGTTGAAAGGACTTGACACATCACCAACTGAGAGTCTCCTACGATGTTTAGGTATCGCGCGCCCATGATGTAGGCGTGCTTCAGTCCGGCAAGGAGAGCCTCGTACTCGGCTATGTTGTTCGTGGCAGGAAAAGAGAGCTGGTAGGCGATGGGGATGGTTACTCCTTCCGGAGTGAGAAGAACAGTGCCGATTCCACGGCCCTGAGAATTGAGAGCACCGTCGAAGTGCAAGAACCAGAAGGGGAGATGAGTAAGTACAGCCAGGTGCTCATTAGGAAACTCGTCCTGGATTGAATCAGTGCGAGGGATAGGAGAATGAGAGAGATGTTCAGCAATCGTATATCCCTTGATCACTTTCTGAACGACGAAGGTGATATCAAATTGAGAATGAAAGCTCTGCTAGCGAGCTAATCTGCTAGAAAGAACAGGTTTTTCTAGAAGGTAACGGATTGGGTCCATTCTAGAGATCAACTTAATTTCATGGGCTAGGAAGTAGTGTTTGAGCTTCTGAGCTACCCATACTAACACTGCGCAGGTCTTCTCCATGGCAGTATACTTAGATTCAGCAGGGTTGAACAACCTAGAGAGATAGTATGCTCCCCTTTCTCTTCCTTCTCATCTACTTGCACCAGGACAGCTCCTAGGGAGTCATCAATAACGGAAATGTATAATATCAAGGGTTTCCCAGGGACAGGGGGTTGTAGAACCGGGGGATTAGATAGATAAACCTTAAGATCCTCGTAGGCCTTCTGACACTGTTCATTCCATTCAAATTCAGCCCCTGCCTTCAACAATTCATAGAACGGGCGGCATCTTTGCGAATGTTGGGATATGAATCTTTGAATAAATTGTAAATGCCCAATCAGACCTCTAAGTTCAGTGATATTCTTAGATGGTGGCATTTCCATAACGGCCTTTGCCTTGTTCGGATCAATCTGAATCCCCCGCTTGCTAACTATGAACCCTAGCAATTTCCCTGATGCAACTCCAAACACACATTTCTTTGGATTCATTTTCAGCTTATATTCCCTAGCCCTTTGTAACACCTTAGCTAAAATGGTGGGGTGTTCTTCCTTGGACCTCGACTTCACCAGGATATCATCCACATAGGCTTCCATATACACATGCATCATGTCGTGGAAGATAGCCATCATTGCCCGCTGATACGTGGCACCCGCATTCTTTAATCCGAACGGCATAATGACATAGCAGTATGTGCCCCAGGGAGTGGTGAATGAGATTTTCTCTTAGTCCTCGGGAGCAAGACGGATTTGATTATAGCCTGAATAGCCATCCATAAACGAGAGGGCTTCATACCCAGCCGTGTTGTCTACCAACACATCAATGTGAGGAAGCGGAAAATCATCTTTCGGACATGCCTTATTTAATTTCCTAAAATCGATACAAATCTGAATCTTTCCATCCTTTTTCATCACCGGGACTATATTTGCCACCCATTGAGGATATAACACAACTCTAATAAACTTGGCCTTATGTAATTTATCAACTTCTTCCTTTATCCTTAAGGCCATTTGAGGGTGGAATCTTCTTGACTTCTGTTTAACAGGTGTTGCCCCTGGTTTAAGGATAAGTCTATGTTCAACCAGAGTGGGGTCAAGACCCGGCATGTCCTCATAGGACCAGGCAAAAAAATCGCTATAGTCCCTTAAAATCTTGATTAGCTCCTCTTCAACCTGAGGGGGGAGATTAGCAGAAATGATTATGGGCCTAGGGTCCTCTTCAGTTCCAAGATTGATCTTTTTCGTGGGTTCATCCACTGCCGATGACGGTTCGTCAAATCTCTTTAAACCCTGTGCGTACAGATCGGTAGCGTCATCCACGTCGCTTTCCTCATCATCGACTGGGTCCTTCTCATCTATGATTTCATATACACCTAATCCGTCATTGCTCCACACCCCATCTACTTCCTCATCTTCCTCTAGGACAATGGCGGTCTCTACAAACTCAGGACACTTGAGAAGGGCATGACGTCTGTGAGCTCAATCTTGAAGAAATCTATTTGGAGCAGATTTAGAATGACGCATCACAGGGTGCGCCGTAGATGTGGATGGGCTGACATCACTAGAGCTAGACTCTATCCCAACTGACTCCACCAACTATACATCTAACCTAGAAGACAAGAAATTTATAGGGAAAGAAGCAGGGGCCTCATGCCCCTGGCAGGGAGACGGACAGAATATAGCGTAATCCTCCATTTTAAAATTGGCACATTTTTTTTGGAGATCGGAGGAAATCATGCAGCAAGAGAGGTCAGATAAGGAAGGAGGAGGAGGAAGTTGCATGGGAAATAGAGATGGGAAGAGACAATCGAAGAATGGGTCAGAAGAAGAAAACCATATTTCGTGAAGTTTGACAGTGGGGGAGGGAGGAGTAAACAGAGTTGAGAAATCAATCCGTGGGCAGCACCCACATGCACATGGCACAAACAGAATCTCAAATGGCCTTTCCGTATAGAACGGATTGAACATGATTGGCGGTGAACGGGGAATAAACCCCAATCGTTGAAACAAGGAGGCAAAGCGGGAAGGAGGCCAAGAAAAAGAAATGATGGAGCTCCCCTCTTCCCACGTCCTCTGGTGCACTAGCTCTGCCGGAGGGTGCTTCACAAGCTGCATCTCCGCTTTCTTGAAACAAACTTCTTCTTCATGAAATAACTTCTCAAAACAACTACAGAAATCTTTCATATCACCCACCAGCCCGTTCAGTGGCGGCGGTGGGTCAGCAACAGCACAAGTGGCATCATGGTTCTTATCAACACAGGACGACGGGCTCTTCAGAGTGCCAGGTTGCAACGGGCCTTTTACGAAATACTGGGGATAGTCCCACATCAGTGGCCCGGAGTCCCCCAGTATTGACAATGCAGACTCCCGATAGCCAAGGCCTCTTCGGCTCATCTTTCTGCCCCTAGGGACGGGCTTAGTCCGCCCCTACAATTGTGCACCGAGGCCCATGCCTGGCTGATAGCCTAGATTCAATATCATGTGCCATCCTTTCGAATCTCTAATCTTGGACTTGATTTTAACGTTAAATGGTGCAGTGGCGGGCTTGCGTGACGCATATGCCCAAGGAAAGTTCAAGTCCATCACAGACAAAACTGGCTTGTTACTTGGCCATAATGTAGGCAGGATTTTATCAGCAATAGCATCTACTGTCTGGATCGTGGAGATACACTTCACCTTGACTACCCGCCCCTGAAATGAGAATTTGAGGCACTGATGGGTGGTCGAGGGTACTGCATTCAAACTATCAATCCATGGACGACCCAGAATAGCCTTAAACATTGGGTCTATGTTCAGCACATAAAATTCCACGTCCATTTTTAAAGGCCCTAGCTCGGCCTGAACTGTCACAACCCCGTGGTAAGCTCTCCTGGAGTTATCATATGCCGCAATGGTTGTCGGTGTCGGCCTTAGCATGTCTTCAGATATATTGCAGGCACGCAACGTGCTCAAGGGACAAATATTAATGGAGGCTCCTGTGTCCACTAGAGCTGAATCGATGGCCACTTTGTTCAATGAAATTGTAATACATAGTGGCATCTGACGTGCTTCTGGGGATGCTAGCTCTGACTTAGAAAATGAAATAGATGGCCCCTTTATGACAGTGGCCAACACGGACGGCAAGCTGTCTACTGCCACGTCCTCGCTAACCATAACTTTATGTAAAAAAGCCCTCAGGGCATCTTGGTGTAGCGTGGACCTCTTGATTAACTCTAGGACTGATATTTTGGCTGGCATTCAATCTAGATGCTGCAAGAAATCATACTTAGTGCCTGGCAAGGGGTCAGTTTCTTCTGCTTCAACTGCTGAGGAAGGAATTGGGGGGTTGGGTACAGGTGCACCAGTAGAGGGGTAACTTATGTGGAATAAATGCACGCTCCGAAGGGTGCAGTTTCGTGCTGGCATGGCATCATATAGACTTTCGATTGGCCCGGTAGGGTGACTGGAAGGGATAAAAATGGGGGTGAGGATGGCGGAGGCTGGCCTGACGGGCCCTGACGGAGTGGTGATGGGAGAAGGGTTAAATGGAGGGGTGACGATGGCGGGTATGGCGGGTGATGGTGCAAGGATTTGCGGAATGGTGAGTAAGGTGGTGGGTGCGATAGGTGACCTGGAGGGAATAGGGGGTGGAGGAGTGGTCAAGGTGGTGGGCCGAAGAATAGAGGGAACAGAAGGTGTGGGGGAGTTGGTGTGGTGGATGGCCAAGAGATGAGCGGGAGTCTCATCGTCATAAGACCACCCAACATTAGGGGCTGGGCGGTGAACATCATTTACTTGAGCCGATGCCGGCGGCTGTTGTTGTGGAGCGGGTGGATGATCTGGCATGGGATTTTGGTGAATCCCGAGTTCAGGTGGTTGCTGCTACTGCTGAGGTTAAGGTTGGAGTTACTAAAATTGCTGTTGCTGTGGCACCGCCTGCTGTGGCCTTGCTTGTCTTCTCTTCTCTTTAATGTCTTCTATCAACTAATGCATCTGGGCCCAGTCAATCCTTTGCCCCTCATGCAAATCATATACTAAATCTCGAAACTGAAAGCATATGTCTATAGTGTGCCCGGGCTGCCGATGATATATGTAATATCTTGATTGATCGACGGTCGGGTCCCAGTTCTGACGTTCCGGAGGGAGCTGTATGTCACCAGTGTACATTAAGGCCGAAAATATGTCTGGCAAAGTTTCAGAAAGTTGGGGATAATGGGCTCTTTTCGGACCCGATCGAGCAGGCCCATAACCGGCAGGAGGAGGAACATTGTGGTATTGGGGTGGCTGTGGGGGCTGTTGTGGTGGTGGTGGTTGTTGTTGTGGCTGTTGGGGAGCTTGGAAAGGGGGTCGGGAAGCTTGTGGAGTTGATAACTGGGGGTTACGTGGACGTTGTTGGAAACGGGGTGGAGCGGACTGGTTTGGGAATTGAACAGCCTGCACCTGCTCATTAGTCTAAACTCCCTCAGTAACAGGGCCCCGGGATTTTCTTGTGGATTTGGATTTTTGGGCCTCAAATAGGGAATGGATGGGGGAGTCTTTGAATTGGGTCTGGATAAACTGGGCCCGACTGTACAACTGGTGCATGTTTGATATATCGTTCATTGCCAAAATATTCTGGAACGTAGGTGTTGCATTTGAAATCAACTATTTTACTTTTTCTTCTTCCGGGATCTGCCCGGGCACACGTAAGGCCATCTGCCTCCATCTATCTGCATAAGTGGAAAAATCTTCATCAGCCTTCATCTTCTCTGCTACCAAGTCAGTGAAGGAATACTCTGAGCCCACCCGGTCTTGGAATCTTGTTATGAATTTCTCTTTGACAATCTTGAAACTTTTTGCCTCCTCCAAAGGTAAAGTATAAAACCATTCTAACGCCACCCCATCTAATGACCGACAGAAGAGATAAGCCATGAGGCGATCATCATGTTGGAACTACGCTGACTCATATAGGAATTCCTTTATGTGAATGAACGGGTTGCCATTCCTGTCGTACTTACAGTATGGAGGGAGCTCCGACTGAGGTGGGAAGCGAATGTCCTAGAAATTAGGAATGGGGACATCAGCGAGAGACTGCAGGCCGACCCGCTTATGAAGGAGGTCAATTTGCTGTTGCATAGCATCCCATTTTTCGAGAAGTTCCCATTCCCGGGAAGGAGGAGACACAGCAGGAAGAACTGAACCAGTATACGGAGCTGATGAATAAACTGACGAAAGGGGAAGCCCATAAGATGGATAATGGGCCAGGGAAGGGCCCATATCCGCATGCGCCAACTGGGCGGCCCCTGGTTGTAGGCAGATGAAATCAGCTGGGGCCACAAGGGCCTGCGGCGCTGAAGAGACAGTGGTGTATGGATCAGAATAAGAACTCAAGGGGATCTGGGTCTTCCTCTTGTCGAGTGGCTGGTGGGCCGAGGTAGAGGCTTGGCCCGCCTCCATGCTAGGAAATCGGAGGGTCCGAGGATGGACAAGAGTGAGATCAATTGGCGCAGCAGAAGCAGCCCCTAAACCAATAATAGGAGATGAAGTGGCGGCTGCAAACACGCCATGAGAGGGAACTGAAGACGGGGCATCCGGCCCCTGCAGAGCTTGTCGGAGGGGATTGAGCTGGGTAGGATCTAATTGGGCCATCATGTGAAGAATCTGATTGGCCGAGTTCTGAGAGGATGAATCAGAAAGGGAGGGTTGAGCACCCTCAACAACAATGGTTGGGAGAGGATGGGCGGTCCCCTCTCTCCCCTGCACATGGGCGACCCTAGGGGGTCCTCCAGAAGTCCCTGAGGGAGAGAGTCCTCATGGGAGTGAGAGAAATTGTAAGAAGACATGGTGGGTGATGAGTCGAATAAAGGATTGAAATAGGAATAGAAATAAGAGCTGCCCCTAGGAGAAGATCCTGAGGGTGTGAAGCAACTGCACATGCAACACCCACCGACGCCAAAGAACAAACCTAAACGACCTTCTAAACAACCAAACAATCAATCAAATGCACATAGAAAGAGAGGAGAGAAGAGGCAATCAATTGACCAACCAAGTTTAATGATGCACGGTGAATTTTTAGATTATCTCCCTTTTAGAACCTTAGTGGATTAATTAGAATGATAGTTCTCTCAACCACAAAGGTGCCTAACAAGGGTAGAATGGGAAACTTGGTTGACTCTAAAGATAACTCTCTCTCACGGATGCAACCCTAGACTGGTGTGGTAAGGTACAACCTGTCCGGCATCCATGTGGGAATCTACGGCTCACGGGGTCTTACGGAGGTCCCGAGTAAGGTCACCTAGTCGGCTCCAAGGAATATGGAGACGAGAGGATCCCCTACCAAGGTAGGAATGCAACTACTATGGGAAAGTATGAATGAATCCTATGCGCACCAGAGTGCATGCAAGAATCTAGCCTAGATCTAGCAGACAATGATCAATCAAGTATGATAAGTATGACAATGATTATGCAAAATCAAATGATGCATGTGGTACGTTTTACTACTTTAGACTATACTTTCTGTTGGACTAGACTCTGTTGTAATAGTTGTTTATTTATTTCTGTTAATTGTTGAATTATCCTATTTTATTTCCTATTTTTTTGTACCTCCACACTCCTTTTAGCCCTTCCGAGCCCTCCCGGCTCGTGGGCGGCGGGCCATGATTGAATGGTATCGGGTTCTTCCCAGTATCCAGATCTTGGGTCGTCACAGCTGGTATCAGCACCCAAACAAGTATGAAATAATGTGAAATAATAACCGAGATGGTAATCACGGGTGCACTGTAGCATAAAAACACGGTCTAATGGGAGACCGCTTAGGGAGGTAGACGGTCCTAGCAGGACTGTGCAGTGACAGGGAGCTAAAAAGAATGGACTGAAACTGTGGAGACAGAAACGTACCTATCCGGATGGTCTATCCACCGACCGTGCCACCTGCAGAATGCCCCTAAGAAGACCATGAAGAATTAGTAAACCCACAAGTGCATGAAAGACGGTAACGTACCTGAGCCAGCAGAAAAGCACGGTCTATTGGGAGACCGTGGAGGCAAATGCACGGTCCGACGAGGACCGCTAAAGCTAACAGGCTCACACAGAAGTGAACACCTATGAAATGGAAATGAACGGCCTATAAGATGACTGCAGAAGCAGAGGAACGGCCAGAACCAGACCGTGCAGGCAATTACAGCGTGACAGGAAGGAAAGAGAGCACACCTGAGACTGGGTCAGAACGGTCTATCTTCCGATCGCGGGGAGACTTGAGCGGCCCTAGGAGAACCGCGTACACCTCCGAGGATAGGAACCCAGATAGATGAAATAGCAACCTGAAATCACTTAACAAAAACCTAACCAAGCACAGAAAAATGCAGATCAGCAGAACAATAACACGATGGGCACTAGGAGTCCCACCGTGATCGCCAAAAAATGGGCTGTTGACGTGTTTTCCCACCGTTCTCCTTCTTACTTTCTTCTTCTAAAATCAAAAAGATGCAAAGACAAGCAAAATGAAGGAAAGAAAGAAAGGGTGAAGAAGTGTGTGTGATCGTGATCGCCACCAAGACACGGGTACTAGGTGATACGATGTACCTTGGAAAGGGAGAAAGCACTTGCCCAAAGTTCAGCGCTGACAGGTATACACGGCCCTGGAAGAACCACTCAGTGGATGGGACGGTCTCTCGACAGACCGCTCATAGCACCAAAGAAGGAAGCGGGACGAAGACTGATCTGGCAACAGAACGATTCGAAAATAGCTGCTTACGGTATCTGAACGGTTCCTGGAGGACCGTTCTCAACTGCGGACGGACGTAAGATGACCGTTCAAAGCGCCACACTCTAAAGTTGTGGAACTTGATCCTCTACCCCTTCCAGCCAGCCAGAGGGGATGGGCCTCGTGCTATGCTGATGCTGACCTGCAAAACAATGTGAAAGACAAACAAACAACACCCAAATTAGCCCTAAAACGTGTAGTAACTATAGAACGAAATGGAAAATCGACGTAATGACTTGGAAGGGGCGATACCTGGGAGATTTTTAAACCCCTATAGGGCGTCAAAAACAAATGGGAGGGTGTGAAATGACGTGAAGTAATGCAAAAAAAAAACATGGGAAGAAATGGGAAAACAAGCATGCAATGAATGAACTAAAGACTAAACATTGTGACTAAAACTCAAATCAAATGACTACTCCCTTGAACCGGAGGCTTAGAAAGATGTAGAAAGCCTCCCTCCCTGGCTATAGTTCACTCAAAAGTTCGGCAGGGCTTCGCCGTCGACGTTGGATCTCCCCCTTTTTAAGCTTGGACTAGGGGTCCTATTTATAGTGCCCTAAAAGTCCAATCTCGAAATTGGATTTTACAGTGGATATTAATTCGAGTTTTCAAAACAAAAATCGTGGATAACACTCTTATCTCCCACCCAAATCGAACGGCACCTCATTTGGTTGAGAAACCGCAGATAAAATGGTGGAGGAAGGTGGAGGATTAACCACGGGTAGAGAGAGAAAATCTCAAATAATCCATAGGTTTCGAGCATGTACACGGTCGCGCGATAGACTGCCCAGACCATTACATGGTCCAATGCTAGACCGTCCAATGTTGTCGGTGATAAATAAATAAAAATGTGAAATTATCCATTTATCCACCGAACTGACCGGCTATCACGGCGTTGGACTCTTGAGGATAAAACGGTCTACTGCTAAACCACTCAGTGATCAGAACGGTCCAATGCTAGGCCGTTTACACATGTCGGTGATAAATCTAGAAAAAAAGGATAAATAGATAATTATCTAAAAAATGAATCGGCTGTGGACTCTGGGCTCTGGACGGTCTGACGACTGGCCGTTCAATGTTTGTAAACGGTTGAAGCAGGACGTGCAAAGGCTTGTCAGTGGAAATTTAGAAAATCAAACAAATATCCAATAAATCATTAAACGGTTCCAAGAGGGCCGCCCAGTCCCTGAACGGCCAGTCGCGAGACCACATATATCCTAGACATTTGAAATTGATAAAATGGGATAAATGAGCCCGTTTAACCCAAAACCAAGAGAAATGAAAGCCCATTAAGCCCGAATCTGAGAGCAAACCTTGCCAGGGAGGGAGATACCCATAAAACAAGTCCAAAAGTGTGCCTAAAAATAGCCCAATGAGTAATGGACAACTCGAGACATCAACAAATGGTGGTAAGAGGAATGACCCAACTCATAGGCAAAAAATGGGTGTCAACAGCCAGCATCCAGCCTCAAGCTCTTCTCAAGTCAACTCCGGTCTCACAACAGAGGATCCACCTCAAAGGACCTCAGTCTTTGATAGACTGGGGGCACCAGTCTGCTCCGAGAAGCATTCCTGAAAGAAGTGGATGGTTTGACTGATCAATGACGTGATTTAGGTGTTTGCATGTTACGTCACCGGCCACCAACCTGAGACCCAGTTTGACGACCTGAACCCGCCTCTGGCCCAGCTCAGGAGGCCTCATCCCCAAAACCAACCCCTGGTG
Organism: Amorphophallus konjac; assembly: GCA_022559845.1. Taxonomy (NCBI): domain Eukaryota; kingdom Viridiplantae; phylum Streptophyta; class Magnoliopsida; order Alismatales; family Araceae; genus Amorphophallus; species Amorphophallus konjac. The sequence continues at coordinate 118,348,148 of CM040129.1, read as the reverse complement.
CCGCCAGGTCATATCGGCACTTCTGCCTGACCACAGGCGTCGGAACATATTGAAGAGGTTCCAATCAAGGACTGTGGCACTCCTGCTAACGCGGATCCAGTCAATAATGATCTATCGAGGAATGAGGTTCAAGAGGTGACTCTCGAGACTCTCATAAGGGAGAACCAACACTTAAAGACCCTCCTGCAAGACCTTCTTCAGGAGCGGGACCTTCACCCTCAACAACCTACTAGGCCTCCTGCCGAAGCACCGGCACTACCAGTTGGGCACAATGGTATCAACGCCTCAGCAACAGCTGCTAGAACCTCGATAGCAGCAGGGTTCGGCACGCCCCCAGTGGAAGCTCATCCACGAGCATCTAATACGCCAGTGCCAGGAAACCTCATGGCACAACGACAGATGATCGAGTGGATCGTCGAGACAAAGCTCGCCCAGTATGGGGAAGGGGTCACCACTATAGACCTCTACAGAGTACCATACCCACTACATCACCAGTTGAAAAAGCTTCCCCCGGAGTATGCCAAGCCCCCGAAGCTACAGAAGTTCGACGGGCAAGGATCTCCACAAGAGCACTTGGCCTACTACATCACGGCCATGGGCGAACTAGCATTGGATGAGTCATACCTTCTCCGCTACTTCGCCACCTCGCTCACGGGAACGGCCTTCCAATGGTATTCTTGCCTGAAGCCCAACACTATGGTCGACTTGGCAGATCTCCTGAAGAAATTCCTCGACCGTTTCCACATGGTCGAGCGCAAGATCTCCCTGGCAGAGCTTTGCTCTCTCTGGCAAAAGAAGGGCGAGAGTGTCCTGGACTTCATCAAAGGATGGCGAGACCTCAGCGTGAGGTGCATCAATCCGCAAGTCCAAGAGGAGGCCATTACCATATGCCGCAAAGGCTTGGCACTCGAGGTCAGCGAAAAGATTCTCAGCACCAATATTAAAGGCTTCGACCAGCTCAATTTAGCAGTCACTGAGATAGAGATGTTCTTCACCAATAACCCGGGCTATACTTCAGCCAAGGGTAAATAGGCGCGAGAATGCCAACCCGGTAAGGAGGTGAACACCATTGAGTTCAACCCCACCACCAAAGCCAGCAAGGAAGGCAAGTCAAGTGGTTTCGTCAAAAAGTCATAGGACAAACCAGCCGCTCCTTCCTTCTCAGAGCGTATGAAGACGCCAATCTCCTTCAAGAAGGAACATACGAAGATGCTCTTTGACCTTTGCATGGCCCAGAAGATTATCGAGCTGCCTAAAGCTCGCAAGCCAGAGGATGTCTAGAAAGCTGATGACCCTAGCTATTGCCCATATCATCGCATGTTAGGTCATCCACTTGAGGATTGCTATGTCTTCAAGACTCATGCACAGAAGCTAATCCGAGACGGCCTCATCAAGATGAAGAGTGGTCTCGTCGATCCCCCGCAGCCACATGCGTGGTCCAAACCCGCAAAGACAGCATGTGTGATTCACTATTCAGCTAATGTGATTCACATGATGGCCGCGTTCTCTCTCTCTGACTCTGAAGCAGAGGAGCCCGACACCAACCAAGGCGAGCACTCACTATGGTATATGGGGTGGAGACCTTGGCATGACCGCACACCTCTTTCCTTTCCAAGAGAAAGGACCAGGTGGCTCTTTGATATCCTCGTTCAGAAAGGGCAGATCATGGCACGTGAGCCACCAATAGACTACACTCAATGAGACTTCAGCCACCCCCAGTATTTCCCTTTCCATGCCAGAATCTGCCACGCGATCGAATCCTGCGAGGAAGTTCAGTACTTAATCCAGGAGCAGATCCAGTGGGAGCAAATTGATGCTGAGGGGAACTCTATGGTGAATATGAGGCTCCGAGAAGCCGTTGCGAAAACCTTGGGCATTGCCAGAAATGCAACAGATCAACCAGATCCTCCTCGAGCAAATGGGCACTAGTTGCCTTATCGAGATGTCCCGGAGTGGCTCGAGTTTCGAGCTGACAACCGAGAAGCTCTTGAGCGACTGCAAAGCCGTAGGAGGCAGGATAACAACCATGGGACTGAGCCAAGTAATTTCTCGATCAATGTCATCCACCCTCCTGCCACCTCATCTCTTCCAGATACCTAGACGCCGAGTACCAGTCAGTTGGCTCCTGCTACTTTGGCCTCGCATTGGCGGCCCTGGCAAGAGTTGGAGTCTCTTCCCTTCTCCAAGGAGGATACTGCCAGGATCTTCGAGTTCTTCTTGGCCGAGAGGACGTCCTGGTAAGCGAGACGACGATGGGCGTCCCAAGCTCCTCTCGCTACTCCCCTGCCCCGACTCCACCGTCTATACCGAAAGATAGGAAGGGGAATCAAAAATTGGACGGAGCCTTGGCACAACCGTGTCGTGTCTCTCCATCCAGCATGCCTTCGGGTTCCCTCCATATACCATGCAGCCTAGCTCAGATCATGAAGAAGACATCTGCGGGGTCTTCAGCGACTCTAGCAAGCCAGTTGGACCCTTCACAGCCAGGCCCGATTAACACGCATGGTCAGGGTAACCGCCAGGAGCGGTGGTGCCCGACTGCGACTCCAGTTACCATATGATGTCGCTCCAAGATGGATAGCAAACGCAAAGCTAAGGAGCAAGACTCCAAGCGAGTCCCCTAGTCCACATCCCAACAAAGAACTTCGCCACCACGGGTAAGGCATCAAACGGTGCATACATCTTTGGACGCCATCCCCAGCATCCCATCATACCAGGAGCTACCACCTGAGGTCATCGAACATGCAATTAATGCTACCTTCCAAATACAACAAGCGGAAGGTGCCTGGATTGAAATACGGGTAAAGAAAAGCCATCGACCTCCCTCTGCCAAGACACCAGCTCGGAGGTATCCTCATGGGGATTTGTCAACTCCGACTTCAGCACCTCTCCCTCCTACTCCCCTAGAGGCGGTCATAGCCAAAAGACAGGAGAGATATAGGAGGAAAAACCTCAAAAGACGGCTCAAGAAGCAAGTTGAACAAGCAGCTGCACTACAATCGTCAGCTGGGCTAATGCCTCTCCAAAGGCTACAACGGCTCATTAACGACCCGGAGGAATACATTCCTCCTCATCCCTCTGGCGCACTCCCACTCGATAGCTACATCCCGTACGAAGAGATGCAAAAGCGAGCTCGCCTTAGAAGCTGGGTTCAGGAGATGATCTAGAAGGTCAAGAACGGTGAGAGACTCCTCATTCCCGAAGAACTCTCCTTGTTCTACCAAGATAAGGCGATCACCACAGAGCAACTGGAAGAAATGCTCCGAGGCTGCACTTGTAACATGGTGGCCATCCCACCTCCTGACAACATCAACACCTCTCGGCGAGGCAAGCCAGTAGCCTCCTGAACGAGACAAAGAACTACCACCCCTCTAGGGCTACAACAAACTTCTGAAAATGTTGGCCGCAGTCGAGGCCATGGTCGCGGACGTGGCCGAGGTCGTGGGAGGATCCCCGAGCTACCTCTCCACTTGTCCACCTTCAACCTGGAGCAAATCATCCTCTTTCGAGGGGAAGAGCCTACCCCCATCCCAGAGGTCGAGATTCGGAACAGCCCCTGCATCTTCGATCCCTCCGGCATGAAGGAGATCTCCACCAGTGCTCTAGTCCTTTCTCTAGCATAGGTCATTTTCGAAGATAAAGCAGGTCCATTTGGCAAGGATGATCCAGCTCGCCAGTCACCTCCAGAAGAGCCATCCTTGGCACCTCTATTCCAGGAATCAACATGTGATCAGGGCTAGTCCGATCCCAATGGCAAAGGCAAGGCGGTGCAACTCCCTAATGAGGAGCAGCGCTATAGCTCGCACAAGACCCAACCAGACATACTACCCTCATTGGAGGATGCTCGTGCTCGAGCCGATCAGAAAGTCCTTCACCAGATGAAGTGGTTTCCTGCCAACATCAGCATTTGGGAAGCCATTGCTTGGAGTAAAGAGTTGAGATAAGCTCTTATCAAAATACTCCAAGAACCGGAAGCTTATGAAGCACATGCTACAGAAATAAAGGCAGCAACCTATGAAGCCTTCACAGCCACCGTCACATTCACGGAAAAGGACATGCTACTATCATTTCAGTGTCACAACTGCCCTCTCTACATGCGGGGGAAAATCAATGGGAATGAGACGAATCGGATCCTAATAGACGTCGGCGTTGCTGTCAACATCATGCCACTGAAAACTTTCAAGACCCTGTATTTGACTCCATACCTTCAGAAGGTTCAAACGGTCAAGATATCCAGGTTCAACCAGGATACTGAGGACATCCTCGATAGAGTAGATGTTGACCTAGTACTGGATGATTTTGCCTCCAAAGTGACGTTCTACATCATCGATGCCAACACGTCTTACAAAGTGCTATTGGACAGACCCTGGTTGCATGAAAACTGGGTCGTCCCGTCAACTCTCCACCAGTGCATCAAATATGCCAAAGATGGAGAACAACATACGATCTTTGTAGACGTGTTGTCGTTCACCCCAATAGAATGTAATCTTGTCGATGCTGCGCTTTACTTCGGGGGACCCAGTGCATACACCGTAATCAAAAGTGAAAGCAATGACTGGCTCTCGGAGGAAGATGAGGATGATCACTCCTCCATTGATGAAGAAAATGTTGGACGGTATGAGAGGATCTAAAGGGGGGTGAATAGATCCGACACTCACTTTTTCAATCGCTTGAGGAGAACTATGCAAGAACGGCAACACAACGATTTGGAGTATCACAATGCAGACAGACACAGGGAATATCATCAGTGAGAAGCTATGAACTCACTTAGACAAATACAACACACGTGAAGGGAGGTAGAAGATATGGAGATTGCATGCCACAACACCAAACTTTTTAAGGTGGTTCGGCTGCTATTCAGCAAGCCTACGTCCACCCCTCACCAACCTGGTGAGGCTTCCACTCTTTGGCCAAAAGAGATCCACACACACACCCTGGTTGCCTAGCAGAACACAGGGACACGCCCCAACCATACACACATGGGAACAAGTCCCACGGGGAAGATCCCCCCCACACACACACAGACAAGAAAGAAAACAAGATGCTGCAAGTGCAGCAAAAACACGGGGACAGATCCCCGGCTACACACACTTGGGAAGTTCTGACAATGTTGAGAACAAAAACAAAAACTACAAGCACATGTCTTTGACGGAATGGAAACAAACAGTTCAGGCTAAGGCTTTTTGGCTGGATGGCCGGCTGGACACACTCTTCTTCTCCTTCTTATTCTCTCAGGACTGCACACTTTTCTTTTCTCTCTTGGACTCTCATGTTCAGGCCTTCTCAAGATTTTTCGTAAGCTCTAGCAACTTCTCCATGCAAGAACGGTATGTCCTATTTATAGTCTCAGGCAGATGGAAATTTCGCTCCAAGGCTTGCAATTTGATTGGCTGAAATAAATAAGAGTTCTTCAAATAATTCAACACTACAACACCTTCTCCTCATTGGTTGGCAGAAGGAAGGACATCTTTCTCTCCTGGAGGATCTTCTATGTAGCATTTTTGATTGGGTGGAAGCAAAAAGATGGTTCCCTTGAAAGGGACCTTTCTCTAATATGAAAATTGACCGAGCCACTGACTAGAAATGTAGTTTTGGTAATCCAATGATGACAAGGACAGTTGACTGTCCTAGGAACCTTTCCAAACATCAAAAACCATGTTTATGCATATTTACGTCGGCTATTTTTGCTCTCTAGATCACTGCTACGGTTTGACAGAAGTTTCCTGAAAAGGCTTTAGGTGTGTCAACGCAACCAGACCACGGCGTCGACGCAATCTTCTTGAGTGCTTCTATTGCAGTTGGTGCTAGACCTTCGTTGCGTTGAGGCAGCTTCACGGGTTCTTTAATTGCTGGCGATCTAGCGTTGATGGCGTCAACACAGTGATGGCATTGCGTTGTCGCAGCCTTCACCTACGGGCCATCTGTCATGGCTATGAGCTATTTGTCACTGCTAACGGCAATTTTCACCCTTATAGCTTATTTATCTACCTTACATAGCCATTTGTCACCCTTATCCTCATAAGCCATCGCCCTTTTGATTGTTCAGCCTTGCATTGATGGCGTTGACGCGGTAATGGCCTTACGTTGACGCAGCCTGTGTTGATTTTGCTCATTTGAACTCAGCAAGCCATTTTACACCCTTATGAGCTATTTGTTACTGCAAAAGGCTATTTGTCACCAATGATCAGCTATTTGTCACCACTAGCTGTTAGAAGCCATCACCTTTGTTTGCATTATTAGCCTTGTCCATATTTGAGCCATTACCACTTGAATGCGTTGACGCGAGGAACCGTTGCATCGATGCACCCATGTTGAGTTTGCCAGTTTCAGCTCTGCAAGCCATTCTTCAACTTCACAAGCCATTTTACAGCCATGCAATCCATTTTACACCCTTGGGTATCTATTTGTCACCCTTAAGTGTTATTTTTCAGCCTTGTGAGCCATCGCCTTTTTTTTTATTTTTTCTGAGCTCCGCTTGATTGCGTCGATGCAACTAAGCGACTACGTCGACGCAGCCTTAGACTTGTCTGTGCTTTTTCCAGCTCCTTCATACCTAGCCAATAAAAGATGTTTCATGAGTTTTTAAATTGATTGGCTAATGACTTATAGTGAGACATCATCAAAACATCATGTTTCCAACATTCTCCCCATTTTTGATGATGGCAACTATGAATCATTGTGCTCTCATTTTGCTAGAAAATTAATTTTGAATTGTAGCGCAGAAACATTCAGAAGGATATGCTGTGAACATGATATGTTGTGAACATGATATGCAAGCAAGAACACTCATGCAGGCAGCAGGCAATGAAGGCTGACTCCCCTTAAAGATGCATCAACAACTCTCTCTCCCCCTTTGACATCAACAAAACAAGAGGGGTTAATGGAAGATAGATCTGATGAAGAATGGACCATCGTTAAAAGAGTGATTCAGATCTAAGACAGATCTGATGAAGCATGGACCATCGTTAAAAGCACAGGAAAGCTTCCCAGCACAACAACATGTAATGACAACAAAGGATGAATTGAAGGATTAAAATCAAGAACGTATAAAAATAGCAAAATCCAAGTAACTAACTGGGGTTTGTTCAAGAAAGATTACTAAAGTTGATACACCTTGATGGACCAAGGGTCTTAATGTTCCCGGTTCAGTATGTTGTAGACATGCCAAAATTGATGCTATGTCGAGTAAATTTCATATCACGATGTGATGCCCCAAAGTGGACTTCATTACTAGCTTAATAAGTGGGTTTTCCCATTTCTTTAGATTTTCTTTGAATGTAACGACCGTCACTAAGTCGCCTTTTAAATAACGCCCTTGGAGGTGTCGCTATTTCCTAGAAGAACGATCGCGCGAGCAGTCATTATTTTTAACTCTTCCTAATTTCTGTTCGAAATTAAATTCCTTGAAATGACGCCCTTCCTAGCGGGCGCTCATTTATGAACGCCCCTGTGCGCGGTCGCGGGTTATGAATTTCTTAAATATAGAAAGTCCAAAATTTTAGTGAAATAGCGGCAGACCCGGGGGCACTGTTTAGAACATCGACTGTTTCTAGGTCACCATTTCAGTTTTTATTTCCGTCTCGTCTGCAACCTTCCCAGACAAACTCCTTCCTTGTTTTAACTCTGTGATCAATTGAGGGAAGGGGATCATGATTGATAGTTATCTTCCCTTGATCTTATCCTACGGGAATAAGGTTTTCATCCTTATAAATACTCTCTGATTTTTTTTCGCGTGAAAAAACCTTACACACGCGCGTGCCCTTTTGGATGAGGAGTTCTTCTGCCGAAGCACCATTGCTTGCTGCTGCTCTTTGTTGCTGCTGCCAATAGGGGGTGTAATACTACCACCGTTGTCGTGGTGTTAAGCTCAATTCTTGAGCTTACGGTTTTCTCTTTTCCCTCTGTCCTGCTCACAGGCGCAGAAGATGATATTCTCCCTCCCTTTTATTTCTTTATGCGTTATTATCATCACTATTCCCATCATCCGTTAGTACGTCTTAAATATATTTCATATTTCCCTATTGCATACATATACCTACCATCTCTTACTCATCTTAGGAGTTTTAAAACAAAACCACAAGGTGTGCTTATGTCTATATTGCATATCATCATTCTATTGAGTATAGATACTACACTTCTATTGGATAATCCAAATTTCTTACTTTGATTGTTTTCTTTCAAGGGTAATCAAGAGTAAAAACCTCCTTCATCAGCCGGCCGGTTGGAGGAGGAAGTTGGATCACGTCTACACCCGCTTCACATGGTACATGCGATCATTTCTTTATTTTGAGGTAACCCCTCTAGCGATCACCCTCCTTAATAGCATTACATGCTCCCTTCCCTTATTGTTTTTATCATGCCCATGATGATGATTTTTCTTCTTTTTTAAATGTCTATGTGACACGTTCACAAATTGGCGATCACGGTGGGACACTTGCTGTTTTTATTTTGATTACCCCTCCTTTGGCACCCACGTGTGCCCCTCCCTTTGGCACCCTTGTGTGCCCTCCTTTGGCTCCCTTGTGTGCTCCACGTAGCACACTCCTTTTGTGCACCATGTGAACATCCCCCACTTGATTAGCCAATTTTTGCACTATCCATAGCATTTTTTAAAGAAAAAATTTGATTTTTCCGGTTGTTTACATTACTCTCTGTTATCAGCGACCGCCCAGAAGTCGTTATTTTACGAACCAACGACCTCTCGCAGAGGCGCTCATCACAGCATTTTTCATATTATTTACTATTTTTATGATCTGCGCCCCTTCATAGAGGTGTCATTCTTACATTCAGTGCCTACCTCCAAGGCGCTAATTCCTGGGTCACTATTGACTGCCTTTCGCATCATTTTATTGTTTCGGCTATTAGCGCCCCTTCACAGAGGCGTCATTTATTATTTCAGCGGCTGTCATACAGTCACTATTCACTGAGACAGCAACCGTTGTCTGGTCGCTATTTCCCTGTGCGTTCACAGAATTGCCATATCTGTTATTATTTTGACTTGATTGATTGGATTATTGATTTTCTTTACATTATTGTTGATCCTGTTTGCATTAGCTTGCATTCTAGGGCATTTGGTTGAGAGACATCCTCTCTCTACACTTTTAGGATCCCTCACACTTTCTTGGGAAAGGAAGGACCCTCCATTGAGCATTCCATCGCTTTGGATTGGAAATTCCTTAACCAAGGCCTCCATAAGTCCCCACACCCGTGGATTCCCTCACGGACGCCGGGCTGGTTGTACCTTTGAAGAACCCCGGAGTTTTGTTGACCCGTGCGTTGGTGAAGAGAGAGAAAGAACGTAGTTAACCTGGAGAATACATCCAAATTGAAACTAGGATCTACATTGAAGAGAGGGCTAACTACTCCATTAAAAATTCATCCTTGATTAAACTCAAAGAACGTTAAAATCCTCCCTAAGCATCATAACTTCTTTGGCAACTTGTTTGACAATTTACTTAAGTGTTGATCTTGTTCGCTTGAAATAATTCCTTATCATAATCATGATGCTTTGGTCAGGTAGAATTGTCAACATGGCCAATCAAGAGTATTCATATGATTATGAGGACGGTCAACATGACCAATCTTATGAGGTCCATCCTCAGGGACTCACTCAATATGAGCCCCTTTCTCAAAGCTTTGTTCAGCATCAGGGAAATTATGTTCCCTCCTACCCTCAAGTCTATGTGGTGGACACCGCCACTCAAGGGGTTGAGCCCTTTTCTCAAACTCAACCCATCACTCAATCCACTCTCGGGGAGACCTCCCCGTCTTTCAATCTCAATGATCTTATCAATGCTCTATCCCAGTTGGATGATCTCCAACGCCAAGCGGTCCAGGCCGCTCTCAAAGGGAAATCGGTCCCTTCTTCCTCTTCCAATCCCCATCAGGCCACGGGTGGCCTTCAAGTCAACCCTACTGATAAGTGTGCATTTGTATGAGTTAATTTATGATATTCACACTTTTTACGAGCTTTAATGTTAATAATTATACACTTATCACACTTAATATCGATTTTTGATAAAAATGCTTAGTTTGATGAAATTATTATAATTTGATCAGTAAATATGGTATTTTACAGGCACTCGGCAAGAACTTCACAAATCTACGTAAGAATGGGCCAAATATCATGAAGCATGAAAAGAAAAAGAAATAAAAAAAATCAAAATCAAAACATTAATAGATTCATCTAATATATATATTCACTTATAATATATATATATTCATATAATACATTCATTATATATATTCATAATATATACATTCATATATATATATATATATATATATATATAGATATATATATATATATATTCACATATATCTATATTTTTATATACTCATATTCATAATATATACTCATAGGATATACTCATATCATATCTATATACTATATACATAGCTAATATATATATGTATAGTGGCATGTAGCCATGCAGATGGGCCCTTCACGTGGCCTTCTTCCCCTTGGCATCTCATATATATTCACTATATAAACATGCACGATGGATGGCTTTGGCATGGTCTACAAGGTGGGTTCTTCACGTGGAGCCTTCATCCAAGGCTAAAAGCAACTGCAGGGGAGCTCCTCTTCACATGCAAGACATGGCCAAGGTTTCACATGGCAAGGTGGGCGGTTGGGCTTCAATGCATGCAACAGCCACATGGGGACCACGTGAATTCAAAGCCTTCACATTGTAAAGCTTGCAAGGCTTCAACCTGCGGATGGGCTGTGTATGGCCCATGCACAAGGCTTCTCACGCGGGTCTTCTGGCGGGTTTCAACGGCAGCAAAAGGAGGTCTTCATGCGGCTCCTACTTCACGCGGCTTCACACCATTGCGGCCATTCACACGGCCAATACTTTGCAGCTTTGACAGAGAACAAAGAGCAAGCAGAGAGTGGAGCAGAGAAAGAGAGAGAACAAGAAACAGAGAGAAACAGAGGCTTGTTTAAAGGCTATAAAAGGAGCTGGGGTGTGGGGAGAGGGGGATATAAGCTTTGTAATGCCATTTTTAGTTCTTTTGTTCTTGTGAGAGCGTTTGAGTTCTTTTGGTGTTTTGAAGTAAGGAGAGAGGGGCAGGAGGCCCCTTCATGTAACAATTTCTTTCACTTTTGTTATCCATTTAAATTATTAAAAGTTTTGGATTTTGTAAGTTTAAGTGGCTGTTATTATAAGTTCTTAAGATTTTAACCATTGCTTAGCCATTTACATGCTTTTATGATCTTCATTTAAATTTACTGTCTTCTTCAAAGTTATTCATACTTAAGTTCTCTACATTTTCTCTTTCTACCATTTCCTTTATTTCCTCTCTGTTTTCAAGTTATTACACATTTTTCCACTTGCTGTCCTGGCACATTACTGTTCATCTGAGTTGATATCTTCTTTTGTTCCTCCGTTTTCATGCCCTTCCAATCTTCTTTTATTTCCGAGTTCTTCATAAAAGTTGTTCCTCTCTTGTAAATCTAGTTTTATTCTTCTACCACTCCCTGTAATTCTTCTTCATGTTTAAGTTATTTTTATTTTCTCACGGTTCTATCTTTTACAAGTTTACTGTTCATCAGTGCCGATAGATGTCAGTGTTTCATATTTTTCACTGTCTTCCTCTCATTTTCTGTCTCTGTACTCTTCAGTAAACTTTTTCCTAACCCTCCAATCTTCAACTTTGTCTTCTGTCACTTCTTCTAATTTTGTCTGGTTTTAAAAGTATTTCTCTTCCTGACTCACCCTATTTTCATTATAATTTTCCATGTGTTCTTCTATCCATTCCACCCTTTCTAAATTGCATCCAAATCTCCCTAAGGCGGTTTCAATTCAATTCTCTTGATTTTCAAACTTAAAAATACCAGGTCTTCAGCTTTCAAATCTACTTCTCCCTGTGGATTCGACTCGGTCTCATCACTTAACTATTATATTTAATTTATGGGCCGGATATTTAAATTTGGTAGCGGGGCGTATTAACGACGTGCGTTTTCCCGCCATCAAATTTTTGGCGCCGTTGCCAGGGAGGTTTGAATTTGAAGTTGATAGCTTTATATTTTTTTTGTATATATATTAGTGCTCACTCTTTTCTTTGCAGAAAAATAAAAGGATCCGTAAAAGCACATAAAAAATAAAAAATTTTGAAAATGCCAAAAATAAATATTGTGTCTCCCCGAGGTAAGTCTTCTTTATCTTCTAATCTTGTTATTTTTTATTTACAAAATAAAGAACGAGGGAATGCGATTAAGGTTAGTACTCTTACCCTCTTTCCATAGATTTCGTTTCTTTATTTTTACTTTCAATATGTAAATTGTTTTCATGCTTTGGAATGGTCTTAAACAAATAAAAAAAATAAAAAAGGGAAAAAATTGTGGTGGACTAGCTCAGTTCACTAACTAAAAAAAAGAAAAATAAAAACACAAAAAAGGCATAACTTGGGCTCACTATCATCTTTGAAACTGGTGTCTAAGGCTAGAGGTCAACGGCACACGCTATAAGCGGGAAAGTGGTTACTTAATTAGGACCTTGTGAAAGCAAGGGGAGTCTCCCACTTCCCCACCTGTTACCTGGCCGGTGGATAAGTTTGATGGTGAATCTAAGTTGGACTTTGTTTAATAATTTGTTTGTATGAAAAAATAAAAAAAAAGGGAAAAACAAAAAATACAAAAAAATGATGAGGTCGTAATTTTCATATATGGATTGGGCACCCTAATTAGACAGGTTTGACCAATTGGCTCATAAATTTGATCAATTTCTAGCCATAGATTAAGACCCTTCTATACCACCTAGTTACTATGATAATGATCACATGTGGGCTAACCCGCCCCATTATGTATGTGGTTACCCAAACCAAATCACATTTCTCACCCAAAATAGCCCGATCTATGAAAATCCATACTCGTGGTTGGCCCAAAATGAGATCCCGTCACCTATGATGACCCAATTTCCCTCATTTACCCAAGACCAGGCTCAAACCACTCACTTAGGGGGCCATGATCTACCTTTCATCTCGGAGCAAGCCCAATATGATCAACAGTTTTCTCAGCCCGATTATGAATCACCTTCAAATACTTATAACTCTAGTTGGGAAGATCATTCAAAAATCTTTTGGATGGACCAAGCAAGACTAACCCAAATGTCTCCAGAACTCTCCACACCTTATTGTGACCCATGTCCAAACAACTTTAATTCTGATTGGAGAGATCAACATGATTCTTCTTGGGAGTCTTATCAGGATGAAGGCCAAAATCCTCAAGAACAAGGTTTTCCAAATTGGTGTCCATATCCGAATGATGATTTTTATGATCAACCCTATTTGTTTGATCAATTGACACGGCTCTTCCAAACTCAACAACAAGCCTTTCAGGAACAACTGCAAAACTTTGAGGCCCAATTGAGCAAGGTTACTAAAAATAAAAATATCATAGAAACGGAAGTGGATCCAATGCCTAGCAACTCCACTACAAGTCTTGAGGACCAACTTCCTGTATTTGATGATAATAAAAGTCCATATGATCAATCCATGATTCCCCAGTCTAACACTCATATCCTTTTTGATCTTGAGAGGATAATGGGGGAGTTTTATGATGAGGACTTAAAGAAAGAGCAACCTGAGAAGCCTAAAATCCATTCCATTTGTGAAGAGGATTATGATGATCTTGAGTCGGGGGGAGAAGAAGAGGAAGATGATTTGCTAGTCAATGATCAAATTTCATTAATTTTCCTTCCTGAATTTGATGAGTCCTCCTTCCAAGTGAATGAAGAAGAAAATGTGAGTGTGGATAGAGAATTGAGTGTGGCCATAAGCCATTCTTCTTTGGTAATTGAGGAACCGGGTGCTCCACTTGAAATTTACTCTAATTGGGTGTCTCTTGATTTTAGGGAGGATCTCGATCTTTTACCTCTTCCTGACCTCGGCACTTCTGTACAAATCCACTACATCCTACAACTAGCCGATCGGTCGATTCCACTTGCACTTCATGATCATCCGTGTGTTAAGGAGTAAATTGCTTTCATTCCTAATCCTCCTTCTCTCCTTGACGCTGGCCATGTGGTGGACTCCCCCAAAATCCATAACACTCTCATTCTCTCATACCTGAACGATATGCACGTAACTCCTAAGAGTAAGGATGAGGAAGAAAAGCTATGGGAGAGTAAGGTCCGCATTGATGTGTTTAACACTTATAAAGACCTTCAGTCTACAAAGCAATATTTTGTAATTGAAAATATGATAATTCCTCCACCATTCTTTGACCGAGGGGGTCCGTCTGGATTCCTAGACCCACCTTGGCATGCTTCTAGCCCACATTTATCGAGGCATAATCTTTTCCTCCAATGGTCCAATGGTTGGAATTTATCGGAGGATAAGATCACTTGGTGGCTCATTATGAATGCCACACGTTGGTTATTGAGCTACATTGCGCCTGGCTGAAGACGTTAAATTTAGCGCTTCTTGGAAGGCAACCCAAACTTTTCATGATTTTTGTGTGCTAATAAATGACTTCTTGGGAGGTAACCTAAGTTTTTATTATGGTTTATATTTTTATTTTACAGGTTTGAATAAAGGATAAGTTGGGGGGAGAGAGCTGATTGCTTCCTCTGTTGCTCTGAATTTCAAAGCCACGTACCGCCTCTCATTCCAGCAAGGATACCCGTCGATGGTCACCTCCATCAGGTTGTCCCGTTCCTTCACAAATTTCATGACTACATTGTTCATTATTCTCTATTGTTCATGCCATTGAGGACAATGTCATTTAAGTTGGGGGGACGGAAAATATTTTCCACCTGTTGTATTCATATACAACCTCATTTTTTTCAATGAAAATAAAAAACCAAACCCATTTTGAGTTTCATGATTCATGCTTCTATTGAAAGTAATTCTAGAATAGAAATGATTGGGAAAATGATGATGAAAAATTGATGTAATCTAGTCATAGAAAACTGATCTAAGAATCACTTTAAAGTTTATGAGCACTTTAGAAAAAAGAAAATCACTTTGCACGCTAATGAAATAATTAGGACAAGCCTTCTGTTATTTTGGGTATGTTGCCTGATATTCTGCACTTTTTGAGGAAGAGATCTTTTATAAGCGCTCTACCATGTTATCTATTGAAATTTTTTTTTTGAAAAAAACACCATGAAAAATACTCCGATTCTGAGTAACTGGGCCTACTTCACCTAAGACGTGTTGAGATTCACGTCAAAAGAAAAATGGAACTTTGATCTGTGTAATCGGGCCTACTTCACCTAAGACGTGTTGAGGTTCGCGTAAAATAGTGAAGGGTAGTGCAGCATCATGTGTGTAGAAAAAAAAATATATATCCTAAAAGGGACAAAGTAATAAGGCAGATAAAAAAGTTATTATGCTTAATGCTCTGATTAAGAAGTGCAAGATTGAAAGGTATTTGTTCGGAATAGCAAATGGGGGATGCAATTATCTACTTTGTGAATTTAGCATTTCACATACACAAGTGCTACTGAATTTTGATTAGAATTCTTGATCATATACCTTAATTTCCTACGGAAGACTAGTGTGTGTTATTGCTTCCAGATTCCTAATCTTTAGTTTACTCTATGAAAGATGATCTGGAAATGAGGCATGGACATTTTAAACTCTTGTTGGTCTTAAATTCAAAATTGTTTGCATTGCTAAGGGACTAGCAATGAGTAAGTTGGGGGGTGTGATAAGTGTGTATTTGTATGAGTTAATTTATGATATTCACACTTTTTACGAGCTTTAATGTTAGTAATTATACACTTATCACACTTAATATTGATTTTTGATCAAAATACTTAGTTTGAAGAAATTATTATAATTTGATCAGTAAATATGATATTTTACAGGCGCTCGGCAAAAACTTCACAAATCTACACAAGAATGGGCCAAATATCATGAAGCATGAAAAGAAAAAGAAATAAAAAAAAATCAAAATCAAAATCAAAACATTAATAGATTCATCTACTATATATATTCACTTATAATATATATATTCATATAATACATTCATTATATATATATTCATAATATATACATTCATATATATATATATATATATATTCACAAATATATATATTTTTATATACTCATATTCATAATATATACTCATAGGATATACTCATATCATATCTATATACTATATACATAGCTAGTATATATATGTATAGTGGCATGTAGCCATGCAGATGGGCCCTTCACGTGGCCTTCTTCCCCTTGGCGTCTCATATATATTCACTATATAAACATGCACGATGGATGGCTTTGGCATGGTCTACAAGGTGGGTTCTTCACGTGGAGCCTTCATCCAAGGCTAAAAGCAGCTGCAGGTGGGCTCCTCTTCACATGCAAGACATGCCCAATGTTTCACATGGCAAGGTGGGCGGTTGGGCTTCAATGCATGCAACAGCCACATGGGGACCACGTGAATTCAAAGCCTTCACATTGTAAAGCTTGCAAGGCACAAACCTGCGGATGGGCTGTGTATGGCCCATGCACAAGGCTTCTCACGCGGGTCTTCTGGCGGGTTTCAACGGCAGCAAAAGGAGGTCTTCATGCGGCTCCTACTTCACGCGGCATCACACCATTGCGGCCATTCACATGGCCAATACTTTGCAGCTTTGACAGAGAACAAAGAGCAGGCAGAGAGTGGAGCAGAGAAAGAGAGAGAATAGGAAACAGAGAGAAATAGAGGGTTGTTTAAAGGCTATAAAAAGATCTGGGGTGTGGGGAGAGGGGGATATAAGCTTTGTAATGCCATTTTTAGTTCTTTTGTTCTTGTGAGAGCGTTTGAGTTCTTTTGGTGTTTTGAAGTAAGGAGAGAGGGGCAGGAGGCCCCTTCATGTAACAATTTCTTTCACTCTTGTTATCCATTTAAATTATTAAAAGTTTTAGATTTTGTAAGTTTAAGTGGTTGTTATTGTAAGTTCTTAAGATTTTAACCATTGCTTAGCCATTTACATGCTTTTATGATCTTCATTCAAATTTTCTGTCTTCTTCAAAGTTATTCATACTTAAGTTCTCTACATTTTCTCTTTCTACCATTTCCTTTATTTCCTCTCCGTTTTCAAGTTATTACACGTTTTTCCACTTGCTATCCTGGCACATTACTATTCATCTGAGTTGATATCTTCTTTTGTTCCTCCGTTTTCATACTCTTCCAATCTTCTTTTATTTCTAAGTTCTTCATAAAAGTTGTTCCTCTCTTGTAAATCTAGATTTTCTTCTTCTACCACTCCCTCTCATTCTTCTTCATTTTTAATTTATTTTTATTTTCCCACGGTTCTATCTTTTGCGAGTTTATTGTTCATCCGCGCCGATAGATGTCAGTGTTTCATATTTTTCACTGTCTTCCTCTCATTTTATGTCTCTGCACTCTTCACTAAACTTTTTCCTAACCCTCCGATCTTCAACTTTATCTTCTGTCACATCTTTAAATTTTGTTTGGTTTTAAAATTATTTATCTTCCTAACTCACCCTAATTTCATTATAATTTTTCATGTGTTCTTCTATCCGTTCCACCCCTTCTAAATTGCATCCAAATCTCCCTAAGGCGGTTTCAATTCAAATATCTTGATTTTCAAACTTAAAAATACCAGGTCTTCAACTTTCAAATCTACTTCTTCCTGTGGATTCGACTCGGTCTCATCACTTAACTATTATATTTAATTTATGGGCCGGATATTTAAATTTGGTAGCGGGGCGTATTAACGACGTGCGTTTTCCCGCCATCACCTGCTAATGACCAGGCGGTCTCTCAGAGAATTCCATCCCATCCATGAACCCCTATTATGGTTACGCCGGCCCAACTGGCAAGCCATTCCGTAGCTAGGCCACAACAACCTCTACCTCCGCAACTTTGAAGGAGGCCTATGCCAAATTCCTTCCCCATTCACCTAGCCCCGACCGAGTCTGATACCAACACTATACTCCTCCAAAAGATTGCTAACATGGAGAAACAACTTAAGAAAGTCATGACCCCCCAAGAATGCTCCGGAGGTTACTCTCCCGGTCTTCCACTTGCCTCCGTCGGAGATGCCTAACTTCAGGCTCTACAATGGAACGGGCAATCCGTTCATCCATTTGAAAGATTTCCTGTATGAGGCATCCTTCTGGCAGGATAATATGACCTCTTTGGCTTATCTCTTTAGAAGGTCTCTTGATGGACTAGCCCTTGAATGGTTTTACTCTCTGGAGCTGGCCAAAGCCGGAGATTTTGATGTTGTTCAGCGCAAGTTTCTGCAAAAGTACAAAGACCGAGTGGATCCTTCCTTGTCTGTTACTGATCTTGTTGCTGAAAAAATGAAGTTTGATGAGGATTTTGTGCAATTTGCCAATAGATGGAGGTCAATGGCCGAGAAATTAAAAGATACTTTGTCAGAATCCGAGCAAGTAAAGATGATAATCTGTAATGCAACTCCATAGTTCCGGCACATATTGGCCATGAACAAGCTCAACACTATGGAGGAACTATATGAAAGAGCTCGGTATATCCAAACCCAAATGAAGGATTCGCCCATCATGGGCATGTTTGAGCCAAGGCCGAGGATAATAAGGAAGAGCAATAATGTCAATACTAATGGTGGTACACCTGAGGGTACTGTTACCAATGAGCAGGTGGGCGCGGTTGGAAACCCTGGGCCTTTCCGTAATTCTTACAACCTAAGACCCCCGCAACAACAACAATCACAACAGCAACCAAATAATCCTCCTCAACCTTTTCGGCCTCCACTACCTCCACAGAACCAGAATCTACCACAAAATCCTCCAGTTCACCAGCAATACCACAGTGTGCCTCCACCGACCAATTATGATCCACAACAGCCGAGAAGACCTGTAGGCCCTAGAAGAGCCCACTACCCTCCATTACACGAGAGCCTCCCAGATATTTTTAATGCCCTCATAGCCACCAACCTGCTCACCTTGTAGTTTCTTATGCTCTTGACAAGCTCACATTCTCATCTGTTCTTTCACAAGAGTAAAAGAGTAAAATGGCCCAGTTCCATTTCTATCCCAGGGTCATTCAAAAACAGCTGATTGCAGTTTTGTGTAGACTGGCATCTTCCCAGCACACCTTGCATGTTGATGGGGCTTCCAAGGGTAATTCGGGAATGTGTGGAGGTGGAGGTTGTGTCCGAGACTCTGCTGGTAACATGTTAATAAGTTTTACTTTCCACTATGGTTACGGGAGCAGTCTTTTGGCAGAAGCAAGGGCGCTACATGATGGCTTGTCCATTGCACTGAATGGAGGTCTCCAGTTGGCTGATGTCTTCTCTGAATGTGCTTTGTTAGTTGATTCCATTTGGAAAGGCGTGACCCCCAGCTGGAGTATCATTCCATGGTGGAATGAAATTTTGGAATTTATTACGAAATAGGGAGGGTAACCAAGTTGCTGATGCCTTGGCCTCCCATGCTTGTGCCAATCACAATAACTCTATATTTACTCGAGTTAGAGATCTTCCTCGGTTGGCAAGAGGGGCGCTGAAGATGGATAAAGTTGGCTTGCCAACTTTTCGCAATTGTAACTATTTGGTTTAGTAGTCTTTACCTTTTAGTTTGGTTGTAGGTAAAGACAGGGGTATGCCCCACAGTATTTGTATTCTTTCAAAAAATCAATAAAATATTTGGGCCGCAGTGTCAGTCTGGGGGAGTGATACACTCGACCATGTGCTGACTTTGTTGGTCGGTGCTTACTTAAAAAAAAACCTGCTCACCTTGCCAAAGGTAAGAACGGCCTGGCCTCCTAATGCGGATACCTCTCGGTACTGTGTCTTCCATCGGTAGCCTGGTCACAACATAGATCATTGCTTCCATTTTAAGGATTATATATATGATTTGAATGACCAAGGTGGTATTGACTGGGATGAGATGAGAAAATTTGTTTCTATAATGAAAGCACGAAGACCCCCACGGCAGCAACAGGCTCAGCAGCCTCTCCAGCAACAAGTTCAACCACCTCCCCCGATGCAGCCGGCTCCCGAACTGCAACCGAATATGGTGATTGTCAATAATCCGCTACCAGAGCACCCACCTAATGAACAAGTGAACCCTATCACCTCCTTCCATGAAGTAGAGAGAGGGCAAGGGTGGCATGAAGAAAACACCTTTGTCGGGGCCATAAATCAAACCCCAAACCAACCACAACGTCTATTAAGAACAACCCCACAACCAACACCTTTTCCTCAACCTTCTCATCCATTCTTGTGCACCACCAACCCTACAAGCACTACCAACCCCTTGCCGACTAGGCCTCTCCTTATCCGTACTCCACTATCTCTTGCTCCACAACAAACCCCTTCTCCTTCCACCAATCTTTTATCGTCCAAGCCACTCCTCATCCGCCCCGCACCGGCATCCATTCCTCGACCCACCACCACTAACCCTCCGCTTGTGAGGACTCCCGCATTCCAACCTGTACCAGCACCCACCATGACTAATCCTCCACCTTCACCTAGGCCCCTCCTTGTCCGGACTACACCACTTCTAATCACCCAGACATCACCTACTTCTGCTAGTCCTGCTCCCATACCTACCCTCTTAACACCCACAAGCCTTCAGCCGATGCGGCCCCTCATAAGGGTTCCCAATTCAGTCGTACCCCCTCCACCATCTGTTAACCCCGATATCCCTTCCACATCCACCAATCCTCCATAAAACCCGACAGAGGCACGAGCGTCACAAACTATGGTGCTCCGTAGTGGACGGATTTTTCATCGTGTGTTTCCACAATGGGAGCCAGAGCCTGCACAAGGGAATGAGGAACAAGAGCAAGAGCGAGAATCCATACCGGGCACTCAGTATGACTTGCTAAAACATCTGGACAAAACCCCAGCCAGGATTTCTATTTTGGGACTGATTAAGAGATCCACCATGCACCAACAAGCCTTAAAGGAATATCTACAGAAGGTAATGGTCAATGAGGACCTCCATGCTGAACAAATTACTTTAGTCCTGACTCCGGCGAGTGACCAACCAACTATTGTTTTTCATGAGCATGAATTAGCTCCAAAGCCATCAAGGAAGTATGCCCTGTGTATCACAGTTGATATTAATAAAATACCTATTATGCAATGTTTGGTGGATACATGAGCATCAATCAATGTGCTGCCTCCCAGCACTTTAAAAATTTGTGGCATTCCGGATAGTCAGATTCAGCCATCCACTATTACAGTTACCGCCTATGATAATACCAAGAAGCCTCCACTGGGCATGATTACTTTAAAAGTTGGACTTGATCCTATCTTCATTACAGCAGATTTTCACATTCTAGACATAGATCCAACTTTCAATGGTATTTTGGGCCACCCATATATTCAGGAGCTTGATGTCGTTCCTTCCACAAATCATCAATGTATAAAGTACCCACATAAAGGGCGCATCATCAAAGTCACTAGCATGCCCATTCTACCGTCAGACGATATACACTCAGCAACGTCAGTACCTTCCATATGGCCGGCTAATAGGCCTTTATTATCAGTGTTAGATTTTGCCAATCCGCAGTATGATTTGTTAAGGCCTCCAACCTTAACTCCTGCATCAACTTTAATGTCACCTCTACCCTCCAAGGGGAAGAAAAAGAAGAATATGATGAATACCCCAGGGTGAAACATTTTGATGAGAATGGGGTATAGATCTGGTAAAGGTCTGGGTGTTAACCTCCAGGGTAGAGTAAAGTCTATCAAGAATTGCAAGTTAATTCCCCGAGGCGGGCTAGGATACAAAAGGCCGGGCAAAGAAAAATGTGGTAAAGATGAAGGAGAGCCATGGGTCACCATGACCTCCACCGTCAAGATAGATAGGTAGCCCCTCACATGGACTCTATATACACACTTTATGAAAGGGCCCACTGAACAAGTTGGGGAACAAACTACAAACATCACTTCTATTCTAGACAGCCAAGATGTACATGCACGTCAGTTTGCTCGCGACATAGCCCCGCTGGTCACCTATAAAGCCTTGGACTCATTAAGACCCTTCAAAAGAAGGAAGATGGGTGACCCAGAATGTGAATGGTATAGGTGGTTTGATATGGATGATATTGCTATTTCCTTGAGCCGACTATTTATGCCTACTGATCAGGAATGGATGCCACTAATTCATGACTTTATAGAAAAACCAGTTGTAATCACAGACAAGAGGCAGTTGCTCAGTAATTACAATGATACGGGAGAGCCTGACGTGCCGTTTGAAGATGGTTTCCCTATAGATAGGCTGTGGGCCGGCGTCCTTTTCCTCAATTCCATTCATCCATCACTTATTATCTGTTCGCTTGATAAGCTATCTACCTCCAGCATTCCCAGACCACCCACGGTCTTGATATCTTTTTCCCCAGATCTGCTTCAAAGTCTATCAATTCCTCCTTTGCTCCTCGAGCAATTCTCTCATCTTTCTATCATACCCGTGCATGGGCATTCCCTTATCCAACCTTTCTCCAAGCTTTCGATTCCAACGTCGTCTTCTACTCCTTCATCCCACTGTTTCATTATTGAAAAAGAAAAAAAAGAAGAAAAAAATGCCAAAATTCCAACTTTTCAATCCTCCATCTCTGTTGTGGAGACCTCCTATTTTGCTAATGAGTGTGCCCCGATCCAAGGGCCGCTCATTCAAGGTCCGTTAATGGGTTTCCTTTTCTCCTCTAATGAGGGGGATTCTTTTGTACCTTCTCCTGTATCCACTTCTTCTTCCTCCTATTCTTTAGGATCTAATGATCAGGCTAGTTGTTCTTTTTCTTCCTCTAGTGATAAGAGTCTAGGGGTGGTAGCTACTAAGAAAGCCAAGGGTAAGCAGATTCCTCGTAGGTTTTTAACAGAGTTAGCCAGGAGATGCCAGGCATGTTTAGAAATTCCCCAATTTATAGAGGATCTGATTCCCTTGCCAAATTTGGAATGTGAGGATATGTGCTCCTTAGATGAAGGGTTCGGAGTTTATGAGATTATGAATGATGAGGATCCTGTTGAGGAGGGAGATGAAGTATACAATGAATATGAGGACGAGGCTGATACTTTTGCCAATGGCATGAGGAGATTTGATGAACCATCAACCTCAGTAGAAGAGCCTACCAAGGAAGTTAATCTTGGTACCGAGGAAAACCCTAGGATTGTCCTCATAAGTAAGAATTTGCCTCCATTTGAAGAAGAGGTGCTTATCCAGATTCTCCAAGAGTATAAGGACACATTTGCATGGAGTTATGAAGATATGCCGGGTCTGGACCCTGCACCTGTCGAACACCGTTTAACACTTAATCTAGGGTCCATCCCGGTCAAGCAGCGGTTAAGACGTTTCCACCCTCATATGGCATTAAAGATGAAGGAAGAGGTCGATAAACTCCATAAGGCTAGATTCATTAGAGTCGTCCTCTACCCCAATTAGGTGGCTAACATTGTCCTGGTAATGAAAAGGGATGGAAGAGTCAGAATTTGCATAGACTTCCGAGACCTTAACCGCGCATGTCCTAAAGATGATTTCCTCCTCCCTCACATTGATGTGCTGATCGATAATACGGCAGGGTAAGAGACCCTCTCTTTTATGGATGACTTCTCCGGATATAATCAAATTCGCCTGGCCGAGGAAGATCAAGAGAAGACCTCATTCACTACACCATGGGGAACTTATTGTTATGTGGTCATGCCATTCAGACTCAAGAATACTAGAGCCACCTATCAAAGGGCCATGCTGGCTATCTTTCATGATATGATCCACATCTATATTAAGGTGTATGTTGATGATCTGGTAGTGAAGTCAAGAACAAGGATTGAGCATCCCGGGGTTCTAGCCAAGGTCTTGTAGAGAGCCCGGGAGTATCAATTAAAAATGAACCCCAAGAAATGCGTGTTTGGTGTTTCATCAGGGAAGTTACTTGGGTTCATTGTTAGTAAAAGGGGTATTGAGATTGATCCCAATAAGGCACGGGCTATAAGAGATATGCCCCCTCCCAAGAATTTGAAAGAAGTTCGGGGATTGATCGGGAGGTTGCAATTTATTCGCCGATTTGTCTCCCAGCACTCACAAAGATGTAGGACGTTCTACGAGCTTACCAAGCCAGGAGTCAAATTTAATTGGGATGACAAGTGCCAGGCAGGTTTTGATGGACTAAAGGACTATCTTTCAAATCCTCATGTCTTGAGGGCACCTATTCCAAGCAAACCGCTTGTTCTCTATGTTTCTGTCCTGGATGACTCAGTAGGTGCTGTCTTAGCGCAAGTTGATGAAGAAGGTAAGGAGAGGGCAGCCTACTACTTGTCAAAGCTTCTCAATCCCTGTGAGCAGAAATATACAGCTATGGAAAAGACCTGCACAACTTTAGTCTGGGTAGTTCAGAAATTGAAGCATTACTTCTTAGCACACGAGGTTCATCTCATTGCTCGCATGAATCCCATCAAATTCCTTCTTGACAAATCTATCCTCACTGACCGATTAGCACGATGGCAAAGCTTCCTTTCTCAGTTTGACATCATCTACGTTCAGGAAAAGGTGATTAAAGGCTAGGCCATCACAAAACATCTAGCTCATCATCCTCTTCCACGGTTCAACCATGTCCGCTCAGAGCTTCCAGATGAGGAATTGATGTCCATTAATCAACCCCCAGATCTGATGTAGACGTTATATTTTGATGGGGCTTTGAATTCTCATGGTAGGGGGATCAGCATAGTCCTTTTAACTCCCGAGGGTATCACCATTCTGCTCGCCTCTCAACTTGCATTCCCTGTTACAAACAACATAGCTGAGTACGAGGCTCTCCTGGCCGGACTTGAGGCCGCTCATCGATTTGGTGTCACCCAGCTTAAGATCGTTGGTGATAGTCAGCTTATCCTTCGCCAAGTGCTCACCAAATGTCACACACTTAATCCCAAACTCAAACCCTACCAGGAACTTGCCTCTGCTTATGCTAAGCTCTTCACTAAGTTAATTTTTGTTCATGTTCCTAGCAGTCAGAATATTTTAGCTGACGCTCTTGCTTCGCTTGATTCCTCCTTGGTTTTCCTCCTCGAGCGGGATTTGAAGTCCCGCGATTAATAACACCCAAGAGGGGGGTGAATTGGGTGATTACAGATTTTAAAAACTTTTACCCGATTTAAAACATGTATTAAGAGCAAGCAACAACCAGGTATAGATCTGATGGATTACAAAATGAATCTGGCTAAATCAACCCCTACAATAGTTCTTTGGTACCAGGTGGATTCCAGGAATCGGAAGATTCTCTCACACAAGGTATTTTCCTCCCGACAGGACTAACCTTGTCGATCAGAAACTACCTTTTGATATACTAGAGATTTCTCGTAAAAAGGTTGATAAATCTAGATCTAAACAAAGAAACTAGATGATGATGTAATATGCAACAGAGCTAAAGTAGAATGGAGGTAGAAGAAAAAGAACAAACCACATAGAACACCATGATTTTTAGGTGGTTCGGATGCAACAACTGCAACCTACGTCCACCCCTCACCGACGTGAGGATTCACACACTATCTTGTAGGGGATTACAAGATCAAGAACACACTCACACACACGTGAGCAGTATGAAACTCCCACGAAGGTGCAAGAGCACCGACTCACGAGAAATGTGAAGAACACATAAATCACTCACACACACACACGGATCTGCGTAGATCCATACAAACAAAATTGTTTGAATATTACAAGAACACACAAATAAAGCCCAGTAAGAATGGAAGGAGAAAACAAGAAATGAAGACACAAAATCAAGCTCCCCCTTAGTGAATGAAGATGGTATTTGATGAAGCTAGCTCCCAGCTCGATCTCCACTTGAATGCCCTGCATATTGCTCTTGAGATCCTAGCACTTGGATGAAGAACTCTTCCATGGATCACTGTTCACGGAGTTACAGTACCGCCATCTTTCTCCTTTGATTGCCTCCTTGAACCTCCTTTGATCATCATAGGGTTTTTGACCCCAATGAGATATATTTATAGATCTTGAGTGGTCAAGAGACATCCCCCAACTAGATCCACAAATCATGGCTTAGTTGGTGGCATTGGGTTTAAACAAATGGGAGATAAGGCCTCTCCTTGAGCTTGAACCAGAAAGTCAAAAAGAGGTACCTCGGGGCTGGCGGTCGACCAGCAGGAGCAGGCGGTCGACCAGAAATTTACAGAGTTCGAACTTTTCATTGCTGGGAAAACTGGTCGACCGGCCCCTTGCTGGCGATCGACCGCTACTGTAAAAATTGATGTTTTGAGATCCCTGGAAAAACTGGTCAACCGCCCTGTGCCTACTGGTCGACCGGACTGATGAAAGCCTGCGATAATGAAATGTTAGCCCAATGAAACTTTTCCGTATGACAATGACTTCATGTCCTTAGCTATTTCATGCATTTTGGAATTTGAATCAATTTGGTTTATTCCATTTGGACATATTAAACTCTTTTGAGAATTTGAGCTTTACACAAGATTTTCATAAGCCAACACTCAAGCACACTTAACCCACATATTGATTGCAATGGCACGACACAAGATAGAAACTCAATTCGGAGTTTTGTTATCATCAAAATCATTCAGAGAGACTCAAAAATCTCCCCCTTTTTGATGATGACAAAACTTGAATAGGAAAGTACAGAAGCGTGCCGAACAAGGAATTAAAACCGTCAAACAAATCCAACTCATGCAATCCATCCAAAGCCAATTCAATTATTCATATGCGCCCAATTGTTTGAAGTGAAATAAGACCAATATAAGTGCCAATTCAAAGTGCATTTCATTCATTGAAGTTCAGGTGACACCATGCAAAATATTGACAGGACATGGACATGATGCATGATACAAAGACCAACAACCAAATGCAAGACTCATAACCAAATGCAAGACTCTTGAGAAAAAAAAACTGACATGAACATGATGCATGAATGCCAAAAGGCACACAGCACACAAACATGCAAGCATACCTAAAACATACCATATATAGACCTAACTAGCTACTTCTCCCCCTTTGGCAGCATCAAAACGGGGAGTGGGATACAAAAGATGTGGACACAAGTAAGACTAAGCGACGCAAGAACAGCTACGGGGCAGGGTGATCCAGAGTCCCGTCGTCATCGGCATTGTCGGAGCCATCTTCATCATCGGAGTCATCCTCATCAGAAGGTGGATGAGTAGGTGGATGTGGGGGAATACGTGTTTCAATGTCACATAGAAGGTGCTCAATGTGAAGAAGGGAACGAGTGGTGGTCCGGTAAGCACTGGTGGTATCCGCGTAGTCGGTAGCAAGAGAGGCTACGTGGGCATCAAGGGTATCCATGGTGTGAGAGAGAGTGTTCATACGGCCATCCATAGTGTCCATGAAAGTATCAATCCTCCCAAGAGTTGAGTCAAGGCGGGTTTCCATGCCCGAGATGCGCATATCAAAGCTCTCATAATCCCCCCAAGGAGGATGTCTAGCACCCTGAGCTGAGGACTCCCCGTGGTGAAACTGTGGTGGTGAAGGCACCGTGGGATCCATATGAGGAGATGAGGGTGGAGGAGGCTGCTCCTCAGCCTGAACTGGTGCAAGTGCTTCCCCTTGATCTTGCTATTCTTCCTGCTATTCTTCACTTGCTAATTCATCTCCAGAGGTGGGTACATCACGATGAAGCTCACCATCCAGACCCCAATAGTAACCCATATCGGAGAAAATCTTGTGGGCATTGTAAATATCATCCTGTCTGACTTGAATGAATTGTTCAGCACCTAAATGAATTCCAGCATAGATGAATACTCCAGTCAACTAGGAGGCATAAGGCAGGGATTTCCTCAACTGAGTATGGCATAAACCGATCAAAGTAGTCATGAGCCGACCCTTATTGACTATATTGCCATTCATAACATGATAAAAGAGGAATCGGTGAACCTCAGTCACTTCATTTCTGCTTCCACTTTTTGGATAAATGAGTGATGTAAACATGTGGTGGAGAACGCGTTGCAGTGGTGGAAAATGATTTGCATTTAATTCAATTAAGTCACTCACACCATGAATATAATCACAACTCGTCATGGCTGTGAAACTGGCCTTTGCTTCACCATGGCCAAAAGTCATGTCGGTACCCCTGGCGGAAACTCCTAAAGCACGTTCAAACATTGCCGGAGTTATGTGAAGCTCAATACCCTGAACCACCGTATACAACTGTTCATTTCTGTCAACCAAATTTCCATAAAACTGCTGCACTAGGTATGGATAATATCTGGTGATAAAATCGGTCCAACCCAATTGAATCTCAAAAACTGCACAAATGTCGGGTAGGATTTCATTCACCTCATTGAAATCGACAAGATGAGGGTCGACGATAGGCCTTAGAGGCAACCGAGGTGCACGAGGCGGTGCCGGAGCCTGCCGTGGTGGAGGAACAGGAGCCTCACATCTCCGACCGCTAGATTCCCCTTGAGGAGGATGCCGAGAACTTCTTCTAGGCTGCATCTTGGGCTAGTAAACCCTTGAAGAGAACGATCTCAACCCTGAGAGAAAGACGGACCAAGGGACACTCTGGAGGTTGGAGAAGACCGTCTCCACACTCTGGAAATGGAGGAAGAGCTGCACGATCCCATGAACGACCGCGGAGAAGTCGTCCCAAATCCGTGACGAATCCGCCGGGTGATGTGCGGATGGACAAGGGATGAGGTTTTAGGGCTGGGAGAAGGGGGGAAATGATGTTCTAGGGTTAGGAGGATATGTGGGAGAGAGAGTGGGTGGAATAGAATGAGGGGGATGAGGGTGAAACCATCTTAAAATAGGGTTCGGCCAAGGGGCCGGTCGGCCGGTTCGCCACAAACGGTCGACCGGAAAGGTCTAAAGGTCTAAATGCCCCTTTGAGTGTAAAACCCCAGAAAATGAGTGTAAAAGACTACTAAGCCTCCTTTGAAGGATGTTGAGCTCCATTTGACTTGTCGGCCTGTATTCTCATCCTCCCCCCTTTTTTATTTTCCTTTTTTTACATATACTTTTTTGTTTGTTTTTCTCTTGGGGAAGAGATGGAGTGATATGGCTTCTAACAAGTATCGATCTAAGAGAATTTCCGAAACTCCCCCTTAGTGACTGCCTAGAATCCCCAGGTTACTGATCCACATTTATTTGTCAAGGAGTGTTGGGCCTTAGAAATTTTTCAAATTTTTCAAGGAAAGGCATATATATAAAAGTACAAGCACGCATACAGGGTAATGTCAAGCACAAAAAATACACACAACTTATGCATGATGCATGCATTATACACAATCTACCGTTCATGCTTCTAAATGTTTGTTCAACGCAAATGCATTACTAATCCTAGTGCAGACCTAAGTATGTATGCCCTCACCCTTGCATATGCCAAGTTCTCTCCTGATTTTATTGAATTGATCCTGGTTTAGGGGTTTTGTGAAGATGTCTGCCAGTTGATTGTGGGTATCAACAAAGTTTAACTCAAAATCCCCCTTGCCTACATGATCTCTCAGAAAATTATGGTAAATGTCAATGTGTTTGGTTCTGGAGTGTTGAACAAGATTTTTAGATAAGTTAATAGCACTTGTATTGTCACACAAGATTGGCACAAAACTCACTTCAACATTCAAATCAAGCTATTACTTTTTGATCCAAAGTACTTGGGCTCCACAACTTCCGGCGGCTACATATTCAGCCTCGGCCGTTGAGAGAGCTACTGAATGTTGTTTCTTGGAGGCCCATGAAACTAGGCATCCACCAAGAAACTGGCAGTATCCACTAGTACTTTTGCGATCAACAATGCATCCAGCATAGTCGGCATCAGTATATGCAATTAAATCAAATGAGCTACCAATTGGAAACCACAACCCAAAGTCTAATGTGCCAATTAAATACCGAAAAATCCGTTTAACAGCCATTAGATGAGATTCTTTTGGACATGACTGAAAATGAGCACATAGACATACACTGAATTGAATATCAGGGCGGCATGCTGTTAAATACAGTAGTGATCCGATCATACCTTGAAATAGTGTAGGATCTACTGTTTTACCATTTTCATCTTTATCCAACTTCATGGTTGTGGCCATCGGCGTTGATATGGGTTTTGCTTCTGCCATCCCATATTTCTTTAACAGCTCCAGGGTGTATTTGGCTTGGTTTATGAATATACCTTCAGGCGTTTGTTTAACCTACAATCCAAGGAAAAAATTTAGTTCACCCACTAAGCTCATCTCAAATTCTCTTTGCATAATTCTTGTAAAATCATTACATAGAACATTATTGGTAGCTCCAAAAAATATGTCATCAACATACACTTGAACTACCAATATGTCTTTACCTGATTTTTTTGTGAAAAGTGTTTGATCAACCTTACATTTTTTAAATCCATTCTCAATCAAAAATGAGATAAGCCTTTCATACCATGCCCTTGGGGCTTGTTTCAATCCGTACAGGGCCTTCTGTAACTTGTACACATGCTTTGGATGTTTTGAGTCTTCAAAACCTAGAGGTTGTTCTACAAAAACATCCTCTTTGATGAACCAATTTAGAAAGGCAGATTTAACATCCATCTGAAATAATTTAAAGTTGAGAGTGCAAGCAAAGGATAATAAAATCCAGACTGCTTCTAGTCTAGCA
This sequence comes from Amorphophallus konjac, assembly GCA_022559845.1. Lineage (NCBI taxonomy): Eukaryota > Viridiplantae > Streptophyta > Magnoliopsida > Alismatales > Araceae > Amorphophallus > Amorphophallus konjac. The sequence continues at coordinate 118,317,638 of CM040129.1, read as the reverse complement.
ACCGAGGCAAAAGACTCATCAAAATCAATACCCATTTCCTGGCTATATCCCTTGGCTACAAGCCGGGCCTTGTTCCTAACAACCAATCCCATGTCATTCAACTTGTTTCTAAAAACCCATCGGGTTCCTATCACGGGTTGACTTCTAGGACGTGGCACAAGAATCCACACCTCGTTTCTTTCAAACTGGTGCAGCTCTTCATACATAGCATGGATCTAGGATTCATTTTGAAGAGCTTCACGAATATCCTTATGCTCTTCTTGTGAGATCAAATCCATTAAATCTTCCTCTTCTACTTATCTTAATGAAGATCTAGTTCTTACCCCATCTTCAGGATTACCTATGATGTTTTCAGCTGGATGACCCCTTTAGGAAAGTAGAGAAACTAGGCAAGTCGGGATGCTGCACTTGTTGCTCTTGCAATGTCTCAATTGAGGGATCTTCATCCTCTTCACTTTTGCTGGGTATCCCATCAATTGGTTCATCCTTGGCCTTAGCATCATCTGGACGTTTGTGATCTTCATCTGCATCCACAATTGGAATAGATTGATTGGTTATCTTCAATTCAGATTCATCAAAAATAACATGAGGACTTTCTTCAACAACCAGGGTCCTTTTATTGAATAGTTGATAAGCTCTAGAGTTAAGTGCATAACCTAGGAAAATTCCTTTGTCACTTTTCTCATCAAACTTACCAAGGTTGGACTTACCATTTTTCAGAATGAAACATGGGCATCCAAAGGGTTTGAGATGAGATATATTCAGTTTCTTACCCTTGTAAAGCTCATATGGAGTTTTCTTCAAGATAGGCCTTACCATTGCCCTGTTGATGATGTAACATGCCGTACTTACTGCCTCGGCCCAAAAATATTTAGGTAGGGAGTTCTCGCTTAACATGGTCCATGCCATGTCTATCACAGTTCTATTTTTTCTCTCCACCACTCCATTTTGTTGGGGGGTCCTTGGTGATGAAAAGTTATGCGTATACCCCTGCTCTTCACAGAAGTTATTGAACTCATGATTTTCAAACTCACCACCATGATCACTTTGAATGGTGGTGATAAGATAGCCTCTATCATTCTGGATTTTCCAGTAAAACACTTGAAACTCCGTCAAGACATCACTTTTATTGGCTAAAAATAACACCCATGTAAATCTAGAGTAATCATCAACAATAACAAATCCAAATGATTTACCCCCTAGGCTGGATGTCCTAGTAGGGCCAAATAAATCAAGATGCAGCAATTCTAGATGTCGGGAGGTAGATACAATATTTTTATGTTTGAAGGATATGCGTGTTTTCTTGCCTTTTGTGTAAGCCTCACAGACTTTATCACTTTCAAATTTTAATTTGGGCAACCCATTTACCAAGTCATGTCTAGACAACTTGAAGATTACTCCAAAACTAGCATGACCTAGTCTTTGGTGCCATAGCCAAACATTCTCATGATTGTTGGCTACCAAGCACACATCATCACGGGAGACCTCATCAAGGTCAATGGTATAGACATTGTTGTTCCTTTTACTGATGAATCTGATTTCATTTGAGATTTTATTTACGACAAGGCAATGAGTTTCATCAAAGATAATCTTAAAGCCTTTATCACACAGTTGTCTTATGCTCAGCAAGTTATGATTCAAACATTTCACCAAAAGAACATTTTCAATCAAGGTTTCAGAATTCTTACCTATTGTGCCAATTCCACTTATTTTACCTTTTATCTTTTCCACCAAAAGCAACTGAGCCTCCATCCTTATCTTGCAGCATAGAGAACGCCTTCCTGTCCCCTGCCATATGCCTTGAATAGCCGCTATACAAGTACCACTTGCTCCCCCTGGCTTCAAGACATATCTACAAGAAATAAAATTCTCATGTACTTATTTTTGGTACCCAAACTAGTTTGGGTCCGTAGGAGTTAGTCCAATTTTGTGCATATCTTTTCCTAGTCCAAAAAGCATGATTTCTTGGTGAGTTTTGTTTGAACCAGCAATTTGCAACAACGTGACCAAAACTACCACAATGATAACAATTAACAGGTGCAAACTTTCTTTGAAATTGTTGTGGTTTGGGTTGGACATGTTTTGGCTTACAGTTGGAACATGAAGCATGATTGTTTTCTTTTTCATGAACAAAGGATTAGTGATCTTATGCTCGAAAGATTTTTTATTTTGGGGAATGTACCCCAATCCTTCCTTCTGGAAGTTGACTTTTACTCCTAACAAGTTGTCTAAGTTTTGTTTGCCCTTAACAAACCTAGACAAGGTGGACTGAAGTTTAGCCACTTCTTCACCCAGACTCACATTTTTCTTTTCAAGTTCTAAATTTGTGGATTTCAGAACTTCTTCTTCATTTTTCAATTTCTCAATAGCTTTTTCAATTTCAAACAATTTACACATCAATTCCTCTTGATTTTTCTCACTGGCTGAAATTATTTGCAACATGCTTTCTTTTTCTTCCGTCAACTCAAACCATTCATGTTCCAGTTTTTCAAACATAACAAAAATATCCTCATGTGTTAACTCATCAATATTTTTCTTGAGATTTTTAGTTTCAAATCTGATTTTCTTATATTTCAAATACAACTTCTCATATTCTGACTCCCATTGTTCCTTTGAAATAAAGTCAGGGTCAGAATTTACCTCGGTTGAGTCATCCTCATGTGCCATGAGGCACAGGCTTTCCACGAGCTCTTGTATCTCCTTATCGGACGGTTCATCCTCTTCATCGCTCCATGTGACGACCATGGCTTTAGACTTTGTGAATTTATCTTTCTTGAATTTCTTCTTCAGATCTGGGCACTCTCCCCTCATGTGCCCGGACTTCTTACATTCGTAGCATATGATGTTACTTGGTTTGCTTGGCTCGCCCTTGGTTTGAGTGGGCTTCCTTTGCCCCTTTCTGAAATTGCCTTGGAAGTTTCTCTTCTTCCTCAAAAATCTTTTCACTTGGCGAGTTATCATGGCCAAGTCTTCTTCTTCATTGCTTCCTTCACTTGATTCTTCTTCTTGAGAGTCGTCATCGGATTGGTGAGCTCTCAATCCAATTGCTTTCTTCTTCTTTGTATCTTCCTCGGTTGTTCTCTTCATATTTATCTCATAGGTCTTGAGCGACCCTATGAGTCCATCCAAGGAAAGTGTGGTCAGATTTTTGGAATCTTCAATCACTGTGGCTTTTATGTGCCACGCGGACGGAAGTGACCTCAGAACATTCCTCACTAGGTCGGAGTTTGTGTACTCCTTCCCAAGGCTTTTGAGACCATGCGTGATCTCAGTTAGCCTTGCGAACATTTCTGAAATTGTTTCTTCGGGTTTCATTTTGAACAGCTCGTAGTCTCTGACTAGAAGGTTCGCCTTGGTTTCCTTGACCTCGAAAGTTTCTTCATATATGAGCCGTAACTTGTCCCACAACTCCTTCACTGAGCTGCACATTGATACACGAGAAAACTCATTAGGATGTACAGCACATTGCATGATGTTCATAGCATTAAAATTAACTATGGATTTCTTGATTTCTTCAATTGACCATTTATCCTCATCATCCGAGAGTTTGTAAGGACCCTTGTCCACAACTCTCCAAACTTCGTACTCTTGAGCCCTTAGAAAAATATTCATTCCATTTTTCCAGTACGAATTGTTTGAACTGTCAAAGAAGGGAGGACGGTTGATGGAGTGACCCTCGGGCATCAGACCCTTGTTTGCCATTGATCCGGATCTTACTCTAGATCATTAGATCTATGAAAAATATAGCCTTAACTCTGATACCAATTGAAGTCCCGCGATCAATAACACCCAAGAGGGTGGTGAATTGGGTGATTACAGATTTTAAAAACTTTTACCCGATTTAAAACATGTATTAAGAGCAAGCAACAACCAGGTATAGATCTGATGGATTACAAAATGAATCTGGCTAAATCAACCCCTACAGCAGTTCTTTGGTACCAGACGGAGTCCAGGAATCGGAAGATTCTCTCACACAAGGTATTTTCTTCCCGACATGACTAACCTTGTCGATCAGAAACTACCTTTTGATATACCAGAGATTTCCCGTAAAAAGTTGATAAAGCTAGATCTAAACAAAGAAACTAGATGATGATGCAGTATGCAACAGAGCTAAAGCAGAATGGAGGTAGAAGAAAAAGAATAAACCACATAGAACACCACGATTTTTAGGTGGTTTGGATGCAACAACTACAACCTACGTCCACCCCTCACCGACGTGAGGATTCACACACTATCTTGTAGGGGATTACAAGATCAAGAACACACTCACACACACGTGAGTAGTATGAAACCCCCATGAAGGTGCAAGAGCACCGACTCACAAGAAATGTGAAGAACATAGAAATCACTCATACACACACACGGATCGGCGTAGATCCATACACACACAATTGTTTGAATATTACAAGAACACACAAATAAAGCCCAGTAAGAATGGAAGGAGAAAACAAGAAATGAAGACACAAAATCAAGCTCCCCCTTAGTGGATGAAGATGGTATTTGATAAAGCTAGCTCCCAGCTCGATCTCCACTTGAATGCCTTGCAGATTGCTCTTGAGATCCTAGCACTTGGATGAAGAACTCTTCCACGGATCACTGTTCACGGAGCTACAATACACCCTCTTTCTCCTTTGATTGCCTCCTTGAACCTCCTTTGATCATCATAGGGTTTTTGACCCCAATGAGATATATTTATATATCTTGAGTGGTTAATAGACATCCCCCAGACCAGATCCACAAATCATGGCTTAGTTGGTGGCATTGGGTTTAAACAAATGGGAGATAAGGCCTCTTCTCGAGCTTGAACCAGAAAGTCAAAAAGAGCTGTCTCGGGGCTAGCGGTCGACCGGCAGGAGCAGGCGGTCGACCGAAAATCTACAGAGTTTGAACTTTTCATTGCTGGGAAAATCGGTCGACCGGCCCCTTGCTGGCGATCGACCGCTACTGTAAAAATTGATCTTTTGAGATCCCTGGAAAAACTGGTTGATCGCCCTGTGCCTGCTGGTTGACCGGACTGATGAAAGCCTGCGATAATGAAATGTTAGCCCAATGAAACTTATCTGTATGACAATGGCTTCATGTCCTTAGCTCTTTCATGCATTTTGGAATTTGAATCAATTTGGTTTATTCCATTTGGACATATTAAACTCTTTTGAGAATTTGAGCTTTACACAAGATTTTCATAAGCCAACACTCAAGCACACTTAACCCACATATTGATTGCAATGACACGGCACAAGATAGAAACTCAATTCGGAGTTTTATTATCATCAAAATCATTCAGAGAGACTCAACATGATTTCCATTCTATCATTGTTTAGAAGCGTCTCACTCCCGCTATTAAGGATCCTGCATTTCATAGTGTTAAGGAGGAGGTGCTCAAGAAAGTTAAGGTTGGTGAAATCATTGAGAACAAGGAGGTCATGCTATTGGATTTGGAAAAGGAGCTGGCCGGCGAAGAGAAACCATGGTACTACGAGATTGCTAAGTATTGTCACGATCAATCATACCCCGAAGAAGCCACAGCGGAAGAGAAGAAGGCAATCTGGAGGGTTGCCCAAAGATACACTTTGGTTGGAGGTGAGCTCTACAGAAGGGGTCTTACGGGTGTTCTTCTCAGGTCCCTCGACGATGATGAATCATGGAAGGTTGTAAAAGAGGCACATTCTGGAGTCTGTGGGGGTCATGTCAATAGCCAGATGCTAGCTAAGAAAATCCTTAGATTAGGCTTCTATTGGCCCACTCTAGAAGAGGACTGCTCAATCTATGTTCGAAGGTGTGTCAAGTGCCAACTGCACAGCGATAAAATTTATTCTCCTGCTTCTTCACTCCACCCCATGTCCTCCCCATGGCTTTTTTCCATGTGGGCTTTTGATATCATTGGACCTCTTGGTGATTCAAACCTCCTCACAAGATAAAAATTATTTATACTCACGGCTACGAAATACTTCACCAAGCGAGTAGAAGCAGAAGCTTATGTGGAGATTAAAGCGTCAACCGTCTGCAAATTTATGATGAAGAACATCATTGCGAGATTCGGCATCCCGAGTACCGTCATCACCGATAATGGGCCTCAATTTATCTCTCAGGAGCTTTAGGACCTCTGCAACATGTATAACATTGCATTGCATCATTCATCTCCTTATTATCTGCAGGGCAATGGTCAGGCAGAGGCAACCAATAAAACTTTGATTAAAATCATCAAGAAAACGTGTGAAGCTAATAAATTTGCGGATTGGCCAGAAAAGCTTGTAGAAGCTCTATGGGCCTACCGTACTTCCATTCGCACTCTTACTGGGCAAACCCCATTTGTCCTTACCTATGGGATGGAGGTGGTAGTTCCTTATGAGATCCTTATTCCTTCTCTCAGAGTACAATTGGACAAGGAGCTCTCTATCGATGAATGACGTGAATCTCTCCTTGCACAATTGGAACTCTTAGATGAAAGACGACTGGCCGCCGCCGAACATGAAACGGTTTATCAAAACAGGCTTTCACGTTTCTACCAAAAGAAAGTAATTGAGAGAAAATTCAAAGTTGGTGAAATGGTAATTAAAAGAATCTTTGTAAAATCTGGCGGACCTCGTTCAAAACTCCAACCAAATTGAGAAGGGCCATATGTAATAAAAGAGATTTTTCCTGGCAATGCTTACAAAGTAGTTAATGCTGAAGGGGAAGAACTGGCTCACCCTTGGAACAGACTGTACCTTAAGAAATACTACCCTTAAGTCTCGAAAAAAAAGAGAGAGAAAGAAAAAAAAAGAAAAAAAAAGAAAAAAATAAGTAGAAAAAGAAGAAAAAGAAAAAATGATGAAAAGTTGTAGGTTGGCATGGTGTATAGGTCACGAGATCCGAAAAATCAAAATCTTTAATTCATTATCAGTCTTGATAACTTAACCAGAGGTCAACGCACGCACACATAACACGCTCAGCTCGTAAACTCAAGCGGTTCAAAATCTGAGCAAAGTCAGAGCCAAATCGAGAGTGTAAAGACTTTACTCGTTCTCTTCTCTTCGGTTCACAAGGGGGAGTAAGAGTCGGGGAAGACCACCAAACCTACCCGCCGCCCTAGTAGGTGGAAGTCAGGGCCCAAAAGGGAACAATATGCTACAAAGCCCGAGTACAATTAGGTCTTTATTTTTGAAAAAAAAAGTGCAAAGTTACATTCATAAATTCAAAAGAAAAGCATGTCAGGAGGGCAAAGTCCCCACAGGGAAAACCCTGGTCGTAAGCATGTATCTCAAAAAGGGTAAAAGGTAACGAAAATTTCCTTGAGCCAAAGACCGAACCCCAACAGGCATTAGGGTAGGGGAGGGAAGCTTCCCGGTCCTCTAAAACCCCTCGTGAGCTTCTCAAATTTACTCTTCATTTCCCCCTCCGTGGTATGTCATAAGCTCGAAGGATGGCAAAGACGGACTTAGGAGGATGGGTCGCGCGAGGCTATGGGTATAAGCACAAGTTATAAAGCACACTGACTCTTTGTTAAATTACTTAAGAATGATTAATGAATTTAAGATGGTGAATGTGTAAGGTTTCAAGACCCTTGTACCATGCTAAGCCTATCAAAAAAAAAGTCATTATTCATTAAATAAACGACTTGTAATGAGTCGCTATTTGATTCCCAAAAAACCAAAAAAAATGTTTAGAATTGACGCCCTAATGGACAGTCGTTATTCATTAAATAAACGACTTGTAATGAGTCGCCATTCCAAAAAAAATGTCTTTCAATAAGCGCCAACTCACAAAGTCACCATTTAATGAATTAACGCCTTTTCCTAAGTCATCATTCTATTCCAAAAAAAAAAAGAAAAATGAATAAGCGCCTAATCACATAGTCGATGTTTCAGTAATAGGTGCCTTTTGCTGGGTCGCCTTTTCAGATCCTGCCTCTCCATTATCCAATATCATTTGCTTGCTTACATTTTTTGTGTGATCACCTTTTAAATTCTAGTTTGCATCTGTTTACTTGCGTGTGGCATTATCTTCTATTTTTCACTATTTGCTTTAGTTGATTAAAGGCTTGGCCCTTTGACCCTCTGTCAAGGTCAAAAAAAAGGACACTCCCCTTGCTTAATAAGCAAGGGGCAAAGCCGAACAGATTGATTAATTTGTTTATTTAAGTGTGGCACACATGGATAAGGGGAAGGAAAAGACAAGGTACACAAGTGCTCAAAATGACAAACTTAGGTAATATCAAAGATATCATATGCAAAAACATAGGAGGTGGTACATGTACTATACCTCTCTAGCTCTCGCCTCCACCCTCCTCTCTCCTACTCTCCGCCTCACCCTCGTCCTGGCGACGAGACCACGGAGGGAGCATGGACCCCCGGGAAGCAGCTGAACCTCCGGCTCAAGCCTGCTCCTCTGCCTCGTTCCACTGTCAAGTCGAGGAACCTGCTAAGTAAGTGGTGCTGGCAAAAGCACTCGAGTGGCCCGCGGCCCGCGCCCGATCTCTGCCATGCTGAAGTCGCTCCTCTGTGGCTCGTAGCCACTCCTGAACAACGGCCAGCTGCGCCCTTGAGGCCGTAAGCTCACGCTCGAGCTCCATCTGCTCCTCCCGCTCGGGGGTGCGCTCCCTCCTCTCCACCTCGAGGAGGATCCTTATCTCGGTCACATCGCTAGGCAACTCATCTCGCCGTCTCAGCGCCTCCTCTAGCTCTTCGACCCGCTGGTCGCGGATCGCAAGCTCGGTGCCGGCTAGGGCGGCCCGCGTGAGCACCTCCTGCACCATTCAGCCAAGTATCAGTTTCATAATTCAATTCCATAAACTTTTGAAATGAAATTTGCTTGTTTAAGTGCTTACCCGATCGGCTAGGTCGCGCTCCGCCGCCTCGGCCCGTGCAACTGCTCCCGCAAGTCGCTCCTCTAGGGCGGTGACCTCCGCACTCGGCTCTCTCGAGCTGGATGCTCCTCCTGCTTCTCCAACTGCTACTCCCTGTTGGGCACGCTGCATTCATTGAGATCGTCAGTGGCTAAAAATCATAATTTTAGGAATAAACAAAAGCATATAGATAGGGCACTCACCAAAGTCTCTAAGCCCATCCGTGTGGTCGCCAACTGGGCCTCCAAGCTGTGGAGGCGGGCATGTAGGTCCACCGCTGCTGCATATTGCGCATCCTGCATAAATCATTCATTAGTTGCATATCTCATAAGCATATAATTTAAATTCGAAAGAATTTATACATACCCCTCTTGGCCTAATCTGAGACCGATCTACGTGCATCTCCCAGAAGCGCTGAAGGTACGCCGAGCTGTCTAGAGCGTGGGAGATAACTAGGATCTCACCCCGTAGCCTATCAGCGACCTGCTCTAGGAACCGCACCCTCCAGTCGGTCGCTCTCATACATCCTCGGGTCTTCCGCCTGATCCCACGTGGCTCAGCTGCCTCGACCTACTCCTAGTGTAGGCCGAGTGTCCTCATCGCCAGCCTAAGCCGTAGTGGCTCGATCTCGTTCAGGCAATGAACCCAAAGGTCATGCCCAAAGTTAGGTCAGCCCGCTACGACCCATGGCTGACCCTCATCTGGCATCCCCTCATATGGTCTCCAGACCACCTGCATGCGCATCATGTTATCACATTTATATATATATAAAGCAGGAAATAAAAGTAGGAAATAAAAGAAATGCATCATATTTACACATGTACCAGTGAAGGAGAGAAGTCTCAGAACTCCCGTCTCACGACCCTCAGCTCATAAGCATGAGGTGCTCCAGTCATGAGCGGCAGCCACCGCCTAGCCAAAGGGTAGGCAGCCTCGTCTCTGGGTCGAGGGTCGACTCGGTCCATCGGCATGTAGAGATGACTCCATACCTGCATTCATTAGCATTTATTAGCCACACGCATAATCATAATCATAATCATAATCATCATAATAACGAATAGAAAAGTGCATACCTGTAGAAAAGGTGAGAAGCCACTGACGGTCGTCTCTTGACCTATCCCCGTGGACAGATCAACGATCAGGTGCGCCAGTAGGGCGGCTCCCCAGGCGTACCGCCCCACTCCCTCTAAGTCCTCAAGGACGCTCAGAATCTGTAGTTGATGTCGTCCCCCTTTCTCCCCAGCAGTAATCTCCCGAGCATCAGGAATAGGAACCTCCTCCAGTCTACGTCTGCTCTCTCTCTCTAAGCCGGGTCCTGGCAGTATACGGCTCAGTCACTCACAATCAGCCACTCTATGTACTCTCCTAAAGACTCTCCCGACCTCTGTCGGGAATCTCCTAGTCCCATAGCCCTCGTCAAATCTGTGCGACTGGTCATCCTACACGGGGGGTTGTACAACGGTGTCTATACCCAAGAGTCTCACTGCTAAATCTCCATAGTCTGGGATGGTCACCCCACTCACTGCCTCACCGTCTACTCTCAGCCCGGTGATCCTAGTAACATCCTCTAAGCTTGGTACCATATGTTCCCAGGGCATCAAGAATGCCCGGCTAGCCCTATCCCATCTTTCCCTCAAAACCTGAATAAGGACTAGATCCGGGCGCACCGGCTCTATGCAAAAGAACGGGCCGAAGCCCATCGCCTCTACCCTCGCCCTCTGGAAGTCGGGCAGTCCATGGTAGGTAGCTATCACCTGGACCCAAGAGATGCGGGTCCGTATCAATCCCTGCAGTATAAAAGGATAGATAAATGAACAAATGGTTGGCCTATATATCAATTTGTCAAATCTTTCACTACTTTTAAATGGTGACTAGGTTATGGTCTTTATTTTATGAATTAGCGACTTAAGCGTGGTCGTCCTATTGAAAAGATGCCCAGGGTCAGGGCGCCAATTCCGTTAGGTTATTCCAAGGAATCAGTGGTCTATATAAAATAAAAATAAAAATGATGAAAATGCGTATAATAATTTAAAATAAAAAAATAAAAGTAAAAAAATAGAAAAATTCAAAATTATGCCTAGCACATTGTCGTTATTCTAATTTCTTGAAGTTGCGCCCTCTTCTGGGTCGCCATTTCTCTGTAGTTTCCCACCACCGTGGGATCCATGGTGTTCATGCTATTTTCATGAAGAAAAAGAAAAAAATATATAATATTGTTGCACTCACCTTGCTGGGTGCAGGGTCCATGAGCCCTCCCCGCAGTGGCCGGCAGGGAGGAGGGGGAGCGTCACCGCCAGCATCGCCGCCGGGTCCACCGGTTCTGCCATCAGCACCGCCGTCTTCTTCCTCTTCATCGCCGCCGTGTTCCTCTCTTTCTTCTCCCTCTCTTTCGCCATCTTCGCCTTCACCATCGTCTTCATCCTCTCCTTCTTCGTCATTCTCTTCTTCTTCTTCTCCTTTGTCTCCTTCTTCCGTCTCATCACCACCGTGCTCCGCTGCCGGAGCTTCTTCGGCCACCACAGGGGGAAGCGCCTCCTCGTCGGCGTCGTCATCCTAGTCCATGTCAACGACGGCAGGGGCCATAACCCTCTGCTGTTTTCCCGAACCACCCGAACCACTCACGTAAGCCATGGGAGGGTTTGACAAGGGAGAGAGATGAGAGAGGGCTGCCACCGTTATGGTTGCAGAGAATGGAGGGTTGGGAGAAGCAGAGAAACAAAAGGAGATGGAACGTTAGAGGTTTAACAAAAGGGGTCTGGCACTTGCAGTTTTGAATGAAATGACGCCTAGGATGAAGTCACGATTCATGAATTAAATGCCCGCCCATGAGGACGCTATTTCATGGAATTTATCATTTTTGGAAAATGCTGGGAAGTAGCGACTGGAAGACGGGCGTTATATCTCAAAGGAGCGCTCTTGTGAGCGGGTGCTATTTCTTTACGCGTATCGGGGAAAGCGAAGCTGTCAGGTAATTATGAGAGTGTCATTCAGTGGTCATTGTGGAATAGCGACAGCATGAAGGGCACTGTATTCATGAACAGCGACCTCTTGTGGAGGCATCATTTGAGGGGCTTATTATTCTTATTTCATGCTGGAACTAAAAGAACTAACGCCTATGAGGAAGGTGCGGATCATGGAAATCCAGCACTCTGTGGCAGTCGCTATTTCTTACAGAGCATAGGTTTTTGAATAGAATCAAGGGGTTTTGGAAGATTTGATCATTGTTAAACATAGTCATTGGCTCAATCAAGGAAAAATCTCTTTATTCATTGAAAGGAAGTAATCATTACATGGTTAATGAGCCACCTTGGCCCTCAAGTTCCTAAGAGCTATTACATATGATTTCCATTGCTCTTTGTCTTCTTCCACACGTTCCATGGGCCGGTGAAACTTGCTGATCCGCCATAGAGCTTGAATTGTCTTGGTATCCTTATTATCACCACTTGAGCCCAATTCCCTCTTCTTAATTGGTGGTAGGTGAGAAGCTTCCTCAAATAGATGGTGAGGAAGGCCGAGTTGAGAAAGGCACCGGTGAGAGTTATAGAGCACGAACTCGGTGGCGCCTATTAGCCTTAGCTCCACTCCGGAGAAAAGCCTTGCATGAAGATCTTGGGTCTTGAGGAACCCCGGTGCACATGTGAAGCCGTTTTGTGGCATTGTCTTGAAGTGGCTGCGCCAATCCACTCGTTTCTTGAGTTTGGGTACTCGATTGACCACTCTCTCACATAATCATAGAAAGCCCGTCATATGGTGGAGTGGGCTCTTGGAATAGATCCTAGAAGCTTGTTGGGTTTCCTCACATGGATCAAATTTGAAGTGGAGGTCCACCCAACTTGTGAGCAATAGCATAGACCCATATAGGGGCCTCCCCATAGAAGCCAAGGTGAGCCCACTATAGAGGTAAGCCAAGACCGCCGTCCCAATTCTCTTTCCCTCCCAAATGCCGCATATGGCACTTAATTGATCTTCTTCTAAGAAATCATCTGCCGAGGGGAATAGCAAAGCTCCCGCAAGGCAAATCACCATAGCCTTCATGATTAATTCCATCTCCTTTTCTTCATTCTCTTTACCCAAAGCCTTGTATACCCATGCTGCTAGCTTCATCAAATTGATCCCCTTTGATACTCTTATTTGATCTATCATTTTTAGGCGTGGGATTAGGCTTGCTAGCATCTCCATGGCACTTATAGGTTCTTGCATGATTGCCATCTTTTCTTCATCCCCTTGTTTTAAGCCCTTCAATCCTAGAAGCATCTCCGTTTCTTCCAATAGGATGGTGGCTTCAAAGGTGGGGAACAAGAAGTTGTGGGTGTGTGGGTGCCATATTTCTATGAGAGCTCCTATGGCAGCCCAATCAAAGTGAATGTCATTATAGTGTTTTGCATGGGTCACTAAGCCTATAAGATGCCACTTGGAGAAATGTGATCTCATGTCAAGGGTGATCTTGGAAAGAAGGAGAGGGAACCATTGAATTTTGGTGAATCTCCTAGCCCCCGAGATAAGTGGATAATCCTGAAAATCAGAAAAGAAAGGAAGAAAGAGAGGATTTCATTAGAATCTGAGAGAAAGATTGAAGAAAGGTGAGATAGAACTAAGGTTTTTCTTGAACTTACTTGGTCTAGTGCAATTCTTCCACTAATGTGCCCTTCTACCTCATTGATTCTTGCAAATCCAGTTTTGGTCCTCTTCAAGGGTCGTTGTAGCAATTTCTCCATTAGTAAAGCTCTGATGAAGCAACATGTTCTCTGTCGAAGCCCGCCGAGTAGAAGATCTCACAGTTCTTGTGATTCCCTGCGCAGAAGAATTGGTGTGATTTGAAGAGCCTCGGAGCTCTTTTATAGAGAAAGGCTTTGCTCAGTTATAGTTTGAAGCTTAAAGGGATCAAACGTTCGGTTTCCGGTTAGAACACGGTTCTCTGGAACACAAGGAAATAGCGACTTCCATGGTACTGCCATTTAAAGAGCGACTGCAGGAGAGTGGCTATTTATTTATGGAGCGCCTGTTTATACGGTCCCTATTTTTGTGAACAGTGATGTGCTTAAATTTCATGGATTTTATTTCATATATATATATTCTTCATGGAGCGCCCTTGTGCATGGTCGCCATTTTCTGTGAATAATGATTTTCATGTGAATTATGATAATGGGCGTTATATATGCTGGAATCATTTTTGAATATCTTGATAATTATATCATTTCTTGTGGTACTGATCAATCTTTGAGTGCAGAAAGAGCAAGCCATGCAAATTGCCAAAATTCTCGGGCCATCTTTTGGGTGACATTTCTATTCCCTGTATCCTCTCCTGTATGCATTCCTACTATATGATACTTACGCTATTATAGCATATCAAGGACCTTGTGGTTCTGATGAACCTAAAATTTGAGTTCCCCTTCAAAAAAAAAATAATGATAATTCCAGGGGAGTCTTGATCGCATGGATAGGTCGTTGAGTCGCCTAAGGCTTGAGACGATGGTTCCACTTTCTAAGTTGATGCGTGGATAAACGGGCTTTGGTTTAGTGTCAACTTAGAGATCTAGATTCTTGACCAGGTCTGGATGGCTTAGTAATGTTATCCTTGATTATTTTCTATTTTAGTTTGTTTTAACCTTTTTCTTTTAGCCCAGCATGCATCATGTAGGACTTTGAGCTTGAGGTCGAAAAAATCCTTATATTAAGTCAGTAATAAAGGTCACTCATCCCCAGTTTGAGTTGACATGAAATATTCCATTCCTAAATCAAGTACTATGCTCCCCTTGAAGCCGCTTAGGCTGGTTCCTTGAAAGCATCCTTTACTTGGATTCCTACCTCACTTCACTTTATTTTCCTGCAAATTCACCTTGGTTGCAGCACGTCCACATTGGCTGGTAATCGCTCTCCAATGGTGTCTCCCTTTCGTGCCCTCGCGCACATTTTGTTAGTTTAGATTTTCATCCAGGCAATCGTTGTTTTCCTGTAATCATCCAAAGTTGTTTCATTCAGAGCCATGGAAAGATTTCCAATGCTTAATGTCGGAGGTGTGTCACATCACACCTTGGCATCTACTTTCCAGTCCATTTCACCCTCATTCTGCTTCATTTCATTTGTTTACTCTGTATTATCTCCATTACGCTTCATTCCGTCTCACTCCCTTGCAAAACAGACGCCAAGGCGGGACAGCTGTAGACACGTCAAAATCGAGGCTATGTTGAGTAAATTTCATGTCACGATGTGATGCCCCAAAGTGGACTTCATCACTAGCTTAATAAGTGGGTTTTCGCATTTCTTTAGATTTTCTTTGAATGTAACGACCGTCACTAAGTCATCTTTTAAATAACGCCCTTGGAGGTGTCGCTATTTCCTGGAAGAACGACCGCGCGAGTAGTCATTCCTTTTAACTCTTTCCAATTTCTGTTCGGAATTAAATTCCTTGAAATGATGCCCTTCCCGGCGGGCGCTCGTTAATGAACGGCCCTGTGCGCGGTCACGGGTTATGAATTTCTTAAATATAGAAAGTCTAAAATTCCTGTGAAATAGCGGCAGACTTGGGGGCGGTGTTTAGAACAGCGACTGTTTCTAGGTCACCATTTCAGTTTTTGTTTCCGTCTCGTCTGCAACCTTCCCAGACAAACTCCTTCCTTGTTTTAACTCTGTGATCAATCGAGGGAAGGGGATCATGATCGATAGTTATCTTCCCTTGATCTTATCCTACGGGAATAAGGTTTTCATCCTTATAAATACTCTCTTATTTTTTTTCGCATGAAAAAACCTTACACACGCGCGCGCCCTTTTGGATGAGTAGTTCTTCTGCCGAAGCACCATTGCTTGATGCTGCTCTTTGCTGTCGCTGCCAACAGGGGGTGTAATACTACCGCTGTTGTCGTGGTGTTAAGCTCAATTCTTGAGCTTACGATTTTCTATTTTCTCTCTGTCCTGCTCACAGGCGCAGAAGAGGATATTCTCCCTCCCTTTTATTTCTTTCTGTGTTATTATCATCACTATTCCCATCATCCGTTAGTACGTCTTAAGCATATTTCATATTTCCCTGTTGCATACATATACCTACCATCCCTTACTCCTCTTAGGGGTTTTAAAAAAAAACCACAATGTGTGCTTATGTCTATATTGCATATCATCATTCTATTGAGTATAGATACTACACTTCTATTGGCTAATCCAAATTTCTTGATTTGATTGTTTTCTTTCAAGGGTAATCAAGAGTAAAAACCCCCTTCATCGGCCGGCTGGTTGGAGGAGGAAGTTGGATCCACGTCTACACTCGCTTCACAAGGTACATGCGATCATTTCTTTATTTTGAGGTAACCGCTCTGGCGATCACCCTCCTTAATAGCATCACATGCTCCTTTCCCTTATTATTTTTATCATGCCCATGATGATGATTTTTCTTCTTTTTTAAATGTCTATGTGACACGTTCACATCTGTCACATATGATCTAGCGACCTGTTAAGAGCAACTACCAAGAGTATTGAAGACAAACAAGCTAGGACATTGAGATTTTGAATGCAAGCCTCTCTGGTTACCAACACTGAAATAGATTGACAATCAAGTTGGGTTGGCACCTTTTTACGTGAAGAGTCACATTTGTTCAATGCAACTGCCCCAGTTACTCAGTGTAGTTTACTATTCTTGCCGCATGAAGACCAGAGTTAGCTTGCCACATCATGCCTGACCCACTGTCACTTCATTGGTGAAGGGGTACAGATTCTCAGTGGAAAAGGCTATTGCTCTGTTGAAATCCTTCTGCTCAACATTTTCTTTTGTTTGATATAGTACCAGATCAGAGTTAGTCAAGAGAGTACCTTTTGACGCGAACCACCTCACGTCTCAAGTGAAGTGCCCCCGGTTACTCAGCAAGTCTCAACCATTGCTCTACAATAAGTGCTTTGAACAATTTCTCAACAGAAATGGTTGTTTGACCACAATACTCTAGAGTCTATCAACGAAGATTGTCACTGGATGAATATAAGCAGACATTGGGACACCAAAAAATGGTACACAAGGCATATCAACAAGAGTAAACCTAAGGAGTTACCCCTGTCAGGCTTCTTGGCTTCAGATTTCAGAAAGTTGTTGAGTTTAATCCCTCAGTTCAATGAACAGCCAAGATGCTGAGTGCAGGAGTTTCTTTCAGAGTGGTCAGTCAATAAAGATCAATCTTAGAGAAGAATATCTTCGTGAAATAATCTGCAAAAGAGTGGAAGGATGAATAGGGATGATACATGCTCCCCCTCAATGAGTGCAAGGATTTAGATGACAAGATGTATGCATAAACATCGTGAGGCTATGAGGAAAGACATGGAGTGTACGCATGAATATGAGAGTGCAGCAGACTTGGCAAAGAATTTGACTAGAGGAAATTTTATCAATTCCCCCCTCAATCCATGCACACTTAAATGCAATGTGAAAATACCCTTGATACCTGGCGGAGGAATTGCCTCACACATAGTGAGTGTTCCCAGGCCGACTGAGCCTACCCTTTCCCACACCACCATTTTATATACCATAGCGTAATGCACATATGAACAACACGATAGCACATAAACTAAAATGCAACTATGGAGATGCAGCTAATTAAACATGCAGGATGGACTCCCCCTATCAACAGCAAATAATGGCCCCTCATGCTAGAATGAACTTATCCAAGCAAAATCAATCAAGTGGGGGGTCTACACAGACCCAATTCTCTTCTTAAGGTAGAAAATCTATCATTACTCAGAGGTTTTGTAAGGATATCAACAATTTGTTTCTCAGATTCAATAAAGTGCAATTCAATGTTTTTCTTGCTTACCTCATCCCGGAGGAAATGATGCCTTATTTCAATGTGTTTTGTGCAGAAATGCTGAATGGGATTCTTGGTTAAGTTAATGGCACTAGTATTATCGCACATGATGGGTGTGCATCCAAGATCTACTCCGTATTCCTGGAGTTGGTGCTTTATCCATAGCACCTGGGTCCATAGCTACCTGCAACAATGTACTCAGCTTCTGCAGTGGAAAGTGCAACAGAGTGATGTTTCTTGGAAGCCCATGAAACTAAGCATCCACCCAAGTATTGGCAGTAGCCACTAGTATATTTTCTATCAAGTTTGCATCCAACATAATCAACATCAGTATATGAGATTAAATCAAAAGAACATGATGCCGGGTACCACAGCCCTAAGTCATGCGTGCTAGCAATATATCTCAGCATTCTTTATATTGCAATTAGATGGGATTCTTTAGGATTGGCTTGAAATCAAGCACACATGCAAACACTAAACTGAATATCAGGCCTAGAAGCAGTGAGATATAAGAGAGATCCGATCATACCTCGGTATGTCTTAGATCTACAGATTTACCATTCTCATCAGCATCTAGGGATGCATTTGTTCCCATGGACGTGGAGATGTGCTTGACATCCTTCATCCCGAATTTCTTCAGAATCTCCAAGGTATTCTTGGACTGGTTTATGAAAAACCCTTCCTTTGTTTGTGTTACCTGCAGTTCAAGAAAGAATTGGAGTTCACCCATAAGGCTCATTTCAAATTTTTTTGTCATTAGATCAGCAAATTGCTTACACATGTTTGAATCGGTTGAACCAAACACTATATCATCCATATATATCTGCACTATAATGATGTGCCCATTCAAAACTTTTGAAAATAGAGTTTGATCAATTTTACCTCTGATGTAACCTTTGCTGGTCAGATGCTCACTCAACCTGTCATACCAGGCTCATGGGGCCTACTTCAGTCCATACAAAGTTTTGTTCAATTTATGCACATGGTTAAGAAAAGTATAGTGTTCAAAGCCAGGCGGCTGTTCTACAAAAACCTCTTCTTTTATTAAGCCATTCTAAAAGGCACTTTTGACATCCATTTGTTGTAATTTAATGCCTAGAGAACATGCAAATGCTAAGAGGATTTTGATGGCTTCCAATCTTGCTACAGGGGCATATGATTCTTCAAAGTCATTGCCTATCTCTTGGTTGTACCCCTTAGCTACCAGTCTGGCCTTGTTTCTTGTTATGACCCCATCCTCATTTAGTTTGTTTCTAAACACCCATACACTCCCAATGACATTCTGATATGTGGGTCTGGGAACCAGAGTCCACACATTGTTCCTTTGGAATTGATTAAGTTCCTCGTGCATGGAATTCACCCAATTTTCATCTTGCAATGCTTTTGGGTTCAAATTGTGAGACTAATGCAATGAGGTCTTCATTATGCACATCTTTATGAAATGATCTGGTCCTAGGGGGATCATGGAGGTCTTCTATAATGTTGTGAATAGGGTAATCTTTCAAAGTTCGGATGTTTGTAGAAGACTCACTGGGCAAGAGGGGATGTGTAGGAATTTCGGTCGACCGACCTGCTTCTTGCTATATGGGCTATTGTTGGCTGCCTTCTCCATGCTCTTCTTTGGACTCCAGGAACACACCATCGTCTTCCTCCACTTTCCTGTCATCAATGTCTTTGCAGATTTATCATTCATTCAGCAAACACCACATGTGGAGTTTCCTCCTTGACTTGATTCTTAACATTGAAAACCTTATATGCCCTTGATGTTTCAACATAACCCAAGAATACTCCAATATCACTCTTGGCGTAAAATTTGTCCAAGTCCGATTTGTCATTGTTATGCACACAGCATTTTGAGCGAAATGCTCTATAGTAAGCCAAGTTGGGTTTCTTACCTTTCAGTATCTTATATGGGGGTTTCTTACATTTTGGCCTTACCATGGCCCGATTAATTATGTAGCAGGCCATGTTTGCAGCTTCAGCCCAGAACCTTCTTGGTAGTTTACTCTCAATTAGCATTGTCCGAGCAATCTCCACAATTGTCCAGTTCTTTCTTTCCACAACGTCATTTTATTCTGGGGTCCTAGAAGAAGAAAATCTGTGAGTTAATCCTTCCTTATTACAAAATTCTTAAAATGAGGAGTTTTCAAACTCTCCTTCATGGTCAGACATGATTGTGGAAATTCTAAACTTACCTTCATGCTTTATCTTTCTGAAGAACTTCTGAAATTCAGAGAAGGCATCATTTTTATTTGCTAAGAAGAAAATCTAAGTGAACCGGCTAAAGTCATCCACCACCACATAGCCATATTTCTTACCATTGATGTTGGTGGTTCTAGTTGGCCCAAACAGATCCATGTGCAGAAACTCATAGGGCATGGATGACAGTAGCTCACCTCTAGGCTTGAAGGATTTTCGGGTTTATTTGCCTAGGGAACATGCTTCATAGACCTGAGTGTTTCTTTTGTAGGGGAGTTTGGGCAGACCTCTCACCATACCATACTTGGCTAACTTGTGCAATGTGTTGTAGCTGACATGGCCAAGTCTTCTATGCCACAGCCACGCGTCATTGGGCTGACTGGTAGATAGGCAGAGGTTTTCAGAAAAGGACTGTCAAGACCTACCATATAAACATTATTTACTCTATGTCCTACAAACTTCACAGCATCAGAATTCTGTTCAAAAAATTTACATTCCTTGGCATCAAACAATACCTTGTGGCCTTTGTCGCATAGTTGGCTTATGCTGAGCAGATTGTGCTCAAGGCCTTCAACGAGCATGAAGAAGTCTTACCTATGGTTCCTGTGCCAATGACTATTCATTTATCCTTTCTCCAAACCTCACTTGACCTCCTTCTTTTCTGATCAAATGAATGAATTTCTTCTTATCTCTTGTCATATGCCTCGAGCAACCGTTGTCCAAGTACCATCGGTTGTGATAGGCTGCTAGGCATTCCTGAACATAAGACATTAAGCATAAGTTTTTGGAACCCAAACAAATTTGGGTTCATAATCATAGTTGAATGCATGCAATAAGTTCTTTGGAATCCAGACTTGCTTGAAGGATCTTATTCTCTGGCCGAACCAGCATTGGTTGCTGGTGTGTCTAGGGCGATTACAGATGTAACAACCATATTTCATGAAGTTCATTGAAAATGTGTTGAGTTGCGGCCTAGATCGTGGGTTTCTAACTGGGATGAAATGGGTATGATGTGTACCCAAATTTGTCTGACCATTGAACCTTCTTTGATTATTGAACCTATTTTTCTATTTCAAATAACCAGATGAGCTGCGTTGACCTTGTGAGATAGTGAGTCGACACAGCGGTTCAGTTTGGCCTTCATACCGAGCTTGATGGCTGCCTCCCTTGTCTTTGAAGATTTTCGGTTTGGGGGGATTTTACCTTGATGGTTCTTCTACAATCAACTTTCCTTTACCTTTTTCTGGATAGAATGAAATGGTTTTGAATTCAGAGGGGTTGAATCCTAACCCTTCTTTTCTGAAATTGACTCTAGTGCCTAAGAGGGCATCCAAGTTGGATTTCCCCTAGGTCATTCTCTCTAGGATAGATTGTTTGTCCTTTAACTCCTTTTCAGTATTTTCAAGACTTTTCTGTAGCTCATCATTAACAGCTTTTATGGCTTCATAATTTTCAAGGTTGCGTTTTACTTCCTCTTGGTGTTGCAAACATTTGATTTTGGCTTCTTCAAGTTGTTTTTGGAGATTCTCATTCTCTTCCTTCAGATCTTCAAATTTTAAGTTATTGGATTCATGTTCCTCAATCTTTCTTCTCATTTTTAGTTTTTAGAATCTCTAGATCTTTGTTGATAGGGTTGTCATTGGCTAAGGCATTTATCTTCTTCTTGAGATGCATGTTTTCTTTCTTAAAAGCTTCATATCTTTCAAACAGGATAGTGTATGCCTCTTCCCACTCTTCAACAGAAAAATGGTTGAACAGTGTAGTTACCTGATTTTCTTCCTCTCCATTTCCATTTGCCATGAGGCAGAAGTCATCCTCATCTTCTGATGCGGAGGAGCTTTCTTCTTCATCCTCATCGTCGCTCCAAGTGCAAACCATTGCTTTGGGTTTCTTCCCCTTGGTCTTGCTCATTTGTTTGAGCAACTCAGGGCATTCACCTCGCATGTGTCCTGCCTTCTTACATTGATAACAAATGACATTGTCAGATTTCTTGACTAGAGCAGATTTCAGGTTGGAGGTTCTACTTACCTGTGGAGTCTTTCTTCTCTTCTAAAATTTACGTCTCCTTCTCAAGAACTTCTTGAATTGCTTAGTGAGCAATGCATAGTCAGCTAGGCTTCCTTCTGGAGTGTCATCTCCTTCATCTTCAGATTCATTAGTGCTCCCAGAAACCTTGAGAGCCACAGTCTTCTTGGGCTTGGTGTCTTCTTCACTTCATTCAGGTTTAGCTCATATGTCATGAGCGAGCCAATCAGTCCATCAACTATTATTACAGACAGGTCCTTGGAGTCCTCTATCACAGTAGCCTTAGTATGCCATGCAGGGGTGAGAGATCTAAGGATTTTCCTAACAAGGTCACTCTCAGTGTATTCTTTTCCCAAAAATTTTAAGCTATTTGTTAGTTGGGCAAATGTTGCATACATTTCAGAAATAGATTCGTCTGGTTTCATTCTAAATATTTCATAATCAGAGGTTAACATGTTGGCCTTGGTGGCCCTTACCTTCGATGTCCCCTCATAGATTAACTCAAGCCTATCCCACATTTCTTTTGCAGATTTGTAAGTCGATACTCTTGAGTATTCTGTGGGGTGGATGGCGCACTGCATGATGTTCATGTTGCTCCAATTTGTTGTGGATTTTTTAACCTAGCCTGGTTTCAAGGTGTCATCTACTTCTGGTAAAACAAAAGGACCTCTACTCACAAGATACCAAATCAAGTGATCTTGGGCATGTAGAAAAACTTCCATTCGGTTCTTCTAATACAAATAATTTGCACCATCGAAGGATGGCAGTTTATTGATGGCCTGGCTCTCAGCTATGTAGCTGCGAGAGACATTCCCATAAGATCTCTCTAGGTCGTTGGACCACATTTCTAGGGAACCCGCTCTGATACCAACTGTTGGATGGTACGAGAGGATCTAAAGGGGGGGTGAATAGATCCGACACTCACTTTTTCAATCGCTTGAGGAGAACTATGCAAGAACAGCAACACAACGATTCAGAGTATCACAATGCAGACAAACACAGGGAATATCAGCAGTGAGAAGCTATGAACTCACTTAGACAAATACAACACACGTGAAGGGGGGTAGAAGAAATGGAGATTGCATGCCACAACACAGAACTTTTTAAGATGGTTCGGCTTCTATCCAGCAAGCCTACGTCCACCCCTCACCAACCAGGTGAGGCTTCCACTCTTTGGCCAAAAGAGATCCACACACACACACTGGTTGCCCAGCAGAACACGGGGACACGCCCTAACCACACACACACGGGAACGAGTCCCACGAGGAAGATCCCCCCCCCCCACACACACACAAGAAAGAAAACAAGATGCTAGAAGTGCAGCAAAAACATGGGGACAGATCCCCGGCTACACACACTTGGGAAGTTCTAAAAATGTTGAGAACAAAAAAAAAACTACAAGCACATGCCTTTGATGGAATGGAAACAAACAGTTCAGGCTAAGGCTTTTTGGCTAGATGGCTGGCTGGACACACTCTTCTTCTCCTTCTTCTTCTCTCAAGACTGCACTCTTTTCTTTTCTCTCTTGGACTCTCACGTTCAGGCCTTCTCAAGATTTTTCGTAGGCTCCAACAGCTTCTCCATGCAAGCACGGTCTGTCCTATTTATAGTCTCAGGCAGATGGAAATTTCTCTCCAAGGCTTGCAATTTGATTTGCTGAAATAAATAAGAGTTCTTCAAATAATTCAACACTGTAGCACGTTCTCCTCATTGGTTGGCAGAAGGGAGGACATCTTTCTGTCCCGGAGGATCTTCTGGACAACATTTCTTATTGGGTGGAAGAAAAAAGAGGGTTCTTTTGAAATGGACCTTTCCCTAATATGAAAACTGACTGAGCCACTGACTAGAAATGTAGTTTTGGTAATCCAATGATGACAAGGACAGTTGACTATCCTAAGAACCTTTCCACACATCAAAAATCGTGTTTATGGAGATTTACATTGGCTATTTTTGCTCTATGGATCACTACTGCGGTTTGACAGCAATTTTTCCTGAAAAGGCTTCAGGTGCGTCGACGCAGCCAAGGCCACAGCGTCGATGCAATCTTCATGACTGCTTCTGTTGCTGTTGGTGCTAGACCTTCGTTACATTGAGGTAGCTTTACGGGTTCTTCATTTGCTGGCGAGCTGGCATTGATGGCGTCAATGCAGTGATGGCAATGTGTTGGCAGAGCCTTCACCTACGGGCCATCTGTCACGGCTATGAGCTATTTGTCACTGCTAACGATTATTTTTCACCCTTATAGCTTATTTGTCTACCTTACATAGCCATCTGTCACCCTTATCCTCATAAGCCATCGCCCTTGATTGTTGTTCAACCTTGCGTTGATGGCATTGACGCGGTAATGGCCTTACGTTGATGCAGCCTGTGTTGATTTTACTCATTTGAACTCAACAAGCCATTTTACACCATTGTGAGCTATTTATTACTGCTAAAGGCTATTTGTCACCAATCATCAGCTATTTGTCACCACTAGCCGCTAGAAGCCGTCGCCTTTGTTTGCGTTATCAGCCTTGTCCATATTTGAGCCGTTACCACTTGAATGCGTTGACGCAAGGAACCATTGCATCGACGCAACCATGTTGAGTTTGTAAGTTTTAGCTCCGCAAGCCATTCTTCAACTCCATAATCTATTTTACAGCCCTGCAAGCAATTTTACACCCTTGGGTATCTATTTGTCACCCTTAAGCGTTATCTTTCTGCCTTGTGAGCCGTCACCTTTTTCTTTATTTTTTCTGAGCTCCGCTTGATTGCGTCGACGCAACTAAGCGACTGCATCGACGTAGCCTTAGACTTGTTTGTGCTTTTTCCAGCCTCTTCATACTTGGCCAATCAAGGATGTTTCATGAGTTTTTAAATTGATTGGCTAATGACTTATAGTGAGACATCATCAAAACATCATGTTTCCAACAAAAAAGGCCAATCTCCATCGGCTACGCCTCAGCTCTAAGTCCACTCCAGATAACCCTGAGAGGCGTAAAAATCGACTTTGAGGCTAATCTTATTAGTCGAACCATTGATAATAGCATATGCTTGCCACCAGATTGCATACAATTCTGGTGTGCCTCAGAGGAGCACAAGGTTGAGCTGCTCATGACATTTGTCGTTACCTACAAGCGACAACTCATAAACAAGAAGAAGGCTAACAGGGATAAGCCCATTGTCTTCTACAAGGGAGACATGGCCCCTCAAGCCCCACCGGAGGATGACTTCAGCGACCCAAGCAAGCTGATGATACCCTTGAAGCAGTCCAAGTGATGGACGATCTGCCATAGCATATTCGGGAGATGTGCCTAAAGCAACACATTCCCCTATGGCAAGATTCCACACGATGTAGATACTTTCACCGGTTGTGGACCCCTTCCCAGGTCCTGGGGCAACACCCATTCTCCCACAAAGATACCAGGGGACTCGGCTACGACCAAGACCCGGACTTCCGTGTCTACTACGTGGTCAACGTCGTAGGCCCGACACAGCAAGTCGATGACCAGACTAAGGTCGATGCAAAATTCGGCAGCTCTGGGGACGAGGAAGAGGAGATCCTGATCTCACTCCCCACCAGGACCAGCACCTCAGTTCAAGCAGTCGAGGAGTCTTCGTCTTTCCTGTGAAGATATCAAGGCTGAAGAAGCTCCCCGTGCCTCCCAGTCTGTTGAAGAATCCAGCTCGACAAACTTTCACAGTGAGGAAGTCACCCAGAGAGCTTGCTAGGAAGTCTTGTCAACTTTGGCAGGCAACCCTAGGGAAGCTTCAATACCACCAGCTGGCAACTGCCAGCAAGGTGCTAGCAGTTCAGAACAATCCCTGCCAGAGCCCAGTAACAACAACTCTCCAGCTCCAACGACATCAACTAGTGGCTTCGAAAACCAAGAAGTACACGAAGCTGACACTAACAATGAAGATTTCATTAACTTCCAACCCGCTCCTCCCGAGCTGGAGGATAGTGGCCAAGCAACCATTGACGAACTTGTTGAGATCAACTTAGGTGAAGATGAAGCCCACCAACTAACGTTTGTCAGCGCTCTCCTCACCGAAGCAGAAACGCAGGACTACAAGCAACTCCTGCTCGAATACAAGGACTGTTTCACCAGGACGTACAAGGAGATGCTAGGGCTAGATCCCTTCTTAGCGGAGCATGAGCAAGCCATTTCTCCCTCAGCAACTCCAGTTAAACAGTCGCAGCGGCATATGCGCCATGAGCTGGAACTCCAAGTTTCGGCCGAAGTCAATAAAATGGCGGAGGTCGACTTCATCGAGCCGTGTATCTATCCGATCCGGCTTTCCAACATTGTCCCAGTGAAGAAGTAAAGTGGTCAAGTCCACATTTGCGTCGACTTCTGGGACCTCAACAAAGCATGTCCAAAGGATGACTTCCCAGTACCAATCACAGAAATCGTGGTCGATATGACCACCAAACATGAAGCCTTGTCTTTTATGGACGGGTCGTCTGGTAACAACCAAATCCGGATGTCTGTCAAAGATAAGAATCACACAGCCTTCTGGTCTTCTAAAGGGATCTTCAACTACAAGCGCATGCCCTTCGGTTTGAAGAATGCCGACGCTACTTACCAGAGGGCCATGACCAAAATATTCGACGAGATGTTGCACAACACCGTCGAATCCTATGTTGACGACCTCATCGTCAAAACCAAAAGGCGAGAAGACCATTTACATGATCTGCACCAAGTCTTCAACCGACTCCAGCAATATGGACTCAATATGAACCCTAAGAAATGCACCTTTGGCGTATCCAGTGGCAAGTTTCTAGGCTTCATCGTCAGATACCGAGGAATTGAGGTGGACCCCAGCAAGATCAAAGGAATCTGGGAGCTTCCATCACTTAAGAACCTCACCGAGCTAAAGTCCTTCCAAGGAAGATTGGCTTACATACGAAGGTTCATCTCTAACCTCTCTGGTCGATGTGCACCCTTTTGTTGGGTCCCGCGAGGTGCAATTGGATCTAGAAGGGGGGTTGAATAGATCCTATCAAAAGCTTTGGCCTATTTAAAAACTCTTAGCTACCAGAAGCATGAACCACTCCTATAAAGTGAATTAATCACTTAGGCACAATGCGCATCGGAATTAAGAATATGACTCGGATTACAAGCGATGAAGCGTCAACACTTCCTTAAGCACATTTGTGATCTTGAAAGAAATAAGCCTTATAGTGCAGGGATCATAAAGCATAACACTAGAGCATCAAATAGCTTGCAACAACCGTGCGTGTGTGTGAATGTAGTGGTGATCAACCAAGGTGCATGCGAGTCTAAGCAAGGGAATCACTTAGCAATACTTTCACCTTGGCGCCTATGTGCAAGGGTGCAGCAGGCCGCCCAAGGGATGCAGTCAAAGTGCTAAGCCCAATTAAAGCACAGATAAAACCGAAGGTACAAATATGAGTGCTTGAGTGTGTAAATAAGATAACCAAGTTTGGAAGCACACGAACCTGTGAATGGGGGTAGAAGATATAGAGCAATCGCACACGAAGAATAACCCAAAACACAAGGATTTTTAAGGTGGTTCGGTTGCAACCCCGCAACATATGTCCACCCCTCACCAAAACCCGGTGAGGCTTTCCTGCTGACTCACAGCTTGACTGGGGACACGCTCCCAAACCACAGAATAGAGAAAGCCCTCTTTCTATCTTCCTACACACAAAGCCGACAGGGACGGCTATACCGCAGATCGGAGAACTTCCGATTGCCTTCCTACTAACCACCGGTAGGGACAATCTTCAGTTTCAATAGATTGAATGAAATGAAAATAGAACAAGATGAAAATGCTCAAACAAGATACGGAGATATGCTAGAATGAACTAGATCTTATCTGAGATTGTTGGATCTTGAACCTGTTGCTTTGATCTTTCCTTTGAGTCTCCTTGAGTTGATGAAGAAGATGTAGGATGTAGCTTGATCTTTCCTTTGAATCTCCTTGAGTTGATGAAGAGGTTGATGCAGTTTATATCACCCTTGAG
The DNA here is from genome assembly GCA_022559845.1 of Amorphophallus konjac. Taxonomy (NCBI): domain Eukaryota; kingdom Viridiplantae; phylum Streptophyta; class Magnoliopsida; order Alismatales; family Araceae; genus Amorphophallus; species Amorphophallus konjac. The sequence goes on along the minus strand of CM040129.1, from coordinate 118,289,839 downwards.
AGCCTTGAATGCTTCTTGCTTCCTTGGAAGTTGAGATAGCTTCAGATCTAGGCTTGAATCCCTTGGAATGGATGAAGAACTTCAGCTCGAAGCACTATTCACGGAGGTGCTACAGTACCCGTGGATCTCCTCCTCTAGCCTCCCTTGATCTCTCTTGATCCCCTTGAAGCATTAGGGTTTCTAACCCTCTTGTATGTGTTTTATAGACTTTGAATGGTCCATAGACATCCCCCAGACCAGATCCACATTTTGTGGGTGATTAGCTGACTTTAGGATTAAACAATTACAAGAAGAATGGCCCTTCTCGAAGTGGAAAACAAAGTCAACAAATGTTGGCTCGGGACTGGCGGTCGACCGGTGGCTTCTGGCGGTCGACCGCTACTTAGAAATGCTGTAGACGGATGTTCCCTGGGATTTTCGGTCAACCGCTACTGGACTGGCGGTCGACCGCTACTGGGCTGGCGGTCGACCGCCACTGAGAGAGGTGCAGACTAGGAACTTCTGGCTGGGGGGGTCGACCGCCCCTGGGCTGGCGGTCGACCGCCAGCTGGGCAGAACCTGGGTTTTCTCGGGTCGGTCCGTTAACTGCTTTAGCTCTGCCGCTTAAGTTCTTTAGCTGCCCGTTCATGTCTGTAGCATCAACCTTGACTGTCTTAAGATTTCTATTGATTATATTGCTCCTATAATCAAAATTTTGTTCCGGGGGCTCCGCCCCCGGAAACCCCCGCAAGGGGCGCTACCCCCTTGACCCTCGCGACCTGACCAGGCAGGTTGATCCCCGCGACCTGACCGCGCAGGTCGATCCGCGTGCGAGGGCGCAACATTGAGCTTTCACATTTGCCATCTCCACTCCATTCCTTGGATTATCTTGTAGCATGCTATCAAGAAGTTACACCGACCTTGAACCATCCATAAGGCAAGACATGCACTGACCATATGAAGAATATGCAATGACCTTATGTGTGATGCTATTCAGCTTGATTTCTATGCTTGAAACATGCTAGATTTTCGTGCATCCAATATTGTCATATGCCTTGATATATGTGTATCCAGTTACCTAGATTTATGTGCCATTCTTGATCTTTTACACTGGAAGTATAATGACCACCAATATTGTATTGTCATATGCCTTGATATCTGTGTACTGGAAGTATGATGACCTGAAATGTATGAATATTAACATTATCAAATGTAGGTATAGTTCATTTGTATGGGACATCATCAAAACCATAAAATTAATCATGTTGCACACATGTTCAACACCTTTGGCAAGCTCATGAAGAAGGGCGCCCCATTTGTATGGGATCTAAAATGCCAGGCAGCTTTCGAGCAAATTAAGGAGTACCTTCTCACTCCCCCAGTCCTGGGGCCACGAGTTAAGCGCAAACCCCTTATACTCTACATCGCCACCATGGACGCTTCGTTGAGAGCTTTATTAGTGCAAATCAATAAAGAGGGCAAAGAGCAGCCGCTTTACTACCTCAGTCGGAAGCTGATCGGTGCTGAGTATCGCCACTCCCCCATGGAGAAGGTTTGCTTAGCACATATGTTTGCTGTCAAAAAGCTGCGGCACTACCTCCCGTCTCACCAGGAGGAGCTTATATCTAAGCACGACCCACTAAAATATCTTCTCAAGCAGCCAGTCTTCTCAGGCCGATTGAGAAAATGGGCTCTCCTGCTGATGGAGTATGACATCACCTATGTCCCCTGGAGAGCTATCAAAGGGCAAGGCATGGCCGAATTCTTAGCCGCCCATCCGATACTAGACAACTCACCTCTTAATACAGAGCTCCCCGACGAGGAGTCCCTTGCTTCTCAGTCATAAGAGCTAGTCAAACAGACATGAGATGTCTTGCATTACTAGCAGTAAGACGCTCTTATAGCCAATGTACCTTGCTGGGAGCTCTACTTCAATGGCGCTTCCCGGGGGATTACCCGGAATAGTCAAAGTCCAACAGTTACAGCAGGTGCAGGCATTGTTTTCCTGACCCCTCAGGGCGGGGTTTTGTACAACTCATGTGCCCTCATGAAATCCCTGACCAAAAATGAAGCCGAGTATGAATCTCTAATCATCAGGCTTCAGATGGCTCTCGACATGGGCATCAAGTGCCTCAAAGCCTACGACGACTCTCAGTTAATAGTCCGGCAAGTCCTCGGCAACTACGATGTGCGGAAGTAGGAATTGGTTCCATATCACGCCATCGTCACCAAACTCATCAAGAAGTTATATTTCTTTGAAATAGATCATGTTCCCAGGAGCAGCAATGCTCAAGTAGATGCCCTGGCAAAATTGGTTGCAGCCATCAAGCTTCCGCCCGAGGGCGAAGTCGATATCACTGTCAAGCATAGAAGACTGATGTTGAGTACACTCGAGAATGAGTCCGACCTCACCATCTACAAGGTCCATGACCTCGACCAAGACACTCCTCTAGAAGAAGAAGATTGGCGTGAGCCTATCATCAAATTCAAGAAAGGTTGGCTCCCTCCTGACCGAGCTCAAAGGTGATGGGTTCGGTGCGGTGGATTCAGAGGGGGGTGAATGAATCCCTCCCTTAAAACTTTTGCTCAATTAAGAATCTAGAACGCTAACTAGACAAGATAGATAATCTAAAGAACCAATCAAATTCTCTTTTGAACCAATGAGTAAATATGTATAGCGCGCCTAAACATTCATCTAGCGGAAGTAAAGGAAAGCAATCAACCCACTGCACAGATGATTTTTTAGGTGGTTCGGTCCTCCAGACCTACGTCCACCCCTCACTCCAAACCGGACTGAGGCTTCCACTAGCAAATGCTAGAACCGCAGACTCAGTTTGCAAATAGACGCTGCCTAATAGCTTGACGAGAGGAACACACTCCTCTCTTCCTCCAGATCAGAGGGAAACCACTAGTGACAGCCCGTCACTAGCAACCAGAGACCGAAGTCTCTCTTCCTCTGAAACCCAGAGGGAACCCACAAGCGACACCAGCCACTTGCAACCGGAGACACCAAGTCTCCCTTCCTCTGAAACCCAGAGGGAACCCACAAGCGACACCCAGCCACTTGCAACCGGAGACACCAAGTCTCCCTTCTCCAGAGTCCACAGGAGGAACACCGACCTCAAACCAGAGAATCGGAAGAACAAAGTGATCAGATAAAAGGACAAACAAGAAATGATAAAAACATAGCGACTGAAAGCTGTAAATGAAATGCAAAATATAGCTCTCACAGGAGCAAGTCTGGTTTGGATCTGATCCAATTGCCAGACACACAAATCCTCAACGAAGGCTTCATTTTCTCTCCTCGAGCTCTCTATCTTTCTCTTTCTTTCTTCCTCTTCTTTCTTCTTCTCTCTACTTCTCTTTCTTCTTCTCTCTTCTTCTCCTTTTTCTTCTTCTGCTACTCTCTGCCTCTCTGCTGCTCTCTTCTTCTGCTTCTCTCACGATCTCCTAGCACGATCAGTCTTCTTTTGAGGGAGAAGCTTCATATTTATAGAGCCTCAGAGATAGGGCGTGTGTAGGGCTTGTGCCCTCTTTGTCCAGAGATAAACTCGGATCACGTGCCAGGTGCCAACCTCGGATCACGTGCCCAAACATCTTTCTTCTCGAAGGATATACCTGTCAAACAGTCATAAGAGGATATTAGAGAGATGTATAGAGTTGGTTCGAGGATGTATAGACTTTGTATGCATTGAAAGGATTGTACAGACTTTGTCTTGAAGGATCCATATGCATATAGGAAAGTATGTACATTGACGATGAGTGCACAGGCAAGCCATCAACGAGTGTACATACTTTGGAAATGCATGAAGCACACGATGTGTAGACTTGTTAAAGAAGTGATGCATGAACTATGCACATGCATGAAGAGCACTGACGATGTACAGACTTGGTGTGCAAACTTTGTGTGTGTGTGTGCGAGACAATGTATAGACTTGATGCACGGACAAAGCATATGCATGAACAAGCCACACATAATGTATAGACTTTGCGTGGATGAGGCAAGGCTAACGGATGTATAGACTTGCTCAGCCGTGTGGCGTGCAACCAGACAATGTATAGACTTGTGTGTGCGGTTGCACAAATGCAGATAGGGAAGTCTACACATTAAATCAAGGATGCTCGGACATGCAGTCAACCACTGTACAGACTTTGTCTTGAAGGATGCATATGCATGTAGGAATGTATGGACTTTGAATATGAATGCTTGGACATGCCTTCAACGAGTGTGCAGACTCTGGGTGTACTGTGCAAACGATGCACAGATATGCTCTGAACACGGGCTGTATAGACTTGATCAATGTATGTACAAGATGATGTACAGACTTGATCTTGCGAACACAGGCTGTACAGACTTTGAATGATGCATGCACAAGATGATGTACAGACTTGATCTTGCGAACACAGGCTGTGCAGATGCACGCACAAGACGATGTACAGACTTGATCTTACGAGCACAGGCTGTACATACTTTCAATGATGCATGCACAAGACGATGCGATGTACAGACTTGCCACCAGAGAATGTACAAACTTTGGAAAAGTTTGAAGCACACGATGCAACAAGACCCTGTACAGACTTAACCTGAGCATGGGCTGTACAGACTTTAAATGCATGAAGTACACGATGCAACAAGACTCTGTACAGACTTAATAGCGTGCAGACAAGACCTCATATGCAATGAGTGTGCATCAGTGTATAGACATCATATGCAGTGTATGCAGTTCACCAAGGGTTGCACCGACAATGTGGCATGCAGCAACTGTTAATGCACTGATGCAATGTGCAGGACTTCCACAAACAGAGAAATGCATAGACCTTATCTGTTCATGTGAATAGTAAAATGCATGGACTTTTTCTAACACATATGAAGACTAGCATTGACCTTCCATGTGCATGGACTTAACACATGCACCAACATTTCTGCACAAAAATTAACATATGCACAGATCTGAGATTAGGCAGAACATTACCTGATCATACTGTGCATTGACCTTACCTGTCAGTGATTTGACTTTGACTTGGGTTGACTTCATGACCTGTGAGTCATCCTTAAACATGTTCTGACAGTTTCTCATAATACATCAGGATTATATCATCAAGGATGTACATGTAAACAAAATGAGACATAATATTTGACATCATCAAAACCCCAGAACCACAGGGGACACAACAATCTCTCCCTTTTTGATGATGGTAATATTATGAGTCATTGCAATAGATTCATCATGATGATTATGAAATACCATATGACAGTTCATGAACATGCACCACAGAATAGCTCAGTCAAAAATGAGCATGTAAAACACCATGTGATGCAAGTGATGATTTGATGCAAATGATGACTCACAAAAGTTCTCCCCCTTTGAGAACATCAAAAAGAATGGAATGATCATTGAACCACAGGGACATGCAAAAATTCTCCCCCTTAGATGGACAGTGATTGGAATGAAGCACATGACATAAAGAAGTCAACAGTTAGGTCTGAAATATTGGAGTCCAATGTGAGAAAGTAAGCATTCAGAATGAATGAGAAAGGTTTTCAATGGGATATCAATTTCATAAATCTGATTGAACAGGTATTTCAGACTCTTCTATTATAGAGATTTATGAATGATCTTCATTGACAAGTCAGATCAGTATATGATGTATGCAAGGCTTGTTCATAAGCTTTCTGTACTGATATCTGAAATCAATTTTAATAAAAGTGAACCTTACTTTCATATTGAAAGTCTTGTTTAACCTTTTTCTTTCTTACTCACTCAATTTTAAAGATTCCTTTAAGATATGCAATCAATAGTATTGAAGTTAAACACATAAGAAAATATTTGTTTCTGTCAAGGGTTCCAATAGAATATTTCTTTTGCACACCTTTTCAAATGATACACTAGATCAGCAACAATTTTCATAACAATCTTCATGAGCACTTGAGTTTAGTATACCTTATAACTAGAGGATACACGTTGTTTAGACGCCAGTATCCCTAAGCACTTGGAAGGACTAACTGTCATGCTTCATAAGAACAGAGATAGCATTTACACTTCATGACACACTATAAATCATTTCTTTGATGAGTGAGATGTATTTCTCAGTGTGCATGCCATTGCTCTGCCAGATTATCAATCATTCTTAAGCAGAGTTAACTATGACACCTCATGACACAGTCCTTTGGACATGGTTTCTCAGTGACCAAAGTCATTGCTCTGACAAGATTTACCCTTAGACATGTTCCAGATTCTCAGATGTTTAAAAACAATACTAATTTCATACATATCAATCAAGGAATATCATGATTTCAGAATTTTCAGAATTCAGAAGAGTTTAAAAGACACAACGTGAAAATGTTGGTTAAAGTTTATTAAGACTAACTCAGATATTTTCAAGATACGTTCATAAAGAAACACAAGACATACATGAAACTTCAACCAGCTGAAAGTATCAGACATTCATAGTCCTATATAATAGAAGATTCCTCTTTAAGTTGTTTTCAGATTTATGATCAGGATATGCTCAGAGAAGTCTTTCTGAATTTTCAGGGAAGGCCTAATCATTTTAAGGAGCAGCCAATTCAACAGATACCAATGGATAGGATGAGTGAAAATGGCTGATAACAGTTGAAGCAGGAAGCTGAAATGTGTTACATTTCACATTCACCACAGGAATTTAAGCAAGATAGCAATTCAAACTGAAGATGGGAAGTTCAGTTGATAGAAATGAGCTAGATAGATAATTATGTGATGCATGGGTCAGATGCGATTTCAAGAATATGAATAATGCTCCCCCTAAATGTATGCGTGAGCTAGAATTCAAGGTGTCGACACTTCTAACCAGTAAATGCAAGTGCAGTGAGCTGACAGCATGTAATATATGCAATGATCACATTGTTTCCTTGGTATACAACTCCCCCTCACACTATGCACTGTATGACTGAAGTCTAAGAACAATGGATGCAATGTAATTTATGTATGAAATTTTTATGACCTGTGCTCATGAACATTTAGACTACTCTTCGTACAACTCTGACCTATGGTACCAGGCGGAGGACTTGGTCTAAAGACCACCTCACACATAGCAAGCACTTCCAGACATAACTCATCTGCCCTTTAGTATCTCACTATTTATATACCAAGAGTCATGCATGACAATCCAATGCAGATGCAGTTCTATATGCATCTTAAGCTGACAATATGCTACTTATATGCAATTGTGAATGCATGTGCATGTCAAATGTGCAGGTGAACATTTTAAAGCATGAGACATCGTCCAAGCAACATATTCATTCAATTCAGCTTTTCAGTATTCAAGCACCAATTTCAGTTGAACTGATGCGCAGATAACACATCATATTCATTGAGAGATTTTAATGCCAAGCATAGATGCAGTTGAGAAGCTATATGCATGAAATTTTGATTAACAAATCAAACATGATATGCAACTATCTAAACAACGTTATCAAAAAAAAACTCAAATGTCTACCAGCAGAGGTGGGGTTTTACCAAACTTTGGATGCCTTGGTTTATTTGACCCCCTTTTATTCCTCATCCCCAAGGCATACCTGCAAAGCACATATCTCATTTTGTGTTTCTAGGTACCCAAGACTTCTTGGGTCCTACATTGTTAGTAACACCTCTGATAGGTGCTTTCCACAATCTTTGGGCATGTAAGTCATCAGATTTCATTATATTACAATCACTCATGGAGTGCCCAAAGGCTCCACAGTAATGACATGAAATAGCATATCTTGAGTTCTTTTTATGCACATCATTGTTTGCATAGAATCTGTGTGCATTATCATGAAAATTTCTGTTATTTGCATGAACATACTGTTTTCCATATCGTGCCATCCGACAGTCAGAAGCTCGGTGGCCAAGTTTCCCACATTCAAAACATGTAGAAATCTTTCTTTTAAATGCAAATTTATTCCTACCAAATTCATGTCTATTTGCAGGGAATTTAGCATGTTTAAATTCACATTCCTACCCTGGATATGCCAACAGTCCTTGATTGTATGGCCATGCTTTCTACAGTGAGAGCATTTGAGAGAATTTCTTCTGAACGAGCCTGACCAGCATTCAGTGGCCTTGTGACCAGTCTTGTTACAGTTAAAACAAGTGATGTGATGGTTCATTGAAACAAATTTGTTCTTATTAAAACCATGTTGGCTTGCACGGAATTTAGCATGATATGAATGAGATGTTTTCTTACCACTTGCAAACCAGCATTGTGTAATTGTGTGTCCTAATTTGCCACAGTGAAAACATTCAATTTTCTTTTTCTGAGATGAAGAATTTTTATCATGAAATTTCCTAACATTCATTATGCCGGCGCTCATATCATCCTTCTCCATCAATTTACACTCATACATCAGATGACCAAATTTATGACAATAGTGGCATGACATTTTCTTTTTGTGTGCATGTGTGTGTGTGTTTAAGTCATGTGTCACATGCACAACATCAACATGATTGTTTCTTTGCTTATTCTTCACATGAACATATTTTTTCACTTTTTCATTTCGTTTCTGAATGTCAGTTTGTTTCTGCATTTTCTGAACAATGGGCTGTTTATCTTTTGAGGTGGTGGCTACATTTGATGAAGTGACAAACGATGTCATTAGCTTATTTTTGAGAACCTTTTTATTGATATTGTTGTAGCCTAACCCTTCCTTTTTAGTATTCACCTTAACTCCTAGCAACCTGTCCAGATTTTCTTGTCCATCAAGAAATTTAGACAAAACTCTGTTCAAATCCTGAATTTTGTTTTCAAGAGATGCAATGTGTATTTCATAACTTACAGTCTCTTGTTCACTGCAATTGACAGCTTCATTCAAAACTTTGTTGGCAATTTTGTATTCTTCGATCTCCTTTCTCAGATCATCTACTTTTTCAGTTTCATTTGTACAGATGATTTTCCCTTTCTCCAATGTAAGAAGTCTTTCAGATATCGAAGAGTTCAGCTGTTTTAACTTCTCATTTTCTTCCTTAAACTTATTATTTTGAATTAACTCATTTATTAGAGTCTGATCTTTTGAGTTAACCTTGCTTTCTCTCCCAGCTTCAAACTCTTTCAATTCTTTTTGCTGTTTTTCAAGATCTTTCTGCAATTCCATATTTACAGATTTTATGGCATTAAATTTTTCAGCAAACAAATTCTTCTCTTGCTCAAGTTTCCCAAATTTTTCTTCATTTTCTTTAACAGATTTTCTACGAGAGTCATTTTCAGATTTTAGCCTACTTAGTTCAGAGCAAACACATTCAAGTTCCTTCATCAATTTTTCATTCTGATTTTTATACATCTGGATATCAGACAAACAAGCATCATGAGATTGCTTCATATTTGAACAATTTTCACATGGAGAACTTGAACTACCCCGATCACTTTTCTTTTTCAAGTTCTTGTATTGTTTTCTTAAATGTTCATGAGATTCAAGCAACTCAGCATATGCATTCTCCCAATCATCTAAAGAAAAATTCTCGAAGGGATTTACCTCTTCATCATTATCATCTTCATTCTAATTGCTGCCTTGATCTCTGCCATTAGCCATCATGCAGCTTTCCTCATTTCTCCTGTGAGCTAGCTTCAGCTTATCCACGATGTCTTTAGCAGACCTGCAGTCATTAAACGAAGAGTGGAAAGCTCTGTGAGTGGTTGCTTTCATTGTTTCCAAGGCTTTTTGCTTTTCTGCATGCTTCGATCTGTGAGTGTCAGTCCATTTGGACTTTTTCTTTGATAATTTGTGAGGACCTTGTGAAATTAATGTTCACATATCCGGATCACTTTGTTTAACATAGGTATGCAGACTATTAAGCCACAACCTAAAATCAGTACCATTGAAAACCGGTGGATGAGCCATGGATATCGATTCAAGAGTAAATCAAATAATAGACAAGCCCAAAAAGAACTGCACCTAAAAATATAATAGCAGGATCCTTTGCAGATCGTTGGATCTGATGAATCAGAGACCCGCTCTGATACCAATTGATGGGTTCGGTGTGGTGGATTCAGAGGGGGGTGAATGAATCCCTCCCTTAAAACTTTCGCTCAATTAAGAATCTAGAAAGCTAACTAGACAAGATAGACAATCTGAAGAACCAATCAAATTCTCTTTTGAACCAATGAGCAAATATGTATAGCGCGCCTAAACATTAATCTAGCGGAAGCAAAGGAAAGTAATCAACCCACTGCACAGATGATTTTTTAGGTGGTTCGGTCCTCCAGACCTACGTCCACCCCTAACTCCAAACCGGAGTGAGGCTTCCACTAGCAAATGCTAGAACCGGAGACTCAGTCTGCAAACAGACGATGCCTAACATCTTGACCAGAGGAACACACTCCTCTCTTCCTCCAGACCGGAGGGAAACCACTAGTGACAGCCCGTCACTAGCAACCAGAGACCGAAGTCTCTCTTCCTCTGAAACCTAGAGGGAACCCACAAGCGACACCAGCCACTTGTAACCGGAGACACCAAGTCTCCCTTCCTCTGAAACCCAGAGGGAACCCACAAGTGACACCCATCCACTTGCAACCGGAGATACCAAGTCTCCCTTCTCCTGAGTCCACAGGAGGAACACCGACCTCAAACCAGAGAATCGGAAGAACAAAGTGATCAGATAAAAGGAAAAATAAGAAATGATAAAAACACAGCGACTGAAAGCTGTAAATGAAATGCAAAATGTAGCTCTCGCAGGAGCAAGTCTGGTTTGGATCTGATCCAATTGCCAGACACACAAATCCTCAATGAAGGCTTCAGTTTCTCTCCTCGAGCTCTCTATCTTTCTCTTTCTTTCTTCCTCTTCTTTCTTCTTCTCTCTGCTTCTCTTTCTTTTTCTCTCTTCTTCTCCTTTTTCTTCTTCTGCTACTCTCTGCCTCTCTGCTGCTCTCTTCTTCTGCTTCTCTCATGATCTCCTAGCACGATCAGTCTTCTTCTGAGGGAGAAGCTTCGTATTAATAGAGCCTCAGAGATAGGGCGTATGTAGGGCTTGTGCCCTCTTTGTCCAGAGATAACCTCGGATCACGTGCCAGGTGCCAACCTCGGATCACGTGCCCAAACATCTTTCTTCTCGAAGGATATACCTGTCAAACAGTCATAAGAGGATATTAGAGAGATGTACAGAGTTGGTTCGAGGATGTATAGACTTTGTATGCATTGAAAGGATTGTACAGACTTTGTCTTGAAGGATCCATATGCATATAGGAAAGTATGTACATTGACGATGAGTGCACAGGCAAGCCATCAATGAGTGTACATACTTTGGAAATGCGTGAAGCACACGATGTATAGACTTGTTAAAGAAGTGATGCATGAACTATGCACATGCATGAAGAGCACTGATGATGTACAGACTTGGTGTGCAGACTTTGTGTGTGTGTGCGAGACAATGTATAGACTTGATGCACGGATAAAGCATATGCATGAACAAGCCACACAGAATGTATAGACTTTACGTGGATGAGGCAAGGCTAACGGATGTATAGACTTGCTCAGCCGTGTGACGTGCAACCAGACAATGTATAGACTTGTGTGTGCGGTTGCACAAATGCAGATAGGGAAGTCTACACATTGAATCAAGGATGCTCGGACATGTAGTCAACCACTGTACAGACTTTGTCTTGAAGGATGCATATGCATATAGGAATGTATGGACTTTGAATATGAATGCTTGGACATGCCTTCAACGAGTGTGCAGACTCTGGGTGTACTGTGCAAACGATGCACAGATATGCTCTGAACACGGGCTGTATAGACTTGATCGATGTATGCACAAGACGATGTACAGACTTGATCTTACGAACACAGGCTGTATGATGTAACACGAACTGGGACCTAAGTGGCAAGCAAATGCAACGACTAGGCAATGTCACACAAGCGGACTCACTCGCGTTTGGCACACTCGGGTCCGTAGGTGGACCGGCAATGGGGTGAGGGTACGAGGTTGAACCGGTGGTTTCCAAGGATATGACTGACTCGGGGAGGACCCCTAGGGGCCAGGGTTGCCCAAATTAACAGGCGCTCAGCACGACGAAGGCATGGGTTGAAGGGTCACTCTCACAACTCATCCGCGGCGACCACTCAAACATAAGCAAGTTTGGAACGGGCGCTCACTCAGCGTCTAACGGAGTTAAGAAGCAATACTCATTAAGCAAGATCTACCAACAAAGGGAGGGGTCCAGAAGCTCACCTGATCAGCGTGAAGATGCCGATCCCGGCCGAAGACGATGGCGAGAGGGGAGGCGTGGGTATGCACCCGAACGCCGCGCCGATGAAGCTTCAACTTGCTCAAACGTTTACAAAACTACACCCATGCAAGGGGGGGGGGGAATCGTGGGGAAGGGAAGATAATGATTACATTCAAACACTACCTCCACACAGGGAGGGGCCTTCATCCGGCCAGGCCGGGAGGGGAATTCGAGCTAGAAGTGATGAAAGGAAGCCGATGCCGAATCTGTCCACGTTCTGGAATCAGGGACCAGCAGTTGAAGATGGCACCTCTGTGACCTCTCCTGATTTTTTATGATGACGGGACTAGTGGGGAATTCTTCGTAACTGGAATGGGAAAACGTCTGAATTTTTCCGATTTCTTATGGCACCAACGCTGGTCTGGATGGAGGCTTAAACAGGGTGGTAGCTTCTCGGAACTGGTTGCTTCAGGTTTCCAACAGCAAAAAGAAGAGGATGCCACAACTGCTCCCGAACTCAGAATCATGTGCCGCCAAAGCCGTTGGAACCGTTGACGAGTCCTCTTAGAAGCAAAACTGGCGGGGAAGCCAAATGTTGTCGAAGAAGACTAGTGGGCTCTGAACACTGATGAGAGGTCGGTGCAGACTGTGGGGAAGCAGAATCGCGCACCCAGGGGAGAAAATTGATAAATCCAGGTTCCTGATGCCAAATTGAGCTCTGCTTTTTGGAGATGGAAGAAGACTCAGAATAGAAGACTTTTGATGAAGAACCCTTGCTCAGATTCCCAGTAGGATGGCCGCTGTAGATCTTCCACTCTGGTTCTGGTCTTCTGCCAGAGCAGTCTTGCGCATTCGTAGTTGATCACCTCGTCTGAGCAGCTCCAGTCTTGGAAGTCGGCAGGACTACCACCGTTGGAAAGCTGACTGGGAGAAGCTTCCAACGATATATGGTATGCCCTCTGAAGCTTCCATGTGAAGATGTGGAAGCCTCTGCAACTGGGCACTCCTCTGCTACCTGCGAACTGAAAACTGTAGGTTGAAGATGATGGGGGGAAATGGGGTATATGGGAGGGGAAGTGGGGGTGGATGAGTGTGGGGAGAGCCCTGGCTGTGAGGGGGTCTAGGAGGGGGTGTTCCAAGGTGTGGATGGGGGAGAATGGGGTCTGGAAGGTGGTGTTTGCAGTGGGTGAGAGAGGTGTTGCGAATTTGGGCTTGGAGGGAGAAGGGGGAAGGTGAGGGGGCACAAGTGGGTGGAGGGAAGGTGAGTTTGAATTTCTCTTAATGTGGGGTGATCAATGGTGGTCTTGGGGATGGGAAGGGGTGCCTTGGGAAGGTGGAGTGATGCTTGGGGAAGGGAAATGGGTAGTTGGGGGTTGGAGGGTGGGGTGTGGATTGGTGGAGGGTTTCTTGGGACTAGGGGTAAGTAATGATGGCTTGTGAGAAGTTGTAGAGGATTTAATGGAGATAGGTGGGAGGGTGGAGGTGGTTGGGAGGGGAAGAGAGAGAGAATTGATGATGTGGAGGAGAGAGAGGGAGGAGAGGAGAGAGAAAGGGGCGCCCTCCTCTTTGAAGAGAGAGAAGTGAGATAGAGAGAGAAGGGGAATCCACCCCAATAGAGAGAGAGAGAGAGAGGTTTGGAGAATCCACTCCAATATGACACTAGAACTCACTTGATTTAAATTGATCATAAAAGGTTGTTACAAATGAGAGAGAGGAGGGACTATTTATAGACTACATACTTTTCCTAAGACCAAAATAGCCCTGACAAATAAGTAAATGACCAAAGCAGTCCAAGGGAGGGGCGCCCCGGGGCCTAGCCCATTAGTTGGGCCCATTAGCCTATCAAACCAACCATATGACAACTAACTTAGGAAAATGACTCACTAACCTAGGTACATGACTCAAATAAAGGGAAAATTACAATGACATGACTCAAACAAAGTATTAAAATTACATGACTCGACTCAGAAAAATATGACGGACACAATGGAGCTATGCTGGCGAGCAATCAAAGCTGTGGAAAAATGTGAAGGGCGAGAGATGCCCCCATCATACCCCCGGGGTGTGAAGAACTCTACTCCGTCGAGTATGGGTCCGCCAGGGGAGAGGTCCTCCAATGCAGCTCCGGGCGAGCCACATCCTCCAAACTCAACCTCGCATCCTTAGCCGGGGGACGACTCTTCATCCTCTCAAGGTGGCTTGGGCACACCCTCTTGCTGGCGATGGTACCCTACTTGCCTAGTATTGCCTCCGTGTGCACACGTCGGACTCTCAAGCTAATATGTGGAGGTTCTCCGAGGGTGTCACTCACAAAGGTGGGGGTAGGCTCAAGGTTCTCACTGGGATCCACCGCGGTGCCCTTAAAGAGTGCTAGATCCGCCACGTGAAAAGTAGGATATATCCCAAAATCCCATCGGTAGATCCAACCCGTAAGCCAGGGTGCCAAAGTCACTTGGAACATGGAAGGTCCAAGTCCTCGTGCCCTCGGTTTGGAGATAGCCCTAGGGTAGAGCCACTCCAATGTCACCATTACCAAGTTGCCTACTTGGAATCCCAAGTGGCGCTTACGAGCTATTGCTCGCTCAATATGAACCTCACCGTTCGTTGCAAAATGTTTGGTTGGATACACATGCCATGCACTACGGGGTGGTGGGTGTGTGGAAATGTGTGTGAATAAAGGTGGACCAGGACAACCATAAATTAACCTATCATGCTTTGATGCCATGTGGACCTTGATGAACTTGGGTGGACCGGGGCAGCCACAAGTGGCCCTATCATGCATGGACTTCATAACAATGGTTGGAGGACCGGGGCATCCGTAGGGGAATTTATCGCGCATGGGTATAGCAAATGTCGGGGGTCCCGGACATCCGTGAATGTTCCTACTATGCTTAAAACCCATGATGAATGAAAGTGGACCATTACATCCGAATATGGACCACTCATGCTTCCTACTTGGCATGTGGGTGACACGAATGAATGGACCCAACATAGTGTTCATGCCAAGTGGTGTGGTAAGTCTAGACACATGCACACTTATCCCAAAGGTGACTTCTTTGTGTATAGGTGTGGGACAGCCTTTGAACTTCCATGTGAAAGGGTCGAAGGGATCTAGGAAGGTGGATATAGGGTGGGGCACTTCCTCAATCTCTAGGCGGGTGTTGTCTAGGGTCATGGTTCCTATGGTGTAACCTGGGTCATTGTTGAGGTGGGCTTGGTCCAACATGGTGGGTGTGGGTAGGAAAGGGTGGGTGGTGGGTGATGTGGGTGGGTCACATGGGTACTCGAGCTCCCAAAGGAAGGGGTCAAAGGGATCATGGAAGGGGCCACCTAGAGAGAGGAACTCTATGTCTTCAAGGTTCCCAAATGGTGAGTCATCATCCTCCAAGGTAATTGAGCCAAGGTCTCTAGTGGGTTGGCCAATCAAATCAATTGGAACCTCAATGGGTGGGGAGTGGGCCAAGATGGGTTTCTCATCCTTGAGGAGAAAGAGGAGGATTTCACTCGTATAATGGCCACTAGTGTAGATAGAGGTGATGGAACCGGTGGTGGGGTATGCTAGGAAGATGGTGCTAGACTCCAATGGTCCTATGGCTAGCATATTGGTCAGGTAGACTTGCCATTGTAAGCAGTCCCCTAAGTCCCCTAAGTCTTCCACAAGATAGGAGGTTTGAAGTGTGACATGGGAAGACCGGGTGGGCACAATGTGGGCTTGATATCCCAAGGGTGAAAGGTAGGGTGGTGAGCTAGGAACGGTGGGGCCCTGCTTGAGCCATTGGAGTATGGACTCATTCATGGCAAGAGTGTGCGGCTCATGAGGACCCGGACTAGGAGAGGTGGATGGAAGTGGGGGGTCTAGGATGTTCTCTATGGTGGGAGGTGGATCTGGATTGGCATCCATCTCCACTTGGGTATGTGTGTGGGCCACAACTTCCAAGGATAATGGGGTAAGATAGTCTATGGTGGGTGGAGTGATAATGGTCAGTGCATGGTACTCTCGGGGTGGTGAACATGGGTGGACTTGGGTTGGGCTTGGTCGGGGAAGTTCTTGGGTTGGAGTTGGGGTCGGGGGGTGAAAGATCGGTTGGTTGAAGAGGTTTGGGTTGGGGTGCGAAGATCTTTCTAAGATCGGCCCTCATTTCATCCCAAGATTCAATGGGTGCTTCCCCTTTGGCTTCTCTCAAACCTACAATGTTCTCCCATTCTTTCCTAGCTTGGCGCCAGAGCAAACTCTTGGCATAGTTGACTTGGACAAGCCCTGATAGGGTAAACCTCCCAAAGCGTTGGTCTATGGACTTCTCCCATTCTAGATATATGCTAGGGCGAGATCCATCAAACACAAAGGCTTCTAATGGGCCTAAGAGTGGCGAATATGCCAAGTATGAGGTAGTCATGATAGTGGACAAGGGTGATGCATGCAATGGCCCTAGGACAAGACTTAGTAGAGACAAGTCTAGAACTTGCTCTGATACCAATTGATGTAACACGAACTGGGACCTAAGTGGCAAGCAAATGCAACGACTAGGCAATGTCACACAAGCGGACTCACTCGCGTTTGGCACACTCGGGTCCGTAGGTGGACCGACAATGGGGTGAGGGTTCGAGGTTGAACCGGTGGTTTCCAAGGATATGACTGACTCGGGGAGAACCCCTAGGGGCCAGGGTTGCCCAAATTCATGAGCGGTCAGCACGCCGAAGGCATGGGTTGAAGGGTCAATCTCACAACTCACCCGCGGTGACCACTCAAACATAAGCAAGTTTGGAACGGGCACTCACTCACAGTCCGACGAAGTTAAGAAGCAATACTAGTTAAGCAAGATCTACCAACAAAGGGAGGGGTCCAGAAGCTCACCTGATCAGTGTGAAGACGCCGATCCCGGTCGAAGACGATGGCGAGCGGGGAGGTGTGGGTATGCACCCGAACGCCGCGCCGATGAAGATTCAACCTACTCAAACGTTTACAAAACTACACCCCATGCAAGGGGGGGGGGAATCGTGGGGAAGGAAAGACAATGATTACATCCAAACACTACCTCCACACAGGGAGGGGCCTTCAGTCGGCCAGGCGGGGAGGGGAATTCGAGCTAGAAGTGATGAAAGGAAGCCGATGCCGAATCTATCCACGTTCTGGAATCAGGGACCAGCAGTTGAAAATGGCACCTCTGTGACCTCTCCTGATTTTTGCTGATGACGGGACCAGTGGGGAATTATTCGTAACTGGAACGGGAAAACGTTTGAATTTTTCCGATTTCTTCTGGTGCCAATGCTGGTCTGGATGGAGGCTCGAACAGGGTGGTAGCTTCTCAGAACTGGCTGCTTTAGGTTTCCAACAGCAGGAAGAAGAGGATGCCACGACCGCTCCTTAACTCAGAATCAGGTGCCGCTAGAGCCGTTGGAACTGTTGACGAGTCCTCTTCGAACCAAAACTGGTGGGGAAGTCAAACGTTGTCGGAGAAGACTAGTGGGCTCTGAACTCTGATGAGAGGTCGGTGCAGACTGTGGGGAAGCAGAACCGTGCACCCGGGGGAGAAAATTGATAACTCCTTGTTTCGGATGCCAAATTGAGCTCTGCTTTTTGGAGATGGAAGAAGACTCAGAATAGAAGACTTTTGATGAAGAATGCTTGCTCCGATTCGCAGTAGGATGGCCGCTGTAGATCTTCCACTCTGGTTCTGGTCTTCTGCCAGGGTAGTCTTGCGCAGTCGTAGTAGATCGCCTCGTCCGAGCAGCTCCGATCTTGGAAGTCGGCGGGACCACCACCGATGGAAAGCTGACTGAGAGAAGCTTCCAATGATATGTGGTATGCCCTCTGAATCTTCCAGGTGAAGATGTGGCAGCCTCTGCAACTGGGCACTCCTCTGCTTCCTGCGAACTGAAAACTGTAGGTTGAAGATGATGGGGGGAAATGGGGTATATGGGAGGGGAAGTGGGGGTGGATGAGTGTGGGGAGAGCCCTGACTGTGAGGGGGTCTAGGAGGGGGTGTTCCAAGGTGTGGATGGGGGAGAATGGGGTCTGAAAGGTGGTGTTTGCAGTGGGTGAGAGAGGTGTTGCGAATTTGGGCTTGGAGGGAGAAGGGGGAAGGTGAGGGGGCACAAGTGGGTGGAGGGAAGGTGAGTTTGAATTTCCCTTAATGTGGGGTGATCAATGGTGGTCTTGGGGATGAGAAGGGGTGCCTTGGGAAGGTGGAGTGATGCTTGGGGAAGGGAAATGGGTAGTTGGGGGTTGGAGGGTGGGGTGTGGATTGGTGGAGGGTCTCTTGGGACTAGGGGGAAGTAATGATGGCTTGTGGGAAGTTGTAGAGGATTTAATGGAGGTAGGTGGGAGGGTGGAGGTGATTGGGAGGGGAAGAGAGAGAGAATTGATGATGTGGAGGAGAGAGAGGGAGGAGAGGAGAGAGAAAGGGGTGCCCTCCTCCTTGAAGAGAGATAGAGAAGAGAGAGATGTGAGATAGAGAGAGAAGGGGAATCCACCCCAATAGAGAGAGAGAGAGAGGTTAGGAGAATCCACTCCAATATGACACTAGAACTCACTTGATTTAAATTGATCATAAAAGGTTGTTACAAATGAGAGAGGGGAGGGACTATTTATAGACTCCATACTTTTCTTAAGACCAAAATAACCCTGACAAACAAGTAAATGACCAAAGCAGTCCAAGGGAGGGGCACCCCGGGGCCTAGCCCATTAGTTGGGCCAATTAGCCTATCAAACCAACCATATGACAACTAACTTAGAAAAATGGCTCACTAACCTAGGTACATGACTCAAATAAAGGGAAAATTACAATGACATGACTCAAATAAAGTATGAAAATTACATGACTCGACTCAGAAAAATATGACGGACACAATGGAGCTATGCTGGCGAGCAATCGAAGCTGTGAAAAAATGTGAAGGGCGAGAGATGCCCCCATCACTGTACGGACTTTGAATGATGCATGCACAAGACGATGTACAGACTTGATCTTGCGAACACAGGCTGTACAGATGCAAGCACAAGACGATGTACAGACTTGATCTTGCGAACACAAGCTGTACAGACTTTGAATGATGCATGCACAAGACGATGCGATGTACATACTTGCCACCAGAGAATGTACAAACTTTGGAAAAACTTGAAGCACACGATGCAACAAGACCCTGTACAGACTTAACCTGAGCATGGGCTGTACAGACTTTAAATGCATGAAGCACACGATGCAACAAGACTCTGTACAGACTTAATAGCGTGCAGACAAGACCTCATATGCAATGTGTGTGCATCAGTGTATAGACATCATATGCAGTGTATGCAGTTCACCAAGGGTTGCACCGATAATGTGGCATGCAGCAACTGTTAATGCACTGATGCAATGTACAGGACTTCCACAAACAAAGAAATGCATAGACCTTATCTGTTCATGTGAATAGTAAAATGCATGGACTTTTTCTAACATATATGAAGACTAGCATTGACCTTCCATGTGCATGGACTTAACACATGCACCAACATTTCTGTACAAAAATTAACATATGCACAGATCTGAGATTAGGCAGAACATTACCTGATCTGACTGTGCATTGACCTTACCTGTCAGTGATTTGACTTTAACTTGGGTTGACTTCATGACCTGTGAGTCATCATTAAACCTTTTCTGACAGTTTCTCATAATACATCAGGATTATATCATCAAGGATGTACATGTAAACATAAAGAGACATAATATTTGTCATCATCAAAACCCCAGAACCACAGGGGACACAACAAAAGGGTCTAGCTACTCCGTCGGGCAACATCATATGAGTTGATTGGCGACTCCCTATATAGACTTGTTCATGAAAAGGACAAGTCGGTTCTTATGAGATGCGTCCCCCCAGCTGAGGCTCGAGCCATCATGCACGAGGTCCATTCAGGATTGTGCGACGCTCACCAAGCCGGAGATAGGATGAAGAACAACATCAAGCTCAAAGGTTTCTATTGGCCGACCATGTACGCAGACTGCACCCAGTATTCCCGTACGTGTCATCAATGCCAGGCCTTTGGCCCGGTGCCCAGAAGACCTCCCAACTCGTTGTGTCCAATGGCCCCCACATGGCCATTCGCGGAATGGGGTATGGACATAGCGGGACCCTTCCCGCCATCCTCCAGAGGTCACAAATACATTTTGGCCACCACTGATTATTTCTCCCGATGGGCTGAGACCATTCCCCTACGGGAGGTCACCGGAGAAGTGGTAGCCAAATTCATCCGGCACAACATTATCTATCGATTTGGTACCCCCAGTCGCATAGTGTCAGACAATGGCACGCCATTAAAAAATAGGGTTGTGTATCAATTGGCGGCCAAATTTTGCATCAACTGGAGAACCTCTTCAGTCTACAACCCTCAAGCTAACGGCCTGGCGGAAGCCTTCAACAAAACCCTCTGCAAGCTTCTGGCTAAAATTGTCAGCCACCGAAAGTGCAATTAGGGTGAAAAGGTGTTCGAGGCATTATGGGCCTATAGGACAATTTACAAGAGTAGTGGTCACCATTCTCCCTCGTTTGCGGGGCGGAAGCTGTCATCCCCATCGAGATCCAACTAGCATCTTACCGAGTAGTGGTCCATACCGGCCTTGCCGGTCCAGATGAAGATCAGTACTAGAGAAGGCTAGAAGAGCTTGCCGATTTAGAAGGCAAACGGCTTAAGGCCTACAGACACCTACAAGTGTACTAGGCCCGCATGATTTGAGCCTATGATAAGCTCATCAAACAGCGAGCCTTCAAACAAGGAGATCTCGTTATGATTAAGGAAAAGGAGGTCATGGCAGGGCGCTCCTGTGGAAAATTCCAACCTAACTGGCAGGGTCCATACGTCATTCATGATGTTTACGAGGGCAGGGCCTACACGGTCCTAGACCACAAGGGTAATAAGTCATTCCCACCTCTCAATGGTAAACACATGAAGCTATACCACGCTCCAGAGCATGAGTTCGCACTCCACCTAGACTAAGGCACGCACCCCGGTCGTCACCAGCAATACAGTAGCCACCCCCTCTGAGGGGTGGGACCAGTCATTTCCTCCAGCCTTTCAAGCTAATATGGCACCATAGCCAGATTAGCCTATTCAAGTACCAATGCCATACGTTCGTGACGATCATTCTCCCAGCACCGTCCTCATAACCGCAGGTTGAGGACGTCCAGTACCAGCTACAATGCCACCTTTAGGCTCTCTCTAAAAAAAAGAAAAGAAGAAAAAGGGGTTAAAAATAGAGATATCTCGACAGACTCAGTCATTCTCTTTACTTGGAGGTGACTAAGGGAAAAAAGGCTAGTAATCCGGCTGAGGTGAAAACCCACAACGTATCCTCAGGCAAAATTGGGTAACCCCTCAGTGTAAAAACCCACAAGGGCACACTAGAAAAAGTAAAAGGGGGCCAGCTCTAGCGAAAACCCGCAAGGGGGTAGAGCTGGTAAAGAAAAAAAACTTTCTCTTCCTCTCCACTCCTCATCAATAAAAGTCGTTGACTGTAACCTCCCGCCGACAGCGAGTCCAACATCACTCCACAACAATGGTGGCCATTACACCCCCAAGGGTTGGTCATCGCCAGTTCAAGTTCTAGTCCCAGCCCCCGGCTACAACACCTTAAAAGGTCAGCCGCCAAGCTCCATTTCCAATTCCAGCACCAGCTCCAGTTCCAGTTTCAACACCAGTCCCAGTGCCAGTTCCAGTCCCAGCCTCCGGCTATAACACCTTAAATGGTCAGCCGGCCAGCTCTAGTTGCAGTTCTAGCACCAGTGCCAGTTCTAGCTCCAGTCCCAACCCCCGGTTACAACACCTAAAATGTCCAGCCGGCCAGTCCAGCCCCAGCTCCTGCTCTCATCCTAGTCTCCGGCTACACCACCTTAACGGTCAGCCGGCTAGCTCCAGTCCCAGTTCTCCAGACTAATGTGAACTACATTTCTGGCTAACAACATGTCGACGACAAGCTTGCCGGGGACCAATGTTGGCTGACATACTTCAGCCCTCCAACAACCCCAACAACTTTGGCCAACACACCATCATAGGTCGGCTCCAACCTCCGTGCAGACCCCAGTGACGTCATACCATGTCGTCATGGGACAGCCTCTAGCCACCAGTTTCCAGTCCCTCAAACTAACAAACCCATATGGGTTACCTCTCAGTCCCATGGTTTCCAGTCATCCCGGTCAATATGCCCCACTTGGGTAGACCCCCAGCACCTAGTACCCTGTGCTCAGCTTCCAGTGTTGGGGGTCGAGAAGCCGACCTAGAAGGGGGGGTTGAATAGATCTGCCCCCTTTTAAACTTTTCAAAGTAACAGATTTAAAAACTAATGCACGGAATAGATACTATATTCAACCGGTCCTAGATAGCAACTAGCATTCCACACACAAGCAGATAGATATGCAATCACACACCACACCAGGAGACAAAGGTTTTTAAGGTTGTTCGATCCTCAATCCAGAGACCTACGTCCACCCCTCACTCAACCAAGTGAGGCATCCACTAGTGCCAAGCACTCAGCGTTGGGAAAACACCCCAACCATACACCGTTGATCCACATCTTAACAAGAGAACAACTTCTCTTAGAACCGCTGACACACAGCTTGACAAGATAACAACTTCTCTTAAAATCTGCTGACACACAGCTTGACTTCTTCTGTAGTTCTTGGGGAACCAAAGAAAAAAAAAGAAGAAAGTAGAAAAACTCTAAAATGCAGAATCACGTTTAGAGAAACTCTCTCCCAAAATAGCAGATGATCTGTGTATCAGTTGACGTCGTCGCTCTTGAATACAGCTCTTCACACTTGAATCAATAAGTTCAACAATAACTCTTTTTGACGCTGCTTCTGTGTGACTCTACCTGCAACCTGTAGAAAAACATGAAGCCTTCTTCTTTTCTTGTTGTGCACCCTTTTCTCTTCGTCTTGTTTTTCCTCTGTGTTCTTCTTTCTGTATTTAAGCACCCTCTCTTCTGTACGATATGGAAACCCACGGAGGTTGCCATAGTAACATAGAACTCTTATCAGAGTTCTGATCAAACTTCTTCTTTCCGTATCTGGGTTGATACTGCTACCACCGTAAATCACTAGAACTTGAGATAAATCTCATTCTCTGATTTTAGATGATGTTAATCAATGTTGTTTGATGATTAGGAAAGCTTCAGATATGATTTGGCAAAGCTAAGAATCCCAGTCATACCCAAATACCTCAAACGGAAATAAGTTTCTTCAAGCGTCACTACCACGAGCTATTTGTCACCACTAAATAGCTATTTATCAGCCTTATTTGACATTTGTCAGCACAAACAAGCTACTTTTCACCCTTAGCTCTCGTTAGTCGTCGCCTTTGACTTAGATTCATAGCTCATGTGACTGAAGTGTGACTGGAGTGTAACTGGAGTGTAACTGGAGTCGACTCCCCTTTGAACTCAAGTTGACTCTCCTTCTTCGGATTTGAGCTTTCTATGGCTGTTGCCTATTTTTCACCCGTAGGAAGGCATTTGTCACCTATATTGGCAATTTATCACTGCTAAGGACCTATTTGTCACCCTTACTACGGTATAAGCCGTCGGCCTTGAGTTGGACTTTTCTGCCTTGCAGACTGAAGTAGAGTCGGCTCCAAGAGCGACTGAAGTCGACTCCTCTTCTTCAAATTTGTTCTTCTTCTTTTTTGATGCTTTGCATTTATCTGAAACATGATCCTTTTGGGCTTGAGCTATTGTAGCATTGACTTTGCATTCTAAAAGCATTGACTTTGCTTCATGGCTTGAACGTGTTACAGCCTGGTTGCGTTGACGCAAGAAGATGGCTACGTGAACGCAGTCTTGTATCTGGCAGCAAAGTGATCTGAACTAAGTGGAACATCAAAGCTTCCATTACTTATTAGACACCTGAAAGGCACAGTGTTAGATGAATTATGCAACTGTTGGCCCAATAAAATAAGAGATCTTAATAATAATGATTCATAATTAGTCACCATCAAAACCAGGGACACAACATTATCCCCCTTTTTGATGATGGAAACTATGAGTCATTGGCTTTAAGTAGCATCAAGTCTTTTCATCAACCAGAGGTTTCCTCAAACAAAAAATATCTAACAGAAAGCTTCATTCCATTCAAAACTTCAGTTCATTCAGAAACAGTCAGTGTAAATGCAGATGATGCAGATGCGACTAATGCAACAAATGCAAACAAACTATAAGACAATGCACATGACTTTCTAAGACATGACTTAATAAACCACAATGAATGCATCTCATGACTTCTCTCTCATGACTCTCATGAACCACTCTCTCGTGACTCTCATGACTCTCATGAACCACTCTTATTGACTCACTCTCTCCCCCTTTGACATCATCAAAATACTACCCGGGGAGGATTAACCAACACAATAATTCAGGGACTTTAAAATGAAGCGCTCACGTTCCATGTAAAGGCTCTAATTAAAAAGAAAGTCTCCCCATCAAAAATATCAGTGGCTCAGGATTTATCATTATTATCCAAGAAGAGAGGAAAAGTTGAAAGAGATTGAATTTTGCAAACAGAAGAGAATTAAAACATCCCTTTAAGTGAATATTTAGCCCAATTCTTGCAATGTTACTACATAATTTCAAAAGGCACTTCTAAGAAAAATTTTAACAAGCAGTGAGATTAACCAATTTTTAACATCAGAAAATTTTTATAGGACACCCTTTTATCTTACTTTCCTTTTTTTAATTTTTGGAAAATTCAGATGTAGTCTACCTTTTGACACGAGGAAACATATCTCTTCAATACCAGAATCCCCGGTTACTCAGCATAACTCATCATCCTCTTTCTACAGAGATTACTGCCTACTTCATGACATACATAATCCATCACTTCCTTGGTGAAGGAATGTAGTTTCTCAACAAGTGCAGTCATTGCTCTGCCCATATCGATTTTTCTTTCAATTTGCCAGCGGAGTTAGCTAGAATGCTTCATGACACAGTCTTCATCACTTCAAGGCAATGAAGTCTGATTTCTCAACTTTCATAGCCATTGCTCAGCATAGATATTTCATTTCACAGGGTGTTTTTATTTCTTTGATCAGATGTAGTAGCATTGTTTAAAAACACTACTATAATTAAAATTTTTACTCAGAATAGCCTCTTTACTCTCATTTTCAGATTGTTAGAAAAGAGCATAAGTATAACTCATCAAGTTGTTTTAAGGTTGTTCCATAAGCAAAACTCTTTCTCTTTAAGTTCCTTAATCCCAGAGTTGAATGATTATATTCCTTAAACCATGAATTCTCATAGGGGACATTTCAAGAAAATGCATAGTCTTTTAGACAGAAAATGAGTATTTTAACTCCCCCTGAATCAATGCAGATAAGTTAATCTTAGGATAGGGTAACAAGGGAGTTTGGTGTGACAAAAGATTACTAAGGGTAGTTCTAACATGAGACAGACACCTTCACAAACTCCCCCTCAGTATATGCACGACTTATTATGATAACAAAGCAAGACACACCATGATATGCTAGGATGATTTATGGTACCTGGCGGAGTTATGTACTCTCGTATAGTGATTGTGTTCAGACAGATGAAGCCTACCCTTCCACAAGTCACCATTTTATATACCATTCAGTCAATGCAAGGGACACCAAAATATGATGATATTGCAAGTAAGCTTATGCAAAAACCAGAAAACTGACATCAAAGAAATGAAGATCATGTTACTCAAATTTTTCATGCATCTTACACAGACCAAGCTATGTTCAAAGTGAAGAGAATCTTTCATTGCAGAGAGGCTTGGTAAAGATGTCAGAAACCTATTTTTCAGTTTCAACAAAGTGAAATTCAAAGCTCTTTTTAAAGACTTCATCTCTTAGAAAATGTTGCCTAATTTCAATGTGTTTAGTCCTAGAGTGCTGGATTGGATTTTTGGTCAAACTGATAGTACTAGTGTTATCACACAAAATAGGGACACATCCAATGTCACGCCCCGACGCGGAATATCAGGACGTATAGTCGGGAACGAGCTGGCAAGAGAGAGATCTATCTAAAATAATACACAAGGCTACAAGATGGAAATACTAAATGATCATTAACCAACCACAACTGATACAATAACCTCAAATTCAACTTAATACAACTGGAATTTCAACCACTAAAACTCAATAACATAATTGAAACTAAATGCTCTCCAAAACACAACTAGAAGTAAGATAACACACTGCTAACACACTAGAACTGACACACTCATGACATCACTCCTGCCCTTCCCCGTCGGTAAGCGCGTCACCTGAAAAGTCTGGAAAGGGGGGAAAACACAACTATGAGCTGACGCTCAGAAGGAAATAACATGTAATTTACGTGATTAACAAGTTAATTACATTTTCATTTGCAATACTAAGAAAGAAATAAATGACGATAACGATATAATGAAATAACGTAATAACAAGATCTTGCAAGGTCAAGAAATATGTGATGTCAAGAATTAACAAGATAACAAGTACAAGAATTTACAATAGGAGATATAACAAGAAACAGTAGTAAAGAATTGGCCACAAGTAAGTAATATCAATTCATTCGCGATCAAGTAACAAGTAACAAGAGATGTTTGTCATAGACGCAACAAGCAAGCAAGTATTTCGGTGTAATGCCCCACCATGTCATTAGCATCCCATGGGCTCAGTAATTTTTCGGGCGCTCTCCCCAGGACCAGACGGGGCCCCTATGACGCGATGGCATTGATTTTAATGGGTCCAAAGTCCCACCCGTCCAGACATTCAGTCAATTTTTAATGGCCAATTAATCAGAGGAATTACTGTCATAAGTACGAGAATTAAGGACTAACATGTCCTTGGATTCAAAATAAAACCTCGGTTTATACGGTCACTTCGGTGCCGCATTACAAGAACTGGACCAAAGCTTGGTCCGTGAGGTCAAGAAAGAACGGCTGACAGTGTACCGTTCAGGTGTGTAAGAAATCCATTGTTACTGGGTAATAATGACTAAAACAGCAACTTAACAATCAATTTAATCCTAATTACCAAGTTAATATATCAAGGATTATCTATTATCATTTGTATTAAACCAATTTGCCAAAGGATGATTCAAGATGATAAGGCAAAGAACGAACTCACACAGGAGTGAAATAGCATATATTAACAGCAATTTAGTTATACCATTAACCAATACTCATGTGGGTTTCTATTTAACCAATGTATGTGTTGAAATGAAAATGATAAACGGCATGTTTTTACACCATGATAGAACGTAGGAACCAATGCAAATTGAAATCATAAGGTTTCATGAATAGGTCACTGGTTCTTCCAGAATATAATTTTCAATTGGTCTAAGTTAAATGGGTCGATCCCCTAATGATCCGGATCGATCCTCGGGTCGAAGAACGACAAAAACTGGATTTCTGGTACATGGGTCGACCCCTGTAAAAATGGGGTCTGCCAGTGAGATGGGTCGACCCCTGGGGTCGACCCCCACAATTTCTGGTTGCATGGGTCGACCCCTAGGGTCGACCCCCACACTCTGGTTGTATGGGTCGACCCCAGGGGTCGACCCTTGCTGGGTGCTGGATGGGTCGACCCCTGGGGTCGACCCTCGGGCCTGCCAGGGCTCCCAGAAAACGGGTCGACCCCAGGGGTCGACCCCTGCAAGAACAAAAACGGTTTAACCTCCGGAAAACGTATAAACTCACCCAATTGAGATCCAATTGAGTTGGGATCTTATCCACATGATCTAGGGTTATTAATATTACATACTAGGGTCATAAAACAAGCGATTTGAAACACTAATTTCAATAGAAATCCATTAAATCTTAACCTATTCTATGATGCACACAAAAAAACCTACTTCTTGACATGCTTCTACTAAATCATGAAATTCTCTCAATATACATAACGAAAATTGGGGCTTCTTATGTCAAAAGAAAGCTAACTTGATGCTGAATCCAACCATATATGATAAGCTATATGTGGATCAAGTTTTATAACTCAAAATCAGCCCGCAATCAAGCTCTAACTCAAAGGGTCACAATATAAATCAAGTTCTAGACATGCTCTCACTAAAAATCAAAATTCTCCAAGCATGCTCAATAAAAATTGGGGCTTTCTACGTTAAATGAAAGCTAACAACATGCTGGTTACATCATATAAGTTAATTAGAGTTTGGCCTGTTAAACCTACCTCAATCGAAGAGAGAACTTAAAACCTAGAATGAAGAACGAACTAGATCACCCTTCACCAAACCCACGATAGCTCTCTAGATACCTGATAAAAATTAAGGCTTTCAGTCCCAATGGATAGATCTCGTCGATAGGAACAAAATCATATATTCATGATCGAATTTTGGTTGAGAATTCCTACCTTAATTGAAGAAACAAAGAAGGAAGAAGGAAGCCGACGGCCTGCCGACACACCTCCACAAATCGAGCAAGATCTTCCTAGATCTGAAACTTCAGCAAACCCCACAGCCACCAAAAGAAACTAGACTCGAAGAGCTTTCTATCTATAGCTCACACATCTTCTGGAGAGTTTTGAGCTGGGAGAATTCGACGGGACAAGAGACGTGTTAAAAACGGCGCCGAAATGGTTGACTCAACCAAACTCGGCCAGCTACGCCTCCTAGAGTTAGGTTTGTGTCAAATTGATTGAGGGCTATTAATCCTTAGCTCATGGCCGTTCATTTGCCTCTGATTTGAGCTAATTTGGTCGAGTATTAAGCCTCAATTTCGTGTTTTAATCCAAGGTTAGGTAAGGGTCAAAAAGTGTGCAGTTTTGGGCTTAATCTCCAATTAGATCTAACCACAGATTTATAATGGCTTAATGCTAGAAGACAAAGTTATTGTCTACATCGACATTAACCTGTTCACTATTTTTATGAATTTTTATAAGGTAGTCGAATTTTCACTTATACTATTTCTAACGAATTAAATATTAATAAATCTAAAATTCAATTATTAATTCAATAAGAATTCAATTCTTAATTAATAAAAGCTTAATAGATATATTGGGCTCAATTAAATAATTCGGGGTCTTACACCCTCCCCTACTTAAAGGAATTTGGTCCTCCAAATTCACTGCACTAAAACGGAGAGTCGGGAAAAAGATCGCTCACCTAGAATAAATCGGGATACCGCTTCCGCATAGTCTCTTCAGACTCCCATGTAGCTTCTTCGGTCCCACGCCGACTCCACTGAATCTTGACCATCGGTATCGAACGATTCCGGAGTTGCTGTTGCTTCCGGTCTAGAATCTTGACAGGTCTTTCCTCATAGGTCAAATCTTCCTTCAGTTCAAAATCCACTTGCTGAATGATATGAGTGGGGTCGTACACATATTTCCGTAACATAGACACATGGAAAACATTGTGTACGCCAGACAAATGCGGTGGTAAAGCCAATCTGTATGCCACCTCTCCCACTCTATCTAGAATCTCGAATGGACCAATGTATCTCGGACTCAGCTTGCCATGAATGCCAAATCTTCGGATCCCTCTCGTCGGAGAGACCTTCAAGAACACATGCTCGCCAACCTGAAATTCCAATGCTCTTCTCCTGTTGTCGGCATAACTCTTCTGTCTGGATTGGGCTACGTGTAACCGGTCTCGGATAATACGGATGTTCTGTGAAGATTCTGAGACAAGATCCGGTCCAAGCCACTGTTTCTCACCTACCTCATCCCAACATAATGGAGAACGATAACTCCTACCATACAATGCTTCAAAAGGAGCCATCTGTATGCTGGATTGGTAACTGTTGTTGTAGACGAATTCAATCAATGCCAAGTGATCACTCCAACTGCCTCCAAAATCAATCATACATGCTCTAAGCATATCTTCCACTATCTGGTTGGTTCTTTCAGTCTGTCCATCTGTCTGCGGATGAAAAGTAGTACTGAAATTCAGACGAGTACCAAAAGACTCTTGCAGTCCCTTCCAGAAATGTGAAGTAAATCTGGGGTCTCGATCAGACACAATGCTGACTAGAATACCATGGAGTCTTACCACTTCCTTCAAATATAAAGCAGCCAATACATCAACTGTCCACTTGGATTTAATTGGTAAGAAATGAGCTGACTTTGTCAATCGGTCGACAATCACCCAAATCGCATCAAATTCACCACGAGTCTTAGGTAGACCCATAATGAAATCCATGCCAATGCTCTCCCACTTCCATTGGGGTATGTCGAGTGGTTTCAGTTTCCCTGCCGGTCTGAAATGTTCGGCCTTAACTTGTTGACATACCAAGCATCTACTCACAAAATCTGCAACTCCTCTTTTCATATTCGGCCACCAAAAGGATCTTTTCAAATCTCGGTACATCTTAGTGCCGCCAGGATGAATAGTATATCTGGATCTATGAGCTTCCTCTAGAATCTTGTTCTTTATTGCGGCTTCGTCAGGTACACAAGTTCTGCCCTTGAATAATAATCTTCCATCATCGGTCAACATGAAGTCAGGTCTACTGCTCAAGCTTCCCTTGATCTCTACCAACTCGGGATCATTATCTTGCAAGGACTTGATTTCCATCAACAATTCGGGCTTAAGTTGGATCTGAGCAATCATAACCCGATCATTGTCAATATTAAGATCCAGGCTGGACAATTGTTCCAGTAATATCCATTCTTGTAACATAAGACTTGACAATCTAGCTACCGGCTTCCGGCTTAATGCATCTGCCACAACATTACCCTTGCTAGGATGATACTCAATCGAGAAGTCGAAGTCTTTCAAATACTCCAACCATCTGCGCTGCCGCATATTGAGTTCCTTCTGAGAAAATAAATATTTCAGACTCTTATGATCTGAAAACACTGTGAAGGTTTCTCCATACAAGTAATGCCTCCAAATCTTCAAAGCAAAGACGACTGCTGCAAGTTCCGAATCATGAACAGGATAATTCTCTTCGTGCTTCCTTAACTGCCTAGAAGAATAGGCAATCACCTTCCCATGATGCATGAGCACACAGCCTAAGCCAATACCTGATGCATCAGTATATACGACAAATCCTCCTTCACCAGAAGGTAAAGCCAATACAGGTGCAGTAGTCAAACACTCCTTCAAAGTCTGAAAGCTTCGCTGACAATCTTCGGACCAATCAAACTTGTTCTCCTTACGGGTTAATCTTGTCATAGGTACCGTAATCTTAGAGAAATCCTGGATAAATCTTCGATAATAGCCTGCCAGGCCTAGAAAACTTCTAACTTCCGTCACACTAGTAGGCTGCTCCCAATTCTTCACTGTCTCAACCTTCGAAGGATCAACAGAAATACCATCCTTCGTAATGATATGTCCGAGAAAGGACACCTCTTGCAGCCAGAATTCACACTTACTGAACTTGGCATAAAGTTGATGATCTCTCAATAACTGCAATGCCATCCTCATATGTTCAGCATGCTCCACTTCACTCTTGGAATAGATCAAGATGTCATCAATAAAGACCACGACCCATTGATCAAGATAGGGCCGAAATGCATTGTTCATCAACTACATGAAAGCTGCTGGAGCATTCGTTAGACCAAAAGGTATAACGACAAATTCAAAATGACCAAACCTGCTACGGAAAGCCGTTTTATAGATATCCTCTTCCTTAATCCGCAACTGGTGATATCCAGATCGAAGATCGATCTTAGAGAAATATTGAGCTCCCACTATCTTGTCAAATAACTCGTCAATCCTCGGCAATGGATATTTGTTCTTGACAGTCTGCTGGTTTATTTGCCGATAATCAATGCACAACCTCAACGAACCATCTTTCTTCCTGACGAATAATACAGGGGCTCCCCACGGAGAAGTACTACGACGAATGAATCCCTTCTCGAGTAATTCCATCAGCTGCTGCTTCAATTCCCTCAGTTCCGCAGGAGACATACGATAAGGAGCCTTGGAAATAGGAGATGTGCCAGGAATAAGATCAATAGAAAAGATAACTTCCCGCTCAGGCAGAAGTCCTGGTAGTTCCTCTGGAAAGACATCAGGAAAATCTCGGACAACAGGAATGTCCTTGATCTCAATCTGCTGCTCAGGGGTTGCACAGACAAAGGCTAGAAAAGCCTCACATCCACGTCTCATCAGCTTATCAGCTCGAAGAGCCGAAATAAGTGACACAGAGTTGTGATGCTTAACACCCACAAAAGAAAGTCTCGGGTGCCTAGTAAAATACACTGAGCTAGAACTGCAGTGAACACTAGCCTCATATCGAGCCAACAAATCTGCTCCTAGGATTACATCATAATCCTTCATGTCCATGCAGACTAAATCTACTGGT
The DNA here is from genome assembly GCA_022559845.1 of Amorphophallus konjac. NCBI lineage: Eukaryota > Viridiplantae > Streptophyta > Magnoliopsida > Alismatales > Araceae > Amorphophallus > Amorphophallus konjac. Next base: position 118,257,451 of record CM040129.1, on the reverse strand, counting down.
AAGTTCTGTTCACCAATCATAACCGTACTAGAGGGATAGAAATACTGGATTGCTGATCTAGTACCAATAGGGGTTGATATTTCTAACGGAGAATTCATCAAAACAGGTTCCACAGCTAAAGACTTAGCAAATCTCTGAGAAATAAAGGAATGCGTTGCACCAGTATCGAAAAGAACAAATGCTGGCTTGTCGAGTATAATAAGTGTACCTTCGACGAGTCCACCATCCTCGGTTATTCCCACTTCCTCAGCATGCAGAGCTTGGAGCTTGCCTTGTGGTTTCTTGAAGACTTGCGATTTTACCGGGGTAGCTTGCTCAGACACACGAGGGCAATCAGAGATACGGTGCTCCTTGCTTCCACATCGTAGGCATGCGCCTAGCTTGCGCCAGCAATCCTCCACCCTGTGGCCAGGATTATTACAAAACTTGCAAACGCCCATGTATGGAATAATGGGGCCAGGCTTCTTATCTTCATGCTTCAGCATCTTTCCCTTCCATGATCCTGCTCCGGTCCACGAACTCGACCCACTCGCGGGCCTCTTCTTGATATACCCGGGTTTGACACTCCCGGAACCCGTAGGTCGTTCCTTCTTCATGCCTGTGCCACGGATCCTCTCCGTCATCTCAAGAGTATCCTCCAGAACTTGTGCTTTCCTAACCATCTCGGAATAAGTGGAAATCTCCAACGGTGCCAGTTGATTAATATAATGTAGCTTCAGACCATTGAGAAAACGCTTCGCCTTCATTTTCTCGGTGGAAACAAGATGTGTAGCATAACGAGAAAGCCGTGCAAATTGAGCCTCATACTCTGCCATGGACAACCCTCGCTGTTTCAAGGCCGCGAACTCCGTCGCTTTCTTCTCTTGCACTCTATCAGAAAAATACTTGTTGTTAAAGAATTCCTCGAACTCTTCCCACGTAACCTGCCGGTCACCGAGAGTCGCCTTGATAGAATCCCACCAAGTACGTGCCTCACGTTCCAGTTGAAATGTGGACAAAAGGACATGCTCCTGGTTGGTGCATTGCATAACTTCAAAGATTCTCCCCATCTCATCTAGCCAGTGCTCGGCTTGGTCGGGGTCGGTCGAACCAGCGAATCTAGGCGGATTCATCCCACGGAAATTCCGGTATAGATCATCGGTGCCATGCTGTGCTGCTCCTGCTTGAGCTACCTGCTGTAAAGCCTGAGTAAGGCCTTGAACCGTGCGCTGCAGGTTCCTCCATTCAGCACGATCAGCTGCCATCTACATGAGAAATAGATTACTTAGGTTCAATAAGATAGATAATAACACGGTTAAGGAACGAACTTAACCCAAGTTTCTACCCAATCTCACCAGGTCGGGTTCTAGACTTTTACAAGGTTAGGGATCTAATGCACCTAGACACGACCAAAACTCGGTACCTGGCAGAGGTAATCGGTCCGAAGACCACTCGCGCAAGTGTGCGACCTTCCCGATAGGCGTAGCCTAACGTTCGAACAACACCTTTTGATATACCGGTTATTGGGATGCAATGCAAGAAAACCTAAACTTAGGGAAACCTAGGAATGTGAAACCTAGGGCTCTGATACCAACTAAACTGTCACGTCCCGACGCGGAATATCGGGACGTACAGTCGGAACGAGCTGGGAAGAGAGAGATCTATCTAAAATAATACACAAGGCTACAAGATGGAAATACTAAATGATCATTAACCAACCACAACTGATACAATAACCTCAAATTCAACTTAATACAACTGGAATTTTAACCACTAAAACTCAATAACATAACTGAAACTAAATGCTCTCCAAAACACAACTAGAAGTAAGATAACACACTGCTAACACACTAGAACTGACACACTCATGACATCACTCATGCCCTTCCCCGTCGGTAAGCGCGTCACCTGAAAAGCCTGGAAAGGGGGGAAAACACAACTATGAGCTGTCGCTCAGTAGGAAATAACAGGCAATTTACGTGATTAACAAGTTAATTACATTTTCATTTGCAATACTAAGAAAGAAAGAAATGACGATAACGATATAATGAAACAACATAATAACAATATCTTGCAAGGTCAAGAAATATGTGATGTCAAGAATTAACAAGATAACAAGTACAAGAATTTACAACAGGAGATATAACAAGAGACAGTAGTAAAGAATTGGCCACAAGTAAGTAATATCAATTCATTCGCGATCAAGTAACAAGTAACAAGTAACAAGAGATGTTTGTAATACCCCACCATGTCATTAGCATCCCATGGGCTCAGTAATTTTTCGGGCGCTCTCCCCAGGACCAGACCGGGCCCCTATGACGCGATGGCATTGATTTTAATGGGTCCAAAGTCCCACCCGTCCAGACATTCAGTCAATTTTTAATGGCCAATTAATCAGAGGAATTACTGTCATAAGTACGAGAATTAAGGACTAACATGTCCTTGGATTCAAAACAAAAACTCGGTTTATACGGTCACTTCGGTGCCGCATTACAAGAACTGGACCAAAGCTTTGTCCGTGAGGTCAAGAAAGAATGGCTGACAGTGTACCGTTCAGGTGTGTAAGAAAGCCATTTTTACTGGGTAATAATGACTAAAACAGCAACTTAACAATCAATTTAATCCTAATTACCAAGTTAATATATCAAGGATTATCCATTATCATTTGTATTAAACCAATTTGCCAAAGGATGATTCAAGATGATAAGGCAAAGAACGAACTCACACAGTAGTGAAATAGCATATATTAACAGCAATTTAGTTATACCATTAACCAATACTCATGTGGGTTTCTATTTAACCAATGTATGTGTTGAAATGAAAATGATAAACGGCATATTTTTACACCATGATAGAACGTAGGAACCAATGCAAATTGAAATCATAAGGTTTCATGAATAGGTCACTGGTTCTTCCAGAATATAATTTTCAATTGGTCTAAGTTAAATGGGTCGATCCCCTAATGATCTGGATCGATCCTCGGGTCGAAGAACGACAAAAATTGGGTTTCTGGTACATGGGTCGACCCCTGGGGTCGACCCCTGTAAAAATGGGGTCTGCCAATGAGATGGGTCGACCCCTGGGGTCGACCCCCACAATTTCTGCAGAATGGGTCGACCCCTAGGGTCGACCCCCACACTCTGGTTGTATGGGTCGACCCCAGGGGTCGACCCTTGCTGGGTGTTGGATGGGTCGACCCCTGGGGTCGACCCTCGGGCCTGCCAGGACTCCCAGAAAATGGGTCGACCCCAGGGGTCGACCCCTGCAAGAACAAAAACGGTTTATCCTCCGGAAAACGTATAAACTCACCCAATTGAGATCCAATTGAGTTGGGATCTTAACCACATGATCTAGGGTTATTAATATACATACTAGGGTCATAAAACAAGCGATTTGAAACACTAATTTTAACAGAAATCAATTAAATCTTAACCTATTCTATGATGCACACATAAAAACCTAATTCTTGACATGCTTCTACTAAATCATGAAATTCTCTCAATATACATAACGAAAATTGGGGCTTCTTATGTCAAAAGAAAGCTAACTTGATGTTGAATCCAACCATATATGATAAGCTATATGTGGATCAAGTTTTATAACTCAAAATCAGCCCGCAATCAAGCTCTAACTCAAAGGGTCACAATATAAATCAAGTTCTAGACATGCTCTCACTAAAAATCAAAATTCTCCAAGCATGCTCAATGAAAATTGGGGCTTTCTACGTTAAATGAAAGCTAACAACATGCTGATTACATCATATAAGTTAATTAGAGTTTGTCCTGTTAAACCTACCTCAATCGAAGAGAGAACTTAAAACCTAGAATGAAGAACGAACTGGATCACCCTTCACCAAACCCACGATAGCTCTCTAGATACCTGATAAAAATTGGGGCTTTCAGTCCCAATAGATAGATCTCGTCGAGAGGAACAAAATCATATATTCATGATCGAATTTTGGTTGAGAATTCCTACCTCAATTGAAGAAACAAAGAAGGAAGAAGGAAGCCGACGGCCTGCCGACACACCTCCACAAATCGAGCAAGATCTTCCTAGATCTGAAACTTCAGTGAACCCCACAGCCACCAAAAGAAACTAGACTCGAAGAGCTTTCTATCTATAGCTCACACATCTTCTGGAGAGTTCTGAGCTGGGAGAATTCGACGGGGCAAGAGACGTGTTAAAAATGGAGCCGGAATAGTTGACTCAACCAAACTCGGCCGGCTGCGCCTCCTAGGGTTAGGTTTGTGTCGAATTGATTGAGGGCTATTAATCCTTAGCTCATGGCCGTTCATTTGCCTCTGATTTGAGCTAATTTGGTCGAGTATTAAGCCTCAATTTCGTGTTTTAATCCAAGGTTAGGTAAGGGTCAAAAAGTGTGCACTTTTGGGCTTAATCTCCAATTAGATCTAACCACAGATTTATAATGGCTTAATGCCAGAAGACAAAGTTGTTGTCTACATCGACCTTAACCTGTTTACTATTTTTATGAATTTTTATAAGGTAGTCATATTTTCACTTATACTATTTCTAACGAATTAAATATTAATAAATTTGAAATTCAATTATTAATTAAATAAGAATTCAATTCTTAATTAATAAAAGCTTAATAGATATATTGGGGTCAATTAAATAATTCGGGGTCTTACATCCAAGATCCACTTGGTAGTCTTGGAGTTGATGTTTAATCCACAACACATGGGTGCCACAACTCCCTGTAGTAACATATTCTGCTTCTGTAGTAGAGAGAGCAACCAAGTGTTGTTTCTTGGATGCCCAAGAAATCAAACAACCACCCAAAAATTGGCAATAGCCACTGGTGCTTTTCCTATCCAATTTATATCCAGCATAGTCTGCATCAGAATAAGAAATAAGATTGAATTCACAAGATACAGGGAACCAAAGTCCCACATCATGAGTACCAGCAAGATATCTGAAAATCCGCTTAACTGCACTCATGTGTGACTCCCTATGATTTGTTTGAAATCTAACACATAGGCACACACTAAATTGAATGTCTGGTCTAGATGAAGTAAGGCAAAGCAAAGATCCGATCATACCTCAAAAGGTCTTTGAATCTACCATTTTACCTTTCTCATCTATGTCCAAGCTTGCATTGGACCCCATGGGAGTTGCTATCATTTTCACATTCTCTATTTTGTACTTCTTGAGCAGCTCCTTAATGTTCTGTGTGGCTTATGAAGCACCCATCTGGAGTTTGATTAACCTGTAATCCCAAGAAAAATTGCAGTTCACCCATTAGGCTCATCTCAAACTCACTTATCATTCATTCAGCAAACTCTCTACACATGTCTGATTTGGTCGAACCAAATACTATATCATCAACATAGACTTGTGCAATGAGAATATCATTTTTATCCACTTTTGAAAACAGGGTTGGATCAACCTTACCTCGTGAAAAATCTTTACCTGTAAGGAAATTTCTTAACCTGTCATACCACGCACGAGGAGCCTACTTTAATCCATAAAGATCCTTATCTAACTTAAAAATAAGATCATGGAGTTTTGAAGATTCAAAGCTAGGAGGTTGTTCAACATACACTTCCTCCTTGATTAGACCATTTAAGAAAGCACTCTTCACATCCATCTGTTGAAGTGTTATACCATGGGAACATGCAAATGCAAATAGAATTCTGACAGCCTCTAGTCTAGCAACAAGGGCAAAAGACACTTCAAAGTCAATACCAAATTCTTCATTGTACCCCTTAGCTACTAGTCTAGCTTTATTTCTCACAATTTTACCTTCTTCACTCATTTTATTTCTGAAAACCCACCTTGTACTTATGATAGATTGAGTTGTGGGTCTAGGAACTAAATTCCACACTTTGTTTCTTTCAAATTGATTTAACTCTTCATGCATGGTGTAGATGTATTTAAAATCCACTTAGAAAGAAATAAAAAGAATAAGGATAGAATGTGCTAATGAAGAATGTGGGGAAAAGGGAATGGGAGCATGCATAGGATGCTATGGTGGAGGGTGATCGCCAGAGGACGTGAGGGCCTCAAAAGATATAATTAATGAAAATAGGGGGATCGCGGAATACCTTAAAGCGTGGGAGATGTAAGCGCCTTCCTTCTCTTCCAATCGGCCGGCCAATGGAGAGAATCACTCTTCTTGATTACCCTTGCAAGAAAGATAACAACACCAACAAACAAATATGGAATTAGCAAACCAAATGTGTAGCATCAAATACAAATGAAATATGTAAATGTGAATATATGGAGATGAACACACTTGTTGGGGTGTTGCCCCATTAAACACTTATGCAAACAGTTGGGATAAAATATGATGAATGTAAATAAGTGGAGACGTGCAAGTGTTGCACTGATGGAGGCTCAACGTGGTTGAGACGGTGGATAAAAGAAGAGATGATGCATGCATGTATACGTGAACTAATGCAATAAAAAGAAAAAGACACAGAGAACAGAGGAAGAATATAAGAAGAGCTTGTGTTTCTCCTGTGAAATCAATGGCTTTGCATGGACGCTTGGGAGTCTCTGTAAGATGAAGCGTTAGACGCAGGAGCACTCCTCTTCGAGCCGGTAGTCGGGCAGCACCTCCCCTTGCGTATGAAGTTGGCCTCTCTAAGCAGAGAAAACCCAAGGTTTATTTATAGGGAGAAACTCAAAGGTTTAATCCGAGTAAAAATAGGATAATCATCCACGGAAAGGAGATAAATTTGGGGAGAGTCCTCCCCAGCTTGGAAAGCCACCAGGGAACCTTACCCATTTGAAACGGACCCAAAAACGCGGAAGGGATGAGGCACAGATGATTTCGGAAACCTTAAAGAAATGGCGTCGAACCCCTTGGTTGCCCATTAAATGGGCGTCCATTACCATGGACGTTCATTGTCGTTAAAATATGGAAAGGTTAAAATCTTCCAAAATTAGAAAAGAATTGGCATCCATTGTTCTGTGTTGGGCCTCCTCTGGGATTGATCAGCAGTGTGTATACTGCTGCATGTGTTAATTGTGTTTTGATTAATTGGCAATAATAGAGTTGACTTAGTTGACTTTGACCATTTCTCCTTGACCATGAGGATGTTGTGTATTTTGTCGAGTCTTTCATAAATGTCATATAATTATCAGTCACTTGCATTAAAACTTATCTGCACTTTGTTGTGGTATTCTTACTATGAGTCGGTGCAAGTTTTTGACCAACTGTGCATGTCCTTCATACATGTGTGTCGGTTTCAAAATAGAGTTGGTGCATTGTATTCATAGTCAGTGCATCTCACTGTTGATGTCAGTGCATGCCTTCTATTGCAAACGAATCAAGTCGGTGCATGTTTGCTTTTAAGTGAATATAGGGTCGGTGCAATTTACTGATGCACGTATCAAAAGAGTCTGTGCATATCCTACATTGCATATATGCAAGGTCTGTGCAGGTCTTCGCACATGTTAAATAAAGTCTGTACATAAGTTTTTCGTATACTATTAAGTCAGTGCATGATTCTACATTGCTTGAGTAAAGTCAGTGCACATCTCCTTTGGGACCATGAAGGTCAGTGCACATTTCTTTTATGAACACAAAGAGTCTGTGCATGTCTTGCCCCGTGCGTAACCAAGTCTGCGCAGATCACCGTAGTAAAGCCATGAAAGTCAGTGCAATCTTTGGTCCTTGTACATGCAAGGTCTGTGCATGATTTGTTTATGACACTTTGGGTCGGTGCATCCTTGGCATCCTGCACCTATAAAGTCTGTACACGCTCTTCATATACCTCTATCAAGTCTGTGCAACACTGTTATCTGTCGGATTGTTTAAGGCTGACTAATTGGTTTACATGTTTAACATGACAAGTGTTCGTGATCCTCAAAGGAGGGCACGTGATCCAAGATTGAAGGCATAGCACTGCTCGAGCCACGTGGAAAGCTCTAAAATTCATATGATGCCATGTGGCCTTGTGAAAATTCACATCTAGATAAAAACCTTGGGTGGGAAATGTTGTTTCCACGTGCCCATCTCTCTGCTGCCTACAAATAAGAAGCCATTTCTTCAGAAGAAAGTGTGATCGTGAAATTGAGAGAAGAAGACAAAAGAAGTGAGAGCTCAAGAGCAATCACGATCCAGCAAAGTAAAAGCCAGCAAAAATTGAGAGAGCTATGAGAGCTTAGTGAGAAGAGCATTGGAGAGTCCTTGTGTTCGGTCTCTTGGTTCAGAACCAGAGCCGTATTGCTCTTTGCTAAGAGCTAAATTTGTGTTTTGATTTTCAGTCTTTCCTTTGTTTTTGTTTGTTTGAAACCTTGTTCTACAAGTTGTGTGTCAGCGGGAGAGGAGGATTCCTCTGATAGGTTAAGCTGTAAACCTCAGCGGTAGAGGAGAATTCCTCTGGTGAGCATAAGCTGTAACGCTCAGCGGTTGTAGGGAATCTTTCCCCAAAGCTGTGGATCAGCGGTCTTGAAGCTGTGTAATCAGCAGTGAAGTCACACTAGATTTTAGTGTGGGGTGGACGTAGATCTCTGGATAGAGGTCGAACCACCTAAAAACCTCGTACCTCTTGTGTGATTTGTGTCTATCTCAGTTCTCGCTTTAGCATTTGTTAATTGGATGCATAGGATCAATTGTTGACCAATTCACTTAAGGTCGGTTTTGACCGTAGTTATGTGCTCTCTGATTGTCCTACAGTAGTTCGATTTAATTCCACACTAGACTAGCTGCTGAAATTTTTTTTCAATAGGTGATTGATCTATTCACCCCCCTCTAGATCCACATCACGTGGTACCAGAGCCTAACTCTTCTGCAGGGACTAACATCCTGAAAAGGTAGCAATCATGGATGCTAGAGGGATGACAGCATGGGGACACTCCACTACCAAGCCTCCGTACTTCGACGGATCCAACTCTGCATACTGGAAAAATCGTATGAAAGTGTTTCTGCGGGCTAAGGATTACGAGATATGGAAGGTCGTGAGCAAGGGACCGTTTGAGGTACATCCGAATGAGGACGTATGGACAAAAGATAAGATCTGTAAGTCAACACTGAATTGGAGTGCTATCAACGCCATCCAGTGTGCCCTTCATCCCATAGAATTCTCCAGGGTATCATCATGCTCTACGGCTAAGGAGATGTGGGATAAGCTGTAAGTTATCTACGAAGGAACCTCACAAGTGAGAGAGACTAAAGCGAATCTGCTAGTTTCTGAGTATGAAGCATTTAAGATGAAGCCGAATGAGACCATTACGGAAATGTACGCTCGTCTTACAAGCATCACCAATGGTCTCAGAAGTCTTGGCAAGACCTATTCTGATTATGAGATAGTGAGGAAGATTCTGCGTTCTCTAACTCCCATTTGGCACACCAAGGCTATAGTTATTAAAGAATATAGGGATCTGAAGAACACCAAGGTGGATGAGCTAATTGGTTCACTCATGACATATGAGATGAACCTGCCAAAGACAGATGAGCTAGAGAAAAAGAAGAAACCCATTGCTTTGAAGGCCGCATCTAGCAGCAAGGAGTCATCTTGTGAATGTAGCTCGTCTGGATCAGAAATTGAAAATGATCAGTTTGCCATGCTGACTTGTCAATTTAAAAGATTTTTGAGAAAAGAAGGAAAGCAATTCAGAAGAAACAATCTGGGTGACAGACGACATTCAAGGTATAAATCTAATTATGCCAAAAAGAATGATACTAACGTCTGTTATCATTGCAGGAGATCTGGCCATCTGAAGGCAAATTGTCCAGAGCTTCAAAAGGAGAAGCCAAAAGTGAAGAATAATAAAGGAAGGGCCATGATCAATACTTGGAGTGACGAGGATGAGTGTAACGACCCGAGAATCCGATTACCGGGAGAGAACCGATAACCCGAGACTCGAACCGCCGCCCACGAGCCGGGAGGGCTCGGAAGGCCTAAAAGGAGTGTGGAGGCACAAAGAAATAGGAAATAAAGTAGGACAATGCAATAATTAACAAAAATAAATAAGCAACTACAGCTACAATAGAGTCCAGTCCAACAGAAAGTACAGTCTAAAGTAGTAAAAACGTACCACATGCCGAGTGAACACTCGGCCCGGTGAGTTGGCAACTGAGAACCTCCGCACCGTGCCCTCGAACCCCGAGGAAGAACCGCCACACCTGAAAAGTAGGGAATGAGTCTCCAAAATAGAGACTCGGTAGGGATCTCGCGGAACCCCAAACGGAAACAACGACGGTAGTGAAAAGGAGAGCTACAACAACAGCAGGAACAGCGAACCGGTGGCCGGTCAAAACTCGACACTACAGCTACTTCTACTGTACCAAAAACACACCCTGATCTCACGGTCGGGGGCTACCGAACTACACTAGTACCGCTTACCGAAGTAAAAACCCACGGCAACCACGCCGTAGAGGCCTGTCTCCCAGAACACAGCCAACCTGGACACGCTGTCCAAAGTGCAACCCCGACCATCCGGTCGCGGGTATCGCACAACAAGACGCAACCTCGCTAAAGCCACTAGCACTAGTCTTACGGCGTGAAAACTGACACACGCGGCACGGCGAAACAACCGAGACTCAACGGTCAACACGATCGAAAACCCGAAGGTCAAAGTCACGGAAACTGACAGTCTGCCACTCTCTGTTCAGAATGGGAGTACCTCCCACTAGAAGCAAGACCGGATGCATCCACTGACGTCTTAGTCTGCGCCTCAGGTGTCTCCCTCCGGCCCAGCGGTAACTGAGACACCGCACATGTAAACGCAGACAAGTGACTAGCAGGGGTCACGCCCATCGACGTGGGTCCAACCGCCCCCAACCACGTGTGCATACACAGACCATGCGTCCTAGGTCTGGCCCTCTGACCGGTTTTCCCCTGGAGCTGGACTTTGGCTACCGATGAGGGGCCCGACGGAAACCGATCCACAAACCGTCTCTAAGGGTAGCCTCTCCACCACTCCCTGGTGGGACCACACGCGTGTAAGCAGGCTACGACTAGTGGAGGGTCACTGAGAGAGTAGACTCTCAAGTCAACAGAAAACCACGCCCGAACCCGACGAAGTACGGGGACCGTCCCACGTACCAGCACCATCGCATGGTGACCACAGTCGGAGAAGAAACGGGACTCACAGTCCACGGGCCGCACACCCGGCCACGCAGAAACATGGAAACACGGTTCCCAAAGTAGCTCACAGGCCGCCAAACCAAATCCCACTCTCAGGGAAAGGCAGGAACCCTCCAGCCCTAGGCTGGCAATTGGACTCGCAGTCCAAGGCCACACGCATGGCCCACGCAGAAAGCATAGAAGCATGATTGCCAGGGCAACGCATAAGGTGCCACGCCGATAACTGGACTCATAGTCCAAGGCCAAACACATGGCCCACTCGGGAATCATCTTCCAAGAAAACTCATGGCATGCGGGGGAGACCCCACCGCACCATCACCGATACACGGTGACTCGGTCTAGCATAACACGAAAGCCCGACACACGAGGAGTCACCCGGACTCTCAAACCCATGGGCACGCTAAACGAGGTAGCACGATCCTCTCGACACCCTCAAAACACAGACACAGAATCCCATGGGTGTCTCGGGGCACTCACAAAACTGCAAGTTGACCACTGGGTCACAACCGGGTCGACTAGGGACCTACACAATGCGAAACGATCACGGAGAACACAAAAACTCATCTCGGCACCACACAGAGCCTGACAGTCTAAGCTTGGGCCGTCGCAGTCTGTAACGGTCCAAGCCTCGATCGTCACAACCATGCTGACGCACCAACAAAGGGCCGTCAGAGTCTCGGTGCAAAGTTGTGTGTGACGCGCCTACCCTGGTGTGTCACAGTCTCTGACGCGCCATCCCTTGTGCGTCACAGTCTGTGACGCGCCAGCCCTGATGCTTCACAAGACAAGATGAAACCAACTGTGACGCGTCTCGCTCGGTGCATCACAGGCTGTAACAGACCAACTCTGGTGCGTTACAAGGTGGGTACGCATCCACTTTGACGCTCCCACATAGGGGCGTTACAAGGCTGTGACGTGCCAGCCTTGGTGCGTCATAGGCCTTGACTCCAAACGGAAGCCAACGGTCAGATCGTCCCTGACGGTCCAACTCAGGTGCGTCACAGCGCCGTGGCAGTCTATCGTGGGACTATCACACCCACAGACCACCAGTTGGCTAAACGGGCCCTGTGACGCACCCACCTTGGGACGTCATAGGCTGTGACGGTCACTGGAAGGACCGTCACACCCGTCCGAGCACGAAACGGCGGGAAACGACCGAAAAAATGTCCCACGCCCCCATACCTCCACAGGAGAGGGGGAAAACAAGGGGGAAGCCCCCAAATAGCCCGTAGCATGCATCTAAGGCCTCGGATCGGCCAAAAATGCAATGAAACGGGAGATCGTCCGACAAGCCCTAAAACATGGATTTTTCCCCAAATCGCCCCGATTAGCCCGCTCGGCTCACCACGGCCTACGAAACTCGCGGAAAAGAAAGAGCACGAGCTAGGGGTCCATCTCCCTACCTCCACTGAAGAAACGACGCGCCGTGGATGCCGATCCATGAAGAAAACACCGTTGAAGCCTCGCCGTTCCACGAACCCACGGCCGAGCTTCACCGCGCCTCCACCACCTCGATCCTCATCCAGCCTTGCCCGTGCCTCGCCCACACTCCACCACGTCGGCCGCCGGAGAGAGAGGGAGAGAGGAGAGAGCGTGAGAAGGGAGAGGGAGGGAAGAGAGAAATGAGAGATGGGGAGAGAGAAAAGGGGATTTATATAGGAAAATCTGAAAATTCCAGAAAATACCAAAAAATAGAAAATCACGCTTCCGCGATCCTCGGAACGAACCGATCGCAATGGTACCACACTCGCCTAGGTGAACGACTCGGTTCACCCGCAACGAGGTTCCGAAGGAATTACCGAAACACACACCGGGAATCGGAAAACACACGCGGAAAAGTCGCGGAACGCTTCCGGGCCTCCGAAACAACTCCGAATCGCGTCGATCCGAACATGAAAGATGTCCGAAACGAAATTTCAGACCCAACGGAGTCGGACACTCCAAGAAATCAGATCCTGGACCCACAAAGAAGGGTCCAAAAGGTCCGAGATATTACAGCCGTCCCCCTTTAAAGGAACTTCATCCTCGAAATTCAGGACCAAGCACAAAGTCACAGGGGAAGAACACTGAACCAACTGACAACGCTGTCAGAGCCCCAGCACAGAAAACCTCGATTCTCACGAAAACGCCGATCCTGAGGGACGCAGCCAGACTTAAACACAGACAACACCTCGCTCCATACACCAAGCACACCAGCCATCAGAGCAGGCACATACAAAGAACACAGTCCAGCGTCACCTCAGACACCACAAAAACTAATCACGGCACCGCAGCTACAATCTCGCTCACCGAGGAGACACAGCCCTCGTACGAGAAACAGCTACCGATGCAACCCATGGTCGGCAGATGACCTAGACACCAGTTTCGCAACTCGCCGACTGGTCTCACGTCCGACACAAAGGAATAGCCAAAACGGAGCTCCCACCAGCTCACACAACCATCTCGACAGACCGCAACCAGAACATCGGCTCAGCACCATGAATCACCTCACACCTGGCAAGCTGAAAGCCAGACATATCATTGAGCCAACTCTTGTCAGAAGACAAACTTTGACAAAGCCCAGATCCTGTCCGGAAAGGCACATCACAGAAATGACCACCAAAGGTCTCGCTGGCACACGGCTCTCGCCACGCTCGAGCCCCAACAACCAGCATCTTCTGTCTGTGAAAATACCATCCACTGGTCGCCAGATACACATCAACGGGAAACCTCCACCGGCTCAATAGGCATGATCCAACTTACAGCAGGCCATCCGCTGACTACCACACAGACCGATGCCACATCTCGATCTACACTCCTCTCGGATTCCGCATTCGAGCTCGAACATCGCGCCAACTCGACCCTCTCGGGGAGTAGGATGAAACCAGATGACAAGATCCTGGTGTCCTCAATCATCACCTTACTCGAGTCAGGCTCACATGGGAACCATCTCATGCTGGTCGCCAAACCATGGATAACCATTGCGACACCAACGTCTCATCAAGGACCACCATGCACAAGCGTCACTCTTCCGCCTGGTCTCATCGAAGCCTTCGTCTCAATTAATCCAAGTGGACACCTGCCAATCCTGATTCCGCCCTTACCACAGAACCACGGGATACCACCTGAACAATGCTCACGGGTCCCCAAGCAACATACATCACACCGTGGTCGACTACAAGACTAGCCTTACCAGTCACTCACAGCTACCAACCGAAACCCAAAATCCCACTCTCAGTGAAAGGCGGGAACCCTCCAGCCCCAGGCTGGCAACTGGACTCGCAGTCCAAGGCCACATGCATGGCCCACGCGGAAAGCACAGAAGCATGATTCCCAGGGCAACGCACAAGGTGCCACGCCGATAACTGGACTCACAGTCTAAGGCCAAACACATGGCCCACTCGGGAATCATCTTCCAGGAAAACTCACGGCATGCGGGGGAGACCCCACCGCACCCCCACCGATACACGGTGACTCGGTCTAGCGTAACACGAAAGCCCGACATGCGAGGAGTCACCCTAACTCTCAAACCCACAGTCACGCTAAACGAGGTAGCACGATCCTCCCAACACCCTCAAAACACGGACATAGAATCCCACGGGTGTCTGGGGCACTCACAAGACTGCAAGTCGACCATTGGGTCACAACCGGGTCGACTAGGGACCTACACAACGCGAAACGATCACAGAGAACACAAAAATTCATCTCGGCACCACACAAAGCCTGACGGTCTAAGATTGGGCCGTCACAGTCTGTAACGGTCCAAGCCTCGACCGTCACAACCATTCTGACGCACCAATAAAGGGCCGTCAGAGTCTCGGTGCAAAGTTGTGTGTGACGCGCCTACCCTGGTGCGTCACAGTCTGTGACGTGCCAGCCCTGATGCGTCACAAGACAAGATGAAACCAACTGTGACTCGTCCTGCTTGGTGCGTCACAGGCTGTAACGGACCAACTCTGGTGCGTTACAAGGTGGGTACGTGTCGACTCTAACGCTCCCATACAGGGGCGTTACAAGGCTGTGACGCGCCAGCCTTGGTGCGTCATAGGCCTTGACCCCAAACGGAAGCCAACGGTCAGATCATCCCTGACGGTCCAACCCAGGTGCGTCATAGCTCCATGGCGGTCTATCGTGGGACCGTCACACCCACAGACCACCAGTTGGCTAAACGGGCCCTGTGACGCACCCACCCTGGGGGGTCACAAGCTGCGACGGTCACTGGAAGGACCGTCACACCCGTCCGAGCGTGAAACGGTGGGAAACGACCTAAAAAATGTCCCACGCCCCCATACCTCCACGGAAGAGGGGGAAAACAAGGGGGAAGCCCCCAAATAGCTCCTAGCATGCATCTAAGGCCTTGGATCGGTCAAAAATGCAATGAAAAGGGAGATCGGCCCACAAGCCCTAAAACATGGATTTTTCCCCAAATCGCCCCGATTAGCCCGCTCGGCTCACCACGGCCTACGAAACTCACGAAAAAGAAAGAGCACGAGCTGGGGGTCCATCTCCCTACCTCCACCGAAGAAACGACGCGCCGTGGATGCCGATCCATGAAAAAAATGCCATTGATACCTCGCCGTTCCACGAACCCACGGCCGAGCTTCGCCGCACCTCCACCACCTCGATCCTCATCCATCTTCGCCCGTGCCTCGCCCGCGCTGTCCCCGCCTCGCCCGCACTCCACCCCATCGGCCGCCGGAGAGAGAGGGAGAGAGGAGAGAGCGTGAGAAGAGAGAGGGAGGGAAGAGAGAAATGAGAGATGGGGAGAGAGAAAAGGGGATTTATATAGGAAAATCCAAAAATTCTAGAAAATACCAAAAAATAGAAAATCACGTTTCCGCGATCCTCGAAACGCACCGATCGCAACGGTACCACACTCGTCTAGGTGAACGACCCAGTTCACCCGCAACAAGGTTCCGAAGGAATTACCGAAACACACACCGGGAATCAAAAAACACACGCAGAAAAGCCGCGGAACGCTTCCGGGCCTCCGAAACAACTCCGGATCGCGCCGATCCGAACACGAAAGATGTCTGAAACGAAATTTTGAACCCAACAGAGTCGGACACTCCGAGAAACCAGATCTGTGACCCACGAAGAAGAGTCCGAAAGGTCCGAGATATTACAATGAGGGAAGTCACAACTGCACATCTAAAAGTGAAAAAGGAGAGGAGCGAAGTCAAATCTGCTTAATGGCCAAGAACAGTGAGAATGATGAAGATGATCAGGTAACCTCTTGCTTTGAGAATTACTCTATCTCTGACTGGGAGGATGCATATGCCGAACTCCTTGATAAGTTTGATGGGTGAAAAAGGAAAATAGGCATTTAAAAAGGAAAGTTAATTCTCTCACGAATGATACCACATTGTCGGATAAAATTGCCTATCTTCAAACTGAAAACAATGTTTTACAGAAATCATGTACTGAAATTAATGAAATAAAATCTGATTTGATTGATGCTAAGAAAGAAAATGAATCACTGAAAAATGTCATTGATGATCTGAAGCTTAGATTACATAATTTTGAAAACGAAACGAAAATTGTGAATGAGAAGTATGATGCTGTATTAGGAGTGAACGCAGAGCTGAAAAAGAGTGTAGAGAACCTAGAACAACAAAACAAGGACAAACTGCAAACTATTGAGAAAATGACCCAAGGGACTGAAAATCTAAATGCCCTTTTGGGGACTAAGGTCAACTTTAGAAAAGAGGGGCTAGGTTTTAATCCCACTGTCAAGAAGAGCTTTGAAATCAAGACCGTTTCATTTGTAGCTGAAAAAGGAAAAGGACCTCTCATCAAAATGAGCAGTGAAAACCCTCCAGAAATGTCTAAAAATTATAAAATGCACAGCGCCAAAAATAAGGGCAAACATAAAATTGATGGAGATTTAAGATTAGGGGTCAACCTTCACATGCATCTAAACCCCAGATTAGATTCACCAAGGCTCCCAAAAAATAGAGAAAAAGAACCAATCTATGCCCATGCACACTTCAAGTGGGTCAAAGGTGTTTATGAGACAAGACTCGAATGGGGGTCACAAAGGTCCATTCTACCATCCCAGAATTCAGACCAATCATACCTACTATCATGCTCAGTCACATCAGTTCAATAGGTCTGGAAGGGATAGAGTTCAAAGGAGGTCTGAAAACCATTTAAATCCCACTCATAATTATAGATCTCAGGTCAGAAAAAGGTTTAGACAATCCTGGACATGGAATCCCAGGAAACACACTTCCTATGTTCAGCCTAAGACTACCACCAATTATATTACATCGAATGCTCATGGGTCTAGGCACTGGCACCAACATGATCAATCTGCTAATAACAATGGTGTCAGGACACAGAACAGAAACAAACAGATTCAAACTATTAATATTGAAAAGAAGAACAACAATGTGAAAAAAATAAACAAATCCACCAAACAAACAATCCCCAAATAGATATGGATTCCAAAGCATTTAATGTCATATCTGAACATTGTTTCTCTCTTTCTGGAGCCCAATCATTCTTGGGTTCCAAACTCGTTTGCTTAATTATCATTACAGGTATGCCTGGCAGCCAAGCACAATATGTGGTACTTAGACAGTAGCTGCTCGAGGCACATGACTGGGGATAAAGCAAAATTTTGTATGCTGGTCGAGAAGAATGGAGGACAGGTCACCTTTGGAGGTAACACCAAAGGAAAAATCATTAGATCAGGTAAGGTAGGTAAGTGTACTACCTGTTGCATTGATGAAGTTTTATTGGTCGAAGGGCTTGCATATAATCTACTCAGCATTAGCCAGCTTTGTGATAAAGGTCATAGAGTAATGTTTAATTCTCATAGCTGTAACATCTATGAGCCTGAGTCTGATATCATTAAGTTTTCTGGAAAGAGAGTGAACAACATTTACTTGGTAGATTTAGATAGCATTGCTCACTCTAACCTCTGTCTCACTGTAAATAAAGATGACTTGGCATATCTGTGGCATCATAAATTAGGCCATGCCAGTTACACTATTTTTCACAAACTAAATAAACACTGCATGGCTAGAGGTCTTCCTGAAATTTCTTTTAAAAAGGAAAATAAAATATGTAAAGCATGCACCCAATCCAAATAGACTAGGAAGTCATTCAAGTCTCGGACAGAAAATCTATCCTCTAAACCATATGAGCTGATTCACATGGATCTTTTTGGACCCACTAGATCAGCTAGCTTATCTAATAGAAGATATGGTTTTGTATTAGTTGATGATTTCTCTAGGTTTACTTGGGTGTTTTTCCTCACACACAAAAATGAAGCATTTAATGAATTTCAGGAGTTATACTTAAAAATAAAATAGAATAATAAAAATTCAATTCAGAACATCTTGTCTGATCATGGTGGTGAGTTTGAAAACTCACAATTTGACGATTTCTACAGGATAAATGGTATCACTCATCGGTTCTCCTCACCCAGGACACCTGAGCAAAATGGAATAGTGGAAAGGAGGAACCGAACCCTTGTGGGGATGGCTCGAACTATGTTAGTAGAAGGTAATCTACCGAGGAGATTCTGGGCTGAAGCAGTTAACACTGCATGTCACATTATCAACAAAGCTCTGGTAAGGCCATTCACTCAGAAAACTCCTTATGAGACTCTCAAGGGTAAGAAACCTTCAATAGTCTATTTCAAGGTTTTTGGATGTAAATGCTTTGTGCATGTTAATGATAAAAGAGACCTTGACAAATTTGAATCTAAAAGTGATCCTGAAATATTTCTAGGATATTCAGAAACATCTAGAGCATATAGGGTCTACAATTTAAATTCCAGAATAGTAGAAGAGTTTCCACATGTAGTCTTTGATGAAACTATGACTAAATCTAATGATGGCTTGTGCAGGGAAAAGAATGATGAAGATATTATGGAAGATGAAGATCATGAGGTTCAATTTGGAGAAAATAATGTAGAACAACCTGATGCTCAGGAGGAGGTAATATGGAACCAAGGTAATCAAATCATCAATGTTAGACTTCATAAAGACCATCCCTTGGAAAATATCATTGGTAATTTACATGATCCTCCTAGGACCAGATCTCACTTTAGAGCTGAAAATGAATTAAACTCCTTTGCATTGATATCTCATATAGAACCGAAAAACATTGACAGTGCTCTTAAAGATGTGCATTGGATCAATGCCATGCACGAGGAGCTGAATCAATTTGAAAGGAACAAGGTATGGAACTTAGTTTCTCAACCTAACCATGGCACTGTCATAGGAACAAAATGGGTTTTCAGAAATAAGACAGATGAGCAAGGGAAGGTTATTAGAAATAAGGCCAGACTGGTAGCTCAGGGTTATAATCAAGAATATGGTATTGATTTCGAAGAATCTTACGACCCTGTAGCTCGGCTAGAGGCCATCAGAAGTCTTCTGGCCTATGCTTGCTCATTAGGAATAACATTAAGGCAGATGGATGTAAAAGATGTTTTTCTAAATGGAGAAATAAAGGAGGATGTGTTTGTTAGGTAGCCTCCAGGCTTTGAATGCATTGATTATCCTAACCATGTCTATAAATTGAATAAAGCTCTCTATGGTTTGAAACAAGCTCCCAGAGCTTGGTATGACAGGCTTAGTAAGTTTCTCACTGAAAAGAAGTTCACAAGAGGTGAGGTTGACCAAACATTGTTTACAAAGGTATGCAATTCTGAAACTATTATTGTACAAATCTATGTAGATGATATTGTCTTTGGATCAACTAACCTAACTCTATGTGAGCAATTTGCTTATTTAATGACACAAGAATTTGAAATGAGTTCAATGGGTGAGCTGAAATTGTTTCTTGGACTGTAGGTAACTCAGACTAAGGAAGGAACATTTATAACTCAGTCCAAGTACGTGAAAAATCTATTGAAGAAATTCAAGTGGGAAAACTTGAAGGAAATATCAGCACCCATGGGTACATCAACTAATCTTGATGATGACCCGAAAGGTAAAAGTGTAGATCCCAAATTATACAGAGGTATGATTGGATCTCTTCTTTATCTCACTGCTTCTAGGCCTGATATCCAGTTCTATGTGTGCTTGTGTGCTAGGTTTCAGGCTAGTCCAAAAGAGTCTCACTTGAGTGCTGTTAAGAGGATTTTTAGATACTTATCAGGCACCCTTGAACTAGGACTTTGGTATCCTGCTAAGTGTGAGCTAGATCTCATAGCCTACACTGATGCAGATTATGCAGGGTGCAGGATAGATAGAAAAGGTACTAGTGGGTATTGTCATACCTAGGTGGTTGTCTGGTGTCATGGGCTTCCAAAAAGTAACACACTGTTGCTTTATCTACAGCTGAAGCTAAATATGTTGCAGCTGGGAACTGTGCAACCCAGGTACTTTGGATCAAGCACCAACTGATTGATTATCAGATAAAATTGGGATGTATTCCAATTTTGTGTGATAATACTAGTGCTATAGCTCTCACTAAAAATCATGTTCATCACTCTAGGACTAAACATATAGAAATCAAACACCATTTCCTTAGAGATGAAGTGAATAAAAATGAAATTGAACTACATTTTATTGAGTCTGAAAAATAAATTTCTGACATTTTTACAAAGCCTTTGGGGAATGAAAGATTTAAATTCTTAAGAATTAGGCTTGTGTAAATTTCTTCATGATGATTGACTCAGAATTCTTGCTTGAATTGCTGTTTATAGTGGTCTAAAAATAATTTTGCGTCAGCTTGTCTCTAAATGAACATTTCTAAATTTTTTGAATAATTGTTGTGCACAGATGCATTGTTAAATAAAATTGCATATAGATAGGGGGAATTTCAAATGCTTCTTTTTGCACCGAGTATATGTCAATGCATGTCTTGCACTTAGTCGATGCACAGTGTGAGCATTCTGCATGATAGGTCAGTGCACCCTGTTTCTAAGAAGCATGTATGATGGGGACATCACCCATGAATCCCTCTGGCTCGGCACCTTTCTCCCTCCCGGAGACGGGTAGGATGCGGCTCCACGACTGGACGGGTCCGCTTCGACACTTGGACTTGCTACTTGGATCATCTTGGTGTATTTTCTCCTTTTACTTGAGTCATTTTGATGTAATTTTCCTTTGTTTTGAGTCAAGTCCATAGGTTATTATGTTATTTACCTAAGTTTGTGTTTATCATGATGGGTTAGAGTGTCTTATGGGCCCAATTAGGTGGGCCTGGCCCAGGGGCGCCCTCCCCCTTCCCCACCTC
Organism: Amorphophallus konjac; assembly: GCA_022559845.1. Classification (NCBI taxonomy): domain Eukaryota; kingdom Viridiplantae; phylum Streptophyta; class Magnoliopsida; order Alismatales; family Araceae; genus Amorphophallus; species Amorphophallus konjac. The sequence continues at coordinate 118,236,230 of CM040129.1, read as the reverse complement.
TTTTGGTTATTTGTTATTGGCACTTACCTCAGGGACTTTTTGTAAATGTTGGGATCCCTATAAATAGGACCCCAACCCCACTTGAAGAAGGCTAATGAATTATTGAGTAAAATTATCCACAGAATTGTGCCTCCTTCTCTCTCTAGCTCTCTCTCTACCTCTGTCTCTCTCTCTCTCAAAAAAGGGGCGAACCCCTCTCTCTCCCCTCCCCCTCTCTCTCCTCATTTCGCCCCTCCTCTCTCTCGTCCCCTTGCCACCTCATCCTCCACATCAACCCTCCCCACCCTTTCACCTTCCCAAGACCATTAACTCCCCTTTACTCCCACCTCTCCCAAGCAACCTTTCCCCTTCCCCATACAACCTTTCATTTCCCCAAGGGAGAATCCCTTCTCCCAAGCACCCCTTCCCCTCCCCTAGGCAACCCTTCCCATCCCTAAGGTCCCCATTAACCCCTCCATTAACCCATCACACCAATCCAAAGGAAACCCTCCCCATTCCCCAGGCCCATTTGCGCCCCCCACCTCCATATCCCCTCCCCCACTAGGTCCGCCCCCCTCCCCTTCTCTTTCTCACCCTGCTACCACCCATCTCCCTCCATCGACCCTCCCCTCGCCAAGCCCTAGCCCTCCATCAACAGCCTCACCCCTCCCAAAACCACTAAAACCATCCACCCAAAACCCCCCCACACTCACCAAGGAGTTCACTGCCCTACTCAATTCACTGTTAGCAGAAAAGGCTCCACTTGTAGAGGTTACTCCGGAATCGTCAGATGTCATCTGGAGGTGCACCATACATCACCGGAAAGGTCTTCCAGTATTCTTCGCAGGCGAGGTGATCCCGCTTCATTCCGAGTTCGGGGTTGCCCGAGAGAACCTTTCTCCCCCGACTGCGCAGATCTGGCCCATACTGCAACCAGAGGCAACTTTCAGTAGCCCCCGCAGCCACACCCCTCAACTTCTGGAGGCACCACTTGGCTGAGAGCTTCTACCACAAGGCTTCCACCATCACCAACAAGCGGCTTCCCGTTCGGCATCAGGAAGAGCATTTTCCAATTTTCCTCTCCCAGGTGCGCAGAACAGGTCGTTCGGGTTCTGTCCTGACCCCCCTCACTCAACGGACCCCCCCTCGCCACCCAGACATCGTCTGGTGCTCTTCTTGGTTGATGCTCGAAGAAAACTCGTCCACGGTCGTCCTCGACTTGGTCCCGCCTCAATTGGACTTCGGGAACGGCCCTGGCACCTACGTCAAGCAGCTGCAATACCCTGGGCCGGCCTGAACCAGAGCGCAGGGCACCTGCCCCAGGGACCACTCCGACCAGTGGCGACGCGGGAGCCATCCAAAAAAATTCACCAGTGTACCAGGGTCAGCCAGCGACAATTCGACACTGGTTTCGGTGACTTCTGAGCTCGGGGGAGTGCACAGCGGCGACTACACCGACTCCCTGTCCTGCTGTTCCAGACCTGGGCAGATTTGGCAGGGTGCTCCATCGGCGCTAATCAAGCAAAACTCCCTTCCCCGCCTGTCCGGCATAGCGCCCCTCCCTGTGCGGAGGTAGTGTTTGGTTTGTAACCTAATTTCCCCTCCCTTAGTCCACCCCCCCTGCGAGGGGAGTAGTGCATGTATAATCTAAACAGGGGAAGCTACACCGACGCAGTGTGCGGGGAACCCACACTTCCCCGCTCGCCCTCGTCTCCGAACGGGGTTGGTTTCCTCAAACCAACCAGGGTAAGCTCTGACCTTTGCTCCGTTATTGGTATTTGTTCATCTAATATCGGTGGAGTTACTCCGTTGAGCAAGAAAGAGAGCGTCTGACCTCGTGTGTTCCACTTACGAGCGGTCACCGTGGGCTGTCAGAGAGAGGGACCTAGTGCCCCAATTGGCACCTGGCCAGCCCCTTAAGTGTGGGCCTAGTACCCTCGGGAGGGCAACCCCGGCCCTGATGGCACTCTACCAGCTAGGGTCTTGATCCATCACCTCCACTCGGCATCACCGAGTCACCCGGGTTCGTGTGTGTGCGACGGCAGTTCGGCCTCTATCTAGAACCTCGCTATTTGGTGATTGTGTTTGCGGAATAGGTCCAAGGATCCTTGTCTGTTTGCTGCATTCCCCTTAGTGTGTCACATCAAGTGGTATCAGAGCAAGTTTTAGACTTGTCTCTACAAGCCTAGGTCCTAAGGCCATTGCATAGTCATCATCCGTGTGTCGATCATCTCCTCATTGTGCATGTCTACCTGTAGTGGTGCCTTGTATCGGACCGACCCCTCAAGCTCGGCTCCCCCTATGAATTCCAATTCCCAAGGAAACCAAGACATCCCTAGGGAGGCACCCCAAGTTCTGATGGATCGAGTTGAGGCTGTCCTTAATACCATCATCGATCGGTTAGATGGTCTTTCCACCCGTATGGATAGACTCGAGGAAGCTAGGGCCCCACCTAGGAACCATGTCCAAAGTGCTCCCCCTCCACGAGCTAAACATGATAGGAAGACCTAGAGAATGACTTTTACCGTGAGCATGAGAGGCCCCAACAACCTCGGCACTATGAGAGGCGACCCCGAGAGGACCCAGACGATTTCCTCTTAAGGATGATTAAGGTAGAGGCTCCGAACTTTGATGGGTCCCATAACCCAAGTGCCTATGAAGAATGGGAACATGGCATGGACCAATACTTTGATTGGTACCAAATGACTGAGGAAAGGAAAGTTAGGTTGGCTAAGATGCACCTTCTCAAACTAGCCAAAACCTATTGGTTAAAGGTAGAAAGCCAAAGGAGGATTAGGCGGGAAGAGCCCATCGACAATTGGCTTGACATGAAAAGCCAACTCAGGAGAAAATACCTTCCCAATTCCTATTGTCAACTACTCCTCGATGAGTGGCAAAGTCTTACCCAGGAAGGAAAAACTGTGGAGGTGTACATTGAAAAATCCGACTCCTATCTCCTAAAGTGTGGAGTCGTCGAGGAACCGGTCGTCACTCTATCCGGATTTAGAAACGGTCTTCTACCCCAAATCAAACGGGAGCTTTTCATGAGGGAAGTGCATAGCCTTGAATTAGCCTATCAAATAGCCCGCGATGTGGAGAGATTTTCTAGGAATCCTAGGTTTGCCTCCCCTAGAATGGCCGATGTCAAGAACCCGGGTCCCCGACCCAACCTTCCTCCCCTACTGAAGACCCCTATCCCCAGTGGGGGAACTCCTACTCGGTCTTACCATCAGCCAACCAACCCCACCCTTACAAGGGCTACTCCACCCAACCCTCCTCCCCGAAGAGAGGAACCCCCCAAAGGAACAACCCCAGGGAGTAGTTCGGTAAAATGCTTTCGGTGTCATGGTTATGGCCACATCTCCACCCAATGTCCATCCAAAGGATTGTCTAGCCTTATCATTGAAGGAGGACCTACCCCGTTCCAAGGAGAGCATGAGAGTCCGGTTGAGGAGTATGAGGCTGCCTTAGGTTGGGAAGAGGAGTATGAGGAACAACTCTATGAAACAGGCTTAGACCACGACCCTCCTCCCACCGACTCCCACTTAGGTGTGATTAGGTGCACCCTCACAAAGCCACAAGAGGAAGATTGGCGTAGGACCTCCATTTTTCACACCTACATCAAGATGGGGAACCATGTTAAAAAAGTGATCCTAGACAATGGGAGTTGTGTCAATGCCGTGTCTCCTGACACCGTTAAGCTTCTTGGGCTTACTACCACACCCCACCCCAAGCCATACCAGGTCTCTTGGATTAACAATCACTCCATCCCGGTCAACACTTGTTGCCTTGTACCCATCACCTTCTCATCCTATCAAGGACAAGTTTGGTGTGACATTATACCCATGGAAGTAGGGAGCATCCTACTAGGGAGGCCTTGGATTTATGACGTCAATGCAACCATCTTAGGAAAGCCAAACACATGCACCTTTGAACATGAGGGGAAAACCATCCGCCTCAACCCCTCCCCACCACGGAAGGAACCTCCCTCCAAGGGGATTCTCCCTTCACCACAACCTAAACCACCTCAAAACCCAGGGGTCCCACTCCCACCAACCCAACCAGCCTTCCAAGAACCTACCCAAGAAGAGACAACTGGAATAGTCAAAGGCTTGCATCTCATCACAAGGAAAGAACTGGAGGAAGAAGTAGCTCAAGGAACACCCTTGTGTGCGGTAGTCATATGCCTTGGAGAGTCAACTCCCTCCAACCCCCACCCCGTGGAAATACACCCTCTCCTGGAAGAATTTAAGGATGTGTTCCCTGATGAGCTCCCTGATCAACTACCACCCATGAGGGATGTTCAACATGCTATTGATCTCGTCCCAGGAGCCACCCTCCCAAACCTTCCCCACTATCGCCTCAACCCCACGGAGCATGCTGAATTGAGGAGGCAAGTGGAGGAACTTATTAGGAAAGGCTTTCTCCGCCTTAGCAAAAGTCCTTGTGTTGTCCCGGCCCTTCTCACACCCAAGAAGGATGGGACATGGCGAATGTGTGTCGATAGCAGGGCCATCAACAAGATTACCATCAAATATAGGTTCCCCATACCTAGGCTTGATGATATGCTCGACATGCTAGTCGGAGCCACCATTTTTTCCAAAATAGATCTTAAGAGTGGCTACCATCAGGTTAGGATAAGGCCAAGAGATGAATGGAAATAGCCTTTAAAACCAAAGATGGACTCTATGAGTGGCTAGTGATGCCTTTTGGGCTATCAAATGCCCCGAGCACCTTTATGCGCCTTATGACGGAGGTCCTTAGACCTTACATTGGAGTCTTCCTAGTGGTCTATTTTGATGATATCCTTATCTACAGCCAGTCCAAAGAAGCCCACCTCAGCCATCTTAGGCAAATCTGCACTACCCTTAGGAAAGAGAGTCTCTTTGCCAACTTGGGAAAATGTCATTTCATGATCAAATCCATTACTTTCCTCGGATATGTGGTCTCCACTGAGGGAGTGTCCATGGACCCCGAAAAGGTCCAAGCTATCCTTGATTGGCCAGAGCCCCGCACTCTCCATGAAGTCTGGAGTTTCCATGGGTTGGCCACCTTCTATCGGAGATTTATCCGTGGGTTCAGCACAGTCACAGCCCCCATCACAGATTGCCTTAAAAAGGGGACTTTTGTGTGAACCAAGTCTGCTTCTAGGGCCTTCCAAGAGCTCAAGGAAAGGATGACCCAAGCCCCGGTATTATGCCTCCCCGACTTTTCCAAAGTCTTTGAGGTGACTTGTGATGCCTCCGGGGTAGGGATTGGCGGGATCCTGAGCCAAGAGGGACACCCGGTGGCCTACTTTAGTGAAAAATTGTGTGATGCCAGGATGAAATACTCCACCTATGACAAAGAATTTTATGCCGTGGTTCAATCCCTCCGGCATTGGAGGCATTATCTCTTGCCCAAAGAGTTTGTCATATTTTCTGACCACGAGGCCCTGAAATATCTCAACTCCTAACAGAAACTGAATGCCCGACATGCCCGATGGGTTGAATACATCCAGTCCTACACTTTTGTGATCAAGCATAAGGCTGGAAGTGAGAATCGCGCCGCAGATGCACTCAGTAGGAGGGTCTCCTTGTTGGCTACCATTCGGGTGGAAGTCATAGGGTTTGAAAGAATCAAGGATGAGTACCCTGATTGCCCAGATTTTGGGCCTATCCATACCACCCTGACCACCCAATCACCTGAGGAACACCAATGTTTCATCCTGGAGGACAGATTCCTCTTCAAAGGCCATAAACTTTGCATACCTAGAACCTCACTGCGAGATTTCTTAGTCTGGGAGTTACATGCAGGAGGCCTGGCTGGACATTTTGGGGTACATAAAACCATCGCTATGGTTGAGGGACAGTTCTACTGGCCAAGTCTCAAGAGGGATGTAGCCAAAATTGTGGGACAATGTCGCATATGTGCCTCAACCAAACAAGTAAAACAGAACACTGGCCTATACACCCCACTCCCTGTCCCTGATCGTCCATGGCAGGATTTAAGCATGGACTTTGTCTTGGGCCTACCTAGAACTCAGAAGAAGCATGATTCAATCTTTGTCGTAGTGGACAGGTTTTCCAAAATGGCTCATTTCATCCCCTGTTCTAAAACCTCTGATGCCTCCCATGTGGCCCGCCTATTCTTCGATGAGGTAGTTCGCCTCCATGGCCTACCCAAAACCATCATTTCTTATAGGGATGTTAAATTTACCAGCTATTTCTGGAAGACCCTCTGGCACCTAATGGGGACCCTTCTCAAATTTTCCACGGCCTATCACCCTCAAACAGATGGCCAGACCGAGGTCGTCAATCGGAGTCTCGAGAATCTTCTTCGGTGTCTCGTCGAGGATCGCCCAGGGAATTGGGATCTTATTCTACCCCAGGCAGAGTTTGCATACAACAACTCAGTAAATAGGTCAATAGGGATGAGCCCATTTGAAGCCGTGCATGGGTACAAGCCTAGAAAGCCTACAGATCTCATTCCTTTGCCTACAAATGCTAGAGTGTCTATTAGTGCTGAGTCATTTGCCCAACACATGAAAGAGTTGCATGAGGAAATCCACAAACACATCAACAAAAGCAATGAGGTGTACATGAAATTGGCCGATTCCCACCGACGCCACCAGGAATTTCGTGTAGGTGACTTTGTGATGGTGAGAACCGAGAGACTATTCCCTGGGAATGTCTCCAAACTGAGGTCACGTGGATCAGGTCCCTTCCAGGTTCTGAGGCGGATCGACACAAATGCTTACGTGTTGGACCTCCCCGAGGAGTACGGAGTAAGTCCCACATTCAATGTGGCTGACTTGGTGCCATACAGGGGTCCCACGGTGACACTTAGTGAGGAAATCGAGCTTGTTCCACCCCTTGAGAGAGCCACGACCCGTAAGAAAGCTCCACCAGTCCAGAGAGGCCAACGTGAGCAAGTGGAGCGGATATTGGATGAACAGGTCACTGTCACCCGGAGCAAAGCATACGAGCGATACTTGGTCAGATGGAAGGGCCGGCCCCCTTCGGATGACTCATGGGTGAGCAGGGAGGATCTCCAGCAGTTAGACCCCGACCTCCTGGAGCGTTATCGCAGCCGAGTGGACCCTTTCTCGACAGAGTCGAGCTCTTCACAGCCTGGGGGAGTTGATGGGGACATCACCCATGAATCCCTCTAGCTCGGCACCTTTCTCCCTCCCGGAGACGGGTAGGATGCGGCTCCACGACTGGACGGGTCCGCTTCGACACTTGGACTTGCTACTTGGATCATCTTGGTGTATTTTCTCCTTTTACTTGAGCCATTTTGATGTAATTTTCCTTTGTTTTGAGTCAAGTCCATAGGTTATTATGTTATTTACCTAAGTTTGTGTTTATCATGATGGGTTAGAGTGTCTTATGGGCCCAATTCGGTAGGCCTGGCCCAGGGGCGCCCTCCCCCTTCCCCACCTCTTTTGGTTATTTGTTATTGGCACTTACCTCAGGGACTTTTTGTAAATGTTGGGATCCCTATAAATAGGACCCCAACCCCACTTGAAGAAGGCTAATGAATTATTGAGTAAAATTATCCACAGAATTGTGCCTCCTTCTCTCTCTAGCTCTCTCTCTACCTCTGTCTCTCTCTCTCTCAAAGAAGGGGCGAACCCCTCTCTCTCCCCTCCCCCTCTCTCTCCTCATTTCGCCCCTCCTCTCTCTCGTCCCCTTGCCACCTCATCCTCCACATCAACCCTCCCCACCCTTTCACCTTCCCAAGACCATTAACTCCCCTTTACTCCCACCTCTCCCAAGCAACCTTTCCCCTTCCCCATACAACCTTTCATTTCCCCAAGGGAGAATCCCTTCTCCAAAGCACCCCTTCTCCTCCCCTAGGCAACCCTTCCCATCCCCTAGGCCCCCATTAACCCCTCCATTAACCCATCACACCAATCCAAAGGAAACCCTCCCCATTCCCCAAGCCCATTTGCGCCCCCCACCTCCATATCCCCTCCCCCACTAGGTCCGCCCCCCTCCCCTTCTCTTTCTCACCCTGCTACCACCCATCTCCCTCCATCGACCCTCCCCTCCCCAAGCCCTATCCCTCAATCAGCAACCTCACCCCTCCCAAAACCACTAAAACCATCCACCCAAAACCCCCCCACACTCACCAAGGAGTTCACTGCCCTACTCAGTTCGCTGTCAGCAGAAGATGCTCCACTTGTAGAGGTTGCTCCGGAGTCGTCCGACGTCATCTGGAGGTGCACCATACATCGCCGGAAAGGTGTTCCAGTCTTCTTCACAGGCAAGGTGATCCCGCTCCATTCCGAGTTTGGGGTTGCCCGGGAGAACCTTTCTCCCCTAACTGCGTAGATCTAGCCCAGACTGCAACCAGAGGCGACTTTCAGTAGCCCCCGCGGCCACACCCCTCAACTTCTGGAGGCGCCACTTGGCCAACAGCTTCTACCACAAGGCGTCCACCATCACCAACAAGCGGCGTCCCGTTCGGCATCAGGAAGAGCATTTTCCAATTTTCCTCTCCCAGGTGCGCAGAACATGTCGTTTGGGTTCTGTCCTAACCCCCCCTCACTCAACGGACCCCCCTCGCCACCCTGACATCGTCTGGTGCTTTGCTTGGTTGCTGCTTGAAGAAAACACATCCACAGTCATCCTTGACTTGGTCCCGCCTCAATTGGACTTCGGGAGCGGCCCTGGCACCTACGTCAAGCAGCTGCAATACCCTGGGCCGGCCTGAACCAGAGCGTAGGGCACCTGCCCCAGAGACCACTCCGACCAGTGGCAACGCGGAAGCCATCCACCAAAATTCACCAGCGTACCAAGGTCAGCCAGCGACGATTCGGCACTGGTTTCGGAGACTTCTGAGCTCGGGGGAGTGCACAACGGCGACTACACCGACTCCCTGTCCTGCTGTTCCAGACCTAGGCAGATTCGATAGGGTGCTCCATCGGCGCTAATCAAGCAAAACTCCCTTCCCCGCCTGGCCGGCTTAGCGCCCCTCCCTGTGCGGAGGTAGTGTTTGGTTTGTAACCTAATTTCCCCTCCCTTAGTCCACCCCCCTGCGAGGGGAGTAGTGCTTGTATAATCTAAACAGGGGAAGCTACACCGACGCAGTGTGCGGGGAACCCACACTTCCCCGCTCGCCCTCGTCTCCGAACGGGGTTGGTTTCCTCAAACCAACCAGGGTAAGCTCTGACCTTTGCTCCTTTATTGGTATTTGTTCATCTAATATCCGTGGAGTTGCTCCGTTGAGCAAGAGAGAGAGCGTCCGACCCCGTGTGTTCCACTTACGAGCGGTCACCGTGGGCTGTCAGAGAGAGGGACCTAGTGCCCCAATTGGCACCCGGCCAGCCCCTTAAGTGTGGGCCTAGTACCCTCGGGAGGACAACCCCGGCCCTGCTGGCACTCTACCAGCTAGGGTCTTGATCCATCACCTCCACTCGGCATCACCGAGTCACCCGGGTTCATGTGTGTACGACGGTGGTTCGGCCTCTATCTAGAACCTCACTATTTGGTGATTGTGTTTGCGGAATAGGTCCAAGGATCCTTGTCTATTTGCTGCATTCCCCTTAGTGTGTCACATCAATGTAAGTCTGTGCACCTTATGTCAATTCACATAACAGGTCGGTGCATTTGTCGACCATACTCATGCATAGTCAGTGCATTATCTACTTTATGCATGTTAAGGTTGGTGCATCATGATGTCTGGGGGAGTTAAGTAAAGTCTGATCTGAGTTCAACTCATTCTACTCTCTCTTCATTCTCTGAAATTCTTAATCTTCTCATTCTGAATGGATGACAGTCTTGTATTTGGTTCATTATTTTGAGCGGCAATTATTATAACTCTTCTATTATAAGAATCACATTTGTTCCTTGAATGAACTGATGGATTAATTTTAATAGACTGTAGAGTGTAAAGACTACCTTCAAGAGAATAAGGTGGTAGAAAATCTTTTATAGCTCTCAACCTCTCTTTCATAACGATGACCGATAAGATCTTCACAGTATCTGAAAATGACAGTCTTAATGTAGTCTATGCTGAGAAAATCAGAAAGTGTATTGTCTTTAAACAAGTCACCTTGAAAATTAAAAAGGGCAGCAATAATAAAATTATCAGTAAAAGAATTGAATAAAGTGGCAGAGCAATGACTGAATTGTACTGAGAAACTAAACCCTCCATCAAAGAAGTGGAGAGGACTTCATGTCATGAAGTGCATCATGTTACCTCTGTTCATATGGTAAAATCTATAGGGCTAGTTTCACTGAGTAACTGGGGGTACTGACGTCTGATAAACGTGTACTCTTAATGTCAAAGGTGTAAATCATCTGTGTAGCTTTTGTTCAGAGACAGATATGGTAGTTTATGCCTAGTAACTGGGGGTACTAGCGTCTAACCCACGTGTGCCCTTAATGTCAACGGTATAAATGATACTTGTCTGTTCACTAAGTTCAAATTCAAAATCAGATTATGTGAAAAAGATTTGCTGTAACCCTTGAAATTCAAAATTCACTAAGTGTCAATTGTTTAACCCCAATACATATTCAGGCCACTCTCCTTGATACTCATTGATTCTGAAATTAGTAGGATACAGTCTTGACCTAGTCTATCATGATTATGTGACTTAGGTTCATTGCTATAAACTGATTCTATAACCCTATTTCAAAAAGTCAGTGAATTCACTCTATCTTCTATAACTATTAAACCTGACATTTATCAAGCCTGCACAATGATTGATTCTTATATCTAAAGAATTGTCCAATAACGTGCTTAAATTCTGAACCATTGCATAGAGTGTTATTTTGTCTTCTACTTCTTCCTGCATCCCTTCTTGTCTTCCTCTATCTCCCTCACTCCTTGTTCGCTGATGGCAAAGGGGGAGAGATTATTTAGGCGTCTCCTTCTCTAATCTGGAACGAAGGGGGAGAGATTGAGACCATAGGAAAGACTATGCTTATAGGGGGAGTTTGGTTTTTTGTCAATAATATCTGACTATGCTTAGTGTCTCATCAAAATACATCATCTCTCTTGGGGACTTTGGTTTTTTGTCAATAATATCTGACTGTGCTTAATGTCTCATCAAAATACATCATCTCTCTTGCAATTCTTCTGGGGAGTTGCCAGCAACTTTTTAGGTGTTGCCATCATCAAAAAGGGGGAGAATGTTGGGCCTCCTCTGGGATTGATCAGCAGTGTGTATACTATTACATGTGCTGAATGTGTTTTGATTAATTGGCAACAGTAGAGTTGACTTGGTTGACTTTGACCATTTCTCCTTGACCATGAGGATGTTGTGTATTTTGTTGAGTCTTTCATAAATGTCAGATAATTATCAGTCACTTGCATTAAAACTTCTCTGCACTTTTTTGTGGTATTCTTACTATGAGTCGGTGCAAGTTTTTGACGAACTGTGCATGTCCTTCATACATGTGTGTCGGTTGCAAAGTAGAGTTGGTGCATTGTATTCATAGTCAGTGCATCTCATTGTTGATGTCAGTGCATGCCTTGTATTTCAAAGGAATCAAGTCGGTGCATGTTTGCTTTTATGTGAATATAGGGTCGGTGCAGTTTACTGATGCACGTATCATAAGAGTCTGTGCATATCCTGCATTACATATATGCAAGGTCTGTGCAGGTCTTCGCACATGTTAACTAAAGTTTGTACATAAGTGTTTCGTATACTATTAAGTCTGTGCATGATTCTACATTGCTTGAGTAAAGTTAGTGCACATCTCCTTGGGGACCATGAAGGTCAGTGCACATTTCTTTTATGCACACAAAGAGTTTGTGCATGTCTTGCCCCGTGTGTAACCAAGTCTGCGCAGATCACCGCAGTAAAACCATGAAAGTCAGTGCAATCTTTGGTCCTTGCACATGCAAGGTCTGTGCATGATTTGTTTATGACACTTTGGGTCGGTGCATCCTTGGCATCCTGCACCTAAAAAGTCTTTACACGCTCTTCATATACATCTATCAAGTCTGTGTAACACTGTTATCTGTCGGATTGTTTGATGCTGACTAATTGGTTTACATGTTTCACAAGACAAGTGTTCGTGATCCTCAAAGGAGGGCACGTGATCCAAGACTGAAGGCATAGCATTGCTCGAGCCACGAGGAAAGCTCTAAAATTCAGATGATGCCATGTGGCCTTGTGAAAATTCACATCTAGACAAAAAACTTGGACGAGAAATGTGGTTTCCACGCGCCCATCTCTCTGCTGCCTACAAATAAGAAGCCGTTTCTTTAGAAGAAAGTGTGATCGTGAAATTGAGAGAAGAAGACAAAAGAAGTGAGAGCTCAAGAGCAATCACGATCCTGCAAAGTAAAAGCCAGCAAAAATTGAGAGAGCTGTGAGAGCTTAGTGAGAAGAGCATTGGAGAGTCCTTATGTTTGGTCTCTTGGTTCAGAACCAGAGCCGTATTGCTCTTTGCTAAGAGCTACATTTGTGTTTTGATTTTTAGTCTTTTTTTTGTTTTTTGTTTTGTTTGAAACCTTGTTCTACAAGCTGTGTGTCAACGGGAGAGGAGGATTCCTCTGATAGGTTAAGCTTTAAACCTCAGCGGCAGAGGAGAATTCCTCTGGTGAGCATAAGCTGTAATGCTCAGCAGTTGTAGGGAATCTTTCCCCAAAGCTGTGGATCAGTGGTCTTGAAGCTGTGTAATCAGTAGTGAAGCCACACTAGATTTTGGTGTGGGGTGGGCGTAGATCTCTGGATAGAGGTCGAACCACCTAAAAACCTCGTGCACTCGTGTGATTTGTGTCTATCTCAGTTCTCGCTTTAGCATTTGTTAATTGGATGCATAGGATCAATTATTGACCAATTCACTTAAGATCTGTTTTGGCCGTAGTTATGTACTCTCTGATTGTCCTACAGTAGTTCGATTTAATTCCGCACTAGACTAGCTGCTGAAAAAAATTTTAAATAGGCGATTGATCTATTCACCCCCCTCTAGATCCACATCATTCTGGACGCCCATTAAAGAATGAGCGACTTCCATAATAGACGCAGATTTTACACAAAATATGACTAAAAGAATTCGCGTCATGGGTTCCGGACGCCCATTTAAGAATGGGCGTCATCTAAGGGCGACACCAATTAAAAAATCACCCAAAATTATCAATTAAAAATATTAAAAAAGAATTGGCATCATACCAAGCGGACGCCAATTAAATTTTCATGTATGTAAATATTAAAAAAATAATAAAATAATAAAAGAATGGCATCACCCTACCTAGACACCAATTTGAAAAATCTAAAAATTAAAAAAATTAAAAAAATAGAAAAAAGAATTGGCCTCACCCTACCTAGACACCAATTTGAAAAATCTAAAAATTAAGAAAAAATTGAAAAAATAAAATAAGAATTGACGTCACCCTACCCAGACACCAATTTGAAAATTTTAAAAATTAAAAAAATTTAAAAAAATAAAAAAAGAATTGGCATCATCCTACCTAGACGCCAATTTGAAAAAAAATCTGAAAAATTAGAAAAAATCCAGAAAAATCCCCGAAAAATCCAAAAAATCTAAAAAATAGGAAAAGGGTAAAAATCCAAAAGAAATGGAGAAAATCACTCAACTAATCTGATTTGACGGTCAAATTGGGGCATTATAAAGTAATATGAAATATACTCATGATGATGTCAATTTTGGCTTGTCTACAGTTGTCTCGCCTTGGCGTCTACTTTGCAAGGGAGCAGAGTGAACTGCAAAGTAGATGCCAAGGTGTGATGAGACACGCGATCAACATCACTTGATTAGAATTAATTCCAACGTTCGAGATGAAGTAATCTCGGGAAGTTCAATGAAATCAACAATGTTTGGATAAAGGAGGGAGTGTGCACGCGGGAACGAATGAGATAAAAGGATGATCAACTTCCAGCACGGTGGAAGTACCCTAGGTCACAAACCTGTGAGTTTCACCATTAATTGGAAAGCGATTACCAGCCAATGTGGACATGCTGCAGCCAATGTGGATCTAAGGAAAAAGAAGAATAAATAAGAGAATGAAAATCTAAACAAAGAGTTTTCGAGAAAACCGCTCAAAGCCGCAACAAGACGAACTGAGGATCCAATTCGGTAATGAATATCTCATATCATGAACAATTGAGATCTTTTGACTCTTAAAATCAACTTATCAGAATGATTTTTCACTATTGATTCAAAGTCCTACATGAATGCATGTTGGGTTTAAAGGAAAATTTTAAAACAAATAAAAATATAAGATAATTAAGGATAATATTGTTAAGCTGTCGAGGCTGAGTCAAGACACCCATTTTGTGAGCTGATACTAAGCCAAAGCTCATTTATCCGCGCACCAATTCACAGAAGGGAACCATCGTCCCCAGTCTTAGATGGCTCAATGGCCTATCCATGCGACTACGATTCCTCTAGAATTATCATTATTTTTGATGAAGGGGAACTCAAATTCTAGATTTATCAAAGCCACAAGGTCCTTGATGTAATCTAGTAGTGTAAATAACATATAGTAGAAATGCATACAGGGAGAGATGAGCATGAGTGAACTGAGGAATGAGGTGCAAACACCGTGGGGCTTGGATGATGATGCCCGGATGGTGGGACCAAGAGCTTCTTCCTGGGCTCAAAAATTCATTAGCCAAGATATAATGAAGCATAAAGCAATTAAGCAGCTTAAGCATAACAGGCATAAGATGAATAGCATGAAGCATGAATGGCATAGTAAGGCAAAGCATGCAAGACATGTTCATCATTAGAGCTTTAGCATTGTTTCTCATGAGGAGGACCAACTTGGCTAATCAGTTGATTGATGTGGATTAGAATGATAAAAAATGCCCAGATAAAAATTGGCAAGAATGCCTTGTAGGAGAATGATGCGTAGGGCGGCCAGAGTAATCAGGAGATTTGGTAGTGAATTGCTCAGGATGACATGAATAATCAGACTCGGCATGAATCAGCAAGAATCACTCTGAAGGATAGAGAGATGATAATCGAGAGTGCCCAGAATGGCAAAACATGGAGATCAATGTGAGTCATCAATGATGTGGGTGAGAAGAGGACTCATCCCAAGTTCTTGGTCCTTGCAAAAGAAGTGTCTCTGCGAAATAGCATCATCAGAATAAGATAATGCATTTGTTTCATCGGAATATGCAAATTTTTATGGATTTTGGAAATCTTCAAAAAAGTTTTGGGATTTGGGAAAATATATAATTTTTTATGGAATTTTGAAGGTATTTGAATTTTTTTAGAATTTTAGTTTAGACATTGCTAATGCAGCATCAAAGGATGTTTAAACCGCTGGCTAAGGGTCCCCGTTCCTTTCCTTTCACTAAAGACTGCCCGAAGCAAGGCGTGCATTAAGGTGGCGCCCTATAGCAGACTACCCATGGTTAACGGTGCCCCTACCAAGGCCATACTCGAGAAACACTCGGTCTTGGAGGGAGAAGTGAAGAAAACTTGGAGATAAGCCTTATGCTGGATGGGAGATATCGGGACTCGAATTCCTTCCAATGTACTACCCCTCAAAGAGGAAGTCTGTTGTGCCGGGGCTTTGTGTCTTTACTTTTTAAACCCTTGACATGCATACGACCATGGTTTTCCCTGCGAGGACTTTGCCTCTCTTGACATGCCTTTATTTCATATTTTTGCATTTATTTAATTTTGACTTTGATAATAACCCTTTTGGCAAGATATATCATGAAAACTCATTTTGATTTGGGTCAAGACTGCCCCTATTTGAGACTTCTCCCGAATTGGGGAGTACCTAGGTCGGTCATCTTACTCGTCAACCTCTTGTCCCTCCACTCGGCCGAGTAAGGAAGAGAAAAGACTTTTGATGCATACCCATGGCATGGCCAAAGCAGCAACAATGTTTCACCAAAGGAGGCCGACTAAGGACGCCGTGAAGTGTGTGGAGTGCCTAGCTAAGGGTTTCCCTTAACAAGCGGGGAGAGAATGTCAAACTCCCAGCGTGGGGTTCTTATAGCCAAAGTGCTGCATAACAAGCCTAAAGACTCTTTTTTTTTGCAGATTAAATTGAAGACCTGGGATAAAGGCCTTGAAATACCATTCTTAATCAAGTTAAGAAGCATTTCATTTTGAAAACCGTGAGTGAAAGATAGTGAATGCAAATCTTATGCAAAAATGTTACCTTGCAACCTCATGGAGCAACAGCTGTTGGAGGCGATCTTGATCATCATGAGATTTATCCTCAAGTGGTAGATAAAAAGATTGGAAGTCAAGATTTGAAGTGGCTTAACAAGAAGGAGTGGTACAAAGACCAGACTCAGACGAATAAGGGTAAAAAGAAAAGAGGCGAGAGCTAGAACTCCCTCGCTAAGGTGCTGAGACCTTGATCACAACGAACGGTCTACCGAAGAAACGAAAAATCAAGAGGAGGAGTGAGGACTAAAGACTTGGAAGCAGTGGGAGAACGGGCAGATGCCTAGAGCGATGGATGTGGAAGAAGTCGGGTCGGACCTAGGATCAGGAGGGATTAAGAGGAGGAATTGGTAAATGGAAAGCGGGGAATCCGGAGGTGAAGGAGGAGAATCATGATAGAGAGAATCCGGAGGTTCCGGAGAGATAGAGTACCATGGGACGCGATGCCCCGGGAGATTGGAGGGAGAATCCAGAAGTTCCGGAGGGAGAAGATGCCGAGGGATGCGATGCCCTGGGAAGAGGTATGGAAAAAGATGGTTTAAAAGGAAGAAGAGAACAAATGACACAATGTCCCGGAGGAGTAGAAAGATAAATCGGAGGAAAGGGAGGAGGTCCAGAGGTTCCGGAGGAAAGAAATAGAAAGGGGCGTGATGCCCGGAAAGGATGTCCGGAGGTTCTGGAGGAATAGAATCAGAAGGGGCGTGATGCCCTGGGAGGAAGTTCGGAGGTTCCGGAGGAATAGAATCAGAAGGGGCGTGATGCCCGGAAAGGATGTTCGGAGGTTCCTGAGGAATAGAGAGGGAAGGGACACGATGTCCAGGGAAGTGAGAAGCCCGGAGGACTCGGACATGAGGGTGTAGAGGGGCGCGATGCCAAAAGAGGAAGGTCCAGGGGTTCGGGAGGAATAAGACACCATGGGGCGCGATGCCCCGGGAGGATGAGAGAGAAATTCGGAAGGTCCAGATGCAAGAGTTATGAGTGGGCGTGATGCCCTGAGAGAAATCTAGAGGGGGCGCAACGTCCGTCAAGCAGAGAAAAATCCGAAGGATCCGGATATGAGAGGTGGGAAGGGGCGCTATGCCCTGAGAGAAGATTGGAGGGGGCGCGATGCCCGGGAAGTGTAAGGGGACCCGGAGATCCTAAGGATAGAAATGGATGAGATGGGAAATGCGGAGGATCCGGAGGTTCCCGAAAGTGGGGAAGATACGGGTCTGGAAACCCGAGAAAGGAGAAATGCAAATGAATGCGATGCAATGGATGTAGAAGATGCATGGAATGCATGAAATGCAAAAAATGCATGGAAGGAGAGGATGATATCCTCCTCTCCACCCATGGAGTGGCCCAATCAGAAGTTGAATAGATGATGGATAGGGTCACGGAAGGCCCCCTAGCAGAAGAATAACCACCCCTCCATAGCGGTGAAAGTGTGCGGCCAATCGGCCTAACGCATAAAATCAGAGCCCATGATGAAACTTCAACAATAAATGACAACTTCCTTGGAGGGCGAAGAGTAATAATGTGAGGGAGTTGAAAAGTTAGAATGGGAAGCATCGTCTCGCCCAAGGATTGTGGCGTATAAAGAGAGCTGAGCAGAATGGGCATTCACCCCTTGTATGGAAGAATGGGTTTGAGATTGAAAAGTTGAAACAAGGGGTGCCCTGCCCGGACCTTGGGCATGGACTCACATGGCATCAACGCTTGACTTTCTCTTCTGGTGAGCATTGGCGGGGACTTGGCCTCTTCAACCATGCTCGACACAAAAACGTGGATTGGCATCCAGCAAATAAACCCTTGCATATTGAACATCATAGCCATGGCCAACTCCTTCTTACCCGTCTCTCGATTATCTTCGGCACAAGTGCTTGCAACAATACACCCACTCCGAGTGGTAAAAAGACATGAAGCGGAGGCGGAAGGCTCCATAGATGGTGGAGGTGTATTGGAAGGTGTTGGAGGGAACACGTCGAGCTTCTCCCCTTCCTCGAAAGCGGACTGGGTTGGCTCGAATGCAAAAAGGAGTGGACCCTGCTCAGAATCTACCACGGGTTTGGGTAAAGGGATAGATGGAGGGATAGTTGAGTTAGGGGTTAAAAGGATAATGGAGGGCTGAGGTGGTAGCAATGGGAGGTTAATTGGAGGAGGGTTAGTGGGAGGTTCGGCGGAGGCCGGTGTTGTGGAGGTTGATGGCATGGTGCTTAAAGGAGGTATAACAGGAGGTGTAAAAGAGGGAGGTTTGGTGCGTAGGAAACGTCAGATTGGGCGAGAGGTGTTAGGGGTAGAAGAAGACTCATGATGCGCCGGTGTAGGTGATCGGAGTATCTACCCATCGTTGTAACACCAATAAGTCTCAAAGATGGGGGTTGGATCGGGGACGGAGGCATCGTCCTGAGCAGGAGGTTCATCTGGTGGTAGTGGAGGGAGAGGAAGACGAAGGAAACTCGGGAGGGGTGCCTTCGGAACTTCATCATCATGTGCCAACTTCAATTGCTCGCATACCGTCTCTTCATTATCATGCTCAAGTGGATGCCGCAGTGGAGGTGTATTAATAGGTGGTGAAATGTAATGGTGTTGCGTATGCGGAGGTGGAGGGCCATATTGATGAATGTGGTGAATAGGTGGAGGGCGGACGGCATCCACTTGATCGTTGAAATCTACCGGCTCTTGCTCACTTGCGTTGTTGATGACGTAGTCATCTCTCCTCTCCTTCCATTCTTTCTCCATCTTCGTGATGTTGCTCAGGATGGCGTGAAGAGGATTGACTGGAGGAGGAGGAGGAGGAGGAGGAGGAGGAGGAGCGGGCTTGTGACCCTCTTAAATTGTTCCTCCAACGAAGTGACTTTATCAACGAGAACTTGGAGGGGCATAACTTGAGAAGCAGAGGGTTGACAAGGCCTTGAAGGAGGGGCCACATAAGATGGCCGTAGAGGGGGGTTAACGGGCTGACCCAGAGAAGGAGCGGTCGGGCCGGGTTGTAAGGAATAAATGGGCTTTGGGGCCGTGAAAGAGGAGGAATAGAAGGGGGCAGGTGATGGACCACCCGAAGAGGGGTATGTGTGGAAGGATCCGGGTGATGAGCCACCCGAATGAGAATATGAACAGGAGAGGGAGGCGGGCGATGGGCCACCCGAATAAGAGTAGAAGGAGGATGAGAAGAATGAGATGTACCCTCAACAATGGTCTGAAGGGCTTGGATTTGTTGAGGGGTGAGATGATCTATGGCATGCAAAATTTGGGAGACCTTCTCATCATCGGGAGGAGACTGTCCCGAAGGAATCGTGGCTCGCGATTGAGGTGGGGGACCACGAGATTGGAAATTGCCCATGGGTCGGGCAAGACCATAGGAATGAGGACGTGGTCCCTTGAAAGAATGATGGTGAGAATCATGTAATTTCTCTCCGAAGCTAGGGTTTAAGATCCTCTCTCCGAAGGGCTCTTTCAATGGACGTCTCTGGGGGGGCATTGGTCCCCCCCCACCCCCTTCATCTTCTACGGCTACCCCTCTTCTTCGTTTGTTCGCGGAGGTTCTTTCCTCATCCATGCCACCGCCGGCGTTCAATGGCATTGTTCATGAACCAGCGGCTACGGACAATGGAGAGCCTGCAGTATTTTTCAGCAAGGTAGAGATTGAGCAATCCCTGAAGCCATTTGAATACACACTGGTAGCGTGAACACCCCGTGGCAGGCCTCCGTTTCCTGATATTAGAACCCACCTATCAGCTCGATGTGGTTTCAAGGAAGACTTTGTTATTAGCTCTCTTAACTCCAGGCATCTTCTCCTGCGATTCAGGAATCTAGAAGATTATCTGCATCTGTTGCTACGAGAATCTCTCTTTGTTCACGGTCGTCTTTTCAAATTTTAAAAATGGACCATGGATTTCTCCCCTCATGCTGATTCACCGGTCCTCCCCATATGGATTTCGTTCCCAGGGCTCCATGTTAATTTTTACATGGAATCTATGCTCAGATCGATTGCTGGGAATATCGGCAATGTATTGAAGATTGATCCTTCTACCCTTAATCTGTCACCCACTATGGCAGCAAAAGTTTGTGTTGATCTTGACATTTCAAAACCCAATCCCGCTCGGGTCTGGATTGGTTTTCCTGGTGGTGGTGCTTGACAAGATGTTTGTTACCCTGAGCTCCCCGAATTCTGTTCAGCCTGTGCCCGCATTGGACATAATGTGGATAAATGCAAAGTTTTGAAAGGATTCCAAAGGCCCTCTTTAATAGATATCTCTGAATCTCAAAGGCAGCAAGCTCATCCCAATAAAGTTAAGAATCAATGGCAGCCAGTTGCTTCTAAAAGAGTTGAGACTATTGGAAAGAGCAATGATCAAGTAGAGTCTCCCAGAGACCATGGTCTGATCTCACTTGGAAATGTAGAAACAAGTAACATTCAGTAGAAACCTGAATCTTCTTCTGTTCTTAATTTGATGAAGTCATCCTCAACAGATGTAACCATTGAAATAAGTAATGATAAAGTTGAGTCCTCTATGGAACAATATTCGAATTCTGATGGAGCTACATATACTAATAACAAACAACAATTTCCTACTAATCAGAACTTGATGAAGCCTTCCCCGTCAGATGAGAGCAATATGACTCTAGTTGTCATTCCTTCTGATAAGGATAGTTTTGCTTCAAATATGGATTCTCTTCCTAATCTTAGTGAGAATTGCCCTTCTAATTGACAACAGCAGCCTTTCAATGCTTCTGGAAAATGTCAGGATATGGCATTGGTTCCCATCTCTCCCCTGAGGGATCATAGTCACTTACCTCAGTTTATCAGGAAATCTGAGGAGCTCCCTTCATCCCAAACAGTCAGGGATCCTGTCAATTCAGCTACTCTCTAATGCCCAAGAAAAGATGCTGTAGTTGAATTGCCACTCTCCCAAGATACAATTCTGGCTACCAGAAAGGACATTGCTAACTCTGTAACTATTAATAATGCTCGAATCTTGTACAAGGAGCATTCTGGTGTTATCACCAAATCTATGAAAAGGGCTGGCTCCACGGGTAATCTTCCCAATATCTCTAACCAATAATGTCTTTTCTTATTTGGAATATCCGAGGCATTGGTAATGACATCTCTCAGGGTCGGGTTAAATTTTTATTGAAAGCTCATAATGTTCGTTGTCTTGTGATATTGGAGCCAAAAATTAATACAAGTAACTTGGACAGAATTTGTAAAAAACTGGGTATGGATAAGGCATTGGCAAATCATGATGATGTAGCTCATATTTGGTTTTTATGGAAAGAGCCATTGGATTTCACTATTATTAATAGGGATGATCAACAAATTTCTATTCTTCAAACATCCTCTATTCTGACTGAGCTTTACCTCACTTTTGTTTATGCTAAATGTTCTATTAGTGAAAGGCATTCTCTTTGGTCTTCATTAGTAAATTTACATGATCAGATGAAGGGCCCTTGGCTTGTAGCTAGTGATTTCAATTGTGTATTGGACATTGAGGAAAAATTAGGAGGTAACACCCCAAATCTGGTTTCTATGGCTGATTTCAAGGAATGCATTCAGGATTGCAATCTTCTTGATGCTGGATTCATGGGGTCTAAATACACATGGCATAATAATCAGTCAGTTAGCAGAGGTATTTGGGCTAGACTTGATAGAGTCCTGATTAATGTTGAATGGCTCAATATTTTACCCATTTCTGTGGAGCACCTTTCAAGAGAAACATCCGATCATGCTCCTCTTCTTATAAAGATGCTGTCTATCAACAAATTCAAGAGTAGATTTACATTTCAGAAAATGTGGGCAATGCACGAGCACTTTCTTAAAGATGTTGAGTTGTGTTGGAATACTAGCCCTCTGGCCACAACTCCGATTACAACTTTATATCTTAAACTTAAATATCTCAAGAACATGCTTGTGGGTTGGAATAAAAGTGTTTTTGGTAATGTCCATCTGAACCTTGTTGCTGCTGAAGATCATGTTCTGAAGGCTGAATATACTTATGACCTAGGCCCTTCACCCTCAAGTCTAGCAATTCTAAATAGAGCTAAGACCACTCTTTCAAACTGTCTGCTGCAACAAGAAGTTTTTTGGAGACAGAAATCTAGAGTTAAATGGCTTCATGAGAGGGATAAAAATACTAAATTTTTCCATATGACCACAATGGCTAACAGAAGGAAGCATATCATTTCACAACTTAAAAATTCTGATGGTTTCCTTACTTCTGATCATGAGCAATTGAAGGAGATTGCTGCTGACCACTTCAAACAGGCATTTACTTCACAAGAGCATTATATTGATTCTAATATTCTCAGCTGCATCCCTCAACTGATTTCAGTATCGGATAATGAGTCTTTGTGTGTAACTCCATCTGAGATAGAAATTCATCATGCCATTTTCAACATGTCTTCGGATAGTGCATCTGGGCCTGATGGGTTTTCTGGAGCTTTTTATCAATGTTCTTGGTCTATCATTGCAAGAGAAGTTGTGACTGCAGTTCAGTATGTTTTCAACAACAAATGCACTCTTCCTAGAAGTGTTACTTCGGCCTTCATTGCACTCATTCCAAAGAAGAGTAATGCTACTGACATATCAGATTTCAGACCTATAAGCCCATGCAACTTTTTCTTCAAAATAATTTCCACAATTCTCAATAACAGGTTAGCTTGCATTCTTCCTAGAATCATTTCTAATCAACAGTCTGCCTTTGTGAAGGGGAGAAACATTGTAGAGAATATTGCTCTGGCTCAAGAACTTATGCATGAACTTGGAAGGAAAACTAGAGGCAATAATGTTATTTTCAAACTGGATATGGCTAAGGCCTATGATAGACTAGAGTGGGATTTTCTACTTGCAATTTTGAAAAAATTTGGCTTCAGCTTGGAGTTTATTTCTCTTATTGAAATCATGATTAAGAATTGCTGGTTCTCTGTCCTGCTTAATGGTGATACTACTGGATTCTTTAAATCCACTAGAGGGATCCGTCAAGGGGATCCCATTGCTCCCTCCCTGTTCATAATTGCTGAGGAAGCACTCAGTAGATTCTTACATCAAGCTTATACGATTGGAAAGATTGAATTGTTCATGGGCCCTAGGGGATGCCCCACAATTTCCCATACGCTTTTTTCAGATGATACCCTCATCTTTACCAAAGCTTCTTTAGCCTTTGTCAGGAACTTATTTCAGCATCTGAAGGTATATGAGCAGGCATCGGGTCAGTTGATTAGTATTGGCAAGAGTGGCTTCTTTATCCATCCCATTGTTAAAGATTCTGTCTCCACAAAAATACAGGATATTACAGGTTTCTCTTTGCATTCCTTTCCTCATAAATATTTGGGTTTTCCACTGACTATTGGTAGGAGGAAAAATTTGCAGTTTACTGGTATTCTATCCTCTATTCAGAAGCGGATTAATGGTTGGATGTGCAAGTTTTTATCTTAAGGAGCTAAGCTTTGTCTAATTAAGCATGTCTTGCCTACTATTCCCATTTATTTCCTGGCTTCATCACCCCTTCATGTTGGAATCCACCAATCCTTGGAGAGAAGCCTTGCAAATTTTTTCTGGGGGTCATCAGATAAAGGCAATAAGAGGCATTGGAAATCCTGGTTATCAATCTGTAAGCCTATTTCTCAGGGTGGACTAGGTGTTATATCTCTTCGGCATATGGAGACTGTTATGAGAGTCAAAATGCTTTGGAAAGCTATTCACTCAGATTCTCTATGGGCTGAGTACTTCAGAGCTAAATACATTCGAGGTTGTCATCTTTCTGCTGTTCACTTCAGAAATATGAAAGGCTTTGCTAGGAAAAGCTGGTTACAAGCTAAAGACTTACTCATTAAACACAAGCTTATTATTTTAGGTGATGGCACCACAACCAGCTTCTGGAATGATACCTGGATTGTCAATCAACCATTGGCCTCTTATGTTCCTAATGACTTGATTCAGAGTCCTTATATTTCTGTCCAAGAATTCTACTCCCAGTCTAATGCTGATCTCTGCTTTTTGCTAGACATATTTCTTCCGCTGGATATCAGGACTGCTCTTCATCATGTTAGATTATCTCAGGTCAGGGATAAAGCTGTTTGGAGCCTATTTTCCAATGGCGATTGCACTGTATCTTCGGTTTGCAAGAATGCTCTTTCTGTTCACAATCTAGGCAATACAAAATGGAATAACCTTTGGTATAATTGGTTGCCTTCTAAAATCTCCATTCACATATGGAAGCTTTTACATCAATGCATTCCTATGGATGACAGAATTAAAGCAATTGGCATCCCCACTTGTTCCAAATGCTACTGCTATATCACTCCCACCGAAGAAGATTCAAATCATCTATTCTTTTTTAGTGAATGTACATCATTTCTTTGGTCTTCTCTCCAATCCAAGGGCCTTCAGCTTCATGGTAGAACTACTAAGGAATTTATCTCTAACACTTTTCAGAATCTCAACCGAAGCTCCAAACTTGATTGTTTTACTCTTGCTATTCTTGGATATGGGCTATGGAGTTATGGACCACTAGGAATTCTGCTAAATATGATGGCAGTAAAGTCTCCAAAAATGGTATTCTTTACAGAACTATTGCTCAAGCAAAGGAAGTTATTTCACTTTCTGGCCTCAAGGAGAAATCTCATAACAACTAGCTAATCTTAGCAGAATTTGGCATCCAAGCTGCTGCTAATGACTGCCCTCTTATTAAAATCATCAAATGGTTTAGTCCTCCCTGGCCTTCCATTAAATTAAACACAGATGGTGCATGCAAATCTGTTGGAATTTTAGGAGGTGGTGAGGTCATCCGAGACCGAAATGGCAACGTCATTCTGGCTTTCTCTCATTTCTATGGCTACTCCAATAGTCTTATTGCAGAAGCTAGAGCTTTACATGATGGTCTTAAATACCTTCACACTATATCTGTCCGGCCAGCATACATTGAATGTGACTCAAAGGTCTTAATTCAGAGTGTCAAAAGATAAATCTCCTGCCCATGGATTATCCTGCCTTATGTTAGAGACATCTGGAGCCTCATCTCTACAGATGATACTCTCTCCCACATTTTTAGAGAAGCTAATACAATTGCTGACTCCTTGGCATCTTTACCTTGTAGCACTAAGTGCAATTCATTCTTTGTTTACCATGAGCTACCTAATGTTGTCAAAGGTGCAGCTCGCCTGGATAGGCTAGGAATGCCTAGCATCCATTTGATGTAATTGACGTTATTCATTTTGTTATTAATAATATTTACCTCCTAGATTTGGGTGGGGGAGTGGCTATTCTTCTTACCTCTGGTAAGGGGTGCACTCTCCCTCTCAACTCTAGGCATGATTTTTCAAACAAAAAGAGGAATGTAAGATGTGTTGGGTTGGTCATCCTCATGATTGTCAAAATTAATAGACATGTTATCCAAGCCAAACATTATACAAGAATCAACCAAAATATAGTCAAAGCACAATTGAAAAAATGTCAAGCAAGTAAATGTTTATGCGTGATTTTTCTTAGTTGAACCTTGGTGAATTAAATGATTTTTAACAAAGTTGATATGATTCACTCAAGGTAGGAACCTAGTTTTAATAAGGTATTGCTTCAAATGCCAACTAGGTTGATTCTCACCACGTTTAGGCCAACTAAAAGTCGGAGACTTCAAAAGGTACAACCTACCCAAGCGTCTGTGAGGGAGTCCACGGGTGCGGGGACTTATGGAGGCTTTGCCTTAGGAGATCCCGGTCCAAAGAGACGGAGTGCTCAATAGAGGGTCCTTCCTTAACCAAGAGAGGGGTATGACTCCTAAAAGTGTGGGGAGAGGAGGTCTCCCAAACCGAGATGCAAAATGAATGCAAATGCTAATGCAAAAGAAAATAGAAACACCAGACAGAATGATGCAAAGGTAAGCAATGATATGCACAAGATAAATAACAATTCACAGAAAAGGCAATTATGTGAAGACTCAGAGAATGGGTGACGGGAATAGTGGCAATGCAGCAAAAGAAATAATGAGAGTTGTGAAGAACAAATAGAAGCAACAATTAGATATGCACAGTGAACAAATGATGAATGCAATAGAACAATGGGAAAGGAGAAACTGTGAACACAATCTGACGATGCTTTTACAAAGACAGTAAGATGCAACTGAATATGCAAGGAAGTAAATATAACACTCAATATGAAATGAAGGGAGTATGACAGAGACGTGAATGCACAAGTATGTGACAGAGAAATAAATGCAGAAGAATGGGCGTCCAATATATATATATATATATATATTAGAGAATGGGCGTCCAGAAACTTGGATGCATGTTTCTTTCTTATTTTTTCAGGGAATGGACCTCCAGAATCTGGAAGCAAGTTTTTTTTAAAGAAGAATAGGCGACTACCCATGTGGGCGCCCATTTTTTTTTAACAGGTATGGGAATGGGCGTCCAATGCCTGAGAGCAAATTCAATGAGCGTCCACTGTTCTGGATGTAGTTTTTTTTTAACAGGGTAACATAAGTGGAATTTTAAATAAATCTATGAATAACAATCACTTGGGAGAATAAGAGTGAAAGAGTGCCCGTAAAGCACTAATGGGAGATGCACCGTGGGTGCAAAAGAGAGATGGCACATGTGGGTGCCTAATGGAAAAGGGTAATCAAAAAAGAAAAATAGTAGGAAGTCCCACCGTGATCGCCAATTTGTAGATCTATTTAAAATCCACTTAGAAAGAAATAAAAAGAATAAGGATAGAATGTGCTAATGAAGAATGTGGGAAAAAGGGAATGGGAGCATGCGTAGGATGCTATGGTGGAGGGTGATCGCCAGAGGACACGAGGGCCTCAAAAGATATAATTAATGAAAATAGGAGGGATCGTGGAATACATTAAAGCGTGGGAGATGTGAGCGCCTTCCTTCTCTTTCAATCGGCCGGCCGATGGAGAGAGTTTCTCTTCTTGATTACCCTTGCAAGAAAGATAACAACACCAACAAAGAAATATGGAATTAGCAAACCAAATGTGTAGCATCAAATCCAAATGAAATATGTAAATGTGAATATATGGAGATGAACACACTTGTTGGGGTGTTGCCCCTTTAAACCCCTATGCAAGCGGTTGGGATAAAATATGATGAATGTAAATAAGTGGAGACGTGCAAGTGTTGCACTGATGGAGGCTCAACGTGGTTGTGACGGTGGATAAAAGAAGAGGATGATGCATGCATGTATACGTGAACTAATGCAATAAAAAGAAAAAGACGAAGAGAACAAACGAAGAATATAAGAAGAGCTTGTGTTTCTCCTGTGAAATCAATGGCTTTGCATGGACGCTCGGAAGTGTCTGTAAGATGAAGCGTTAGACACAGGAGCACTCCTCTTCGAGCCGACAGTCGGGCAGCACCTCCCCCTGCGTATGATGTTGGCCTCTCTAAGTAGAGAAAACCCAAGGATTATTTATAGGGAGAAACTCGGAGGTTTAATCCGAGTAAAAATAGGATAATCATCCACGGAAAGGAGATAAATTTGGGGAGAGTCCTCCCCAGCTTGGAAAGCCACCCGGGAACCTTACCTAGTTGAAACGGACCCCGAAACGCGAAAGGGATGAGGCACAGATGATTTCGGAAACCTTAAAGAACTGGCGTTGGACCCCATGGTCGCCCATTAAATGGGCGTCCATTACCATGGACGTTCATTGTCATTAAAATATGGAAATGTTAAAATCTTCCAAAATTAGAAAAGAATTGGCGTCCATTGTTCTGGACGCCCATTAAAGAATGAGCGACTTCCATAACAGACGTAGATTCTGCGCAAAATATGACTAAAAGAATTCGCGTCATGGGTTCCGGACGCCCATTTAAGAATGGGCGTCATCTAGGGGCGACACCAATTAAAAAATCACACAAAATCATTAATTAAAAATATTAAAAAAGAATTAGCGTCATACTAAGCGGATGCCAATTAAATTTTCCTATATTTAAAAATTAAAAAAATAAAATAATAATAAAAGAATTGGCGTCACCCTACCCAGACACAAATTGAAAAATATGAAAATTAAAAAAAATTTTAAAAAAAGATTTGACGTCACCCTACTCAAACACCAATTTGAAAAATCTAAAAATTAAGAAAAATTTAAAAAAATAAAAAAAGAATTGGCGTCACCCTACCCAGACACCAATTTGAAAAATCTAAAAATTAAAAAAAATTCAAAAAAATAAAAAAAGAATTGGCGTCCCCCTACCCAAACACCAATTTGAAAAAATCTAAAAAATTAGAAAAAAAGTAGAAAAATCTAGAAAAATCCCAGAAAAATCCAAAAATATATAAAAAGAAAAGGGTAAAAATCTAAAAGAAATAGAGAAAATCACTCAAATAAGTCGATTTGAGGGTCAAATTGGGACATTATAAAGTAATATGAAATATACTCATGATGATGTCAATTTTGGCTTGTCTACACATGGCATTAATCCAATTTTCATCTTTTAGAGCTGCATTAATATTTTTTGGTTCAATCTGAGAGACAAAGGCTAGATGATCTACTACTTCAGGAATTCTAAGTTGAGACCTTATTCTAGGGGGATCATGCATGTTGCCAATTATGTTATCTAATGGATGATCCTTGAGTACTATGATGTTTGAAGCATCATTACCTTCATATGCAGAGTTGATCCTTTGATTATTTGGCTCACCTAGATCCATAGTTGGCTCTTCTTCCTCATCTTGCTGTTCTTGCTCCTCCTTCGGATCCAGGAATTCCTCATTATCTTGTTTCCTACAAGACATTGTACTGTCAGGTTCAGAATTTGTTTCATCAAAAGAGATATGTGGGGATTCTTCCATAGTTTGGTCTTTGATGTTAAAGACTCTATATGCCCTAGAGCGGTCGGAATAACCAAGAAAGATACATGTATCACTCTTGGGTTCAAATTTATCCAAGACCTTTTTGTAATTGTTGTGTATGAAATATTTTGCTCCGAAGACTTTAAAATGTGCAAGGGATGGTTTCTTACCTTTGTAAAGCTCATATGGAGTATGGTTACTAGAGGGTCTTACCGTAGCTCGGTTGATTATATAATATGCTGTATTGACAGCTTCAGCCCAATTTTTTTTTGGCAATTAGCTCTCAACTAGCATGGTTCTTGCCATTTCAACAAGTGTCTTGTTCCTTCTTTCAATCACTCCATTTTGCTCAGGGGTTCTTGGAGCTGAGAACCTATGGCTTATCCCTTGACTGCTGCAGAACTCATCAAAGTCAGAATTTTCAAATTCTCCACCATGATCTGACAAGATAGTGTAGAGTTGGAACTTACCATCCTGCTTTATCCTTTTGGAGAAAGCCTGAAACTACATAAATGCATCACTCTTATGAGATAGAAAGAATACCCAAGTCAATCTAGAAAAATCATCCACTACTATATAACCATATCTTTTCCCACTCAGGCTTGTAGTCCGAGTAGGTCCAAACAGGTCCATGTGAACTAATTCTAGTGGTTTGGTTGATTGATTTTCTATTCTACTTTTAAAGGATTTTCTAGTCTATTTACATTGGGAGCATGTAGCATAAATTTTAGTGTTTTGTTTTAATGAGATTTCAGGCAGGCCTCTTACCATGCTATGCTTAACTAGTTTGTGCAAGACATTATAACCAGCATGACCTAGTCTTCGATGCCATAAAGACACCAGGTCATCCTTTTTAGCAGTCAGGCATAGGTTATTATGTGCAACATCATCCAAGTCTACCATGTAGACATTGTTCACTCTCTTGCGAGTAAATTTTACTGTTTCAGAATTAGGTTCCACGATTCCACAAATTTGAGAGTAAAAAATTACCATATGCCCTTTATCACACAACTGGAAAATGCTTAAGAGGTTGTATTCTAGGCCTTCAACTAGCAGAACATTATCTATTGAGTTGGATGAATACTTACCTATCTTACCTATTCCAAGTATCTTCCCTTTGTTATTTCCTCCGAATGTGACATGTCCAACCTCTTTCTCAACCAGCAAGCATAATTTGACTTTGTCCCCAGTCATATGCCTTGAGCAGTCACTGTCCAGATACCACATATTATGTACGGCTGCAAGGCATTCCTGCAAAAAAAAAGATCAAACCAAAAATTTTGGAACCCAGGTACATTTGGGTCCCAACTGTTGTGTGCCTTGCATATGCTTTTGATTATGCTTTCGATGATAACTAAACTTTATGTACACGTGTGTTTTCATGATCACTATTGATTTGATTCATATATTTCAGAACAAACTTATGCATGTGAAAATTCATATGTTTCTAAATCTAGAATAGTCTTGCTAGACTTGCTATATGATAACATGGACTTATGATCTGTGAAGTCGACCCATCCTTCCATGGAGTTGACCCCTTGCTTGTGTCTCACTGAGCCATTTGTGTTTTTCATGCTCTAATATGGTTGAGATGGGAAATAGATTTTTATTGATCAAACAAGTTGTTTAAATTGCATTGTTATATGAACTTGATTTCTTTGCTTTTCTATATGTTCATACACTCCTTGTCAATTGGGCTTTCAAGTTCACATTTCATGTAATTTGCATAAGGGAGTGTAGCCTTAAGTTCTAGACAAATCTGGGATTTAATGAATTTCGGTCGACCAAAATTGGTAGTGTTGGCTATAACTTTTCCTGCAAAAGTTTGGTTGATCGACCTAATGTTTAGGTCGACTGAATACGGCAAAAACCAAAAAACGTGGATCTGAAATCAATCTAAGCTCAATCCATTTGTGCTCTACTTTTACCCATTTGTCCCTAGGGTTATTATACATAACTTAGAGGGGTTTTTCTAGGGTTTGTAAAGGTTATATGGGTCTTTTCATGTCTCCTATATATACTCTCATATGGCCTACGAATTTTAGTGAGAACCTCATTATTGTGCTTATCTTGTAGGAGAAGAAGGCCAAGGAGGATAAGAGGAGAATGTGGGAGAAGGTTTTGATCTTCATCCAGGCATCTCCAGGGTTCGTGGAAGAAGAAGAAAAGGAGCAGATCGACGAGAGAAACAAGAGGACGCAAGAATCGCCATCATCCGACTTCCTTCCAATCGGTGCTTGAAAGAACATCATCAACCGGGTTTTGGAAACCAACGGGGATCCTTCCAATATCTTTTCTATGCTGTTATTGATGTGCTCTATGATCTATATCTTGGGTTAAGCATGTTTTGAATGTTTGCGTTTATTTTTCGAACTAGAAAATACACTGTGTGTGTGTGACTGTCTGCGTACGGTTGTGGGTTTATAGTGCTACAGTTGTTGTAGTGTGTGTATGTGTGTGTGTTTTGATCCGTGGTCGGATCGTGTGGGAGACTCCGTCTCCGTGTGTGTGTGTGTGTGTGTTGGGGCATGTCCGCATGTGTGTTTGGAGCATCGTCTCCATGTTGGGGATTTATCCCCGAGTGAAGCCTTACCGATTTGGTAAGGGGCGGACGTAGGGAGCCCGTCGTGGTCCCGAACCACCTTAAAAATTACTATGTGATACGCGAAAGTTCGTCGTTTAAAATACGTTTATCAATCTTAAAAATTCTAACTCGCACTAGATGATAGAAAGACGTAATATGGTGGTGAGAAGGGTCGAATCCACGGGGAAGAAGAGATTTTTAGAGTTAAAAACTTTGGTGTCCTTTGGAAAACACTTGTGATTTTATATTTCTTAAAGAAAATAGTGAAATGATGAACGAACCAAACACTTAATTAAAAAGACCTATGACTATGAGCCTATGCTATAGAAAATAATTGCATAAAGTGGAGAAGAAGGGGTAGAGGAAGGAGGAAGAGAGGGAAGATGAATAAGATCTAGATCAAATGAACACTTCTTTCATTAACATAAAGAAACGAGTACATGAAATACAAGATAAGCTTACAATAAAGGTGTGACGAGATTATAATGAAGTAAAATGAAACTAAAGCAATAACAATAAGAGGAGCCTGAGGTGTGAAGATGGTAGTAGCAATGGTGATGATGCTGTCATCCCTCCTTGGCCTTGGATCACGTACAACCTCGTGGAAGATGTCGCCTACGTCGTGTGGACGTCGCCTTCACGGTTGGAGCCGCCTTTGGAGGGTGAATAACTTTAAAACCACAAAGAATTAGAAGATCGGGAAGAAGAAGAAGCTGAAGAGAATGAAGAGAGGAAGAACTTTTGTAAAAGGTAAATAGGGAGAAGAGAAACGTAGGGAGGATAAATTGAGGAAGAACATAGACGTACAAGTGCGGGTGAACAGTAAATCTAAGGATAGAGTGTTGAAAAGTGAAGGATAACTCAAAAATCAGGGAGAATTAGCGAATGGTGAAGAAGAATAAATTGTAGAGCACTTAACAATAAAGATCTTTTGTGAAGAAAGTAAGAGAAGAAGAGGAACATAAGGTGGACAAATAAGGGGAAGAATAGAGGGAAACACTGATTCGTGGATGAACAGGACAGAACACCATAAAATCGTGAATAGCTCTAAAACGGTGCAGAACTGGCTAATGAGGAAGAAGAAGAAGTTGAAGAACAATAAAAAAAAGAACTTTTGTAAAAAAAATCAAGAGGAGAAGGGGAACAAAAGGGGGTGAAATAATGGGAAGAATAGAGAATAATGATGTCTACGAATGCTCAGGATAAGACAGTGTAAAATAAGAAATAACTTGAAAATCGGAAGGAATTAGAAGATGACAAAGAAGATGAAATTGTAGATCATTTAAAAATGAAGGACTTTTATGAAGAAAGCAAGAGAAGAAGAGGAACAGAAGGAGGAGAAAATTGATGACCTAAGGTTAAGATGTGAGTGGAAGAAAAAAATGCCAAAAGAAGAACTTGCTTTCTCCTCCTTGACATGGGCTATTTATAGGTAAAATTGGGTCAATGGAGGGTGAAGATTGTATCAAAAGGAGATCGATAGCTGAAATTTAGGTAGAAGATGATAGATTGGTGAAAGGAAAAGGAGGTAGGCACCCCCTCCTTGGGCTTTGGGCACCCCCTTTCCCAAGACTCATCATTTCTCTCCTTTATTTCAAACTTTGAATTTCCTTTTCCCTCCAACCAAAATATATGCTTCTTCTCCTCTATTTCAAACTTTGAATTTTCTTTTCCCTCCAACCAAAATATGTACTTCTGTGTTTGACTTCTCAAAGTGGTGATGACAGTTTTACCCCCGGCTTCTCTTGCAATTACCTTCAGTGTCCTGCACACACATAATGATGATTTAATCCATAAAAATTACCATAATGTGCACATAAATCTCAAATACTCGTGGTTATGCAATGGAGAATTAATGCTCATGGCCCTCAACTTTAATTTATTAAATAATATCACCAAATCAATCAATTTGCGTGAAAGCCCTAATTTAAATGCGGAGTTGAGGTTAACTATGAAATATGCATAATTACCTAATTATATGCACATAAAATGTTGTGTATGCAATGAATTATCATAGAAAATAGACACTTATCACACCTCCCAACTTGAACATTGCTAGTCCCTTAGCAATATAAACAATTATAGAATTAGGACTAGCAAACCCTCAGGTGTCATAGTTCATGATATGCATGATGTGTCACGCCCCGTACTCTATACCGTCGAGGTATTGTCCGCTTTGGCCTACCGGCCTTACGGTTTTATCCCTTTTTAAGGTGATCGGCTCCAGAATGGGGGACTTCCCGGGCAGGTCACCCATCCCAGTACTACTCCCCATTAAGCACGCTTAACTTCGGAGTTCTTTTCAAGAACTGAGCCGATACTTCAAAAGGCGCCTCGATGATATAGAGTACAACTTAGCTATATTTGAGGGTGTTACAATATACCCCTCTTATATAGGCGACGTCCTCGTCGCTGGGCACATATAGCACATAATCAAACCCCCAGACAGGTAGGATTCTAGAGGTGGCTCCTACAGGCTCAAGAGGTGGCTCCCACTATGTAGCACTTTGTCCCATTGCGGGTTCAAGAGGTGGCTCCCATAGTGTAGCACTTTGCCCTGCATGGCACTTAGTTCCCACACTTCCGGCTGGGGTATGGCTCTGATACCATTCTGTCACGCCCCGTACTCTATACCATCGAGGTATTGTCCGCTTTGGCCTACCGGCCTCACGGTTTTATCCCTTTTTAACAGTGATCGGCTCCAGAATGGGGGACTTCCCGGGAAGTTAAGCGTGCTTAATGGGGAGCAGTACTGGGATGGGTGACCTCCCGGGAAGTCCTCCATTCTGGAGCCGATCACTGTTAGTAAGGGACAAAATCGTGAGGCCGGTAGGCCAAAGCGGACAATACCTCGATGGTATAGAGTACGGGGCGTGATAGAATGGTATCAGAGCTATACCCCAGCCGGAAGTGTGGGAACTAAGTGCCATGCAGGGCAAAGTGCTACACTATGGGAGCCACCTCTTGAGTCCGTAATGGAGCAAAGTGCTACATAGTGGGAGCCACCTCTTGAGCCTGTAGGGGCCACCTCTAGAGTCCTACCTGCCTGGGGGCTTGATTGCGTGCTATATGTGCCCAGCGACGAGGACGTCGCCTATATAAGAGGGGTAGATTGTAACACCCTCAAATATAGCTAAGTTGTACTCTATATCATCGAGGCGCCTTTTAAAGTATCGGCTCAGTTCTTGAAAAAAACTCCGAAGTTAAGCGTGCTTAATGGGGAGTAGTACTGGGATGGGTGACCTGCCCGGGAAGTCTCCCATTCTGGAGCCGATCACTGTTAAAAAGGGATAAAACCGTGAGGCCGGTAGGCCAAAGCGGACAATACCTCGATGGTATAGAGTACGGGGCGTGACATGATGATTTTGACTTTGGAGTATTACAAGTTCAAGCAGTATGTGTTCGGAAGAAATTTCATCAGCCAATGTGTTTAGACCTTTCCTCATGATGCGCTCAAAATTGAATATCCCTTTGTGTAGAAGTGATGTAACTTGACTAGTGACTACCAAATAGTCTAGATGAATGAGTCTTCTACTTTTCACTTAAGATATTTTTCAATTCTGCCCACATCTGAAATTAAGCTTTCGAATTACAGGTAGCTTCACTCTACTTGTTTATTCATTCATTTTCATTCCTTTTTTTAATACATGGTGCTGCACATCCCTTCGCTGTTTGACGCGAACCTCAACTCTTACCTTAGGAGAAGTAGGCCCAGTTACTAAGTTAAGGGGCATTTTTTTTTTTTTTTGGCATGTAGCTTTTTCCTCACGATTACTTTCAACGAATGGGCATAATATCAATCATCACCTAAGTGTTAAGTAAAATTCCCATCATCATAATGTTTGTCATCTACCAATCTTGTTATTGTGCAATTGTGTGCAAGTTCAATAGAATTTTAGATATATTCTGAGGAAAAGGCTAAAGACATAACCAATTAATTCACCCCTTTAACTTCCTGCTCTCATAAGTAAGACTCTAAGTCCTATCATTCTAAGAAAAATTTCTCAACATGAAACATGAACATGAAGCACTTGTTAGAGGTGTTATGAAAGATTGCAAACATTTTAAGCTTGAAAAAGATCTTTTTTTTGGAAAAATTCTGAGTTATCCCCCCTAACTTAGATGACATTGTCCCCAATGGCATGAACAAGATGTAGAAATGAAATACTGCCATGAAAAGTGCTAGAGAGGAAAGAGACAACCTGAGAAAGGCGGTGCCTCCACCTAGAAATGCTGCTCCGTGCTCCTAAAAAAGAAAACCAATCACTCAATTTTTTTTTTTAAAGAATTGGGTTGTCTCCCAATGAGCGCTAAATTTAATGTCTTCATCCAGACGCAGGAGAGTTCACAATGGGTCACTCAGCCTGAGAGAGTCCTCCTGCAGCGTTGGAAGATTTTCAATGTAAGGTTTTAAACGTTGACCATTGACAGTAAAAGTTTGACTAGTTTTAGGATCGAGAATTGTTACTACACCATGGTCAAATATTTTAATTATCACATATGGTCTATCCCATCGGGATTCTAATTTACCAGGGAATAATCGCAACCTAGAGTTAAAAAGCCAGACCTTTTGGTTCATTTGAAAAAAATTTCGTGAAATGTGTTTATCATGTAATGCTTTAGTTTGGGCTTTATAAATCTTAGCATTTTCATAGGCTTCATTCTGTAATTCTTCCAACTCATTTAATTATAGGGTCCTATGAGACCCGGCTTGTGCAAAGTCAAGATTGAATTATTTAATAGCCCAATAGGCCCTATGCTCAAGCTCAACGGGTAAGTGACAAGCTTTTCCAAATATCAACCTATATGGTGACATGCCAATGGGAGTCTTATATGATGTCCGATAGGGCCAAAGAGTATCATCCAATCTTTCGGACCAATCCTTCCTATCAGGCCTAACAGATTTTTGCAAAATATTTTTGATCTCCCGATTTGATACCTCCACTTGGCCACTTGTTTGGGGGTGGTAGGGGATAGCAATTTTGTGAGTGATCCCATATTTCCCAAGAAGAGCTTGGAATTGGGCATGAGTGAAATGAGAACCCCCATCACTAATGATGGCCCTAGGACACCCAAACCTTGAAAATATATTCTTTCGGACATCCTTCATGACAACTTTATGATCATTAGTCCGGGTAGCAATAGCTTCAATCCACTTAGATACATAGTCGACTGCCACTAGAATGTATTCATGTCCAAATGATGATGGAAAGGACCCCATAAAATTAATTCCCCAAACATCAAAGATTTCAACCACTAGAATGGGGTTAAGTGGCATCATATCTCGTTTGCTCATGTTCCCCACAGCTTGACACCTAAGACAAATCTTGCTAAATTCATAGGCATCTTTGAAGAGAGTGGGTCAGAAAAATCCACTTTGCAACACTTTGGCAACCATTTTCTTTCCCGAGAAATGTCCCCCACAAGTTAGAGTGTGACAAAAGTTTAGAACGCTTTGTTGTTCCTCCTCGGGGACACACCTCCTAATTATTTGATCTGGATCCACATGAAACAATTCGGGGTCTTCCCAGAAGTAGTGTTTGATTTTGGCAAATAAGTGTTCCCTTTCGTGTTTGGACCATACCTTAGACATTTTTCCCACAACTAAGTAGTTGACAATATCAGCGAACCATGGGAGTTGACTATGGGTAATGGCCAAGAGATGTTCATCAGGAAATAAATCTTGCAAAGGAGCACTATCAGTGGTGAGAATCCTAGAAAGATGATCAGCAACTTTATATTTAGAACCCTTTTTATCTTGAATTTCAAGATCAAACTCCTAGAGTAAGAGGATCCACCTAATGAGTCTAGGCTTGGCATACTTCTTGGAGAACAAATATTTGAGAGCTGAGTGATCAGAGTACACAATGACTTGTGCCCCTAAGAGATATGATCAAAAATTTTCAAGGGCGAAGACAACAGCTAACAGCTCCTTTTCGGTGGTGGTATAGTTACGCTAAGCATCGGCGAGGGTGCAACTCGCATAATATATCACCACCGGACACTTGTAAATTCTTTGGCCTAGAACTGTCTCGATAGCATAGTCGGAGGCATCACGCATGATTTTAAAAGGTAGAGAGCAATTGGGAGATTGGAGAATGGGTGTCTTGGTCAAAGCCTCTTTAAGGGTATTGAAAGCCTCTAAGCAAGCATCATCTAGATGGAATGGGGCATCTTTGGCCAAGAGAAGAGTTAACGGGCGGGCAATCTTAGAAAAGTTGTTGATGAACCGGCGGTAGAAGCCGGCATGGCCAAGGAATGAACGGATTTGCTTCACCGAGGTTGGAGGGAGATTAGAAATGAGGTCAATTTTGGCCTTATCTACCTCTGTACCCCATTCGGACACAATGTGGCCCAAGACTATGCCCTCTTGAACCATGAAGTGTCTCTTTTCCCAACTAAGAACAAGGTTGGTTTCAATACATCTCGCAAGCACTTTCTTCAAATTTTTCAAGTAGTTTTCAAATGACTCCCCAAACGCAGAAAAATCATCCATAAAGATCTCCAAGAATTCTCCTACCATATCGGAGAAAATGGTCATCATGCACCTTTGAAAAGTGGTCGGTGCATTGCAAAGACCGAATGGCACTCTCCGAAAGGTAAATGTTCCATATGGGCAAGTGAAGGTGGTCTTCTCTTGGTCTTCCAGATAAATGGCCACTAGATTGTACCCAGAATATCTATCTCGGAAACAAAAATATCTTTGGCCCACCAATTTCTCCAGAATTTGGTCAATAAAGGGGAGTGAAAAATGGTCCTTTTTGGTCATGGCATTGAGTTTCCTATAATTGATGCACACTCTCCATCCCGTTGTGGGTCTAGTGGGCACATCTTCTCCTTGTTCATTTTGGACCACGGTGAGGCCCGATTTCTTAGGAACCACTTGAGTAGGGCTCACCCATTGGCTATCCGAGATAGGGTAAATAATTTCCGCATCTAGCCATTTGACAACCTCTTTCTTCGCAACCTCCTTCATGTTTGGGTTCATCCTCCTTTGCAATTCCCGACTTGGTTTGGCATCGTCCTCCATGTAAATGTGGTGCATGCAGATAGACGGACTTATTCCCTTAAGATCGGCCACTATCCAACCTATGGCACCCTTATAAGTCTTAAGGACTTCTAGGAGAAGTGTTTCTTGGGTAGGGGTAAGGTTGGTAGCTAAGATAACAGGAAGGGTTTGATCAGGGCCTAGGAATGCATATTTGAGGGAGTCTGGAAGGGGCTTAAGCTCAAGTTTAGGAGGACTTTCAAGTGATGGAAGGGCCGGTTCATCTTGCAAAGCCGGAAGAGGTTCAACCTTACGCCAAATGGTACTATGATGAGGGGAATCTTGAAGAGCATTGACCTCCCTTATTTGACCCATGCCCAGATCATTCTCAAGAAGTTCATCGTAGATGTCTATGAAGTGGCATTCTTCATCTAGGTCCAAATATTGGGAGGCTTTGAACACATTGAGAGAAACTTTTTGACCTCCGAATGAGATGTCCATCATCCCCGTAGCATAATTGATGTTGACTTTAGCAGTGGCAAGGAATGGGAGGCCTAGGATGATTGACATGTGACTTAGCTCCGAGGAGGAGGCCATGTCAAGAATGAGGAAATCAACGGGGAAGTAGCAATCATGGACTTTGACAATCACATCCTCTATCAAATCTCGTGGGGTCTTGACTGAGCGATCCGCCAATTGGAGAATGACGGGAGTTGGC
This sequence comes from Amorphophallus konjac, assembly GCA_022559845.1. Taxonomy (NCBI): domain Eukaryota; kingdom Viridiplantae; phylum Streptophyta; class Magnoliopsida; order Alismatales; family Araceae; genus Amorphophallus; species Amorphophallus konjac. The sequence continues at coordinate 118,197,089 of CM040129.1, read as the reverse complement.
TTGAGTTCCCCTATGTCAAATTGCTCATAAACGGAGGTGGGTAAAAGGTTGACACTAGCTCCTAAGTCGAGGAGGGCTCGATCAAAGGTTACGCCACCTATATCACATGAGATGAGAGGAGCATCAGGATCCTTCAACTTCCTAGGGAGATTATTCATAAAGGCCGCACTGACGTCCTCGGAGAGCCAAATTTTCTTAGGGGGCGACTTGGACCCTCTTCTTGGAGTGCATAGTTCTTTGAGGAACTTGGCATAGGCCGGAACATGTTTTATGGCATCTCGAAGTGCAATATTGATGTAAACTTGTAAGAAGAGCTCCATTAGCTTCTCATTTTGGGTTGGCCTAGTCTTATTGGACTTGGGTTCTAAGGCACTAGGGAATGGGACCTTGGGTTGAAAGGAGTTTGGATCTTCATGGGCTTTTCCCTTCCCTTTAGGATCTCCCCAACTTATCTTGAGTGCAATCCTCCTTGCTTGCATCATCATTATCTTGATTCTTTTCTATGGAATCTTGCAACTCCTTTCCATCCTTGTATGGGTCATCTAACACCTTTCCACTCCTCAAAGTTGAAATAGCCTTGACATTTTCAAATTACGGACCTTTAGGTTGAGCTTGTGGGACGGTTTGAGGTAGGAGGCCCGGTTGTGGAGGAAAACTCGGGGGTTGATTTCTAAAGTTGGCCACAGGTTGACTTGGAAGTTAGCCTACTTCTCTTCTCATCATAGCTTCAGCCAATTGCCCTATTTGGCTCTCTAGCTTGGAAATAGATTGTTGTTGATTCAAAATGATTTTCTAGAGTTGATTGAACTTATCTTCGAGATTGAATGGCGGCGAAGGTTGGTAAGTGAGTTGGCCTTGATTGGATTGAAAGGATGAATGGCCTATAGGAAGGAATTAAGTTTGTGGGCCTCTAGCAAATGAATTGAAGGTATTGGGTTGGGCTTGAATTTGATTTTGCATGGGTTGTCTTTGGGCTTGATGGATAGAGGGATTGGTTGCTTGAGATGAAGCTTGTTGGCCCTTCCAGGAAAAATTAGGATGATGTCTCCAGCCCGGATTATAAGAATTAGAAAATAGATCGTAATTGGGCTTGGAGAATCCTTGAGCAGCTTGAACTTGTTATTGTATGAATGGTGGTAATTGGGCCTCTGTTGGATATTCCATGATGTGATGGGACGAGCTTGCACGTAGGGCCCATGCCTCTTGTGGAGTGAAGGATTGACCCGAATAGGAATGAGTTGATGGTTGGCAAGTAGGATCTTTCAAGGTCAAGAGTTGGTCTAACTTTTGGGTAAGACTCTCTACCTTATCCAACTTTTGAGTGATGAGGTTTATGTCCAATCTTGGTTCAAAATCACCCCGGGCATTGACCTCATATATTCCGGCCCGTTTGGAAGGCCCAATGGATCTCTCATAGGATGATAAAGAGGCATGATTGATGGAATTCTCACTAAGCATTTCAAACAAATCATATGCCTCATCCTCACTTTTGCTCATGAATGCCCCTCCACATGATGCATAAACCATTTGCCTAAATTTGTCAGACAGGCCCTCATAAAAAACTTGGACTACTTGCCATTTGGACAACCCATGATGAGGACACTTCCTAAGTAATTCCTTAAGTCTCTCCCAAGATTCATGTATTTGTTCCCCCAGAGTTTGGGTAAATCCCGTGATTGCCCTTCTCATGGTATTGGTGCAACCTATAGGGTAGAACTTCTTCAAGAATTCTGGTTGCATCTCGGCCCAAGTTCTAATTGGCTTCCCTATAATGCCTAACCAATATTTAGCCTTATCCTTAAGAAAGAATGGAAATAGGTTCGATTTAAGGGTATCATCCGAGAAATTTTGGATTTTTACCGTGGAACAAATTTTTAAAAATTCATCAATGTGCTTGTAGGGGTCCTCATTAGTATTTCTATAGAATAAAGAGAGCATTTGAATTGTGCTTGACTTGATCTCATATTGGATTGCTTGATTTTGAGGAATGTGAATGCAAGATGGAGGTTGATATTGGTTGGGAATGAAATAATCCTTCATTTACTTTGGTGGATCGAGATTTTTGGTCATTAGATTTTGGTGGTGAGGTCCTTGATTTTCGGCCATGAGATCTTGTTAGAGATCATTCCTTGGATATAAGACTCTCTCAAATCCTTGAATGGGTCCTAGTAGGTTTGGATGTTGAGATCTTCTATCTTGCATAAACTAGGACGAAGAGAGAGATGAGATATATATATATATATTTTATGATGATTTTTTGTTTGTTTATTTTTTTGGTTTTGACACAAAGTAGGACGAAGAGACAGAAGAGGAGGAATTTTTTTGTTTTTTTTTTTTTTGATATTTTTTATGCAAACACAAACAAGTTGTCACACAAATTACCTAATGACCTAGATGTGACCTAGACTTGCAAGTTGGGTTTCACAAAGAGACTAGATACAACCTAAGTCCACTTTCTAATTTGTCAATTGGCCAGGTAAGAGGTGGGGTAGTGAGAGGCTCCCCTTACTTTCGCAAGATCCTAATTAAAAATCACTTGCCCACTTATGGCGTTTGCCGTTGACCTCTAGCCTTAGACACCAATTTTTAAAAGAAGATTGTAGACTCAAGCCACACCTAATCACAATGTGATCCTAGGGCCAATGTCTAATGATTTTTATTACGCTCTAGGTGATGCAAAGATGAAGGAGATTGTGATTTGTGGGCCAAGGAAGGGTGATAAAATCCCCACCTTATCTTACTTATAGGTGTTGCCCTTAGAATCTTTTAGAAATGATATGCAACAAACAAAGTTCAAACAATGTGTTCTATGCAATAATGCATGCTCAAGATAGGATAAGTAGAACAAACATTGCCCCTCACGATCTCCAGTAATGCAATTGACAAAAAAAAATAAACACAAAGAAGAATTCTATCCTAAATGATGCATGACCTAAAACATAGAAGTGTGGGTGCTACTCTTGCAATGAATGTTTTTATTGAAGTTCAAGTGATTTTTTTTCAACTTATCTAATCACAAGATATAAAAAATGGAGAAATGAAACTAGAATGAAAGAGGGAAAGTTTAGATACTTACTTGAAAAGCGAACCCTCGTTCTTTTTTTTTTGAAATGAATGACAAAATAAAAAGATGAAAGAAAGAAAGGCAAACATACCTCTGATTTTTTTAAATTTTTTTTCTACCAAAAAATAAGAAAAGAGAGCCTTCTTAGTACGCTATAAACATAAGGAAAATAAAGTTCTTAAATCAAAAATCAGCATTCTTCCTCGACAACGGCGCCAAAAAATTGATACACGAAAGTTCGTCGTTTAAAATACGCGTATCAATCTTAAAATTTTCAACTCGTACTAGATGAAAGAAAGACGTAATACGGTGGCGAGAATGGTCGAATCCATAGGGAAGAAGAGATTTTTAGAGTTAAAAACCTTGGAGTCTTTTGAAAAACACTTGTGATTTTACTTTGTTTAAAGAAAATAGTGAAATGATGAACGAACCAAACACTTAATTAAAAAGACCTATGACTATGAGCCTATGCTATAGAAAATAATTACATAAAGTGGAGAAGAAGAGGTATAAGAAGGAGGAAGAGAGGGAAGATGAACAAGATGTAGATCAAATGAACACTTCTTTCATTAACATAAAGAAACGAATACATGAAATGCAAGATAAGTTTGCAATAAAGATGTGACGAGATTATAATGAAGTAAAATGAAAATAAAGCTATACCAACAAAAGGAGCATGACGTGTGAAGATGGTAGTAGCAATGGTGATGATGGTGCCATCCCTCCTTGGCCTTGGATCACGCACAATCTCGTGGAAGATGTCACCTACATCGTGTGGACGTCGCCTTCACCATTGGAGCCGCCTTTGGAGGGTGAATAACTTTAAAATCACAAAGTATTAGAAGATGAGGAAGAAAAAGAAGCTGAAGAGAATGAAGAGAGGAAGAAATTTTGTAAAAGGGGGAGAGGGAGAAGAGCAGCGTAAGGAGGAGAAATTGAGGAAGAACATAGATATACAAGTGTGGGTGAATAGTAAATCTAAGGATAGAATGTTGAAAAGTGAAGGATAACTCAAAAACCAGGGAGAATTAACGAATGGTGAAGAAGAATAAATTGTAGATCACTTAACATTAAAGAAGTTTTGTGAAGAAAGTAAATGTATAAGAGGAACATAAGGTGGAAAAATAAGGAGAAGAATAGAGGGAAACATTGATTCACGGATGAACAGGATAGAACACCATAAAATCATGAATCGCTCTAAAATGGTGCAGAACTGGCTAATGAGGAAGAAGATGAAGTTTAAGAACGCTCAAAAACAAAGAACTTTTGTGAAGAATTCAAGAGGAGAAGAGGAACAGAAGGGGGTGAAATAAGGGGAAGAACAGAGAACAATGATGTCTGCGAATGCTCAGGATAGATAAAATAAGAAATAACTTGAACACCAAAAGAAATTAGAAGATGGCAAAGAAGATGAAATTGTAGATCATTTAAAAATGAAGAACTTTCATGAAGAACGTAAGAAAAGAAGAGGAACAGAAGGAGGAGAAGATCGACGACTTAAGGTGAAGATGTGAGAGGGAGAAAAAAATGCCAAAAGAAGAACTTGCTTTCTCCTCCTTGACATGGGCTATTTATAGGCAAAATTGGGTCAATGGAGGGTGGAGATTGTATCAAAAGGAGATGGATGACTGGGATTTAGGTAGAATATGATGGATGGGGGAAAGGAAAAGGAGGTGGGCACCCCCTCCTTGGGCTTTGGGCACCCCCTTTCCCAAGACTCGTCATTTCTCTCTTTTATTTCAAACTTTGAATTTTCTTTTCCCTCCAACCAAAATATGTGCTTCTGTGTTTGACTTGATCAAAGTCGTGATGACAGTTTGGCCCCCGGCTTCTCTTGCAATTACCTTCAGTGTCTTGCACACACATAATTGCGATTTAATCCATAAAAATTACCATAATGTGCACATAAATCTTAAATGCTCATGGTTATGTAATGGAGAATTAATGCTCATGGCCCTCAACTTTAATTTATTAAATAATATCACCAAATCAATCAATTTGTGGGAAAGCCCCAATGTAAACGCGGAGTTGAGGTTAACTATGAAATATGCATAATTACCTAATTATATGCACATAAAATGTTGTGTATGCAATGAATTATCATAGAAAATGGACACTTATCACTGTGCACTGTGGTTTGGTTTGTGTGTCTGTGTGGTTTGCTTGTTATATCCATTTGTGTGATCGTGTGGGAACAGAGAGATTGAGAGAATCTAGTTACCTTGTTTAGTTAATTCTTCAATCTCATTAAAAGTTGTCAATTCCGCTGCGTAGTGTTTTAATTTGCCATCTAGTGTGGCGGACAATTCAGCCCCCCTTCTTGTTCGTGTGCTTATCTGGGCCAACAATTGGCATCAGAGCAAGGCTCTACTATTTCAAGATCTAACGATCTTCAGAGAGATCCGAGTGCGGGCACAATCATGAATTTTTCTATTGATCAAATCTCAATGAAATGTTCACCTATCTTTACTGGTTCTGATTTTGATTCATGGCTAGGCAAACTGTGTGGGGTGATTAACTCTATTAATCCTAAACTATGGAATTTGATACACTATGCTCCCAACAAATTGCCTCTGGATGAGACTAGATGGTCTTATGAAGATGAACTGAACAATCATGATAATGTTACAGTTGTAAGATTACTAAATGCCGCCGTGAATACTGATATATATCCATTTGTTTCTTCATGTGAAATGGCGAAGGAAGTCGTGGATGGATTGATCAAGGCTCAAGAGATAAAGCTGGACGATCTGTGCTTCATGGGTGATAAGGTGGATACATCAAGCATGGAAAGCTCAAAGGTAAATTCTGATTCTGATGATGAAGATGAATTTAGTTATGAAGAATTGATGAATACTTATGAGGAGCTGGTTGATAAGTATTAGATGGTTAAGGCTGAAAATAGAAAAATCAAAAAGAAGTCTGAAAAACCCTTTCATGAAAATTCTTCATGTGACAAATGTTCTGAACTTGCAAAAGAAAATGAAAAATTGAAACAGTTGAACAATGTAATGTCTAAAAGATTGCTCATTCTTAAAAAAGGGAAATCTGTGATTGTTGATGAATGTGAAAAAGCGCATGTGTTAGAACAAGAAATTGAGAGCTATAAAACTACAAATAAAGTGCTAAATGAATGTGTTATTTACAGTGAACAAGAAATTGCTAGCTATGAGTTACACATTGCATCCATTGAAAGTGAAATCAATGATTTGAACACCTCATTGTCTAAATTTATGGATGGTAAAGAAAATCTAGACAAAATCTTGGGGACTAAGGTCAATTTCTAAAGAGAGGGGCTAGGCTATAATCCTGTGAACAAAAAGAATTTTAAAAACAAAGTTTATACATCATTTGTGCACAGTTCAAACATAGCTAGCATATCAAATGGGTCTCCAAATCAATCTGCTTCTCAGATAACTAAGAAATCAAATGAAAATATGAAAAAGAAACAAAAGCTGCATCAAAAAGCTAAAATTGTTGTTGGTTTCACGGTCAATGCCAAGAAAGATCATGTTGCACACACACATGTATCCATAAAGAAAATCTCATATTTTTATTGTGATGAAATTGGTCACATGATGCATGATTGTGTTGTTATGAAATCGGATGATTTGAAAGCATGCAATAGAAAAAATTATTTAAAAAACTCAAGGAAGTTTTCAAAAAGGAGTAATAGATTTGAAAATTTTTGTGTGCATGGAAAACGACCATATAATAAAGTTCCCCCATTGCATTATTATTATTGTGGGAAATACGGTCACTTGATGAAATCTTGCTTTCAAAAGGAAAATGACTACCATCATGCTATGAAAAAGAAAAAAATTTCATGTTGAAAATAAAAACACTTTTGTTAAATCACAGAAATTCAATGCTTATGCATACAATAAAACTGTGAAATCTTTTGGTTGTTCTCATTACTGTGGTGAATTAGGACATACTATGTATAATTTTTCATTAATAAAAATTGATGATTTGAATGTCTTAAGAAAATTGAGTGTTTATGTTAACCATCTAGGACCCAAGAAGGTTTGGGTACCCAAAACTGTGAAATGAGAATTTTGTTGCAGGAATGCCTTGAAGCCATGTAGAAGGCTTGGAAAATAATGGTTGCGCAAGGCACAGGTTTTGAAAATAAATTTCTGAATTATCTTTAAAAATTTATTTTAAGTGAATTTTATTCATAAAAATCATGAAAAATCTATTTTTCTTATGAGTTTGCATTGCATCTATCTGATCATCATTTGCATGACTGCATGGTATATTAAATGGTGACTTGAGGAAGGATAGGTCATTCTTGTCAGAAATCTATCACCATGCGTGAGAATGTGCCTCCGCCTGGCACCATAAGTTAATTGTTCATTTAAGTCATATGATGCATAGTGTAGTCAAGGCGGGCGCCTAGGCGCCTAGGCGTGGTTGAAACGTTCAGGCGGACTGGCGCTTTTCCAAACACCCAAGAGGCGAACCGGGCGGTCGCCTTAGGTGGCTGGGCACCAAGGCGGCCGCCCGGTCGCCTTAAACTCGCGGGTCCGACCGAGTCTGACCCACCCCCACCCGTTTAGGTTAAAACACCCCCCTCCGGTCAACCGCGTTTGACCGCTCCCCCCCGTCCCGACCTGACCTCCCACTCCCCCTCAATCCTCTTCTCCCAGGCGGCAGTCTCGCTGCCCTAGTCACTCGGCCGCTGGCGTGCGCGTGCCACCGTCGTCATCGTCGACCACGGTGACGTCTTCTGCGAGCCCTGGTGACGTCCCCTCCTCCCCGGCTGCGATTTCCCCCTCCTCCCCGACTGCGACCTCCCCCGCGGGCCCCGACGACAACTCCTCTGCGCCTGCAACAACTCCTCCGGTGCTGTCACCGGAGTGCAGAGCCACCGCCGGTGCCCCTATCCTCTCCACCGTCGGTTAGTTCCCCCTGCCTCTCTCTCTCTCTCTCTCTCTCTCTCTCTCGACTCTCCCCCCCGGCGCCCCTCTCTTTGTCTCCCTCCGCTCTCTCTCTCTCTCACGGTCTCACCGGAGCAACCCCCCGGCCCCTCTCTGTCTCCCTCCTCTCTCTCTCTCACCGGAGCAACCCCCCGGCCCCTCTCTATCTCCCTCCTCTCTCTCTCTCTCTCACCGGAGCAACGAGAGGCGCCTCTCTCTATCTCCCTTCTCTCTCTCTCTCCCTCTCTGTCTCCCTCCTCTCTCTCTCTCACCGGAGCAATCCCCCCCGGCCCCTCTCTGTCTCCCTCTTCTCTCTCTCCGTCTCTGTCTCCCTCCTCTCTCTCTCTCTCTCTCTCTCGGCTCTCCCCTCCGGCCCCTCTCTCTGTCTCCCTCCTCTCTCTCAGTCTCTCTCCCTCTCTGTCAGACAGAGGAGAGCGACTGAGAGAAAGGGGACGGGGGGAGAGCCCCCCCCGTCCCCTCTCTCTGTCTCCCTCCTCTCTCTCAGTCGCTCTCCTCTGTCTGACAGAGAGGGAGAGAGACTGAGAGAGAGGAGGGAGACAGAGAGAGGGGCCGGAGGGGGCTCTCCCCCCCGGCCCCTTTCTCTGTCTCCCTCCTCTCTCTCAGTATCTCTCCCTCTCTGTCTCTCGACTCTCCCTCTCTGTCTCCCGACTCTCCCCAACCCCCATGGCAGATAATAGTTCTTTAGATTAAATTTTTAGATTAATTTTTTAAATTGAAATTACAATAATTTTTATTATTAGTTATCGTTTTGTGTGTAGATCATGGCAGATAATAGTTCTATGGTTGAGACCAAGATAAAAGGAATATTTCTTAGTAGTTAACTAGTTATCTTATATCATACTTGCTAAGTACCACTATTTGATTCTTTTTTAATGATGTGATTTGTTATTTGTTAATAACTTATTATGTTTGGTAGGATTTGTTTTCCACATTATGTCTAATATCTTTCAGGATGGAGCTAATAAAAAGATGAAGCTAAAAAAATGTAGCCCACATGTTAGTGTGTTTAACCCTTTGGCGTTTATTTTTTGTAATTTTCTTGATGCTATTATGTTCTTTTGTAATTTTATGAATTATTTTCAGGTTTTTCTATAATTTTTTGATGTAATTTATTTTTTTATAATTGTCATGTAATTTAATTACTGTAATTTCTTTATACTTCTGAATTTTTTATATTTTTTCTATAATATTTTCATATATTTTATTGTTATTTTATATATTAGGATATATATATTTTAGAATTTTTAATTAGTGGCCAAAGTGTCGCCTAGGTAACGCCTAAGCGGACGCCTTGTCGCCTAAGCGCTTAGAGACCTCGTGAACGCCTTGGTTCGCCTTGTCGCCTTGACAACTATGACGATGCATGATTTTCAGAAAATGTCAATTGTGAAATTTATGCACATAGAAAGGGGGAGTTTATTTTTGAATGAATGCTTTAGAATTTTGAATCTAACTCATTTATGTGGAAATGCATCTCATGCCAATTGCTATATCAAAATTGCTCATGATATTGTTCAATGATCTTAGGATCAACCATTGTGCTTAACAACTTGACCGTAAATCTCTGAAATCTTTGCAGTACCTTGTGGCACTTTGTGATTTTGTTCTCATGACAGGTATTGATTCTGAAAACTTGAACTGTTATTCATCTATTCTGCTGTGATGAACTTGCCAAATGTTTGAATCGATTGAATATGCATCTATTGTTTGTGCATGAGCCTCTCTTCTGAAAAGTCATTAAAAAATTTGTTTCACTTATGGATGATATTCTAAACTTTTGAAATGTTATTGAAAATCTATTTTTGAATAGTTTTTGAAAACAAATGGGTTGCATTGAATGTTTCAAATCTATTTCTGCACCCTAGCTTATAAAGCTCATGTGATGAAAAATGCTTGTTGCTCATCATTTGAATGTGAATACTTTCTTGTGCAATCTGTCATGATATTCTGAAAAGCAAGCACTTGCATCTTGCTTTTGCATCTTGCATTGCAATTCTCTTATTGTTATGGGTTGCATACGTTAGGTTAGAACTCATGCGTTAAGTGCATTTAGACCATTCAAATGAAAAACTAAAAAATTTGCATTTAGCACCCATGTTAAATTCTGAAAGGCATTTGGAACATTCAAGTAAAATCTAAAATTTTGCATTCATAATGAATTCAACATTCTACATTGCACATTGCATATCTTCCAAATTGTGTGCTTGCATGTTATATATGCTATTTACCCTCATCCTTGAAATTTCTATGACCTTATGCTTTCTTGCTAAATAATGTTACATTTGAGTCATCATTGGTATGTTTCATGTCACACACTCAGGGGGAGTAAATTTTTGATAAGTGCATCTATGTAGGGGGAGCTACTGACGAGATCGACAAATGGCTCCCATAAAATTATCAACTAGATATTTATATTTAATCGTCTATTGTTAATTGGACCACATGTTTGGGCCAAATGGGTCATGTTTTATGCTTTATGTCCACAACTATTATGTAAGAGTCTTTTTTTTATTTGTGTCTTTTAGTCTTCCCAAGGGAGTTATCAGTAGTAGAGAGTGGGTGTTAGGTGAGTTATCTTTTGGTCTTCTTTGTGGAGTCTATAAAAGGTCATGTAATCTTTCTTTATAAAGAAGTTTTAAATTAGAAATTTTTGTAAAGCTGCCCTCAGATGTGAGGCCCTTACCCTCTCACCTTTCTCTTCTCTCTTCCCCTCCCTTCTCTCCCACGTTGTCTCCTCTCTCTCCTACCAGTCTTCCCACTTCGCAGGCGGCCTCTCTCTAGCCCTCTCTTATCTCTCCCCCTTCCCCTATCTACTTTTCTCTTCTCCCTCTTAATCCCCCTACTATCCCCCCCTGGCCGCCGGCCCCTCCCTTCCTTTTCCCCCCCTCCCTTTGCTTCTCCATTTCTCCTCCCTCACATCCACAGTTTGGCCAAGCTACTCGACCCCCCCTTCCTCCGACTCTCAACCCCCTCTCTCCCTGCAACTACAGTCACCCCTCTCCCCTCCTACGTCTCTGCCTCTCCTCCATGCTAATCCCCCTTCGCAGCTCTCTCTCTCCCTCTAGCCCTCTCTCTATCTTACCCCCTCTCCCTCAGCCTCTTACCTCCCACTCCCTTTCTCCCTCTACGTGCACCCTACACCTGCACCTTCCCACTGACTGGCCCCTCTGCTTCACGCACCTGCGTCTCTCCCTCTACCTCCTCCCTTCTCTGAGCATCGACACCTCCTCCTGTCCTTCTTCTTCTTTCTTCCCTACGATCCCACCCCAACCATTTCTTCGCCTCTCAACCTTGCTAAGATTTCTCCCCACCCTCATTTTCTTCCTCTTCTTCTTCCTATGGTTCTTCTTCTAGTGAACCCCCTGCCAACTCCTCTCTCCCTCTCCTTGCCTTTCTCTCTTCACACACGCACACCGGCCACGCACTGTCGGTGCTCTCCGCGGTTCGCTCACCTCCTTCACTCCCTCTCTCTCTAACCCTCGGTCTTCTCCTTTCTTCCCCCATCCCCTCTCCTTTGCACTCCCTCTCATCACCTTCCTCTATCTATTTTCTCCACCCCAGTTGCTCTGCTCAGAGGAGAGCATCATTTCTCCCTCCTCCCCCCCTCTCGCGTGGGCCTCCCCTCATGCCACACTCACCGTGCAAGTGCCCCGCTCCACCTCTCCCTCTCACCGGTTCCCACCCCTCACCTCTCCCTGCTACTCCACCGGCCAGGCACCCCACGCCTAGTGCACCTCCCACGGTCGACGCCGCCCCACCCATGGCCCATGCACGTTAACAGTACCTCCGTGAATCCGGCGACGTCCCCTGCATGCGTGCTACGCAGGCCGCTCAAGCCCACCTCGATGGCCATCACGGTGGCAACAACAAGGCCACCACTGTAGCACCGTTGCCTCCAGAAGCCATCGTCCGCCAGACCATCGCGTCCCCTCCGTCCCCGCTCTCACTGGCCGTTTGCCACCGTTCGAGGCCTGTTCCTTCGTCCCTCGCCATGGCCCATGCAGCCACATCGTCACCTCACAAGCGTTGCCTGTGCTGCACTCCGACGGTGAAGATCGGGCTGGCCAACAACACCGCCTATATCCCGAACAAGCACGGTCGAGTTCAGGCCTCCCCTCCAACCAAGGCCTTCCCTCCCGAGCAAGGCGGCACGCACAAGCGCGGCAAGCACGGCACCGGTTGTCCCGTTGAGCACGTCGGCCCTCCCGAGCATGCATGGGCGTGTGCCCGCCACCCCTCCGAGCAAGGCTTCCTTCCCGAGCTGGCTGCTCCGCTGATGTCGCCAATGGCCACACCCTTCTCTCTCTCTACCCATTTTCTCTCTCTCTCTTCCCCTCTTCCCACGTAAGGCACATGGGCCGCTAGCACTTTCTCTCTCATAACTCTCTCATTCTCTCCTCTCTCTCTCTCTATCGTTATGCTCATGAAAAAAAATAAAAAAATGATGAAAGAAGATGGTGGTTGGAAGGTGTGGAGAAAGTTTAAACAAAACGTGATAAAAAAAAGAAATGAAAAAAAAGGGATGTGAAAAAAAAGTGACCAAGAAAGGGAGAAAATGAAAAGAATAGAAAATCTTGAATCGAGATGTTTCGTTTCACATCAAATTGGTATCAGAGCAAGTCGTCCGGTTTGTCTCAACAAGTCGGGGCCCTGCGGTTCGAGTTTTGAGAATCAAGGTTCGAGGTCGAACCTTCTCCAAGCGGAGGGGTTTGAAGAGATCGACAAATGGCTCCCGTAAAATTATCAACTAGATATTTATGTTTAATCATCTATTGTTAATTGGGTCACACGTTTGGGCCTAATGGGTCATGTTTTATGCTTTCTTTCCACAACTATTATGTAAGAGTCTTTTTTTTTATTTGTGTCTTTTAGTCTTCCCAAGGGAGTTATCAGCAGTAGAGAGTAGGTGTTAGGTGAGTTATCTTTTGGTCTTCTTTGTGGAGTCTATAAGAGGTCCTGTAATCTTTCTTTATAAAGAAGTTTTGAATTAGAAATTTTTGGAAAGCTTCCCTCAGGTGTGAGGCCCTTACCCTCTCACCTTTCTCTTCTCTCTTCCCCTCCCTTCTCTCCCATGTTGTCTCCTCTCTCTCCTACCAGTCTTCCCACTTCACAGGCGGCCTCTCTCTAGCCCTCTCTTATCTCTCCCCCTTCCCCTATCTACTTTTCTCTTCTCCCTCTTAATCCCCCTACTATCCCCCCTGGCCGCCGGCCCTCCCTTCTTCTTCCCCCCCTCCCTTTGCTTCTCCATTTCTCCTCTCTCACATCCACAGTTTGGCTAAGCTACCCGACCCCCCCTTCCTCCGGCCCTCAACCCCCTCTCTCCCTGTAACTGCAGTCACCCCTCTCCCCCCCTACGTCTCTCCCTCTCCTCCCAGCTAATCCCCCTCCGCAGCTCTCTCTCTCCCTCTAGCCCTCTCTCTATCTTACCCTCTCTCCCTCGGTCTCTCACCTCCCACTCCCTTTCTCCCTCTACGTGCTCCCTGCACCTGCACCTTCCCACCGACTGGCCCCTCTCCTTCATGCACTTGCGTCTCTCCCTCTACCTCCTCTCTTCTCTGAGCATCGACACCTCCTCCTGTCCTTCTTCTTCTTTCTTCCCTATGATCCCACCCCAACCTTTTCTTTGCCTCTCAACCTTGCTAAGATTTCTCCCCACCCTCATTTTCTTCTTCTTCTTCTTCCTATGGTTCTTCTTCCAGTGAACCCCCCTGCCAACTCCTCTCTCCCTCTCCTTGCCTTTCTCTCTTCACACACGCACACCGGCCACGCACTGCTGGTGCTCTCCATGGTTCGCTCACCTCCTTCACTCCGTCTCTCTCTAACCCTCGGTCTTCTCCTTTCTTCCCCCATCCCCTCTCCTCTGCACTCCCTCTCATCACCTTCCTCTATCTATTTTCTCCACCCCGGTTGCTCTGCTCAGAGCAGAGCATCAATTCTCCCTCCTCCCCCAACTCTCGCGTGGGCCTCCCCTCATGCCACACTCACCGTGCAAGTGCCCCGCTCCACCTCTCCCTCTCACCGATTCCCACCCCTCACCTCTCCCTGCTACTCCACCGGCCAAGCACCCCACGCCTAGTGCACCTCCCACGGTCGACGCCACCCCACCCACGGCCCATGCATGTGAACAGTACCCCCATTAAGCCGGTGATGTCCCCTGCATGCGTGCTGCGCAGGCCACCCAAGCCCACCTCGCTGGCCATCACGGTGGCAGCAATAAGGCCACCACTGTAGCACCGTTGCATCCAGAAGCCATCATCCGCCAGACCGCCGCGTCCCCTCCGTCCCCACTCTCACTGGCCACCTGCCACCGTTCGAGGCATGTTCCTTCCTCCCTCGCCATGGCCCATGCAGCCACATCGTTACCTCACAAGCGTTGCCTATGCTGCACTCCGACGGTGAAGATCGGGCTGGCCAACAACATCGCCTATATCCCGAACAAGCACGGTCGAGTTCAGGCCTCCCCTCCGACCAAGGCCTTCCCTCCCGAGCAAGGCGGCACCCACAAGCATGGCAAGCATGGCACCGGCTGTCCCGTTGAGCACGTTGGCCCTCTCGAGCATGCATGGGCTTGTGCCCGCCTCCCCTCCGAGCAAGGCTTCCTTCCCGATCTGGCTACTCCGCCGATGTCGCCAACTGCCACACCCTTCTCTCTCTACCCATTTTCTCTCTCTCTTCCCCCCTTCCCACGTAAGGCACATGGGAAACTGGCACTTTCTCTCTCATAACTCTCTCATTCTCTCCATTCTCTCTCTCTATCGTTATGCTCATGGAGAAAAAAAATAAAAAAATGATGAAAGAAGATGGTGGTTGGAAGGTGTGGAGAAAGTTTAAACAAAATGTGATAAAAAAAAGAGATGAAAAAAGAGATGTGAAAAAAAAGTGACCAAAAAAGGGAGAAAATGAAAAGAATAGAAAATCTCGAATCGAGATGTTTCATTTCACATCAGCTACATTGGTATATGTTCTGGAAATTTTTGATATACATGCTGAATCAAATTCATACACTTTATGCACAAAATGTGAAATGAGTACTTAATATAAAGATGTAGGAATTTCCTTTCAACACCCTAGATATTTTAAACTTGTTGCATGAATGTTAAAGAGGCAGTTGAGGAAAAAATTGTCTGCCGTTATTTTTGGAAAGAATCTAAAAAGAATGGCAGAGCAATGCTCAGTCTCATTGAGTAAATTGGATACACGTCACCTGAGACGTGATGTGCTTCATTTTTAAAGGTGTTGTACTGTAGTATCTCTGTTCAAAATGAAGTGAAATGGTCAATATTCTGAGTAATCGGGGAGTCTGGCATGAGCTCCATGTGTCTACTAGCGTAAAAAGGAATATTTGAACTTGATCACTCTTGAAAAATTCTGATTGTCATTGTGAAAAATTTTGAATTAAAAAATTCTGAAAATCTCATTGTGGCAGAGCGTAGCCTCCAATACGTTGTTTTCTTAAAATGAAGTGCAGTCTGTATAATCTCTCAGTGTGTTTATCTGAAAATCTGAATATCCATATTATTACAATCTACTTTCATGTTATTCACTCATACACTCGGTAATTTGATTTAATATGTATTCTGAAAATTGAATGACTGCATTGACTTATGCTTGATCTTCCTGCATGATTGCACATCTCCTAGGTGTTACACATGAGCATCCTAGTTGTCATGACTCTCATGCACTTTTCTTATACCTACTCTCTTCTTAAATAAGTAAGGGGGAGCTATGTTGCATGTATATATATATATCTCTCTGTGTGTGTGTGTGTGTGTGTGTGTGTGTGTGTGTGTGTGTGTGTGTGTGTGTGTGTGTGTGTGTGTGTGTGTGTGTGTGTGTGTGTGCATCGCATATGTCATCATTTGTTTGCATCTTGCTTCATGCATTTCAAAAGAAAATTAAAAATCTAAAAATCAAAGAAAATCATTTGATGTGTTAAAGACATTCTATGAAACATCTTGTTATAAGCTTTTATTGATTCATGAATCTGTCATGTTAAAATTTGAACTTCATTGCCTTCCTCCCACTTTTTGATTATATCAAAGGGGGAGAAAGTATTTTGATCTATGATCTATGTCTTTATGTCATAAAGTTTCTCATTATCAAAAAGGGGGAGATTGTTGTGTGCCTTACATATGCTTTTGATTATGCTTTTGATGATAACTAAACTTTATGTACAAGTGTGTTTTCATGAACACTATTGATTTGATTCATATATTTCAGAACAAACTTATGCATGTGAAAATTCATATGTTTCTGAATCTAGAACAATCTTGCTAGACTTGCTACATGATAACATGGACTTATGATCTGTGGAGTCGACCCATCCTTCCATAGAGTCGACCCCTTGCTTGTGTCTCAATGAGCCATTTGTGTTTTTGATGCTCTAATATGGTTGAGATGGGAAATGGATTTTTATTGATCAAACAAGTTGTTTAAATTGCATTGTTATATGCACTTGATTTCTTTGCTTTTCTATAAGTTCATACACTCCTTGTCAATTGGGCTTTCAAGTTCACATTTCATGTAATTTGCATAAGGGAGTGTAGCCTTAAGTTCTAGACAAATCTGGGATTTACTGAATTTTGGTCGACTAACCCAGTACCTTAGGTCGACCGAAATTGGCAGTGTTGCCTGTAACTTTTCCTGCAAAAGTTTGGTCGACCAACCCAATGTTTAGGTCGACCGAATACAGTTAAAACTGAAAAACGTGGATCCGAAACCCATCTAAACCCAATCCATTTGTGCTCTACTTTTACCCATTTGTCCCTAGGGTTATTATACATAACTTAGAGGGATTTTTCTAGGGTTTTGTAAAGGGTATATGGGTCTTTTCATGTCTCAAATATATACTCTCATATGACCTACGAATTTTAGTGAGAACCCCATTATTGTGCTAACTCTTTCTATCTTGTAGGAGAAGAAGGCCAAGGAGGAGAAGAGGAGAACATGGGAGAAGGTTTTGATCTACATCCAGGCATCTCCGGGGTTCATGGAAGAAGAAGAAAAGGAGCGGATCGACGAGAGGAACAAGAGGACGCAAGAATCGTCATCATCTGACTTCCTTCTGATCTGTGCTTGAAAGAACATCATCAACCGGGTTTTGGAAACCAAGGGGGGTCCTTCCTATATCTTTTCTATGCTATTATTTATGTGCTCTACGATCTATATCTTGGGTTAAACATGTTTTGAATATTTGTGTTTATTTTCTGAACTAGAAAATACACTATGTGTGTGTGACCGTCTGCGGATGGTTGTGGATTTACAGTGTTGCAGTTGTTGCAGCATGTGTGTGTGTGTTTTGATCAGTGGTCGGATGGTGTAGGAGACTCCATCTTCGTGTGTGTGTGTATTGGGGCGTGTCCCCGTGTGTGTTTGGAGCGTCGTCTCCATGTTGAGGATTTATCCCCAAGTGAAGCCTTATTGGTTTGGTAAGGGGTTGACGTAGGGAACCCGTCGTGGTCTCGAACCACTTTAAAAATCATTGTGCACTGTGGTTTGGTTTGTGTGTCTGTGTGGTTTGCTTGTTATATCCATTTGTGTGATCGTGTGGGAACGGAGAGATTGAGATAATCTAGTTACCTTGTTTAGTTAATTCTTCAATCTTGTTAAAAGTTGTCAATTCCGCTGCGTAGTGTTTTAATTTGCCATCTTGTGTAGGGGACAATTCAACCCCCCTTCTTGTCCGTGCGCTTATCTGGGCCAACACCAGCCTTCCTTTCAATTCAGTCAAACTGGTTATTAATTCTTTGGGTATCCATACTTGGTTTCTATTTGTGGGTTTGATGTTTTCCTTAAAATTGTTTTTCAGATTTCCCATTTTATTGATTGCAGGAGGTTTTTCCTTTATGGAACTTCTGGGGGTAGGAACCCATTTTCTTACTGGCTGACTTGGTTTCCACTGCTGGTTCCAATTAGGATTTTGTTGATAAAACATTCTTCGAGGATAGGACTGAGGATTCCTAGCAAAGGAATGAACATGGTAGGTCTGATAGGGAAAGTGTGAGGACCTACTGACATAGCTATTGTAATACCCCGGTTTTAAAAATCTGAAATTTAATTGAAATGAATGAATTTCGGAATTTAATATTTAATTCCATAGTAAATAGAACTAGTGAAATTTTTGACTACCTTATAAAAATCTATAAAAATGGTAAAATGGTAAAGGATGATTTATTTAACAACTTTATCTTCTGTGGTCGACCCAACAAAAATCCGTAACTAGGTCTAATTAGTGGATTAAGCTCAAAGTGCACACTTACCTAACCTTAACTTAAACCGCGAAATTAGAGCTTAATACTCCATCAAATGAGCCCAAATCGATGGCAAATGAAAGGCCACGATCTAAGGATTATTTCCCCTCTACCAATTATTCGAAACCCTAACCCTAAAACTTGTAGTCGGCCGAGCTTTGGTGAGGTCAACTATTGCGGCGCCGTTTCAATCACTCAACTTGCTTCGACGAATTCTCCCAGCACCGAAGGCTCCAGAAGGTGTATGAGCTATAAAAATAAAGCTCTACAACCCTAGAATCCTTTGGTAGCAGCGGCGGCTGCAGTGGAGATCGATCAAGGGAGATCTCTGGTGTTTAGTGGTGACGTGTCGGCGTCCGTTCTTCTTCCTTTCTTCTTCCTTTCTTCCCTGATTGAGGTAGGTTCTCTCGGGCTCAAACCTCAAGTAATATATCAAAATGTTCAGCATCAAGTCCTCTTTCTTTTGATATATAAAGCCCTAAATATCATGTAGTATCCTGCGAGTATTTTGAGGTTTAGTAGAAGCATGTCAAATTAGGGTTAACTTTGTTCCTCTTCGATTTAAGTAGAGACTTAAGAGAGTAAATAGGAAATTGATCCATGCATCTTGTAGAGTTTTTCGTGCTCTTTCCATTGATTATATAAGCCCTAAATTTTATGGATCATGTTTAGAGAATTTTTGATCTGAGTAAGAATATGTCTAGACTTGGTTTTTGATGTATTCTTTTGAGTTAAATTGTGATTTCGAGTTGTTAATCTTGATCCCCATATAGCATGTCATATATGGTTGGAATTAGCGTCGAGTAAGCTTTCTTTTGATATAAAAATCCCCAACTTTCATTGTGTATATTGTGAGAATTTCACGATTTAGTAACAGCATGTCCAAATTAGGGTTTTTAGTGTTCTTGCCATTATAAAACATGATTTCAGGAAGTAATTATGAAATTGACCCTGATGTTAGGTAGTATTTTTGATAACCTTTCCAACGGTATCAAAAGCCCCCTGTTTCAAGTCCGTTTCCATGAGAAATTAGTGTCTTAGATCCAACCCCATCAACCCTCAACCTTCCGGCATTCATCGGACGTGGAAGGGGTGACCGGAATACACCCAGAATTGGATGGTCTTACGATAGACTGCACAACTGAAGCCCAGACTTTGACCCTGGTATAGCCTGACTTAAACGGTTTCCATCTGACCACACAACTGGATGGACGGTCCTCACCTAACCACATTTCCAGTTGAACGGTCTTCAAGTGACCACATATCCCCTGGTAGGATGAACGGCCACCCAGACGACCACACATTTCGATGGGCGGCCATCCCTGTGACCACATAACTCAGGGATGGGCGGTCCTCACCTGACTTCCCAACCCCGTGGGCGGCTCTTAGAGAACCGCCCAACCCTTGGGCGGTCCTGACCTGGCTGCCCAACTCCCCTTCAGCCCGGTAGCTGCAATGTCAGCCCAGTAGATGTAAGGTCATTCCAGAACCGTTTATCTATGCAGTAAATGACTTAGTATGAACTCTTAATGATTCATGTTAGTAACTTAATTGGTAATTAGTAAGTCAAAAACTCATCTGATAAGTGGTAAATTATGCAAGTAAATTTTTGTTAGATGCATGCTAATTATCCATACATGAACTTGTTCTTCATCATTACCATCCCGATTCGCCTTATTGCAATTAAGTTAATGTAAAACTTAATCCTTGATGATTTGACATGGAAATTAGGACTAAAACTGAATGTTAGGTTGATGGACAGCCACTCTATCCCAGTAGAACGCTTTGAACCTTTGGCGGACTTCTAGTAAGTCATTAGCCCTATTAGTTGTGTTAGCTTTGAACTTACCCGCGGACACTCCATCCGGCCAGTAGTGGACCGCATATCCTTATAGGCAGCCCAATAACGACCGCATATCTTTAATACGGCCCAGTATGGTCCGTATATCATGTTCATGGGTCTTAATGTCTTCTGGACATGCGCGGCCCATAACGCACCGTTCATACTTTAGAGCGGCATACTGTCAGTCGTTCATCCTTGACCTCGTGGGCTGAGTTTCAGTCCAGTTCCTATATGTGCGGCCCATTATTAACCGTATATATATCGAGCGGCCCTTGTCTGACCGTTTATATGACAGTTTTCCGAAAAGTGATTATTTCATGAATTTTGAATTGTGTGAGCTAACCAAGCCTATGTAGGCTATGGTATTTCATGATTTGACCTATTGTTAGGTCCATTGATCATTAATTATAGTCCTTAGGGACAACTATTCTTCTCGATTAAGGAGCTTATTGTTTGGACTCTTAAGAATCATTATTTTTACGTCCTTTACCTTGACTACATGAACTTGACCTTGGAACTCTTGGCCATTAAATATTATGGATGTCTAGATTCGTGGGATCTGTGATCCAAACAAAAATCAATGCCAAGGCAAACAAATGAAGGGCCCAGTCTGGTCCTGGGAGGAGCACCCGAAAAGTACTTGATCCCCGGGGAGGTGAATGACTAGGTGTGGCATTTGACACCGATACTATCTAGCGTGTTGGGTCTATGACATTCCACATTCTCGTGAAACTTGCTATCCATGCTTAAAGTATGAAGTACTTGCTTGCTTGCTTGACATGACTCGAAATTGACTTGTAAATGATCATTCACTAGAAAATCTTGTTAATCTTGCTTGATATCTCGACATGCAACTATTTCTTCCATTTAATTTATCGTTACTCTTTCTATCTTAGTGATTATTTATTTCTTCTTATTTTCTCGCGTTAATCATGCATATTCATTTATTGGTTAATCACTTAAACTATGCCTGACGATAGAGTATAATTCCTATTGAGCTTCTTGCTCACCCCTACTTCCAATCCTTTTTAGGTAACGCAGTAAACGGTACGTTGCAAATGGGAATCGGATCAGTGTGATCGAGTGAACCTGGAACCTAGAGATCGGAGTCTGTCTTTTTACCTTCTTGAGTCTAGCTAGTGTCGTGAGTCTGGTTATTTCTTTTTCCTTCCCTTGTTATTTCCTCCTTTAATTTGAATCTAACATTGTTAAGTGATATTTTCAATATTAATAAGAGCTCATATTTTCAATGTTGTATGTGGCCTCCTTGTGTTTAATTGTGGTTATTTATTTTCACTCTTGTTATCATGACTGTTAACTGCCACGTTCCGAGCATCGCTTCCCGCTACTATCGGTTCGGGACGTGACAGAGGTGGTATCAGAGCCTCCATTGCCTGAGTCCTAAGTTTTTGTCCTAGAGTATAGGTTTCCCTAAGTCTTAAAAAACATGTGTCATCCCTTGTCACCTGGTGAGATTGGGTAATATCTTGGGTTAAGTAATAAAATATATGCAAGATTGCGTTGTGTTTCGTGTAAGGGTAATGAAAAAGTTAACCATATAACTATCTTGTAGGTCTCTAAGCCATTCTTAAAATGAAAGCGAGTGGGTCCATGGGTAAGCTAGGATTCGATTCCGCTAGAGGCTGGCGAGTCTGTCGTAAGGAAACCCGAAGTAATAATAAGAAGAAGAGCAATATTACGCAAATGAAATGTGTGTACTGTCACAAACTTGGTCATCTCGCAAAGGAGTGCTGGCGAAGGAGCGGAGCGTGTCTGCGTTGCGGAAATCTTGATCATAAAATGGCTAACTGTCCTAAGTTACTCCCACAAGTAAAAATATAAGAAGAATCGGAACCAACTTCTATCGAATGAAGAATTATATATGGCATTGTTCTCTTTTATCCCTAGCTATAGCTAAATTCTTTCGTCATTAGTTGTATGATTAACATGTTATTTTGATAAATAAGATCATCTTAGTTCATGTATTCAAATAATTGGTAATACCCGATGAATTTGGAGACCAAATTTCTTAAAGTGGGGGAGGATGTAATACCTCGGTTTTAAAAATCTGAAATTTAATTGAAATGAATGAATTTCAGAATTTAATATTTAATTCCTTAGTAAATAGAACTAGTGAAGTTTTTGACTACCTTATAAAAATCTATAAAAATGGTACAATGGTAAAGGATGATTTATTTAACAACTTTATCTTCTGTGGTCGACCCAACAAAAATCCGTAACTAGGTCTAATTAGTGGATTAAGCCCAAAGTGCACACTTACCTAACCTTAACTTAAACCGCGAAATTAGAGCTTAATACTCCATCAAATGAGCCCAAATCGGTGGCAAATGAAAGGCCACGATCTAAGGATCATTTCCCCTCTGTAAATTCATCGAAACCCTAACCCTAAAACTTGTAGTCGACCGAGCTTTGGTGAGGTCAACTATTGCGGCGCCGTTTCAATCACTCAACTTGCTTCGACGAATTCTCCCAGCACTGAAGGCTCTAGAAGGTGTATGAGCTATAAAAATAAAGCTCTGCAACCCTAGAATCCTTTGGTAGCAGCGGCGGCCGCAGTGGAGATCGATCAGGGGAGATCTCTGGTGTTTAGTGGTGATGTGTCGGCGTCCGTTCTTCTTCCTTTCTTCTTCCTTTCTTCCCTGATTGAGGTAGGTTCTCTCGGGCTCAAACCTCAAGTAATATATCAAAACGTTCAGCATCAAGTCCTATTTATTTTGATATATAAATCCCCAAATATCATGTAGTATCTTGCGAGTATTTTGAGGTTTAGTAGAAGCATGTCAAATTAGGGTTAACTTTGTTCCTCTTCGATTTAAGTAGAGACTTAAGAGAGTAAATAGGAAATTGATCCATGCATCTAGTAGAGTTTTTCGTGCTCTTTCCATTGATTATATAAGCCCTAAATTTTATGTATCATGTTTAGAGAATTTCTGATCTGAGTAAGAATATGTCTAGACTTGGTTTTTGATGTATATGTTTGTAGATGAACCATTACAGAATGAGGACTGAGACATATGCTGACTCCCAATTGCAATACGCTGTGGGAAGAGTGAGCCCAGGTATATTTTATTTTTGGGATTTCTTAACCTGATGAAGAGTGTAAGAAGATAGAGATCAATGGAAAGCATATGTAATAGCTCTTAGGAATTTGAGGGCCAAGGTGGCTCATTAATCTTGTAATGATACTTTCTTTTAAAAAAATAAAGGATTTTTCCTTAATTAAGCCAATGAAGATGTTTAGACTAATAAAATTTTTCCCTTCCGGCCTGTGGAAGGTTATTTTTGTCGATTAGGTTTGTTTCCCCAGCGTTTAGATGCGTATGGGGCGTGGAACGGCCGGATCCGGCCATTCCCATGGTTTTCCCGACGTATCGTGCTACAGATTTTGTCCCTCAGTTGGGCGGAGGTCTTGAAGTGCCTGCCTTGACTACTATCGACTCCGTCATACAGATAGAAAAGCGTATGACATCGCTTGTCTCCCTACCGGCACTACCTTCATCTTCTTCGGAGCCCATTGATGACCTCTGGGCCGAAGTTGATAGCAGAGTAGAGAGATTGATCCATAGATCTCGAGATTTGATGGACTCTATCTCTTAAACTCGTGGAGGAAAGTTGGGGGTTTCACCACTTTTCTATAAAAATTGCCCAGTTCGCAGTCACGACCGAGTTAAATTGTGATTTCGAGTTGTTAATCTTGATCCCCATATAGCATGTCATATATAGTTGGAATCAGCATCGAGTAAGCTTTCTTTTGATATAAAAAGCCCCAATTTTCATTGTGTATATTGTGAGAATTTTGTGATTTAGTAACAGCATGTCCAAATTAGGGTTTTTAGTGTTCCTGCCATTATAAATCATGATTTCAGGAAGTAATTATGAAATTGAGCATGCTGTTAGGTTGTATTTTTAATAACCTTTCCAACGGTACCAAAAGCCCCTTGTTTCAAGTCCGTTTCCATGAGAAATTAGTGTCTTAGATCCAACCCCATCAACCCTCAACCTTCCGGCGTTCATCGGACGTGGAAGGGGTGACCGGAATACACCCAGAGTTGGACGGTCTTACGATAGACCGCACAACTCAAGCCCAGACTTTGACCCTGGTATAGCCTGAGTTAAACGGTTTCCATCTGACCATACAACTGGATGGACGGTCCTCACCTAACCACATTTCCAGTTGAACGGTCTTCAAGTGACCACATATCCCCTTGCAGGATGAACGGCCACCCAGACGACCACACATCTGGATGGGCGGCCATCCCTGTGAACACATAACCCAGGGATGGGCGGTCCTCACCTGACCGCCCAACCCCTTGGGCGGCTCTCAGAGAACCGCCCAACCCTTGGACGGTCCTGACCTGGCCGCCCAAGTCCCCTTCAGCCCAGTAGCTGCAATGTCAGCCCAGTAGATGTAAGGTCATTCCAGAACCGTTTATCTATGCAGTAAATGGCTTAGTATGAACTCTTAATGATTTATGTTAGTAACTTAATTGGTAATTAGTAAGTCAGAAACTCATCTTATAAGTGGTAAATTATGCAAGTAAACTTCTGTTAGATGCATGCTAATTATCCATACATGAACTTGTTCTTCATCATTACCATCCCGATTCACCTTATTGGCGATTAAGTTAATTTAAAACTTAATCCTTGATGATTTGAAATGGAAATTAGGACTAAAACTGAATGTTAGGTTGCTGGACAGCCACTCTATCCCAGTAGAACGTTTTGAACCTTTGGCGGACTTCTAGTAAGTCATTAGCCCTATTAGTTGTGTTAGCTTTGAACTTACCCGCGGACATTCCATCCGGACAGTAGTTGTAAGGCCCGTACCTTAATGTATCCTTAACGGATTTTGTTCTTGTATTTGTTCTGGAATTTCTGGCTATTTTTCTAGATTTTTAGGAATTTATCTGGTATTTCTCCAGATTTATTTGGAGCTTTGAGGGTTATTAGAAATTAATAAGATTTTAATATATATAATAATTATATTATATATATTTTAATCTTATTTTTTTTCTTTTAATCTCTCACCCTCACCCCCTCTCTCTCTCTCGTCGATCTCACTCACCCTCACGCTCTCTCTCTCTCTAGGCCGATCACCTCTCCCCCTCTCTCTTGGGATTCGGGCGAGACGACGTCGGTTCGAAGCGTGGTTGGCGCCGTTGGATTCCTCGCGTCGAGTGGAACGCGTGGGTACCCATCTCGGCGTGGTTCGGTGATCGTGGGAGCGAGGTGGAGGTTGAAGGCCCGGTGACCCTACCTCCTTGCATGCGGCCATTTCGTCGGTTTCGGCTCGCAAAAGGTAGGGGGATGGAATTCTGATCTCGCTAGGATCATTTCCTATAGCTTGTTCTTTCGATTAGAGCCCCGTAGCATGCATAATGGTTATTTTTCCTATTTGTGAGGTTTTGGCTAAATTCTTGAGTTTAATGCTTTATGGGCTTTGCATGTGATGTATCTAGGTGTTATATTGTTGCTTGAGTTGTATGCTTTGACAGGTTGCAGGTTTCTACGTCGATACCCGATGATTTTTATCGTCCGGGAGGGCTCCGGTTTTCAAACCGTACCCGCCTGTGTTCCAGGTGGTGTGACGGTCCTGCCAGGAACTGTCACACGCCTGACGGTCCTTAGAGGACGCGTCGTTTCCAAACAACGGCCCGATGAGGGTGCGATATTTGGAGAGTAACGGTGGGATTCCCATCCGTTACTCGGCTTGCTTTGTGCGTTGACCAGGTGAGGCGGTGCGCCCGGCGGCCTATCGGCCGACCGTCGCTTTCGTCCGACGCGCCTGGGCGAGCGCGTCGTTTCGCCTGCTGTGGGTTTTTGACCGCAGCACGTTGGTTTTAGGCCTCGGGTGGATGTAACGGCGGTGATCCAACGCGTTGCATCGATGTAACACGCTGGGCCCCTACCGTTACATTCCCTTTTGGGTCCTTTGGGCTGGAACTCTGGTGGAAATAACGGATGGAGACAGACGCGTCATTTTTGGTGTAACGCGCCAGTCCCCGACTGTTACTTTCATGTAGCGCGTGGGCATCCGACCGTCGCTTGCCTGTTGGGTTCTAGCTGTTGCCAACCTTTTTGTTATGCGTGCCATTCCATATATATGCCATATTTATATTGTTTTGTTGTACGATGGCATGTTTCTCATACCAATAGAGTAGCTTTTCTTTCCATGCAATGGAGCCACTGTTGTTGCCCTAGGTCTGTTGAGTACCGACCCGCTTGAGGATAGCGGAGGGGTGTTTCCCATACACGGTTTGTAAGCTAGTTCCGTGGGCTCCCAGCCAATGGTAGCGTCCTACCAAGGGAGAAAACTAGCTAGAGGGCCTAGCTCAGGCTAGAGTCAGTGTGTGCACACGTGGTCGGAGACTGTGGACTGACACCGACGGGTGCCACTCCGACTGGTCACTTGGTTTGGTACTGTTTACGCGCTCAGCTTGTCGTTTACCGACTG
This sequence comes from Amorphophallus konjac, assembly GCA_022559845.1. NCBI lineage: Eukaryota > Viridiplantae > Streptophyta > Magnoliopsida > Alismatales > Araceae > Amorphophallus > Amorphophallus konjac. The sequence goes on along the minus strand of CM040129.1, from coordinate 118,170,514 downwards.
AGAGTGCTTGAGACGCAGTGTAAGTCTTTCAGTGGACGCTTCTGGTTTCTGCTCCAGTGGTTGTCCTTCCTTATTGTTTGGATTAGTTAAGGCTTATTCTAATTTTGGTAGATTTAGCTTTAGTCGCTTGCATTTATTTAGCTTTGGCATGTGTTAGCTGTTCTACCTGCGTAGTTAGAGTTTACAGCTTTGCTTGAGTAGTTTATTCATGCCATTGCCTGTCTTTTTAATTAAATGCATGCTCTAATTACCTTTATTTATGCATGTATGCTTGTTTAGTGCGAGGAAGGGATCCGCATGACCCCTACTGAGTCTGGCTGTAACTCACCCTTCTCCTTTCAGGTGAGCCACGCCCGTCGTCTCCCGGTGCTTCGTGAGCTGTTTCAGAGACCGCGTCTAGCTGCCAGCTTTAGTCGAGCCGCCTTTTGAGGCTTTTGTTGTACTTTTGCCGGGGTATGCCCCGTGTAGTTGTACTCTTGTGGACTAGTACTCTTGTTTATCTAGACTAATATATATATATCACTCTCATTATTTTGAATTGCTTCCGCACTTGTATTAATTTTATTACTTAATTGTAATCTACGCATTCCAAATTCCAGTTCGTTATACATTCCCTCGACATAACCCTACTAACCCTTCAGGGGCCTCATCAGCCTCTTGGGTGGCTTCCCCAGTTCTTGATATCGGTGTATCGATGTTATCGGTATCCTGAACTCTGGGTCGTTACAGTAGTGGACCGCATATCCTTATAAGCGGCCCAAAAACGACCGCATATCTTTAATATGGCTCAGTATGGTCCGTATATCATGTTCATGGGTCTTAATGTCTTCTGGACATGCGCGGCCCATAATGCACCATTCATACTTTAGAGCGGCATACTGTCAGCCGTTCATCCTTGACCTCGTGGGATGAGTTTCTGTCCAGTTCCTGTATGCGCGGCCCAGTATTAACCGTATATATATCGAGCGGCCCTTATCTGACCGTTTATATGACAGTTTTCCGAAAAGTGATTATTTCATGAATTTTGAATTGTGTGAGCTAACCAAGCCTATGTAGGCTATGGTATTTCATGATTTGACCTATTGTTAGGTCCATTGATCATTAATTATAGTCCTTAGGGACAACTATTCTTCTCGATTAAGGAGCTTATTGTTTGGACTCTTAAGAATCATTATTTTTACGTCCTTTACCTTGACTACATGAACTTGACCTTGGAACTCTTGGCCATTAAATATTATGGATGTCTAGATTCGTGGGATCTGTGATCCAAACAAAAATCAATGCCAAGGCAAACAAATGAAGGGCCCAGTCTGGTCCTGGGAGGAGCACCCGAAAAGTACTTGATCCCCGGGGAGGTGAATGACTAGGTGTGACATTTGACACCGGTACTATCTAGCGTGTTGGGTCTATGACATTCCACATTCTCGTGAAACTTGCTATTCATGCTTAAAGTATGAAGTACTTGCTTGCTTGCTTGACATGACTCGAAATTGACTTGTAAATGGCCATTCACTAGAAAATCTTGTTAATCTTGCTTGATATCTCGACATGCAACTATTTATTCCATTTAATTTATCGTTACTCTTTCTATCTTAGTGATTATTTAGTTCTTCTTATTTTCTCGCGTTAATCATGCAAATTCATTTATTGGTTAATCACTTAAACTATGCCTGACGATAGAGTATAATTTCTACTGAGCTTCTTGCTCACCCCTACTTCCAATCCTTTTCAGGTAATGCAGTAAACGGTACGTTACAAATGGGAATCGGATTAGTGTGATCGAGTGAACCTGGAACCTAGAGATCGGAGTCTGTCTTTTTACCTTCTTGAGTCTAGCTAGTGTCGTGAGTCTGGTTATTTCTTTTTCCTTCCCTTGTTATTTCCTCCTTTAATTTGAATCTAATATTGTTAAGTGATATTTTTAATATTAATAAGAGCTTGTATTTTCAATGTTGTCTGTGGCCTCCTTATGTTTAATTGTGGCTATTTATTTTCACTCTTGTTATCATGACTGTTAACTGCCACGTTCCGAGCATCGCTTCCCGCTGCTATCGGTTCGGGGCGTGACAGCTGTGGCCACCCCACCATGGCTATCTGTATTCTGTCCCCTGGTTTTGATGATAACATATCATAAATCATTAGTAAATATTTGAGAAATATCTAACTTATTTTGGTTTGATGTATTGACTAATCAAATGCAGAAGAATCTCTCTAAGTGATGTCTCGACACGGCCTAATGATGTCCCGACACTTCTAGAAGAGATTGTGTTAGATTTCCAATGCTTGAGCTCTAGCATAAAAGAATGTGTCGACACATCTAACCCATGTCTCGACACATCCAGAAGAAATCAAGCTGAAGCCGTTCTGTCTAAGACTCTGGACTCACTAATGTCTCGACACACTGAGTGAAAAGTGTCGACACACTCGTGTGAAAATCTCTGCACTTGGCGCTTCTGTCTCGACACCTTCTTGCAACAACTCTACATATGACTCACATGTCCCGACACCTCTTGGTGTTGTCTCGACACATCAGCCATGGATCTTCAAGACATTCACTGGATGTCCCGACACACTGGGTGTAAAGTGTCGACACATCAACGTTCAACCAGAACGTGTTTGAAATCGGTAGAAGATGTCTTCAAGGCCTTTTAAAGGGATGTCTCGACACATTGGGTGTAAAGCGTCGACACATCCACGTTCAACCAGAACGATTCTTCAAGGCTTTCAATAGGATGTCTTGACACACTGCTAGGAAAGTGTCGACACACTCTTGTTCTACCAGAACGGATCTGAATCCGACAAAAGCTGTCTTCAAGATACGGAACTTAATCCAGAGGATCTGTTTGCTCTGGAAAAAGCTGTCAAAGTGCTTCTGTGTCAGAAGACTGTGATTTGGCAGAGACATCCTCTGAAGAAGATCGTACCTTGGCAGCTATGGTCTCCTACTTACCCACATTCCTGCAAACTTGACAGAATGGAAGCCAACTATGAAAATGGAAGCAGATCAAATAATGTGGATGTGACATTCTGGGTGTTGCTTGAAAAGTGGACAACGTTGGTGTCACCCTAGGACACCAATATATGAGGAGCAAGAGCTCCAGCTCGAAAATGAGAAAGCAAGCAAGAGGAAAAACAAAAATATGGAAGACTTGCTAAGGAAGCTAGCCTCCTTCCTAATGCTGCTGGTGTGAGCACTTGAAGAGGAAGATGATCATCTTCCTCACGATGGAAGATCTTCTTACAAGCAGAAGGGTTTCATGAAGCTCTATCCAGATATCTTAAAAAGCTTGAAGCTTGATCATCCTTCTTCCTCAAGGGTGTGGTGAAGATCCAGGAAGAAGAAGAAGAAAGCCAAGAACCCCTCAAGCTATTTCTCAGACATGAGACTTTCTTCTCATTGAGTTTTACTACGATACTCTATCTGGCAGTTCCATGTTCAGTTTGCTTTTCTTCAAAACAAACTCCATAGCACTTGATCCCTACCTGCGTGTAGGAAGACAGACGGTGTTGACACCGGTCTGTGTTTTGGGTTGTGATACCTCAAGCTATGTGGCAGCGGAGTGTGAGAGTGTTTCTATGAGTAAGAAGCTGTGAATCAGCGGGTGTGCGTTGGCACCAGTAAAGCCTCACCGTATTGTGTGAGGGGTGGACGTAGGTCTCTAGATTGAGACCGAACCACCTTAAAGATCCTATCTTATGGTTTGTTTTCTCTCTTGTTCCAACGGTAGAAGCTTGATAGGACCGGTTCTAGATTTCATGTGTGTATCTAGCTTCTTAGCTATCAACTAATATCGGTCTCATTATCAGTTGTGTTAGATTTATTTCTTATTTCTGCAAAGAAGGGCAAAAAGGGGCTGATCTATTCACCCCTCCCCTCTAGATCTGCCTATCACCACTCAACAATCTTGTCCATGTAGGGTTTCTGGATGGCCTCTGTGTCGACTTGGTGTTAAGGTTATGTCGACTTGGCCAAGGTCTATTTTGTTTTGGGCTGCTAGTAGGTTGTCTGTGGGTTGACTTACTGGATGGTTTAACTTTTTCTTTGGCCATGGCCCTCTAATTTTCTGTAGTTTTAGTGTTGAGCTTTTCTTTGATTCTTATTGGAGGACTTTTAGTTGAGTTAGATTTAGAGGTTGAAGTTTCATAAGGTGAGGCAGTGACAAATGTGATTGTTTTTAGGCCAATTGCTTTCTTATTAGTGGGTTGAAAACCTAGACCTTCTCTGTTAAAGTTCATCTTTGTTCCAAGTAGGGCATCTTGGTTATCTCTACCACTAACAAATTTTTCTAAGGAGCTTTGTTTATCTTCGTTTTCTTTGCACATTTTTTCAAGTTCTTTTTACAATTCTTCATTAGCTCCTTTTATAGCCTCACACTTTTCACATGCCAATTTGCACTCATCTTCATACTTCTGCATTCTAGTTTTTAGTTCATCAATTGTGTTTTTCAAACACTCATTTTCTTCCATCACAATTTTTTAATCTAAAGTGGTGTTTTCTAACTCATCTACCAACCTTTTTAGTTCAGAAATTTCTGTTTCAAGGGAACCATTTTTATCCTTTAAAGTCGTCTCAAAATTGTTTATTTTTTCTTTAAGGATATATTCTCTTTTCTGAAATCATCACATATATCAAGTAATTCAGAATATGCTTCCTCCCAGTCACTTAAGGTAAAGTTTTCAAATGGAGATGTTACCTCATTATCTTCAGGGGCTTCTTCTGCCATGAGACAAATTTTGCCTTCACTGTCTTCAGCAGATGTCTCCTCCTCTTCCTATTGTTCCTCATCACTCCACGTACTGACCATGGCTTTAGGCCTTTTCCCCTTCCACTTGGAGTTGGTTTTCTTCATTGCTTCAGGACATTCAGAATTGACATGTCCAGACTTCCTGCAATTATAGCATACAATTGTGTCATATTTCTTAGTGGAATTTGCTTTGAACGTGGAAGATTTACTTACCTGTGGCCTTCTCTTATTCAGGCCCTTACCTTCACTTCTTAGGAATTTTCTGAATTTTCTAGTAAGCATGGCAAACTCACCAGTCTCTTCTTCTGTGCTAGAGGACTCACTATCATTTGAAGATTCAAGATTACAAGGGCTTGCCTTCAATGCCACTGGTTTCTTCTTCTTGACTTCTTCTTCCTTCCATTTGAGATTTAACTCATATGTCATTAAAGACCCTATGAGTTCATCAACGGTCATGGTGGATAGATGGCGCGAGTCTTCAATCATAGTTGCTTTTGCATGCCATACTGGTGTCAGAGAACTTAATATTTTTCTTACCAGATCCTGTTCAGAATAAGTCTTTCTGATGTGACACCACCTTAGGGGTGATGACCACAAGACAATATGACCCTTGGACCTAAGATTGCAAGCAAGCAAATTGGCGATGATACTACTCGAGCGGCTCACTCGCTTGGTGCACACTTGTGCCCGTGGGTAACTAATCGATAATGGAGAGGGTCCGGGGTGAGACAATGATGCTCCGGTGCTTGGCAATCTTGGGGAGAACCTCAATTGGTCCAGGGATGCCCACTCACGGGCGGCCGTCACACCAAGGGTGTGGGTTGAACTGGCTCGCTCACAACTCGCCCGCGATGGACACTCACGTGAACGGAAATTTGGGTCGGGCTCTCGCTCTCCGTCCGACGCAGCAAAGCAAGAATACTAAGCTAAGCAAGTGATATTAACTAGCAAGGAAAGGGGAACCGAGGCTCACCTAGCCGGCGTGAAGACGCCGACTCCGGCCGAAGACGGGGGCGAGCGGGGAGGCAAGGGTTTGCGCCCGCAAGCCACGTCGGTGTCGCTTCAAAATCTGCGAAAAGATTATCACATGAACTACACCTCTCGCAGGAGGGGTGATCTTGGGGTGGGGATTAAGCTTATTACATCCAAAACTACCTCCACGCAGGGAGGGGCCTTCAGCCGGCCAAGCGGGGTGGGGAATTACGCAAAGGAAATCCGACTTGTCGAATTCCGCCGGTTCTGCCAATCTGCAGGTTGCTGGACAGTGGGGCGGTGATGATGCTTCCAAAAATTTCACAGAGCTCAGATCTTGATTAGACTTACTCCAAAAGCTTCCCAACTGACTGAGGGTGATGTCTGATTTTTTGGGAAGGCTCTGAAGCTCGGGGCTGATCGGGCCGGCGACTGGAACCTGGCTGCAACTTTCTGTCTCTGGCGGGTGCAGGGTTGGTGCAGTCGGTTGCAGAAGGTACTACGGATGCTCCCGAACTCCGATTGAGACAAAAATGGTGGAGACGCGATCGTGGACGGAGTAGCTTCGAGCAGAAGTTGACGGGGCCACAATCCGAGGTCGGAGGAGAGCGAGATAGCCGGATAAGTAGGGACAGGTCAAACCTGGACCCACAGGTGGCAGACTGCGCACTCCGGCGAGAAAATTCAGAAAAAATAGCTCGGGCAGCCGATTGGCGTCGTTCCTTCTGCTACTGATGGAGGACGAGTCGAAGAAGAATTTTGTAGAAGGAAGGGTGCTCGAATTCCCCCAAGGTTGACCGCTGAACAGCTTCCAAGATCGCTCTAGCCTTCAGTCTGGGACAGATTGCGCAGTCGTTGAAGATGACGTTCCTCGGGACAGCTCCGAACTCAGATGCCGACGAAACCACTTCCGTTGGAAAGCTAACTCACAGACGATTCCAGCAATGTAGGCCTTGCCACCTGAATCTTTGAGAGACGGTCGTAGTTGCTTCTGCAAGTCACTGCTTTTATGAAACCTGCAACAGGGACAGAATAGGTGGAGGAGAGGGTATGGGGATGGGGATGAAAATGGGCTTATTGGGTGGATGGGGAAGGGGGGGTGCGACCTTGGGTGGTTAGGGAGGTGGGGAGATGAAAGGGCACAGCCCAAGGGAGAGGGAAATTCGAAATTTGGCCTAGGGAAGGGCTCTTTCAGTCTTGGAGAGAGGGAGGGTTGCTTGGGAGAGTGGAAAGGTGCCTAGGAGAAGGGGTTTCCACCTAGGGGTTGGAGGGGGAATTGAATGAGTGCATGGGGAAGGGGAAGGGGCCTTAATGAGGGGTGAATGGGGAGGAGAGAGAATGAATTTCAAAATTGGGGTGGGGAGGAGAGAGAGAGGGGGCACAACCCACTTAGAGAGAGTGATAGTAAGAGAGAGAGAGAGGGAGATATTGAGAGGGAACTAGAAGGTGTGGAAATTTTCTGGATTCAATATTCAAGCATCATTGTTACAAATGAGAGAGGGGTGGGGCTATTTATAGACCCCACACTTTTCCTAAGACCAAACTGACCCTGACAAACTAACTAATGACCATACAGTCCAAGGGAGGGGCGCCCCTGGACCTAGCCCAATGAATTGGGCCCATTAACCTATCAAACCAACATAATGACTTCAAGACTTAGGAAAATGACTTTCTAACCTAGGTACATGACTCAATAAAGGGAAAATTACGTGTTTAAGACTCAAATAAAAATAAGAAAATTACATGACTCGACTCACAAACACATGAGGAACATAATGGCGTACGACGACGATCAATCCGAGCTTCAAAAAATGTGGAGGGGCAAGGGATGTCCCCATCATACCCCCGGGGTGGGGAAAACTCGACCCTGTCGAGTATGGGTCCACCGGGGAAGTAGCATCCCAAACGTAGTTCCGGGCGAACCTTGTTCTCCAAACTCGACCCATGTCCATAGCCGAGGAACGGTGCTTCCACTCGACAAAGTGGCTCGGACACACCCTTCGGCTGGCGAAGAGATCTTGCTTTGCTTAGTATTGCCGCCATGTGCTGACGTCGGGCTCTCGGGCTAGTTTGTGGTGGCACTCCGAGGGTGTCTCTCACAAGGATAGGTGTAGGCTCAAGACACTCACTAGGATCCACCACGGTACCCTTAGAGGGTGCCGGATCCACCACGTGGGAAGTGGGATGAATCCCAAAACCCATTGGTAAGTTCAACCCGCAAGCCGGGTGCCAAGGCCACTCGGAACTTGGCAAGGTCCAAGTCCTCGTGCCCTCAAATTGGAGGTGACCCTACAGTAGAGCCACTCCAAAATCATCATCATCATCAAGTCGCCAACATGGAATTTCAAGTGGCGCTCACGAGTTTTTGCCCGCTTTTTGTAATTCTCACCGCTTTTTGCTTGATGCATGTTTTGATGCATAGGCCATGTACTAAGATGCGGTGTGAGTGAGTAGTGCGTGGTATGCAAAGGTGGTCCAAGGCAACCACATGTAGACCTATCATGCATTGATATTATGAAGACTTTGAATGTCTTGGGAGGACCGGGGCATCCATAGGTGTCCCTTTCATGTGTGAGTGTGATGAGTGCCGGGGGACCCGGACATCCATGAATGCTCCTAACATGCTTGAGATTTATGATGAATGATGGTGGACCATTACAACCAAATATTGGCCACTCATGTTTTCTTCTTGACATGTGGGTGATATGAATGAATGGACCCGACTTTCTAATCATGTCAAGTGGGGTGGTATGCCTAAGCACATGCATTTCAATCCTAGTGATGACTTCTATGTGCATAGGTGTGGGGTGGCCCTTGAGCTTCCATTCGTATGAGTCAAAGGGATCTAAGAAGGGAGACATCATGGAGTGGGGCAATCTATCAATCCCATTGTGTATGTTGCCTATGGTTAAGGCTTCTTTGGTGTAACCCAATTCTAGGAAGGGAAGGTTTTGGGTTATGGGTGGTAAGGGTAGGGTAAGGTGGGTGGTGAATAAGGTGAGTGGGTTACATTGAGATCTAGGCTCCCATAGAAAAGGGTCAAAGGGATCATGGTAAGGGTCACCTTGGTAGGGGTACTCTATGCTCTCAAGGTCCTCAAATGGTGAGTCATCCTCCTCAATAATTGGGCCAAGGTTGCTAATGGGTTGACCGATCAAAGCACTTGGGATCTTAATGGTTGGGGAGTGGACTAGGATAGGTTCTTCCTCCATGGGAAGAAGGACGATGATCTCACTAGTAACTTGGCCATTAGTGTAGATGGAAGTGATGGAGCCAATGGAGGGATATGCTAGGCTAATGATGTTAGTTTCGGACGGCCTCAAGGCTAGCATATTGGTCAAGTGAATTTGCCAATGTAGGTAGTTCACTAAGTCTCCCAAATCTTCCACACAATAGGAAGTTTGATAAGTGACATGTGGCTGAATGGGAATGATTTGGGATTGATATCCCATGGGTAGGTGGCATGGTTGTGAACTAGGAATGGTGAGACCTTTCTTGAGCCATTGGAGTATAGACCTATCTATGGTGAGGTTGGGTGTCTCTAGAGGAGCTAGGCTAGAGGTGCGTGAGTTGTTTGGCCTTTGGATTTCCTCTTTGTTGGGAGGTGGATTCGGATGGGCATCCTTCTCCACTTGGGTGGGTGTGTGGGTTGCAACTTCTATTGCTAATGGAGTAGGGGGATCTATGGTGGGTGGTTTGGTGATAGCTAGCGTATGACACACCCGGGGTGGTGAACAAGCATGGGCTTCGGTTGGGATAGGAAGGGGAAGTAGAGGAGGCCTAGGTTGGGGAAAGATTGGTGTAGGAAGCGGGAGGTGGGTTGGGTGAGGGGTTTTGGGTTGATTTGTTTTGGGAGATGTGTCCCTTTTTGGGGACGATGGTGGGTTTGGGGTGGTGGTCAAGGGGGCTTGTGGGGTACGGGTTTGGTGAGGGGTTTTGGGTTTGGGGGTGGTGGCCATTATGGGCCTAGGTGGAGAGGTGGACACGGTGTCCACTTGGTTTTGAATGGTGAGGGTTGGATGAGTGGTGGTCATCATGGAGGGAATTGGGTCGGTTAGGGGTCTCTTGCCCTTGGGATCGTTTGGGGTGGAAGTGGGGGCTAAAGGGGCTTGACTAGTGTAGGTTAGGGAAGGGGGTTTTGGTTGGGGTGTGGGGGCCCTCATGGGGTTAGGTGGGGAGGTGGAGGCCTTGGACACTTGGGTTCTAGTGGTAAGGGTTTGGACTGGTGGGGTTGGAGGAGTGGGAGTGCCCCTCGAGTTTTGGTAACCCGGGTAGGAGGGAGGAGGTCGGGGAGTGTAGACTTTCCTAAGTTCGGCTTTCATGTTCTCCCATGTGTTAATAGGCTCTAGCCTCATAACCCTCCTAAATTGTTTAATGAACTTCCACCTATCCTCGGCATGGTACACAAGTCGACTCTTGGCAAGGTAGATTCTCATGGGTTCAGTCATTGGATTCCTCTTAAAGTATTTGTCCATGTTTTCCTCCCACTCTAAGTATGCACTAGGGTGGTATCCATTAAAGATAAGGTCCTCAAATAGGACTATGCCCAAAGGGGTGTCAATCGGACCTTTGCGGAGGGCCGAGTGAGATAGATGTGACTTACATGAAGTAGCCATGCTAGTGGACAAAAGAGATGCAACCGAAGACTCTAAATGCATATGAGCGTCCTAGGACCAACTTGATAGACACAAGTTGTGAACTTGCTCTGATACCACTTGATGTGACACCACCTTGGGGGTGATGACCACAAGACAATATGACCCTTGGACCTAAGATTGCAAGCAAGCAAATTGGCGATGATACTACTCGAGCGGCTCACTCGCTTGGTGCACACTTGTGCCCGTGGGTAACTAAGCGATAATGGAGAGGGTCCGGGGTGGGACAATGATGCTCCGGTGCTTGGCAAGCTTGGGGAGAACCTCAATTGGTCCAGGGATGCCCACTCACAGGTGGCCGTCACACCAAGGGTGTGGGTTGAACTGGCTCGCTCACAACTCGCCCGCGATGGACACTCACGTGAACGGTAATTTGGGCCGGGCTCTCGCTCTCCGTCTGACGCAGCAAAGCAAGAATACTAAGCTAAGCAAGTGATATTAACCAGCAAGGAAAGGGAAACCGAGGCTCACCTAGCCGGCGTGAAGACGCTGACTCCGGCCGAAGACGGGGGCGAGCGGGGAGGCAAGGGTTTGCGCCCGCAAGCCGCATCGGTGTCGCTTCAAAATCTGCGAAAAGATTATCACATGAACTACACCTCTAGCAGGAGGGGTGATCTTGGGGTGGGGATTAAGCTTATTACATCCAAAACTACCTCCACGCAGGGAGGGGCCTTCAGCCGGCCAAGCGGGGTGGGGAATTACGCAAAGGAAATCCGACTTGCCGAATTCCGCCGGTTCTGCCAATCTGCAGGTTGCTGGACAGTGGGGCGGTGATGATGCTTCCAAAAATTCCACAGAGCTCAGATCTTGATGAGACTTGCGCCAAAAGCTTCCCAACTGACTGAGGGTGATGTCTGATTTTTTGGGAAGGCTCTGAAGCTCGGGGATGATCGGGCCGGTGATTGGAACCTGGCTGCAACTTTCTGTCTCTGGCGGGTGCAGGGTTGGTGCAGTCGGTTTCAGAAGATACTACGGATGCTCCCGAACTCCGATTGGGATGAAACTGGCGGAGACGTGATCGTGGACGGAGTAGCTTCGAGCAGAAGTTGACGGGGCCACAATCTGAGGTCGGAGGAGAGTGAGGTAGCCGGATAAGTAGGGACAGGTCAAACCTGGACCCACAAGTGGCAGACTGCGTACTCCGGCGAGAAAATTCAGAACAAATAGCTCAGGCAGGCGATTGGCGTCGTTCCTTCTGCTGCTGATGGAGGACGGGTCGAAGAAGAATTTTGTAGAAGGAACGGTGCTCTAATTCCTCCAAGGTTGACCGCTGAACAGCTTCCAAGATCGCTCTGGCCTTTAGTCTGGGACAGATTGCGCAGTCGTTAAAGATGACGTTCCTTGGGACAGCTCCGAACTCAGATGCCGACAAAACCACTTCCGTTGGAAATCTAACTCACAGACGATTCCAGCAATGTAGGCCTTGCCACCTGAATCTTTGAGAGATGGTCGTAGTTGCTTCTTCAAGTCACTGCTTTTATGAAACCTGCAACAGGGATAGAATAGGTGGAGGAGAGGGTATGGGGATGGGGATGAAAATGGGCTTATTGGGTGGATGGGGAAGGGGGGGTGCGACCTTGGGTGGTTAGGGAGGTGGGGAGATGAAAGGGCACAGCCTAAGGGAGAGGGAAATTCGAAATTTGGCCTAGGGAAGGGCTCTTTTAGTCTTGGGGAGAGGGAGGGTTGCTTGGGAGAGTGGAAAGGTGCCTAGGAGAAGGGGTTTCCACCTAGGGGTTGGAGGGGGAATTGAATGAGTGCATGGGGAAGGGGAAGGGGCCTTAATGAGGGGTGAATGGGGAGGAGAGAGAATGAATTTTGAAATTGGGGTGGGGAGGAGAGAGAGAGGGGGCACAACCCACTTAGAGAGAGTGATAGTAATAGAGAGAGAGAGGGAGATATTGAGAGGGAACTAGAAGGTGTGGAAATTTTCTGGATTCAATATTCAAGCATCATTGTTACAAATGAGAGAGGGGTGGGACTATTTATAGACCCCACACTTTTCCTAAGACCAAACTGACCCTGACAAACTAACTAATGACCAAACAGTCCAAGGGAGGGGCGCCCCAGGGCCTAGCCCAATGAATTGGGCCCATTAACCTATCAAACCAACATAATGACTTCAAGACTTAGGAAAATGACTTTCTAACCTAGGTACATGACTCAATAAAGGGAAAATTACATGTTTAAGACTCAAATAAAAATAAGAAAATTACATGACTCGACTCACAAACACATGAGGAGCATAATGGCGTACATCGACGATCAATCCGAGCTTCAGAAAATGTGGAGGGGCAAGGGATGTCCCCATCACTTTCCCAGGCTTTTTAGACTGTTGGTCAATTGAGTCAGTCTGGCATACATCTCTGAAATTGATTCATCAGTTTTTATTTTAAATATCTCATAATCAGAGACTAGCATGTTTGCTTTGGTCTCCCTTACCTCATAGGTACCTTCATAGATTACATGTAATCTTTTCCACATCCCTTTAGCAGTTGCGCATGAGGAGACTCTTGAGAACTCTGTCGGATGGAGAGCACATTGCATGGCGTTCACAGCTCCCCAGTTGAGGTTGGACTTACGTATCTGCTCTCTAGTCCATGTATCCTCATCATCTGGTAGCTCATATGGTCCACGGCTCACAACCTTCCAGGTCTCATGATGTTGGGCTCTCAGGAAGACCTGCATACGAGTTTTCCAATATGCATAGTTAGTGCTATCAAAGAACGGTGGACGATCCACAGAGTGTCCCTCGACCATAGAGCCTTTAGCCTCCATTACACCTAGTTTCTCCGGGTTGTTAAACCACACAAAGGAGAACCTTGCTCTGATACCACGTGTTGGGTGTCGAGAGGCCGATCTAGAAGGGGGGATTGAATAGATCTGCCCCCTTTTAAGCTTTTCAAACTAACAAATTTAAAAACTAACGCACGGAATAGATAGAACTATATTCAACCGGTCCTAGATAGCAACTAGCGTTCCATAGACAAGGAGATAGATATGCAATCACACACCACACCAAGAGACAAAGGTTTTAAAGGTGGTTCGATCCTCAATCCAGAGGCCTACGTCCACCCCTCACTCAACCAAGTGATGCTTCCACTACTGCCAAGCACTCAGCATTGGGAAAACACCCCAACCACACACTGCTAATCCACAGCTTAACAAGAGAACAACTTCTATTAGAACCGCTGACACATAGCTTGACAAGAAAACAACTTCTCTTAAAATCCGCTGACACACAGCTTGACTTCTTCTGTAGTTCTTAGGGAACCAAAGAAATAAAAAGAAGAAAGTAGAAAAACTCTAAAACACATAATCAAGTTTAAAGAAACTCTCTCCCATAATAGCAGATGATTTGCGTATCAGTTGACGCCATCACTCTTGAATACAGCTCTTCACACTTGAATCAATAAGTTCAGCAAGAACTCTTTTTGACGCTGCTCTTGTGTGACTCTGCCTGCAACCTGTAGAAAAACACGAAGCCTTCTTCTTTTCTGGTTGTGCACCCTTTTCTCTTTGTCTTGTTTTTCCTCTGTGTTCTTCTTTCTATATTTAAGCACCCTGTCTTCCGTAGGATATGGAAACCAAGGGAAGTTGCCATAGTAACATAGAGCCCTTATCAGAGTCCTGATCAAACTTCTTCTTTCCGTATCTGGGTTGATACTACTACCACCGTAAATCACTAGAACTTGAGATAAATCTCATTCTCTAATTTTAGATGATGTTAATCAGTGTCGTTTGATGATTAGGAAAGCTTCGGATGTTATTTGGCAAAGCTAAGAATCCCAGCCATACCCAAATACCTCAAACAGAAATAAGTTTTTTCAAGCATCACTGTCATGAGCTATTTGTCACCACTAAATAGCAATTTATCAACCTTATCTGAAATTTGTCAGCACTAACAAGCTATTTTTCACCCTTAGCTCTCATTAGCTCATGTGAGTGAAGTGTGACTGGAGTCGACTCCCCTTTGAACTCAAGTCGACTCTCCTTCTTCAGATTTGAGCTTTCTATGGATGTTGTCTATTTTTCACCCGTAGCAAGGCATTTTTCACTTGTATTGGCAATTTATCACCACTAAGGACCTATTTGTCACCATTACTGCGATATAAGCCACCAGCCTTGAGTTGGAATTTTCTGCCTTGTGGACTGAAGCAGAGTCAGCTCCAAGAGCGACTTAAGTCGACTCCTCTTCTTCAAATTTGTTCTTCTTCTTTTATGATGCTTTACATTGATCTGAAACATGATCCTTTTGGGCTTGAGCTATTGTAGCGTTGACTTTGCATTCTAAAAGCATTGACTTTGCTTCATGGCTTGAACGTGTTACAGCCTGGTTGCGTTGACGCAAGAAGATGGCTACGTGAACGCAGTCTTGTATCTGGCAGCAAAGTGATCTGAACTGAAGTGGAACATCAAAGCTTCCATTACTTATTAGACACCTAAAAGGCACACTATTAGATGAATTATGCAACTAATGGTCCAATAAAATAAGAGATCTTAATCACAATGATTCATAGATAGTCACCATCAAAACCAGGGACACAACATCCAGTACCCAGTGCTCAACCTCCAACACCCTGTACCCAGCCCCCTAATAAAGCTAGTGCCCAGCCTCCAGCATCCAATACTCTGCTCCCAGTGGCCGGTGCCTAGACTCCAGTACCCAGTTCCATGCCTCCAATAGTGGGCACTCTATCTCTATTGCCTAATTCCTGGCCTCCAGCCCCAATTTCCAGCAACAAGTCAGCACATCTCATGCATGCGCGATTACAATCACATTCAAACACATAGTAGAAGAATCAACCACGACTAGCAGTACACGTGGTTGCCAACCCATACAACCATCTTTGTTCCGCAAGAGAAAGGAGGGGACAACACAAGAAGTGACAAAAAAAAAGAAATTCACTATTTTGTCATTCATACTTTATAGAAGGAGCCCAAGACATGCCCTTGGAGTAACAAAAAACTATGCAACTAGGCACAAAGCATAACTAAAAAAATAGATACAATCAAGTCACAGCTCGCTCCCCTCCAGTGCCGATAGGCAAGACTGAGCAGCCATGAATTTTGCCTCAAGAGTAGACAAGATCCGAGTACTAGCCTCGACTGTGCTCACAGCCTCTCCCCACTCAGCCCTAACACGCTCGGTGGCTAACTGCTGCTCCTCTAAGGCCTTCGTCAAGGCCTCAGTCCTGCTCTCACCATCCCCCAGCTGAACAGCCCGATTTCGGATGAGTGTCTGAGCCGCCTAGGCATAGCCCCTCTGCTCGGCCACGGTCTGATGGGGACATCACCCATGATTCCCTCTGGCTTGGGACTTCCCTTCCTTTCGACGAGGGATAGGCTTGACCTCCATGTCAAGTAGGCCCCCACAGCACTTTGGCAGATCACTTTGATGTATTTCTTGCTTTTTATTTGAGTCATTTTGATGTAATTTGTCATTTATTTGAGTCCAGTACCTTGGTTATGTAGTTATGTTCCTAAGTCTTATGGTCATCATGTGAGTTTTGGGCCCAATTGTTTGGGCTTGGCCCACCTGCGCCCCTTCCCCTTTGGTTTTGTGTCAATAGTCCAATTGTCAGGGACTTTTTGTAAATTTTGGGTTCCCTATAAATAGGGCCCCAACCCCCCTTTTGAAGTACCAATGAAAATTTGAGTTTAAGTCCAAAGAATACTTGTGAGCTCTCCCTCTCTCTCTCTTGAAGGGGGCGAACCCCTCTCTCTCTCCTCCCCTTCTCTCTCCCAATTTCACCCCCCCACTCTCTCCTCCCTCCTTGCCACATCACCCCACCCCATTAAATACAACCCTTCACCTCCCAAGGCTCACAAACCCCCATTCACTCTCACCACTACCCAAGCAACCCTTCGTATTCCAAGGCAACCCTTCCCTTCCCACTCCCCCAAGCACCCCTCCCTCTTCCCAAGCACCCCTCCCTCTTCCCCACACACCCCTTCACATCCCCTAGGGGATTTGAATCCCCCTCCCCCACCTGGGTGCGCACCCCACCCCATTCACCCCCCCTATCCCTTGTGTGACCCCCCCTCTCCCTTGGCTCTCTCTAACCCCCCCAAGACCCCCCACGCCCCCACTCCATCTCTCCCCCCTACTACCACCCCACCCTCCATCGCCCCTCCCCCTCTAGAACATCAGGCCACCACCTGCAACAGCCTTCCCTCCCAAAACCCCTATCCCACCACCAAGAACCCACTTCCTCCACCCTATTTTCTCTATACCAGTGTGCAGTTGCAGAACAGCAGAGCCACCCTCCTGTTTCAGCGCCAGCTTCTCCCACGTCCCGGCATTCCTGGAGGTGTGCCATACATCGACGGAAAGGTCTCCCAGCTAGCTTCGCAGGCGAGGTGGTCTCGCCCCTATCCGTGTTCGGAGCTCTCGAGGAGGCTCATTTTCGTCCGACTACGCAACTGGGACCCGAGCAGGAACCAGAGCCACTGTTCAGATGCCACGAAGACCACACCGGAGCTCCCCTTGGCACGCCACTTGGCCGGAGCTGATTTCCACCAGTCGCCTGTCTAATTCATCCAGCGGGGCACCAATTGAAGCCCGGAGCAGCTCGTTCTGATTTTTCTACTACAGGGTCGCAGATCAGGTTAGTCGGGATCCGTCCAGACCCACTCCCACTCTTCTGGACATATCTCTCGACCCCAACCTTGTCTGGAGCCATTCTTTGTTGCTGAAAGAAGATGACTCGGCCACGCTCGCGACCGTCCTGACCCTGCCTCAATCGGATCACGGGACCGATCGTGGTAACGTCGCCAACCTACTGCAGCCATCTGGACTCAGCCCGAACCAGAACCAAGCAGCACCGGTCCAGCCTCCACCACAGCCAACAGTGACACCCCAACAACCCGAAAAAATTCAGGCCATATCTGGACCAGTCAGCGACGTTTTGGCGCTGGTTTCGTCAGTATCTAAGTTCGGGAGTGCCCTCAGGAAATCCGACAGCAAGTACCTATCAGCAGGCAGAACAGGCGGGCAGTACCTCGAGGAGGCAGTTCGGCTCCGTCCTTACTTCACGTCCCTCCCCACCTGGCTGGCTCACCGCCCCTCCCTGCATGGAGGTAGTGTTTGTTTGTACTCCTTTCCCCCCACCCTGAGATCCCCCTCTTGCGTGAGGCGTAGTGCATGTAACCTTTTAAACAGGTCGAAGCTTCAGTCGACGCAGTGTGCAGGGAACCCACACTTCCCCGCTCACCCTCGTCTCCGAACGGGGTTGGTTTCTTCAAACCAACTGGGTAAGCTCTGATACGTGCAGCGGAGAGTGAGATAGGAGGGGGGGATGAATAGATCACTCCCCAATCCGATAAAACACAGCCACAAATTCTTGGCCCCTCAAGCTATAGAGATAAAGGCCACGTAAAACAGACAACGAAGATGATAAGAGAAGAAGTGATATCGAGAAACCAATCACAAATAAGCAAAGTCACTAGAAGTTGGAGAGCAGCACACGAAAAACAACCAAACCATAAATGAGATAGCGAATTTTTAGGTGGTTCGATTGCGATCTGCAATCTACGTCCACCCCTTACTCAATCGAGTAAGGCTTCCTTGCACTTGAGTCGCACACAGCAGACTCAGTCTGCAACAACCGTTGCCAAACAGCTTGTACAGAGGAACAGCCTCCTCAAACTTCTAATCGACCAGAAGAAGAGCACCGGAGAACAATCTCCCTTCCTTTGCACGCTGCAAAGGGAACCCTGTGGAGTTACTCCCAAGTAACTCACACAACCAGAGGATTGAACCTCTCTTCCTCCAAGACACTGAAGGGAACTGGAGAACCTCTCCCTTCCTCCGAACAGTGGAGGGTAACAATATGGAATGAAGATGATCAAAGAAAAACTTGAAAACACAGCGATCAGTAAACGATAATATTCTCTAGAAACAAAGATAATGTAGCTTCCGCAGAAGCAGATCTTCTCGTTCACGAACACTTCTCCCTCTCAGAAATTTTTCTTTCTCTTCTGCTTCTGCTGGCTCTCTTTCTCCTTCTCCTCTCTTTTCTGTTCTCGTTGTTCTATTTCTTCTGCTCAGCATTCGCTTTTATAGAGCATCAGAGGACGGGCGTGTGCTTTCCATTGTTCCCGCTTAAAGGCCTTAGCCCACGTGACAGAATCCCACCTCACTTCTCTCCATGTGTCACGATCCTGCCACCTCCTCCATACTGGGATCACGAGCCATTCTTATTCTTCTCAAAGGAAATACCTGACAGACAATCAGAAGAAAGCATTTCGGATTCTGGTAAGAAGGGTGACATTGCATTGAGCATATAAGTGCTAAATGCACGAGCTGGGAGAGATGCACCAGATATATATATAAAACATGAGGCAAATGTTGCACCGAATGTGATTAGACATAACATGCACTGAGTAGAGATTTTCAAGTCAACCATTGAATTGACTTACTAAAGAGATTGACCCCATGTGCAAAGACTCTAGCGTCCACCCGTGCAGCTGGTGTGCACAGACATGGGTCCAAGAGGCACACGACGAAGACTTTGTACTGAGTCAAAGGAAAGGATCAATGATATGCACGGACTCTTAAAAACAACTGTGTAACACAGTAAATGCACCGAGTTGGATATGCGAGTATTGTAGCGAGATGAAAGAGAAGAATCATCCGAACAAAAACGGATGCAAGACAGACCTTGCACCGAGTCTGAAAGGCGAGACGCACAAAGATGCACAAACAAGATATGCACGAACCTAAAAGTGTATGCTACAATGAAGTACAATGAAATGCACTGAGCCAATTTATGTCTAGACATGTAATGCACCGAGATGGAAACGGGGCTACAGTGTTGTGAGTGAGACAGAGACTTGCACCGAATTGATAAAGAGAAGTACAAGACACCACTTGCATCAAGACGTACTTGCACTGAGATGAAGAGACAAGATCTAACGGTCCATACCAGACGACGATTGCACCGACCAAAGCTTGCACCGTCCTCGAGAGGTAAGATGCAAGGACATGTTATGCACGGACCTTAAGGTTATTGCCACAGACTTCCTTCATGTTTTGAAACAAGTAAATGCACCGAATGTATAAGTTGATCTAGGGATAAAAATAAATTGATTTATAGTGTGTGACATCATCAAAACCTTAGGGATGCAACAGTCTCCTCCTTTTTGATGATGGCAACACTATGAATCAAGCAATATCAAGGCATTAAAAAAAAGTTAAAACTAGGCCAAGCATACAGACAAATCAAACAGAACTTCAAGCATACAGACAAATCAAACAGAACTTCTGAGCCTCAGCTTTCCTCCAAAAACACTTTCTCAGAATATGAATGGTCTTCTTTCTTAGAATATGGATGGTCTTCTCTCGGATATTCATGGCCTCATGACCTCTAAAATCTCGGATATTGCAGGGCCTCATGACCTCTCTCCCCCTTTGACATCATCAAAAGGAAATGAAAAATGTATGAAATTGCTGGAGACATGAGGAAGGAGTATAGTGACTTCTTAGTGTAGAAAGACCCAACAACATATCTTAAGAGAATAAGTGAGGTGCTAAACTCAAGTGAAGATTCTCGAACTCTGGTAATCAGTAGAGAATTAGTATGAGGGAAAAGTTTATCCACATACATGGTATATGATGTAGAACAGGGATGAACAAGCATGGCAAGATTTCTGATTAAAACAACAGTACTTTGTAGACGACAAGAGACAAAATCAGAGAAGGTGTTCTCATAGTATTGAAGATAAGCATTCCAGACCTTTGCATAGAGACAAGGGTTAATATAGAGTTTTGCAATGAGATCAATGAGTGGTTTGGTAAATCACACTTTTGACATTAGGGAGACACCTTGATCAAAGGCCGGAATCCCCAGTTACTCAGTGTGAGTACCTCATCACTTCTTCCTTTTGAAGAACAGAGTTAGTAACTGTGGCTTTTTACATGGGGAAACACCTTGATCAGAGGCCAGAGTCCCCAGTTACTCACCACCTTGTCACCATTGCTCTGTGATGATCAGAGATATTAGGGTCATTTTGCATGCAAAATTTTTTTTTTAAAAAAAAACTGACACCTCATGACACAGGAGTTACTTCACTTCATTGATGAAGCTCCCAGTTTCTCAGTGATCAAGCCATAGACCTTTGTTCATTTAGTTGATCCCTTATGATGTGGAGGGGAAATGATTGAAAATAATACCAGAAGGACTGTTTCTTTGTAATGAATCTTGAGATCTAGATTTCAAGTTGTTCTGAACAAATATCAAGACATGTAGGTTTTAGCCTGACCGGAGATCATTAACAATGTAGAAAGATATACTTTGACCACTTAAACCAAATCTCTGATAAACTACTAGAGGAAAGATTCTAGCAGGACTTTAGTAACACAAACTTATAGACTTAAGAGATGAATGAGATTCTACTGGCTGAGAGAACTGCACTCATTCAATCATGAGAACCAGCAATGACACACATCTGGTCAGTCTCTTTGAATCAGACAAAATCACTACCTTTCCAGCTCCCCCTTAAACGAAGCACTCAATGAAACAAATCAGAAGATACACAAAGCTCCCCCTCACAAAAAGGACAGACATTTCACACATCATTTTACCAAGACAGATCAATTCAATATCAGGAGAAAACCAGTTAAGATAGTTTGAACAAGCCTAGTTCTCTCCTTAATGTGGTGAATTTGTCATTGTCTAGAGGCTTGGTGAAGATGTCAGCTATTTGATTAGCATTGCCTACACGAATCAGTTCAAAGTTGTTCTTAGAAACCTCATCTCTTATGAAATGATGCCTGATTTCTATGTGTTTGGTGCGGGAGTGCAGAACAGGATTCTTGACTAGGTTGATGGCACTGGTATTATCACAGTAAATAGATGTGCACCCCAGGTCTACTTGATAGTCCTGAAGTTGGTGTTTAATCCAAATGACTTGTGTGCCACAACTCCCTACAGCTACATATTCAGCCTCTGCAGTGGAGAGGGCCACAGAGTGTTGTTTCTTGGAACCCCAAGATACTAAACACCCACCTAGAAATTCACAGTGACCACTAGTGCTCTTTCTATCTAGTTTACACCCGGCATAATCTGCATCTGTGTATGCAACT
Source organism: Amorphophallus konjac (assembly GCA_022559845.1). Taxonomy (NCBI): domain Eukaryota; kingdom Viridiplantae; phylum Streptophyta; class Magnoliopsida; order Alismatales; family Araceae; genus Amorphophallus; species Amorphophallus konjac. The sequence goes on along the minus strand of CM040129.1, from coordinate 118,149,056 downwards.
AAATAAAGTGTGTGTGATGCAGGAAACCATAGACCAAGAGTGTGTGTAGTGGACAGGTATCTGAAGATTCTTTTTACTGCAGCTAAATGTAATTCAGTGGGTCTAGATTGATACCTTGCACACATTCCTACACTGAATTGAATATCAGGTCTTCAAGCAGTCAAATAAAGTAGAGATCCAATCATACCTCGATATAGCTTGGCATCTACTTCTTTACCTGTCTCATCTCCATCCAATGAGGTGTTGGTTCCCATTGGTGTTGTAATGTGCTTCAAGTTGTTCATGCCAAACCTCTTGAGAATTTCCAATGTGTACTTGGTCTGGTTGATGAAGCATCCATCCTCTAACTGTTGTACCTGTAAGCCAAGAAAATACTTTAATTCACCTACCAAACTCATTTCAAATTCAGCAGACATCAATTTAGAAAATTCATTGCATAGTTCAGAGCTAGTTGACCCAAAGACAATATTATCTACATATACCTGAACTATGATGAGGTCTTTATTTGAGCTCTTCGAAAAAAGAGTTTGATCTACTTTACCTCTGTGGTAGCCCTTGCTGATCAGAAATTCTGTCAGTCTTTCATACCATGCTCGAGGAGCCTGTTTTAGGCCATACAGGGCTTTGTTCAACCTGAAAACTTGGTTAGGTTGGGGAGAAAAACTAAAATCCGGGGGGTTGTTCAACAAAAACCTCTTCCTTGATAACACCATTCAAAAAAGCACTCTTCACGTCCATTTGCTGGAGTTTTATGTTCTTAGAACATGCAAAAGCTAGCAATATTCTTATTGCTTCCATCCTAGCAATAGGTGCATAGGACTCATCGAAATCAACACCAAATTCCTGACAGTAGCCCTTGGCTACTAGTCTGGCTTTATTTCTAGAAATGATTCCATCTTCATTCATTTTATTCTTAAACACCCACTAAGTTCCTATGACATTAGTATTTTCTGGTCTTGGAACAAGCTCCCAGACATTATTTCTTTCAAATTGACCTAACTCCTCACACATGGCATTAGTCCATGACTGATCACTTAAGGCCTCTTCTATTGATTTGGGTTCAATTTGAGAGACCAGAGCAATTAGGTCTTGGTTATGAACATTCCTAAAGTGAGACCTAGTTCTGAGAGGTTCATCAAGATTGCCTAATATGTTATCTATTGGGTGATCTTTAAGATATCTAACATTTATTGAAGACTCACCTGTCTCAGCCGGATCTACCTGGTTGGGAGCATCTGATGACTCATTTGGCTGAAGCTCCTCTTCTTCTTTATCTTCTAGGAATTCTCCATTGTGCTCGAAATCCCTGTCAGTGTTTTCAATGTTAGTAACACCTTTTGCTTCACCAAAAATAATGTGTGGAGACTCCTCAACTTTCTGATCAGTTATGTTAAAGACTCTATATGCTCTTGACACTTCAGAGTATCCTAAAAATATTTCAGGACAGCTTTTAGCATCAAATTTATCTAAGTCTCTTTTTTCATAATTATGGATAAAGCATTTAGCTCCAAAAATCCTAAAATGAGTCAGATTTGGTTTCTTACCTTTCAACAGCTCATAGGGTGTTTTCTTGTGGATTGGTCTTACCATGGCCCTGTTGATTGTATAAGTTGTTGTATTGGCCGTCTCTGCCCAAAATTTCCTTGGTAGTTGACTCTCAATCAGCATGGTCCAGGCCATCTCCACAATGGTTCGATTTCTTCTCTCCACAATTCCATTCTGCTCTGGTGTCCTTTATTCTTTCCTCCAAATTTGACCAGACCCCCTACCTTCATTTCTAACTTGCCGAACTTGGATCGGTCTCCTGTCATGTGCCTGGAGCAGTCACTATCGAGATACCATTTGTTGTTCTCAGCTGCCAGGCACACCTACACAAGAAAAATCAAGCAAAGTAGTTCGGAACCCAAGCTGAGTTGGGTCCAAAGACATCATTCAATTCTTTAAGCAGATGTTTAGGGATCCATAATTGTCTCAACTTGGTTTTTTCTTGCACCTTAATTTTTGGTCTATTGAAGTTGTGAGTGGAGGTATGTCCAGCTGGTCTGGAGAAATGAAATCTATTCCAGTTATTAGGTTTCTCATCCCTGGGGTATCTCCTGTGAGCTTGCTGATTAACAAATTTTTGAGGATGAGTGTTGTTTCTCCAGTAACTCCTGTCAGGACCCATTCTTTTGTAGTAGTTCCAACTTTTACTCTGATTCATTTCCTTGGTCCAGCTACCACTTATGTTCTGACGAATGGGCTTAGTGAAGTTCTTCACAAAATTCATTCCTATTTTAGATGATTGTCCAGTATTATTTGTTAAATTTTCTTTTGGACATTGAACACTCTGGTTTCTGTTTGAGCTGGATGGGGTGTCCAGCTTTTCTTTTCCCTTTTCTGAGAAGAAGGTGGCAGTCTTAAACTGAAATGGTCTCTTGTTGGATGGGTCATAGCCTAAATCCTCCTTGTTGAAATTAACCCTTGTACCTAGTATAGAGTCCAGATTCGATTTTCCTTGAACAAATTTTTCTAAAACTTTTTGTTTGTCCTCCAACTCTCTTTACATAGACTCACAATTTTTTAAAAGTTCAGAGTTGACTTTCTTAACAGCTTCATACTTCTCTGTGATCACACTATTTTCATTCAGACATTCTTCAAATTTAATCTTGAGTTGGTTGAGCTGTGTGTGAACTTCCTGGTTCTCAATAGTTTGCTTTTCATTTTCCTTTTCCAGAGAAGTCATTTCTTTTAATTCTTCTTTTAGTTTCTGATTTTCCTTACAGATTTGCGTTTGTTCTTCAACATTGGTATTGAATTTTCTCTTCAGAATCCTATGCTCTTTACTAAGTGAATTGAACTTATCTAACAGTTCTGCATAGGCGTCTTCCCAGTCATCGATAGAGAAATTCTCAAAGATATTTGTTACCTCCTCTTCGCTGTTTGCCATCAGGCAAATTCCTTCTTCATCCTCCTCTAAGGAATTGTCTTCCGGATCCTCTTCTTCATCGCTCCAGGTGTAGACCATTGCCTATGGCTTCTTCTTCTGCACTTTCGAGCTCTTCTTCTAAGGGTTAGGACCTTTCTTCTGAAGATCAGGGCAGTCCCCTTTCATGTGTCCAGGTTTCCTGCAATGAAAACATATAATTCTCTTGGTACTCCTATCTTTGTCATTGCTGGAATCGAAGTTCTTACCAGAAGGGTATGACTTCTTCCTCCTAAAGGTCTTTTCCTTAGACCTTAAGAATTTTCTGAATTGGCGAGTAAGCATTGCTTGCTCCTCTTGGTCGAGATCTGACAATCCATCAGACTCGCAACCACTACTCCCGCTACTGCTACTTCCCTTGCTGCGGGATGCCCTGGGGGCCATATTCTTGTTCTTTCTGTCGCTTCCCTCACCATTCCTTTTAATGTTCATCTCATACGTCATAAGGGATCCTATGAGTTCGGTCACAGTCGTAGTCGTCAGATCCTTTGACTCTTCTATCACAGTGGCTTTTGTATGCCATGAAGGGGTAAGAGATCTAAGAATCTTCCTGAAAACGTCTCCCTCAGCCATCTCTTTTCCAAACCCCTAGTCGACTGTGGTCTAATTGGGTTCCAACAAAAATCTCAGTCCATTTATGGAAGATTATGCATAACTGTCTTACGACTGATGATAATATTCAAAGAGTGGGTGTTGTCCTCTGCTCTAAATGCTCATGCTGTCGGCTGTCGCAGGTGGAAGACCCCAATCATTTATTTCTGCACAGTGAAATTGTAGTTTCTATTTGGACTGCCCTTACAGCTGCAAGTTTACACTTTGAAGGCCGCACTACTAAGGAATTCATCCTGAATTCCATCTGCCATTCTCAGCCAGGTTCGGCCTTTGCTCTTTTCACTCTTGCCTCTATTGGATTTGAAATGTGGGAAATTTGGAGAGCCAGAAACACTGTCAAATATGATGATAAATCATTATCCAAAACCAACATCATTCATCATATTATTTCCCAAGTTAAGATGGCTTGTTCGGTTGCTGCTCTTAAGGAACCAAAGTCCATTAACCGAAAAATTTTGGATCAATTGGGAATCAAAAATCAAGCCCCTTGCAGACAACAGATGAAGATTGTGAGATGGCTTTGTCCTCCTTGGCCTTTTCTAAAATTAAACACTGATGGTGCTTGCAAGCTATCTAGAGATACTGGAGGAGGCGGAGTTATCAGGGATTCCAGAGGCAAGGTCATCCTTGCCTTCTCTCACTTTTATGGACATTCTGATAGTTTAATAGCTGAAGCCCGTGCCCTCCTTGATGGCATTAACTATTTGAAGACTGTGGATCCCAGACCAGCTCTTATTGAATGTGACTCCCTCACCCTTGTCCGGATTATCAAAAAGGAAACTCATTGCCCTTGGTCCATTCTCAGCTATGTCAGGGATATCTGGAGCACCATATCTCAACATGATTCTATTTCTCATAAATTCAGAGAAGGCAATATAGTAGCAGATTTACTTGCTTCATTAGCTTGCACCACTAAATGTAATTCTTTTTATTCTTACAGTGAGCTCCCTTCTATTATAAAAGTTGTTGCTCGGCTGGACTCACTAGGCTTGCATAGTATCTGATTGATGTAATTCTTTATTCTTCATCAATGGAATATAATTTGCCTCCTAGTGGTCTGATGGTGGAGTGGCTTTCTCCTTACCTCTGGTAAGGGGTGCACTCTCCCATTGACCCCTAGGTTAGGTTTTTCTATTAAAAAAAAATCTCTTTTCCAAGCCCCTTAAGACTATTCATGATCAGAGACAATCTGGCATACATCTCAGGTATGGTCTCCTCTGATTTCATTTTAAACATCTCATATTCAGAGGTGAGGAGATTTACCTTTGTTGCTCTTACTTGAGCTGTACCTTCGTAGATTACTTCCAGCTCGTCCCACATTTTCTTGGTCGTCCTGCATGCTGAGATGTGAGCGTATTTGTCTGGGTGTACAGCACACTGGATGATGTTCAGGGATGTCCAGTTGAGCGACGATTGCTTGACCTGGTCATCTGTCCATGCATCCTTGTTCGGTGGTAGCTCGTATGGCCCTGTGGTAATCACCCTCCATAACTTGTGGCTTTGCGCCCTGATGAATACCTCCATCCTGTTTTTCTAGAATAGATAATTGTTACCATCAAAGAAAGGAGGACGACTGATAGATTGTCCCTCAGCCATAAAGCTTCGAGGACCATTAGGGTTAGCCTGACCGTTGGCCCACATGGTGAAAACCTGCTCTGATACCAAATGATACGCGCATCGGAGAGTGAGATAGAAGGGGGGGATGAATAGATCACTCCCCAATCCGATAAAACACAGCCACAAATTCTTGGCCCCTCAAGCTATAGAGATAAAGGCCACGTAAAACAGACAATGAAGATGATAAGAGAAGAAGTGATATCGAGAAACCAATCACAAAGAAGCAAAGTCACAAGAAGTTGGAGAGCAGCACATGAAAAACAACCAAACCACAAATGAGACAACAAATTTTTAGGTGGTTCGATTGCTATTTGCAATCTACGTCCACCCCTTACTCAATCGAGTAAGGCTTCCTTGCACTTGAGTCGCACACAGCAGACTCAGTCTGCAACAACCGCTGCCAAATAGCTTATACAGAGGAACAGCCTCCTTAAACTTCTGATCGACCAGAAGAAGAGCACCGGAGAACAATCTCCCTTCCTTTGCACGCTGCAAAGGGAACCCTGTGGAGTTACTCCCAAGTAACTCACACAACCAGAGGATTGAACCTATCTTCCTCCAAGACACTGAAGGGAACTGGAGAACCTCTCGCTTCCTCCGAACAGTGGAGGGTAACAATATGGAATGAAGATGATCAAAGAAAAACTTGAAAACACAGCGATCGGTAAACGATAATATTCTCTAGAAACAAAGATAATGTAGCTTCCGCTATAGCAGATCTTCTCGTTCATGAACACTTCTCCCTCTCAGAAATTTTTCTTTCTCTTCTGCTTCTGCTGGCTCTCTTTCTCCTTCTCCTCTCTTTTCTGTTTTCGTTGTTCTATTTCTTCTGCTCAGCATTCGCTTTTATAGAGCATCAGAGGACGGGCGTGTGCTTTCCATTGTTCCCGCTTAAAGGCCTTAGCCCACGTGGCAGAATCCCACCTCACTTCTCTCCATGTGTCACGATCCTGCCACCTCCTCCATACTGGGATCACGAGCCATTCTTATTCTTCTCAAAGGAAATACATGACAGACAATCAGAAGAAAGCATTTCGGATTCTGGTAAGAAGGGTGACATTGCATTGAGCATATAAGTGCTAAATGCATGAGCTGGGAGAGATGCATCGGATATATATATAAAACATGAGGCAAATGTTGCACCGAATGTGATTAGACATAACATGCACTGAGTAGAGATTTTCAAGTCAACCATTGAATTGACTTACTAAAGAGATTGACCCCATGTGCATAGACTCTAGCGTCCACCCGTGCAGCTGGTGTGCACAGACATGGGTCCAAGAGGCACACGACGAAGACTTTGTACTGAGTCAAAGGAAAGGATCAAGGATATGCACGGACTCTTAAAAACAACTGTGTAACACAGTAAATGAACCGAGTTGGATATGCGAGTATTGTAGCGAGATGAAAGAGAAGAATCATCTGAACAAAAACGGATGCAAGACAGACCTTGCACCGAGTCTGAAAGGTGAGACGCACAACGATGCACAAATAAGATATGCACGAACCTAAAAGTGTATGCTACAATGAAGTACAATGAAATGCACTGAGCCAATTTATGTCTAGACACGTAATGCACCGAGATGGAAACGGGGCTATAGTGTTGTGAGTGAGATAGAGACTTGCACCGAATTGATAAAGAGAAGTACAAGACACCACTTGCATCAAGACATACTTGCACTGAGATGAAGAGACAAGATCTAACGGTCCATACCAGACGACGATTGCACCGACCAGAGCTTGCACCATCCTCGAGAGGTAAGATGCAAGGACATGTTATGCACGGACCTTAAGGTTATTGCCATAGACTTCCTTCATGTTTTGAAACAAGTTAATGCACCGAATGTATAAGTTGATCTTTGGATAAAAGCAAATTGATTTATAGTGTGTGACATCATCAAAACCTTAGGGATGCAACAAGCTCCAGCCCTTGCTCCCCCCAGTATTTATTCTTTTAATATCTGTGAAACTATTCCGCTGGTTGGTGAGAGAGTGCTCGACCCTGAAACATCCAGCTTTCGTGCGGTCATCGTGGGCTTGAGAAAGAGAGTGCCCCAGTGCCTTCAAGGCATCAAGCCAGCCCCTTGATTGCGGGCACCGTACCCTTGGGAGGGAAACCATAGCCCTGCTGGCCCTCTACCGGCAAGGGTCTTGCTCCATCACCTCGACTCGGCATCACCGAGTCACCACGGGAAGCGTGTGCGCGCAAAGCATCGGCGATTTCCGGCAATATCAAATCTTGCCATTGTGTTTACGATTTATGTCCGAGGGACTCGTCCACTTGCTGCATTCTCCCATAGTCAATGTCTCATCAATTTGGTATCAGAGCAAGTTTTAGACTTGTCTCTACGAGTCTAGTCCTAGGGCATTGGCATTTGGGTCTCCCTTACATCATGTTTTCCATCGCTCCTTTGCATGGCAACCCTAGGGAGACACCCCAAGTACCCATGGACCGATTTGATGCTGCTGTCAACAACCTTCTTGATCAGCTAGATACCATCACCACCCGACTTGACAGGGTTGAAGCAAAATGGAACCACGGCCCTAGAGCTCGGCCCCCACGGGATGAATTTGGGAGGGAAGTCAATAAACCACCACCTAGGAACCATGGCCTCAGAGCTCGATCTCCATGGGACGGGTTTGATACGGATGAAATGGACTATGATCCTTATTATAACTATGAGAGGCCCCGACATTACAGGCGTGAGGAAAGGCGTCCCTGGGACGACCTGGATAATCATCCCTTAAGAATGATGCGGTTATCTAGGCAGCCTAGGTTCACTCCACGACCGGATGATCCCAAGGACATAAGACCTTGCCCCAACCCAGCCCCTCTTTTGAAGACCCCCACGCCAAGTCCAAATGGAAGTACCCCATTTCGTCCCACTCATCTTCCTCCCACCCCTCATCCGACAAGAGCCACCCCTAGTCAACCCATACCCCGGCGAGAAGAGAGTTCCAATGGGCCAAGTGTAGGTGAGACCACTCAGGGAAATAGACAACAATGCTCTAAGTGTAGAGACTTTGGACACTTCATCAATCAATGCCCTTCACGAGAGATATCCAACATACTGATTGAAGAAATAGTTACCCCTACCCAAGGGGAACTTGAGGAGGTGACCGAAGTCCATGAGGCTCCCCTAGATTGGGAAGAGGAATACGAAGCCCAATGCCAAGAGTTGGGTCAAGAGAACTCATCCCTATCCAAAGAAACCCCATTGAGCCTAACGGGGTGCACCCTCCCCCGAGAGTTACAAGATGACCAACCAAGTCCCCCCACCCCTCCCTCCATGAGAATTGTGACTTTAGGGGAACCCCTCATTGAGTGGCTAAAGCAAAACCTCCTCCTCCATGTCACGCGCCCCTCCATGGATAACCACAACCCAATTGTGCCCACCCCACCATTCCACACAACCTACCATTCGTTCTGCTTTGTAGGAACCCTGAGGGACTTGATTAAGGGTATACTAAGGAAAATAGAGGTGACAAACATGCTGGCCTTAGGAACAAGTGACATGGGGTACCTTAGTTTCTCACACCCCTCTATCGGGTCCATCACCTCCATTTACACCAAGGGTCCATGCACGAGTAAGCTCTTATTGTTTCTACCCGAGCCCGATGAGTTTTACACCACCCCCCCACCACAAGGAAAGGGCACTCCACCTAGGGAATCCACTTTGGTACTTACCCCATTAGGAGACGAGTGCCTAGGCCACACTAGGGAGTGTATGCTTTGGAGTGCTCAAGGTCTAGGATGGAAAGAAGCCTCATTCCCCTCAACCCAAGTCCTTCTAGATCCGCATGATTCCTTCCCACTAGCCCCTCATTGCCAACCCACCTCCTTGCCCTCCTACACCTTTCCCTACCCCTCGCCCCTTTGCAAGGAGCATTACGATAGGTCCCATCGGGTTCATGGTTTCCACTTCCCCACGTACGCTAGGGACCCCAGGTCTATCTCTTGGATTGAGGCCCACCTCCACTTCACCCACCCCTCGACCCATCTTGATCCTTTTGACCCCTTCCAATGGGCTTCCGAGTACTCATGTGACCAACCTGCATCACTCACCACCCACTCCTTCCTACCCTCACCCACCTTATTGGACCAAGCCCACTCCACTTTCCTAGACCCCTTCGACCCCTATGAGTGGAAACTCCCACACCAAGCCACACACATAGAAGATGCCATTTGGATGGAAATGCATGTGTCACTACATTTTGCATCATTTGGTAGGGCTAGTAAGTCAAGTCATCTAATTTGTGTCACACACACACTAGGTCCAGTGCACGACAAGTTTACATTTGGATATGCAGGTCCTTCCCCACTCATCATCCATCTTATACATGATAGGAGTATACATGGAAGTCCGGGTCCTCCGGCATTCACTGCACCCATACCTGATAAAACCATTTATGGATGCCCCGGTCCTCCTAAGTCCGTCAAAACCAAAGTAACACTTGATAGGGCTGAATTTGGTTGTCTAGGCCCTCCCTTCATCTCTAGAGGATCATCCTTCATGACACTGCATGGTACCATTCACAAACACATCAACAAGAGCAACGAGGTTTATAAGAAATTAGCCGATTCCCACCGCCGCCACCAAGAATTCCAAGTCGATGATTTTGTGATGGTGAGGACTGAGATACTATTCCCTGAAAATGTCTCAAAATTGAGGTCTCGTGGAGCAGGCCCCTTCCAGGTGTTGAGGCATGTTGGCACTAATGCTTATGTGTTAGACCTCCCTAGGGAGTACGGGGTAAGTCCCACTTTCAACGTGGCTGACCTGGTGCCATACGAGGGTCCCACGATGACACCCAGTGAGGACATCAAGCATGTTCCATCCCTTGAGAGAGTCCCTACCCCTAAGAGAGCTCCACCTAGCCCAAAGAACCAGCGTGAGCAAGCGGAGCGGATATTAGATGAACATATCACTACTACTCGGAGCAAGGCGTATGAGAGATATCTGGTTAGGTGGAAGGGACGGCCACCTTCGGATGATGCCTGGGTGAGTCGGGAGGATCTTCAGCAGCTGGATCTCGACCTATTGGAGTAGTATCGCAGTAGGGAGGGCCCCTACTCGATAGAGTCGAGCTCTTCACGGCCCAGGGGAAATGATGAGGACATTACCCATGATTCCCTCCGGCTCGGGACTTCCCTTCCTTTCGACGAGGGATAGGCTTGAGCTCCATGTCAAGTAGGCCCCCACAGCACTTTGGCAGATCACTTTGATGCATTTCTTGCTTTTTATTTGAGTCATTTTGATGTAATTTATCTTTTATTTGAGTCCAGTACCTTGGTTATGTAGTTATTTTCCTAAGTCTTGTGGTCATCATGTGAGTTTTGGGCCCAATTATTTGGGCTTGGCCCACCTGCGCCCCTTCCCCTTTGGTTTTGTGTCAATAGTCCAATTGTCAGGGACTTTTTGTAAATTTTGGGTTCCCTATAAATAGGGCCCCAACCCCCCCTTTTGAAGTACCAATGAAAATTTGAGTTTAAGTCCAAAGAATACTTGTGAGCTCTCCCTCTCTCTCTCTCTCTCTCTCTCTCTCTCTCTCTCTCTCTCTCTCTCTCTCTCTCTCTCTCTCTCTCTCTCTCTCTCTCTCTCTTGAAGGGGGCGAACCCCTCTCTCTCTCCTCCCCTTCTCTCTCCCAATTTCGCCCCCCCTCTCTTTCCTCCCTCCTTGCCACATCACCCCACCCCATTAAATACAACCCTTCACCTCCCAAGACTCACAAACCCCCATTCACTCTCACCACTACCCAAGCAACCCTTCGTATTCCAAGGCAACCCTTCCACTTCCCTAGCACCCTTCCCTCTCCCCCAAGCACCCCTCCCTCTTCCCCACACACCCCTTCACATCCCCTAGGGGATTTCAATCCCCCTCCCCCACCTGGGTGTGCACCCCACCCCATTCACCCCCCCTATCCCTTGTGCGACCCCCCTCTCCCTTGGCTCCCTCTAACCCCCCCAAGACCCCCCATGCCCCCACACCATCTCTCCCCCCTACTACCACCCCACCCTCCATCGCCCCTCCCCCTCTAGAACATCAGGCCACCACCTGCAAGAGCCTCCCCTCCCAAAACCCCTATCCCACCACCAAGAACCCACTTCATCCACCCTATTTTCTATATACCAGTGTGCAGTTGCAGAACAGCAGAGCCACCCTCCTGTTGCAGTGCCAGCTTCGCCCACGTCCCGATGTTCCTGGCGGTGTGTCATACATCGACGGAAAGGTCTCCCAGCTAGCTTCGCAGGCGAGGTGGTCTCGCCCCTATCCGAGTTCGGAGCTCCCATGGAGGCTCATTTTTGTCTGACTGCGCAACTGGGACCCGAGCAGGAACCAGAGCCGCTGTTCAGAAGCCACAAAGACCACACCGAGCTCTCCTTGGCGCGCCACTTGGCCGGAGCTGAGTTCCACCAGTCGCCTGTCCAACGCATCCAGCGGGGCACCAATTGAAGCCCGGAGCAGCTCGTTTCGATTTTTCTACTACATGGTCGCAGATCAGGTCAGTCGGGATCCGTCCAGACCCACTCCCACTCTTCTAGACATATCTCTCGACCCCGACCTCGTCTGGAGCCATTCTTTGTTGCTGAACGAAGAAGACTGGGCCACGCTAGCGACCGTCCTGACCCCGCCTCAATCGGATCACGGGAACGATCGTGGTAACGTCGCCAACCTACTGCAACCATCTGGACTCAGCCCAAACCAGAACCAAGCAGCACCGGTCCAGCCTCTACCACAGCCAACAGCAACACCCCGACGACCCAAAAAAATTCAGTCCACATCCTGGACCAGTCAGTGACGTTTTGGCACTGGTTTCGTCAGTATCTAAGTTCGGGAGTGCCCTCAGGAAATCCGACAGCAAGTACCTATCAGCAGGCAGAACAGGCGGGCAGAACCTCGAGGAGGCAGTTCGGCTCCGTCCTTGCTTCACGTCCCTCCCCGCCTGGCCGGCTCACCGCCCCTCCCTGCGTGGAGGTAGTGTTTGTTTGTACTCCTTTCCCCCCACCCCGAGATCCCCCTCCTGCGTGAGGCGTAGTGCATGTAACCTTTTAAACAGGTCGAAGCTTCAGTCGACGCAGTGTGCGGGGAACCCACACTTCCCCGCTCGCCCTCGTCTCCGAACGGGGTTGGTTTCTTCAAACCAACCGGGTAAGCTCCAGCCCTTGCTCCCCCTAGTATTTGTTCTTTTAATATCTGTGAAACAATTCCGCTGGTTGGAGAGAGAGTGCTCGACCCCGAAACATCCAGCTTTCGTGCGGTCATCATGGGCTTGGGAAAGAGAGTGCCCCAGTGCCCCCAAGGCACCAAGCCAGCCCCTTATTACGGGCACCGTACCCTTGGGAGGGAAACCATAGCCCTGCTGGCCCTCTACCGGCAAGGGTCTTGCTTCATCACCTGGACTCGACATCACCGAGTCACTACGGGAAGCGTGTGCACGCAAAGGATCGACAATTTTCGGCAATCTCAAATCTTGTGATTGTGTTTGCGATTTAGGTCTGAGGGACTCGTCCACTTGCTGCATTCTCCCATAGTCTGTGTCACATCACGGTCGCCTCCAGCCGATCTCGCCTCTCCTGCTCCTCCTGGATGGCGTCCAACCTCTAAGCTCTCCGCTCATGCGTCTGTCGAAGTTGCGAGTACTCAGCCCATATCACTGCCAGCCCCGTCATCCAGGGCTCCCGCGGAAAACCAAGGGTGTGGTAGCCCCGGGTGCAGTCCGCCAGCCGCCTTCTCAGGTCCTCAGGAGAAAGGAGAGGGTCACTCTGAAGGTACCCTCGTGCACACTGCAGCAAAGAGGTGGCCACATTCTCATCCACCAATAACTCAGGCGGCAGAGTGGCAATAGGCCACTCAACCCCCAGACTCAGAGAAGGGTCGGCCGTCTCCATCAACACATCAGTAAAGGCTACATAACACCAAAAAGGACAAATGGAAAGTGAGAAATACATATGAGACTTTCCATGAGAAATAAGGTGGAAAACCTAAGAAAATCTCCAACCTTTACCTAGAACAAGCCCATCCACACCTGCGGCGTCACTCGCCGGGGTTGGGGAAGGCAGCAACTCCTCAACGACCGAGGAGTCCTCTACCATAGACCTGTCCCCTCCGGTAGTCACGGTCAGGATGGGAAGCTCCTCACAGCCATCTGTAGTGGCAGCCGGCACACACTCCTCCTCCGACGCGAGTGCTACATACAAAACAGAAGAATCAGCATTCTGCCAGAATGCATAAATAAGTGCCAAGGGGGAGGGAAAGAGCCTCACATACATGTAGGGGTAACCTCAGTCCCCGTCACCTCAGCAGATGAGGCCCCAGAAGAGGAGGAACTCGAACTCTCCTCTTCCTCCATAGCAAGGCTACCACTGCCCGAGGAGCCTGAGGAAGCCCCCGATGAATCTCTAGAGGCGGCGGAACTAGAAGCCCCTGCAGACTAATGAAACAGCGGAGTCAGCACGCAATCTGACCCCACAAGAATGAAGTTGTCTAGTCAAAGGTTTAGAACAAAGCTCACCAGTTGAGGCACCTCTATTGGAGATCCCCTCTATGTCGATGATCTCATCGTCCTCTCCAGCCAGAGTCATAGTCGTAGGCTTCTCGCCTACAGTTTCGACAGTGTCAGGAGGAAGCTCACCCTCCTCCAAAGGAGATGAGGTACCTATGACCAATACCAAGAAAAGTTTGGTATTGGCAAATAACATAAAAGCCACCATAAGCATCTAAGTTTCCAGTCACATACCTGAGGGTCCTATAACATAAGACCCAACCAGCCCCACAATGCATGTTGAGACCACAACCGGCAAAGGAGGGAGAGGCAACGCCGTCGGCAGTTGCCACGACGGGATGACTATGGCTCTAGCAATAAGGGCCGTCAGACCGCCCGCTACCCCCGGCTCTGCCTCGAAGGAGGGAAGCTTCACTGACGGTCCAAACTAGCTCCTGAACCATCTCCAAGGCAGTAGCCTGGTCATCAACTGGCAGACAAGACAATAAATCCAGTCAACAACCCAGTACAACAAACGTAGGGAAATAAGAGGTTAACCCCTCCTATGGTGGTTTAGCGCTTACTTGATCCGTCCTAGGGTTCCTTAGGCCCCTACCCACCAGCAGAAGTGGGCACTTCGTCTCTGGTCCCAGGAGGGACAAGGGCCCGTGTCGTCTCTACCATCTCTATATGTGAGCATATGGCATTATTAGTTTCCAGACAAAAACATTGCTATGGACAGAGCAATTACCAGCCCTAGGGATCCTACCTGACTAAATGCTCCTGGGAGTCTTCCCCGACTCAAACCGAGGAAGTGCACCAGTGTCAGGGCCACTCTCATCCATCATCCGGAGAACCTCATCCACGTTGACATCACACTCGAACTCGTCGTCCAGCAAAGGATCAGTCTCCAAAGCTGGAGAGAAAGCCACCTCTGCCCTAGCCTCTAGTGGAGCTACAAAGTCAGCCATAGATGTAAGGTTACTTAACCACAACGACTAAACCGGTGAAAGAAGAAGGATTGAGTGTGGAACTTACTCAGAGCTGGCTCTGCCTCGATGTGCTCGTCCTCCCCGGGCCCGCGAGAGGACTCTCCGATCTTCGCCATGCCAGCATCTCTACGCAAGGGCATTTTCGCCTAGGCTGAACATCTTCATCACCACTCCCAGTGGATGCCCCCGCTGAGGAATGATCTTCTACTGTCAGGGAACCTGCCAAAGAAACACACCAATGAATTATATCTCAGCTAAAGGCACAAATAAGAAAGGAAGAGACAATGTAAAAAAGAACATGTCTTACCTGAAGCACCAAAGAGAGTCAACGGCAGAGGGACCAGTTACTCCGACTTCAACCCCAACACCCGGGCGGCCTTCACAACTACCTCCTTAATATCCCTCAGTGTGTAGGTGCGCTCTATATGGGAAACAAACTCCATTGGCCCAGTCGACCCGATCGCATGAGCGATATGGCGCCTCCAGTTAGAGACGACCGTGTCAGCAAAACTCCCCTCTGAGAACACGCCGTCGAGTAGTGCTCCTCCCATGGCCGTAGTCAGCTCGAAACTAGGTCCACCAAGTCCTCAGCGCCCTCAACCACGACGTCCCAACACCAGAAGTCATAGGCCCTGCCTGCACCAGCCTTAAGGGATTGATGTCCCCACTGTAAGCCCGCCTCGACGATGAGGAGGCCCGACTGTCCCGGGGCCACTACTGCTCAAGCCGCTCCATGTCCCGACGGATCCGGGAAAAGCGTGTCCTCAGGTACTCCGCGTCCAGTGAAATGGGAGGCTGATCCTCCTGTAGAAGCCAGCCCTCCTTAGCCTTCTTGATTGCCAAAGTCTTTTGGCGATACAAGTGGCTGTGCTCAAACCACCACCGAGCGTAGTAGACGTCGAACCTCCCTCGATGATCTATTCCCAGTGTCGACAGCTTCTCTGGCTCCCCTCAACAACTGAAGTCCCACTAGGCCGCTGCCAGCAAGTGACTGTCCCTGCCCTTGTACACCCAGCCTGCTAGGGAAAACTCCTGGTTCGGCGGGATTGCCTGATCATACCAGAAGTGCCTGGCAAACTGGTGCGGGTAGTAGGGTTCCAAGACGCTGGCGCTGGACCTGTGCAGTGCTAACACTATCGGTCGGGTGCTGATCACCTACTCCGTATACACAGGGGCGTCTAGCACACACTGGTGCGGTAGGGGGTAGGCCGCCCCGTCGCTCGTCGATACCAGAACAGGTCAAAAGCCTCTAGACCCATAGTCAAATCGGAGTCCATCCCCGCCTCTGCCCGAAAGTAGGACAGAGCCCTCCTGGCCCTCTCTAGCTGATCTGATGCATCTCCGTCTGACTGACCAGTGAAGTTGAAGAGTATGGGGGCCGTCGGGTTCGCCACTGCTACCCTCGTCACGAACTCAAGTAAAAACAAACTGGCCCACACGCTGAGATAGTGGGTCGGCATAAGCAGACTCCTCTCTCATGGCACAGGGTGTACTGACAATGCCCCCAGCCCGTGATAGATGTTGGCCAAGGTCGCGGGAGCCAACGCCAACCTCCGTCCCTTCGCTAACAAGCACGTGTGCCATAGTAGCTCTGCCCGCATAAGACTGTCCTCTCCGTGGGGGACCATAAAAGTTGCCAGCCAGTATGCCAAGTATGCAACCAAATAGGTGACGTCCGGTAGCCCATGGGGATTCCACCCCTCTCTTGGTGCATAAATGTATCGAGAATAAGCCCGGAACTGCTGCTCCACCTCTATGTACTCCTCCGAAGGGGTCTGGTCTTGTGCAAACTTATTATAGAGACAAAAGGGCCCGTTGTAGAAGTGACGGACCCATGCCTTCAAGGGCACCCTCAGAGTATCTGTGGCCTTCTCTCTGCCCGCTAGGGCTAAATCTCTCCAGGTCTTCAACAAATACCGGTATCTATGTGACACACGGTATTGCCCCAGCCCATCAGTATGACTGCGGTGGAGATCATCCAGTAGTACCTCCTCGTAGCCTTCGTCGATGATCGGCAGTCCTGATATCCAGAAAAGAGACCACAAGTCCAGTGAGGTCTCCCCCTCTGCTGTCGCCACTGTGTTCCACCGTCAGTTGAAGCACTCCGCAAGTGCCTGAATGATCTCCGTGTAGCAAGGGTACCCGTATAGTGCTACTGTCACTGCATATCGGATCCCCGTCTAGTCCAGAAGCATCCGATAATGGTGAACGACGCCCATCAACCACTCCATCGCACCCTAGTGGTATCTGTGCGAAGAGATCATGGACCAGCGGCCATACCAACTGACGACGGTCTGCCGTAGTATCCCATCCAGGAAGCTGTGATCGTTGTACCCCTCTCCAGCAAACTGTAGCCCTGATGGCTCTAATATCAATCTTGTCACCCCCTCAATCTTAACTCGGTGGTGGCCATGAAGATCCCAAGAAGCTAGATGCAACGCTCCAACCTAGACCCCGAATTGGTCCGCCCTGCTAAAGAACTCTAGGCAATCTACGCTGGAGAACTATCTCTACCTCCAGAAATCCACCGAAAAACTCGGGAAGCTATACACCGTAACTCCGCACAGGCTGTCCCTGCCCAGCAAAATTGCCCGCTCCAGCCGGCGGCGCTCTCCAGCCACAGAAGGGACTCCTTCCTCTGTACCAGTTCTTCATGAACTCAAACGAGTGCCGGTCCAAGGGAAACTCTCTCGGGTAGCCTCCCGAGCGGTCATACATATAGATGCCGCCGGTCTCAGAAATCCTAGTCAACTCCACGGATCCGGCTTCACTCGTTCCCTCTCCAACGGGACCCTCAGCCACCAATGACCACCCCGAGTCCAATTGGCCAATAGTGACCGCGGTGATGACAGGCGGGCCCAAAGGAGGCAACTCGGGCATGTCCCTAGCACCTTGTGGAGAGCCTTTGTAAAAACACGCGGATATCCACTTTATCCTGCATTGACCCGGGGATTGACCCACATTTCAAAATTGTCCCGTGACTTGCACTAGATGTATTTCAGCCTTTTGGTCCCACTTGTAAAGCCTGAATGGCATCTATAAAGAAAGAAAACCAGTTGTCTATGCATACTCGTACCTGGGTCTTAGTTTCACCCCCACACCCGCCAGCGTGTGTGTCCAGCCTCCCAGACTCTAGTTAACTGACCCTCCTAGTCGAGTGTGACGGTCACCCCATGGTTGCAGGGTATACCCGGTCCTCTATCCATGGCTTCAAAAATATTCAGGACCTTCTTCAACACAGAACAAAGGTGTTCAGATTCAATCCAATGTAAAATAAACACTGACTGCTTACGGTCTGTGGGGAAAGGCGTCCCGTACATGAATCCTAGTAATCGCCTGCACACTCGTACCTGTGGAACCACCCTTCTCTCCACGTGTCGCCCGATCTCCTCGTGCCCACGTGCCACGTCCTAGCGACGCTTCCCCGGTCAACACGTGGTTCCATTGGTGATTGTCGAGAGATCGACTGGCACACCCACACCCTACCTAGTTACCCAGTCACCCAGTTACCCAGGTTCCGTTCACCCAGAATGAGCAACCACTATGTTTCCATATGTCACTACTATCATCCATTCACTCTCGGAAACCTCTCGTGCAAGTTAACCCCTCTCGATTTTTCATAAAATTTGAGTGTACGGTACTATCGTGAGAAACATAAGGCTGAAAGAGGAGAATACCCCTGATGTAACATAAACTCCCCTATTTTCCTTTTATCGCTTTATTCCCCTTCTCGCCGCGGTCGGTGACCTACATTCCCTACGACGTCCTCCGCGTCGTTGGGAAACAAGGGTGGTAAAATCTACCCTCTTATATAGACGACGTCCTCGTCGCTGGGCACATATAGCACACAATCAAATACCCAGGCAGGTAGGACTCTAGAGGTGGCCCCTACAGGCTCAAGAGGAGACTCCCACTATGTAGCACTTTGTCCCATTGCGGGTTCAAGAGGTGGCTCCCATAGCGTAGCACTTTACCATGCATGGCACTTAGTTCCCACACTTCCGACTAGGGTATGGCTCTGATACCATTCTGTCATGCCCCGTACTCTATACCGTCGAGGTATTGTCCGCTTTGACCTACCGGCCTCACGATTTTGTCCCTTTCTAACAGTGATCGGCTCCAGAATGAGGGACTTCCCGGGAGGTCACCCATCCCAATACTACTCCCCATTAAGCACGCTTAACTTCGGAGTTCTTTTCAAGAACTGAGCTAATACTTCAAAAGGTGCCACGGTGATATAGAGTACAGCTTAACTATATTTGAGGGTGTTACACTTTCATCCCAGTTTCAGGTGGGATAACTGGCATCCCTTTATCATCGCTAATCATGACCAGTCTCTCAAAGATTGACACTCTCGGCCACATTTTACATTTCTCCATTGACTGGCGCGTACTGCTCTTGATTTCTTCGAGTAGCATCCACGGTCCTCAACGTCCCTTGGGCCCCTGGGGAGCCTTTGCTTGTAGAAGCGGTGATGGAAATCATATCTGCTTCATAGAGATCATCTATAGAGAAGCCCAAGCCCAGGTGCTGGGTGATTTGCTGTAGCTCCTTGTCCATGTTGTGCAGATACCACAACTTCTTAAACATTTTCTTTTGGCTTGTAGTCTGGCAGAAAGGGATTTGTTGTTTTCTTGCCATCTTGACCACACTGCCAGTTGTAGACACGTCATTTTGAAATTTTCATGAGTATATCTCATATTGCCCCAAAGTGGCTTATGCATTTGACTTATTTGAGTGATTTTTCATCTTAATCTTGATTACATAAAAAAATTCAG
This sequence comes from Amorphophallus konjac, assembly GCA_022559845.1. Taxonomy (NCBI): domain Eukaryota; kingdom Viridiplantae; phylum Streptophyta; class Magnoliopsida; order Alismatales; family Araceae; genus Amorphophallus; species Amorphophallus konjac. The sequence goes on along the minus strand of CM040129.1, from coordinate 118,129,608 downwards.
AAAAGGTCAAAATAACACAATATAGATATATATATATATATATATATATATATATATATATAAAAGGTTGTTTTAGTGTTTAATATATATAAAAAAATAAATAAAAGAAGAAGAAGAAAGGCTTAACAAAAAAATAAAACTAAAAATATGAACAAATAAAGTGAAAAAATAATAAAAATAATAATAAAATAAAACAACAAAAAAATATACATAAAAAATAGACAAATCAATAAAAAATATACCATGCTTACCCCACCCTCTATCTTTGTTAATTCTTCTTACTAAAGTATCATTTTTTTAGCTTATATCTCTCTCTCTCATCTATTATTTAACCCACATCTTTTTCCTTCTCTTTTTTGCCTCCCTATCCATCTACACTTCATCGATGATTCCCACTCTCCCATCTTTCACAGCCCCCCCATACCCCTCTCCTCTCCCATTCTCCACTCTACACACGCAAGCTCCCCACTCACCCACTCCCATCGAAACCCACAGCCTCTCCTCTCCCCTTCACTCTCTCTATCTCACCCACGACCTCTCCCTGCTCCTCCCTCTCTCCCGGCCATCGCCGTAGCCAACCACCGTTGCACCACCCCTCTCCCCTTTTCTACTACACACGCAAGCTCCCCACTCACCCACTCCCATCGAAACCCACAGCCTCTCCTGTCCCCTTCACTCTCTCTATCTCACCCATGACCTCTCCCTACTCCTTCCTCTCTCCCGGCCACCGACGTAGCCAACCACCGTTATGCCACCCCTCTCCCCTTTTCTACTACACACGCAAGCCACCGTCTCTCCCCACTCCCTCTCACTCATCCCACTCTCTCCTCACCTCTCCATCACCAATCTCCCCATCCCACTGCACTCTCCACTACCATACCGCTGTGAAGCCCCTTACCCAGTCGCAGCCACCTCCACCGGTGTACCCTTACCACCGTCGACGTCATCTCACTCCCTCTCACGCACCCTCCGGCCACTTCCCCCTCCCTGTTTACACAACCGCGACAACCTCCTACCATCTCTACTCCTCGCTGGCCACCCACGACCGCGACCCCTCGCCGCCGAGACCCACCCATGGCCGCACCTCTCTCATCTCCCCACTGCCGTCTCTCACCCTCACCGGATCTCTTTTCCTCTCTTTCTTCTCCTCTCCCTTTTCTCCCCGTCGACCACCACCACCTTCCCCCCCCCTCACTTCACCCACACGCGAGACCCCCACCGTGACCCCTCCATCTCTCTCACTTTCTTTCTCTCCCACTCCCCCTCTCCCTCTACCGTCGCATGTCTCCTCTCACACGTCTCCACTCCTCTCTCCTACTCTCCTCTCTCATACTCTCCTCTTTCCTCCTACACCCTCTCACTCTCCGTCCCCATCTCCCTCCGATCACCCCCTCACCCTCACCGACTTTCTCTCTTTCTCTCTCTTTCTTCTCCGTCCCCACCTCCCTCCGACCGTCGGCCACCCACGCCCACGAGCCCCCCACTCACTCTCCTCTCTCTCATACCCTCGCACCTCCCATGCTCAACCTCTCCTCTCTCCCCCTTTCCCTCTACACACGCGAACCTCTGCTCCCTCACCCTCACGTCGACCACCCAACTCGCATCCACCCCTACTCTTCATTCTTGTGACGCCACTCACATCTTCATCGTTGTTCGTGTCAACATCTTGCATTCCTTCATCCCCTAGAGTCCAAGTATATTATATCCCAGTACCCGGTATATTAAAAGCTGCTCCCGGAATAATATGCCACGCCTGCTGAGAAGGTAGTCCGCTTGCGTGAGAGGATCTTCAGTTCCCTATCTCCGCCCTGTACCGGAGATTGGATAAGTCTGGTCTCTCCATGTTCCACTAGAGTGTTTCCTTCAGGTCGTATTCTCCACCTCCTTTCATGTATACCATCCTGTAATGCGTGAGTCAAGAAGAAAACCGCTCTCTCCTCACCACGTGACGTCGTTCACATCTTGGCGATCACGGTGGGACGTCTTTTTGCTTTCCTTGGTTACCCATGACTCTTTGGCACCCACGTGTGCCCCTCCACTCGGCACCCACATGTGCCCCTCCTTTGGCACCCACGTGTGCCCCTCCGCTCGGCACTCACGTGTGCCCCTCTACTCGGCACCCACGTGTGCCCCTCCTTATTGCGCCCACGTGCGCTAGAGTTGTGCTCACATTAGCACTTTTAATTTTCATCCCTTGTGCACCACGTGCACTTCCTCATAGTCCCTTGTGATTCCTCGAGAGGTTTGCGTTATTGCGGAAAGGCGAGTGGTAATATCTTGTTTTGACTGCTTGGTGTGGCATATCTCTGTTATCTCTATTCTATTTGTGTGTTCTTATATGTATTTGTTCAATACTGCATTTCATGCATCTCCCCTTTATTTTCATTTTTCTAAGGATTACCCTCTCTCGGTGAAGGAAGGACTCTCCATCGGGAATTCCTCTCGACGGACTAGGATCTCCTCCATCGGGACCTCCGTAAGTCCCCGACTGCAAAGGATTTCCTCTTCGTTCACTGGGCCAGTTGTACCATTAAATTTCCCTAAAGTTATTTTCCTATTCATGGTGAGACAAGTGACCCTAGTTGACATGGCAGTGAAACAAATTACAATAGGGTCCCTTCTATTTTGTGTGAACTTTAGATCTGTTTAAAAAAAAACCCAAAAAAAACTCAAACCAAAAACAAACATAAACAAAAATAATAATCAAAATAAAAAATAAAAAAATCACGTAAAGCATTCACTTGTGTGATAATCTCTGAAAGTTCTTTGTTGTTGCATGTTTTTACGCTTCGGGAAAACTTTGAAAATGGCCCACGGCTCTTTTGAGGAGAACCAACTGGGTCGTGGTCAGTCAGTTGAGCCACGTGTCCATGCTATGGACTCAGGTCCTCCTCGTGAGCCCTCACAAGAGGTGCCTGCCATTGCATGAGAAGTATCCCCGCCCCAGGATATCTCCTCCTTGTTGGGTGTCCTCGCTAACACAAAGCTTAGCCCTGAGCAACTCTGGACCTTTTAGGCCATTTTAAAGGAGAAATCTGTTTCTCCCCCTCCACAGGAGTCAACTCTAGCTCCCACAGCCCTCCCAGAGCAGCCACAGGCTATCACTTCTCCATCACCAATGCATGTCACTTCTTATTCTTTGCTTCAAGTGCAAGCAAGTCAATAGCCTCCCTCTTTCCAATTCCCCCCTCCACAGTCTCAAACCCCTGCCGTTCCTCACGTGTCACCTCAACCAGGTCCGTCTACTGGCAGGCCACCATACCCCTCTGGTTCAGGGTTCCTTTCTCAGTCCCCTGGGAGGCCTCTTCCGAAACATAAAGAAAATGGTGGACGTAAAGTCCGCCCCTGAGGCTTCCCTACCAATTCTTCAAGTATTTTATCTCCCTCCCTCCGAAATGCCTACGTACCGTAGGTATAACGGCATGGGCAACCCTTTCATTCACCTCAAGGACTTCATGTATGAATCCTCTTTCTGGCAGAATGATCAAAAATCCCTGGCCTACCTTTTTCAGAGATCATTGGATGGTCCCGCGCTGGAATGGTTCTATTCTTTAGAGCCAAGCGAGGCTGAGGATTTTGATGCAGTACAAAGAAAATTCTTACAAAGGTATCGGGATAGGGTCGGTCCCTCTCTTTCCATCACCGACCTAGTCGTTGAGAAAATGAGGTCGAACGAAGATTTTGTCCAATATGCTGACAGATGGAGGTCCCTGGTCGAAAGGATAAGGGATACCCTCTCAGAACCAGAGCAAGTAAAGATGATCGTGTCTAATGCGACCCAGCAGTTTAGACACGTTTTAGCCATGAATAAGCTTCCCACAATGGAGGAACTTTATGAGAGGGCCCGGTATATCCAGACCCAATTAAAAGATTCCCCCATCATGCATATGTTTGAACCTCCAAAGCCAAGAGTGTTTAAGAAGACAGGCACTGGTGTCCAAGGTGGAACAACAGAAGGGGTTGTAATAAATGAACAAGTGAGTGTGCTTGGCAGCCCCAACCAGCCAGCCAACCCAAGACCTCGTCAAATGTCACGACCCCACTTTCAACAGGGTCCACCCCCCTTTCAGCAGGGTCCACCTCCCTTTCAGCAAGGTCCACCTCCCTATCATCCTCCACATCAGAACAACCCTCTTCAGAACAACATGTCTAAGCCCTTCCATCCCCAGCAATAACCGCAACAACCACCACCTCAGTACCACCAAGTTCCACCTCCGGGAAATTACGGCCCACCACAACAAAGAAGGCCCATTGGCCCCAAAAGAGCCCACTACCCACCGTTGCCCAAGGTTTTGTCGGACATTTTTAATGCTCTTATGGCTGCTAATGCACTTACTTTGCCCAAGGAAAGGCTCGCATGGCCCCCGAATGTTGACACCTCCAGGTACTATGTTTACCACAGGCAGCCAGGTCATACAGTGGAGAATTGTTTCCATTTCAAAGACTACATTCATGACATGAATGATCAAGGCGAAATTGATTGGGATGAAATGAGGCGATACATCGCCATCTTGAAAGCCAGGAGACCTCAACCTAGGCCACAGTTACCATAGTTACCATAGCAACCACAACAACAACAATAACCACAGCAACAGCAGCAGCCTCAGCAAGCCCCACAATAGCAGGCCAACATGGGCATTATTCATAACCCACTTCTGGAGCACCAATAGCCCAACCACCAGGTCAACCCTATCTCCTCCTTACCAGAAGTTGGGAGAGAGTAGGGCTGGCATTTAGAAAGCACCTCTATTCTTCCTACCAACCATGTTACCAATCAACCTCCTCGCCTCATCCGAACAACACCTTGTTCTCACCCAACCATGTCACAACTCCTAGTTAGTCCTCCTTCATTTCAACAGCCATCACGCCCTCTTATCCGCACTCCTACCGATAATTCCCCGTTAATCCACCACCAAATACCATCCACCACATCTCCTTTACCCCCGAAGCCTTTCGTCACCTATCATCCCTCCACTTCGTCGTCTACTTCCACTGAACCTCCACCCGCTCCTTCCAAGCCCCTTATCACCCATCACACGTATAAGGCCCCATCTACATAAACTATACCTCCACCTATGCCTACCATTCATCACCCGTATGAGGCCCCGTCTACCTCCACTATACCTCCACCTATGCCTACCATTCACCACATGTATGAGGCCCCGTCTACCTCCACTATACCTCCACCTATGCCAACCATCCACCCTATCATACACCCGTGCGAGGCATTTTCTACTCCCACTTTACCTCCACCCACACCTTTAAAACCCCTTATCATCCACCGTCCATCTGAGGCTTTATCCACCTCCGCCAAACAAACCTCTCATTAGAACCCCTTCACCTGTTATTACCCCTATTCCACCAACAGTCCCTTCACCACTTAAACCTCTATTAAAACCCATGCCTAACACCATAGAGGTGCAGCAAGAACCATAGGCCATGGTGCTCCGGAGTGGGAGAATTTTCCACCGTCTATTCCCCTAGAATAGTCAAAGCCCCGAGCATTCTCAACCAGAAAAAGGCAACGAAGAGCAGCCAGAAGAATCCATCCCTGGGACGCAGTATCATTTGTTAAAACATCTGGACAAGATGCCCACCCGGATCTCCATCCTTGAGTTGATTAAGAGATCCACGTCCCATCAAGAAGCTTTAATGGAATATCTTCAAAAGGTTATGGTGAATGAGGATCTCCCTGTAGAGAAGATCTCGGCAGTCCTGACCCCGATGGACACATAGCCAGCCATCATGTTTCACAATCATGAGCTTGCCCCCAAGGAATCCCGAAAATATGCATTGTGTATTACGGTAAAAATTAATGGGGTGTCGGTGGACCCATGTTTGGTGGATACGGGGGCATCTATAAATCTGATATATATGAGCACCCTCCAAGTATGTGGGGTTGACCAAGAACAAATAACACCTTCATCAATCATAGTCACGGCCTACGACAATAGTAAAAGACCACCAAAGGGGATGATTACCTTGAATGTAGAATTGGGCCCTGTATCAGTCTTTATAGAATTTTATATCCTTGATATGGATCCCACATTCAAGGCTATACTAGGCCGTACCTACATTGAAGCCATGAATGTTGTACCATCCACCAACCACCAGTGTTTGAAGTTTCCAAACAAAGGATGGATTATCAAGGTAATAAACATGCCCCTCTGTTCTATGGTGGATGCTATCACCACCTCTCTTCCCTCTGTATGGCCGACTCACCGGCCCATACTGTCGCTGTTGGATGTGTATGACCCCTGCCGCGCTCCGTTAACACAAGAGAAGCCGCTTCCCATGCCAACCTCACGTCTCCTTTTCCATTCTAAAGGATGGGAGATTATGAGAAATATCGGCTATCAACAGGGCAAAGACTTGGGGGCGCAATTGCAAGGAGGGCTGAGGCCGCTGAAGAAAACAAAGCCAATCCGTAGAGCTGGCCTGGGTTTTAAGGGGCCGATTGAAGCAGACGGGAAACCCCTCACGTGGACCTCATCCTCTCACTTCAAGAAGGGGCCCGTCGTTCAGATGAGAGATTCTCCACCAGAATCACATGGGGGGTTATAGAATGTGTATTCAGCTGAAGGATTCTCAAAGACCCCCAAAAGAGGAAAGATTGATGACCCAGACTGTGAATGGTACAAATGGTTTGATATACCAGATATTTCCAACCCACTAGAAAGAATGTTCTCGCCTCCACATCTAGAAGGGCCGTCCTTGGTCTCCGAAATGCTAGGAGATATCACCACTATTGCCAGAATTCCGAACCATCCTCACCAAGAGGACTTTATCATTGATGGGCCGTCGTCCGTCATCAACATTGCCATCGACGGCTCATTAGCCGTCATCTTTTCTATTCACTCATCTCAGCCTTTGTTGCTATCTTTCTACTGGGCCAGACGGTTGTCTGATGACCTTCCCAAGTCCCCTTCTCTACTTACATACCTGCGCGGGTTTCTCAACCCGCGCCAGGTTTTCAATCATGATCTGCTCTACGAGCCACACAATCCTGTAGCAATAATCTCTTTCTCTCCTTCTACAATTGTTTTTAATTGTTGTGTTATCAAAAATGAAAACGAAAAAAAATGCCAATTTCCCAACTCCTCAACAACGCATTGTCTTTGAGGAGATCTCTTACATCTCCTACGAATGCGCCTCGACTTACGGGCCACTCATCCAAGGTCCTCTGAGCAACCTTCTTTACCCCTCTTCTGAGGGGTCCTTTTCTGTACATTCTTCACCATCTTCTTTAGCTTCTTCCTCTTTCGTGGGTAATGTCAGTCAATCTAAGAATAATAAGTCAAGGGTAGTGCCCAAGAAGAAATCCAAGGGTAGGCAGAACCCTCGTCGGTTCCTTCTAGATCTAGCTAGTAGGTGCCAAGCATTTCTAGCCATTCCTTAATTGCTAGAAAATCCCATCCAACTGTCGGAGATAGAATGTGCGGCGAATTACACGATTGATGAAATGTATGGGGTTTATGAAATCACGGATGAAGAATACCCTATTGAAGATGAGGATGAAGAATATGAGGACGCGACCGGCGCATATGCTAGTGGAATGAGGAGATTCGATGAGCTGCCGGCCACTGTAGAAGAGTCCACCAAAGAGATAAATTTGGGAACTGAGGAAGACCCTAGGATCGTCCTCATAAGTGATAACTTGCCATCATCTTAAGAAGAGGCATTAATTGAGGTTCTCAAGGAATATAAGGACACGTTTGCATGGAGCTATGAGGACATGTCGGGTTTTGATTCTACCTTGGTCGAACTTCGTCTAACTCTAAAAGCAGGGTCCATCTCGGTAAAGCAAAGGTTAAGGCATTTCCACCCTAAAATGGCTTTGAAGATGAAGGAAGAGGTCGACAAGCTCCACAAAGCCAGATTTATTAGAGTCGTCCTTTACCCTCAGTGGGTGGCAAACATCGTCCCGATCATGAAGAAGGACGGAAAGGTGAGAATTTGTATTGACTTTCGGGACCTTAACCGCGCATGTCTGAAGGATGATTTCCCCTTGCCTCACATTGATGTGTTGATTGATAACACGGTAGGATATGAAACTCTTTCATTCATGGATGGATTTTCTGGATATAATCAAATTCACTTGGCAGAAGAGGATCAGGAGAAAACATCATTCACCACTCCCTGGGGAACTTATTGTTATGTGGTCATGCCATTTGGGCTAAAGAACGCTGGAGCCACTTACCAAAGGGCTATGATGGCAATATTTCATGACATGGTGCACGTATATTTGGAAGTATATGTGGATGATTTATTGATGAAATCTAAAACTAGGGCGAAACATCCAGAAGTTCTTGCAAAAGTGTTGCAAAGATCGAGGGAGTTCCAATTGAAAATGAATCTAAAAAAGTGCGTGTTTGGTGTATCATCCGGCAAATTAATGGGCTTCATTGTAAGCAAAAGGGGCATTAAGATAGATCCCAACAAGGCTAAGGCAATTAGGTATATGTCGCCTCCGAAGAATCTGAGAGAAGTTCGAGGGTTAATTGGGAGGTTGCAATTCATTCGTCGATTTGTGTCCCAGCATTCACAAAGATGCAGACCTTTCTATGAGTTGACCAAATCAGGAACCGACATCTGTTAGGATTCTAAGTGCCAGAAGGCTTTTGAATAATTAAAGGAGTATCTAGCCATCCCGCCTCTTCTCATTCCACCTACTCCAGAAAAACCTTTGATTCTATATATCTCAGTCCTGGACGACTCGGTGGGAGCTGTCCTGGCACAAATCAATGAAGAAGGTAAGGAACGGGCAACCTATTACTTGTCCAAGCTTATCAATCCCCTCGTTTGGGTGGTGCAGAAACTGAAACACTACTTTCTGGCTCATGAAGTTCACTTGATTGCTCGAATGAATCCTATCAAATTTCTTTTGGAGAAATCTATCCTTACTGATAGGCTAGCACGCTGGCAAAGCTTTCTCTCTCAATTCGACATCACCTACATCCAGCAAAAGGCGATTAAAGGCTATGCCATAGCTGAGCATCTCGCTCACCACCCTCTCCCCAAGTTCGATCATGTTCAATTAGAGTTTCCAGATAAAGAACTAATGTCCATTAGCCAATCAGATGATCCCATGTGGACATTATATTTTGATGGAGCTTTGAATTCCCAGAGGAGAGGTATTGGTGTTGTCCTTTTGTCGCCCGAAGGCGTCGCTATCCCAGAGGCATTTTAGCTCTCATTTCCAATCACCAACAATGTCGCTGAATATGAGGCTCTTCTAGCAGGTCTAAAGCTTGCCTATTCTTTTTGGGTCACTGAATTACGAGTCGTAGGTGATAGTCAACTTATTCTCCGCTAGGTGCTCACCAAATATCGCACCTACGATCCCTAGCTCAAGCCATACCAAGAGCTCACTGCTGCTTTCGCCAAACCGTTCACCAAGTTGGTCTTTGTTCATGTCCATTGCAATCAGAACATTCTGGCCGATGCCCTTGCCTCGTTGGCATCATCATTAAGGTTCCCTCTTGGTAGAAGGTCTGAATCCATTTCCGTCTACAAGCTTCACCTCCCTGCTATCCATAACCCTTCTTATTTAAGGGTCAAGGAAAAAATGTCAAGGATGGCCCAAGAGAGAGAAATTGTTCAGAAGAGGGAAAGTATGTTGGTGGAATTGGAAGAAGAACTGGCCGACGAAGAGAAACCATGGTTCTATAAAATTGTCAAATATTGCAAAGATCAGTCTTACCCTAAATTAGCCACAGCAGAAGATAAAAAGGCCATACGGAGAGTGGCCCATAAATACACACTAGTTGGAGGAGTGCTATACAAGAGAAGCCTCACTGGTGTTCTTCTAAGATGTCTTGATGACGATGAGGCCAGGAAGTGTGTAGAGGAAGCTCACTCAGGTGTGTATGGTGGCCATGCGAATAGTCAAATGCTTGCTAAGAAGATCATTGGACAATGCTTTTATTGGCCTACCATGGAGGAAGATTGTGTTGTCTATGTCCGTAGGTGTGTCAAGTGTCAACTTCACGGCGATAAGATTCATTCCCCATCTTCCTCTCTCCATCCAATATCCTCCCCATGGCCTTTCTCCATGTGGGCATTCGACATCATTGTGAAGTCCCGCGATCAATGGCACCCAAGAGGGGGGTGAATTGGGTGTTTACAAATTTTAAGAAAACTTTTGCCCTTTTTGAAGAATGTGATAAAACACTACTTAAGAGATACAAATCTATTCAATCACAAGTTGGATTTATCAAGATCTAATTAGTGATAAGATAGATTATGAAAGATGAACAAGAATAAAACCTGAACAACAAAGCACACTAACACTCACATAGAATAGAGGTAGAAGAAAAGGACCAAACCATACAATTCAAACCATAGTGCACAGCGATTTTTAAGGTGGTTCAGATGCAACGACGGCAATCCTACGTCCACCCCTCACCAAACCCGATGAGGCTTCACTCGGGGATAAATCCCCAAACGGAGACGACGCTCCAACCACACACGTAGGACGACGCCTGCACACACACACGGGGACGCGCCCCAACACACGCACACACACACACACACGGAGATGAGGTCTCCAACACGATCCAACAAGTGGATCACCAACACAAACACCCGCTACCACAAGTGTAGCAATCCATACACACGAGACAGAACGGATGTAAATAGATCCACACACACACAAACGCAAATCTAGGAAGATCCATGCACACACACGAATCAAACACTACACACACACACACGACCACGGATCCAACAACGATCCACACACACACACACAAGTTCTTCAGTTTATGACAAACACAAATACAACACCCATAGCATAAAGATGATGAGGTTTAGTTTAGAAAACTCTTGCTTTTGGTTCCCCGTGAATGCATGTTGCGGATCTTGAACGTATCTTCAATCTTCACTTGATCGGAGCTTCAATCCGTGCTTGCTTAGCTTTTCTCCTTTCTTGCTTGCTTGGTTTCTCTTCTTTCTCCCTTAGGCACTCTTCTTGGAATCCTTGCTTGCTTGCTTGGCTCTTCTCTTCCTTGGAGGAGGTTGGCTTTAGATATGCCTTCAATGGGTTGAGAATGGATGAAGAACACTTGCTGCACGGAGTACTGTTCACGGCTACAGTACCCTTCTTCTTCCTCCTTGGACAGCACCCTCTTGATCTCCCTTTGAAGCTCTTAGAGTTCTTAGGGTTAATGACTTCAAAGAGATGTTTTATAGCCCTTGAATGGTCCAAAGACAAGCCCCAGACCAGATCCACAAATCATGGCTTAACTGGGGTCATTGGGATTAAACAAATGGGTGAAGATTCCTCTCCATGAGCTTGAAATCGAAAGTCAACAATAGGGGCCTCGGGGCTGTCGGTCGACCGGAAGCATTGGGTCGGTCGATCAGAATTTTACAGTCGGAACAATTTTTGGCTCTGGCAAAACCGGTCGACCAACCCTATGGTGGCGGTCAACCGAAACCTGTAAAAATTCCATCTTTTCGGTTCTGTTAATTCTGGTCGACCGGCCATGGTGTGTTGGTCGACCGAAATGACTCATACCTACAAAAATGTAGTGTTAGCCCAAGGAAACACATCTATAAGTCAAGAGCTTCATGTCCATATCAATTTCATGCATTTTGGGTTTGGTTTAACTTAGCTTATGCATTTGGAAAGTTCAAAGCAAATGAGCACTTGTCATTACATGAGATTGTCTTAAACAAGTTCAATGCTCACTCTTGAAGATAACAAATTAAAGGAATATCGCCCCTATAATCAAAATTTTGTTCCGGGGGCTCCGCCCCGGGAAACCCCCGCAAGGGGCACTGCCCCCGCAACCTGACCGCGCAGGTGGATCCGCGTGCGAGGGTGCAAGATGGTGAGTTTTGCAAGGGCTTGAAACATCATAAACTAGGTGCATATGAACACTTTGAAACATACATGTTCTGAGGTAAGGATCAAGTTCTCGCTAAGAATCAAGAGATAAAACTCAATCATCCCAAGTAAATTATTCATGAAATAACATCATGGAACACTCAATAACAAGGAGTGTATAACAGGGTAAGAGCCTTACCAATGGTTCTTGATAGTACATGACATATACCACATGTTTTGGATTGTAGAGGAGCAGGGTGATTATCCACACATTTGGTTCACCAGGTGACTGCCATGAGTTTGATCCTGCAAGCAATATAGTCAGGATTAATACCATGCTTGTTCACATTAAAGAGGTTATGAAAGCTCTTGCCTCTTCTAAAACTAATTCAACCAAGCAAGAATCAAAACCATGTACCGTTGCCATTTGCCATCTCAATCATATTTAAACATGAATGTACACAGTCATCAAGAACATGTGCAATCAACCATAAGTTTAGTTATCATCACTCAATCACACATTAAGTTTAGTTATCATCAAAACTATAACTCAACACATTGGTCCTCTTGGTGATCCTAACTCCCTCACTAAGCAAAAATCTTTCATCCTCACTGCAACGGAGTACTTCACCAAATGGGCCGAAGCTGAAGCTTAGGCGAAAATCAAGGCGTCAACAGTTTGCATGTTCAGTATGAAGAACATCATCGCCAGGTTCGGCATCCCAAGCACGATCATCACCGACAATGGGCCACAATTTATCTCTCAGGACCTCTACAAAAGGTATAATATTGCATTGCATCATTCATCACCATACTATCCACAAGGCAATGGCCAAGCAGAGGCCACTAATAAAACATTGATTAAGATTATAAAAAAGACCTATGAGTCTAATAAGTTTTCTGACTGGCTAGAAAAGTTTATCGAAGCTCTATGGGCCTATCGCACTTCAATTCGTACTCCCACCGAGCAAACTCCATTCGCCCTTACTTATGGGATGGAGGCGGTAGTCCCGTACGAGACTCTTATTCCTTCTCTTAGAGTACAATTGGACAAGGAACTTCCCCTCGACGAACGTCGTGATTCTCTTCTTACCCAACTGGAACTTTTAGACGAAAAGTGCCTGGCCGCTGCTGAGCATGCACGGGTTTACCAAAATAGACGCGCACGTTTTTACCAAAAGAATGTTATTGAGAGAAAATTGAAAGTTGGTGAGTGGTAGTGAAAAGAATTTTTGTAAAACTTGGCGGGCCGCGCCAACCCAATTGGGAAGGACTGTACGTGATTCAGGCTGTGCATCTTGACAATGCTTATAGGTTAGTCAATGCTGAGGGAGTCGAGTTATCTCACCCTTGGAATGGACTTTATCTTAAAAAGTACTACCCTTGGATATGTATACATAGTGTGAAAATTAAAAAAATAAACAAAAACAAAAACAACATTAAAAAAAATAAAACAAAAAAGAGAAGAAAATAAAAAAAATAAAACAAAGCAAAAAAACAAAAACAAAAACAAAAAAGGTAAAAAAAATAGAAGAAAAAAGAAAAAATATATAATTTAAAATGCCAATGCCTGGGGATCGCCATGGAATTAAGTCACTGCAGCCATCCTCCATATTAGGATAGGCCTCATTAAGACTTGGTAGGTCTCGGGTCTTGGTTTGCCAGAACTGTGGAGACCCCTGTCCAGCCACGTCGGCCTATGCCCACTCAAAGGAAGCCAACATGCACATACGCACGTGTTTTGACTAAAAATTGGTAGCATCGTCTATGGTGAGGCCTCACCCAGAAGGTCTCCAAGAAAGCCGTAATCTTTATTCTCTTCCTCTTTGACCAAATGAGACAGCAAGTGCCCTTAAAACGCTGAGCATAAGAAACAAAAACTCAATCCCCTTAAGGCAAGAGTAGGATCCATTTTCTCGAGCATGGGTAAGAGCACGAGAAGAGGGCAGTGTCCCCGTAGGCATACAAGAGGGATTCCACAATGCCAAATGACTATATTTCCCTCAAAAAAAATGAGACAAACCAAAGTCAAAAGAAAAGCCTGGTCATAACCATGCCTGATCCCAATAAATGAAACCCCTCAAAGCAAAAGTCAAATTCCAAAAAGGGGGGGGGGCATGAGATATAAATGCTTGAGATTTGGTCCGAAGTTGCCCCAAAGGGGAGAGTTAGTGGGCCCCTATTAGCTCGCCGGGTTAATGATTTTGCCGGTCCTCTCAAAAGGTTTGCCCCCTACACTCTTCCTTCTCCACCGAAGATGAAAGCTCAATGGAGTTTTCGAAGGGTGAAACCCGCCAAGGCCTGCGACCTTGTTTTAACACACACATATGGTTGTCTACTTTGAAAAGTCAAAGCTATCGCTGCGAAGGAGTCTCTGTGTTTCTGGCCGGTCAAGACCCTTGTCTACCACATTGATGTCTTCTTATTTAACCTTGGGCTTAAGCCAATGCAAGCGCGTCATCTATGGGTGCAATGGCGTCTGATTCCGGGTCAACGTCGCGTGGTTGGCCATTAGGGTTCCAGGGTGTTCCATTATATACTATCTAGAGTTGTGAGGAAATAGACCCGGGTCGGGCAAATCATTTACCTCGAACACTTTTTGGGTGTATCCCTGCAGTCGGAAGCGACTGGGAGTCAAAGCATGGCATGACGGTATTGTCATCAGAATAAGTCTTAACCGGCGGGATTATCATTCGAGGAGTCTAGAGGCCCAAATCAACCTAGATGTGCGCTTAGGATACCTAGAAGGTTAGTAAGAAACCCATGTTCTCATGTAGGTTGGGTGTCATATGGGTGGTTACCAGGCGTTAGCAACAAAATAGTCCCAAAAAAAATAATAACAAAAAAATAAAAATAATAAAAATAATAACAACAACAACAACAATAATAATAATAATAATAATAAAAACATGTAAAAAAGAGATAAAAATGTAGATATACGTAAAAAAAGAAAATATTATTTCGCATAATTACATTTGTATGTGCCCCCATGGCCCTTCGCTCCTCCTCGCATATTTCGCATAATTATTTCGCAACTTACCAGGCGTTACATCTCTCAGCCATTGTTCAACAAGACCAAGGCTGGTTCGGAGCTCAAACAGTTGGGCCCCCATGGCCCTTCGCTCCTCTCTCTCAGCCAACCTGTCGACTCTCTCTATTTCTTTGTCCCTTTCTTTCTCTGCTCGTTCTCTCTCTCTGTCTTCCCTTTCCAGCTGAAGGGTGATCCTCAGCCCCACGACGTCCCGAGAAGAGTCATCATCTAGGCAGCGCCCCAGTTCCTCCTCCAGCTCTGCTACCATGGCTTCCCCTTGTGTGGCACGAGCCAGCACCTCTTGCATCTCTTTGGTCTGCTATGACCGTCATCTAAGATATGTGGCAAACTATGAAAAAAGAAAATTCAATGGTGAAGCCCTCACCTGTGTAGAGAGCATTCCCTCTGCTTCTGCGGCATGCTGCGTTGCATGTGCAAGTTGCTCATGAAGCAAATCAAGCTCTGAAGTAGGGATCCACAAGCTCGAAGTAACACCGTCTGCCCCCATTGCCGATGAGACCGCATTGAGCTGGGCACGCTGCTACACACGTGAGGTGACATTAAGGGCTTAGCACCATGAATCTCAAACCAAACCAAGAACATGTGCATATACACTTACCGATGAACTCAAAGCTGCACGGGTGTCACTCAACTATTGCTCCGTATCTGCCAAGCGAGCTTGCAAGTTCGTTATCATGGTGTCACGGGCACCTACAGCCATGGCTCATGAGTTCACACACAAAAAAAATCATGACAATAAAAAACAAACAAAAAAAATAAAAACATGCAAAAAAATGGTACTTTCATTTCACCTCCACAAGCCCCCCAGGTTGGAGCCGCTCTGCATACATTGCCTTGTAAAGATGCAAGTAATCCTCGCTGTCCTGCACATGTGATTCTACGAGAGTGCCACCCCGCTACCAGTCTTCATACTATTCAGGGAAACGTACCCACCAATCAACGCAGGTGCCGGCCCATGTGTCTTCTTCCCAACGTGAGGTGATGCAGTCATATCCATCCATTAATCTTGGGCAAGCCCTAAGGTCCTCATGGCTAATCGTAGCCTAAGTGGCTCGATTTCATTCAAACAATGGAGCTAGAGGTCCCGTCCGAATCCGACACGGCTTGCTATAACCCACGGCTGGTCGGCATCGACCATGCTCGAATAAGGCCTCCAGTTCACCTATGTTAGGTTGCACATGTCCTCTTAGCTGGTCAAAAAATAAAAATGAAAAAAATAACTAAAAAACAAAAAAAGAGAAAAAAGAATCCTACTATCGCTGCAGGGAACTCTTGTAGCTCGCGTCTTAACACCGTCAGTTGGTAGGATAGAGGTGGTATGTTCATGATGGGTTGCCACCGTCTAGCTAACGGCACCGTCACTGGTCGCCAATGCTGAGCTCTCCCCATTGGAAGGTAATAATAGCTCTATAGCTGCGCCATCATATGTTATTGGCATCAAAAAAAATAAAAAAATAAAAATAAAAATAACAAAAATAAAAAAAACAAAAAGAGAGAGAAAAGAAAAATCTATTACCTGAATGAGTGGCGTAAAACCACTCATTGTCACCTCTCGGTCTGTCTTTTGGTACAGACCTGCAAACAGATGCGCCAGCACGGCAGCTCCCCAGGCATATTGTCCTACTCTCTCTAAGTCTACTAGGAGCTCTAGGAAACGACAGTGGATGTTGTCCCCCTTAGAGCCCAGCAACAATTTTCCTAATAGAAAGAGGAGGAACCTCCTCAAATCCATGTTTGTCCTCTCCCAGTTACTGGCATCCACGTAGTATACAGCACGGGCCTCTCTTTCAGCTCTCTCCATGAATTCCTCCAGGGACTCATCATCACGTGGACGAGTGTCAGTAAGCCCTAACGCCTCCATGATGGATGCCCTGGCTACTGACCTGTCCTTTCGACCATCTAGGTCTAACCCCAATAGTTTCTGAGCACCTTCTCGGTAATCCGCGTAGGTGACACCAGTCACTGCCTCGCCATCCACTTTGAGACCCGTGATTCAGACCATATCTTCCAGGTTGGGCACCATGTGCCCCCAAGGCATCAAGAATGCCCGACTCGCTGGGTCCCACCTTTCATGCAATGCTTGGATAAGGGTGAGGTCGAGCTTGATTAACTCAAATCGGAGAAAGGCCCCAAACCCCATCACGTCTAGTCGGGCCTTCTGGAAGTCCGACAGACCATGATATGCGGCCGCCACCAACTCCCAGGAGATGTGTGACCTCATCATACTCTGTGAAAACACAAGAAGTGGGAAAGAGATACATTGCCAAGAAAAGGAGAAGGAAGGATGAAGGAAGAAATGAAAGGATTCACTTACGAGCTGCGATTGGGTCCTCTCACTGAGGTGCCCTTCGATCTCCGAAAGCCTCCTGGAACTGCTACTTGATCTACTCTTCTTCGAGGAGCGGGAAGATTCACCCTCCGCCCTGAAACTAGATTCACCCTCCATCCTGAAAATTGAGCAACTCTCACTAGCTCCTCTTCTTACAAACTTTCACTCTTCAAATTAGCTCTCGCTACACCGGTGCCTCAAAGTTGAGCGAAAAAGGAAGTATTTATAGGGAGGCGATTAGGATCTATCACCATTACCCCTAGCAATGGCCCTTGTAATGAGGCACCCTCCCTTAACTCTTGCCGGCCACTTTGCCATGTGGACTAAATGGTTCGGAGGCGTGATTTGTTGACTCGCCACCCCTCTACGGTCTAAAGATTCCCCATGCCCATTGTCCTATTGTGAATAATTTTTAGCACAAAGTAGAAAATGGGAGACATTCACGTGAAAAAGAGGACTAGGGGCCGATGTCGTTGAAATCGATGGTGGATTCCCTTTGAAAACCATGGCCATGGTGAGGCACGATTTCATGTTTTAAAGAGAAATCTCGTCGAGCACGTCACATGGGAACAGTGTGGTAGAGAAGAGGCGTAGAGAAGAAGGAACGCATAAAAACAAGTCATTCCATTCATACATCTATATAAAGTGTCGTGTCCACCATGAGAAGAGAGTGGGTGTACAAGCAACTCACTAACTCTCATCACCACCATGGTCGCCTCTCCTCCGATCCTTCCTAAGACGGAAGCTCCTGGGAGGTCTCCTAGAGCTCTGCGAGGCAGCACTCACTTGCGCACTCCCCCTCGACGGCCCTATGCTCCTCACTATCCTTCAGCCTCTAGCTCTCTAAAAGCCCCCTCTGCTCCCTCATCGGGGTCTCTAAAAGTCCCGTCTGCTCCGCTCCATGACTTGGGCCTCCAGTGCCTTCCTCTCATCCCGATCTAGATGCCACTCCATCCTCTCATCACTGAAAGCACATACAATAGCATCAAAGGTCCATGTTTATTGGAAATAGAAGGGGCTACATTAAGGTTTAGGCACCACGGGCCTTAATTTCACCAGTTCACTTACATAAGCTCCCACCAGCTCCCGGTCCTCGCTCATAGACACCATCGCCTTCCATGGAACACTTGTCTTCCATGAGACTTTGATGGTCTTCATGTCCTTTGCATCACCCTCCGTGCCCAGCTCCCTTTCCTTAATCAAAGGAAGGTCGGATGGCGAAGGAAAAGAGTGTCGAGGAAGGCCGATTTGCAGGCAACACCGATGTGGGTTGTAAAGAACAAACTCGGTTGCACCAATAAGCTGGAGTTCCGCGTCAGGAGAAGGTCTCGTGAGAAGCTCACATGGAAGTAGACCTGCTAGCGCGCAAGTGAACAGATTCCGTGACAAGGTGTTGAAGTGAGTACGCCAGTCACCGCATGTCTTCAGCTGGGGCATGCGATTAATCACCATGCCACTAAAGCCAAGCACATCCGCAATGTAATAAAGGGGGCTTTGTTCAAAGATCCTCGAGGTACTCTGTGCCTCCTCACAGTGATGAAATTTGAAATGGAGATCAATCCAGCAATTAAGGAGAAGCATGCTCCCATAAGGAGGCATGCCCATGCTGGAAGCCGTGAGACCGTTGTAGAAATAAGCGAGGACGGCGGGCCCCACTCCCTTTACCTCCCAAAATTCACAGATCGCGCTTAGCTGATCTTCTTCCATAATGTTGTCAGTATGAGGGAATAAGAGGGCACCCGCCAAACAGATCGTGAATCCCTTCATGAGGGCTTCCAAATGATCATCACCTGTTGACTCTTCTAAGGCACTTATGGTCCATTCTGCAAGCTTCTGTAAATTGATGCCCTTTTGAGTTTGGACGGCCGTGATGGATTTGGATGACATAAAACTTCCAAGGACTTCCTCGGAGGTTATCTTCTTTGGCAAGGGCAAGATCTTTATCTTGCCGTCCTTCCTATACCTTTTTAAACCAACCAGAAGCTCTGCTTCCTTAAGAAGGACCGTCGCTTCAAAAGTGGGGAAGATGAAGGTATGGGTTTGGGGATGCCAAACCTCTACCAGTGCACCCATGGCCGCCCAATCCATGTGGATCTGATCATAATGTTTGGCGTGAACCACCAGCCCTTGGAGATGCCACTTTGAAATAACAGTCCTCATGCCGATGGTTATGTTGGAGGTGAGCTTCGAGAGCTAGGGCAGCTTTGAAAACTTCCTCGAGCCTGGAAAGAGGGGGTACGGCTGGAAAGAGAAAAGGAAAAGGTGAAAAAGGGTGAAAGAAAAGTCATGCAGAAAATATGAAAAGAGATGCCAGCTCACTATCCGTGAGTTAATTCTCTCACTCAGATGTCCTTCAAGGTCGCTGAGCCGTTTGACTTCGTTGCTTGCCCTATTTCTCTTCATACGACGCGAAGATTTGCCTTCCATCTCAAAGAACTAGCCAAAATCACTTTCTTTCCTCTCTTGCTTCTCTCGAGAGGATTCACTCTGATCTGATGCTCTTTCCTAGGCCAAATGGGATGTATTTATAGGCTGGGAAGGACTGGCGTCGCCATCACCTTGTTAAAGTATTTTTGTCTTGTTATGATTGTGTCGTGTAATGATTGTCATAATTATTGGTCATGTCCTGTAATGATTGTCATAATTATTGATTGTGCTAATGATTGTGTCTTGTTATGATTGTGCTAATTATTATGTGTAAGTTTCAAAAAAAAAAAGATCATCACCGTCCCACCGTGTACCCCATCCGCACTTTGTCATGCATTGTACTATATGATATCTACACTATTAGAGCATGTCAAGGACCTTACGGCCTGAATAAATCTGAAATTTGAGTTCCCCTTCAACAAAAACAGTGATGATTTTAGAGGAATTTGGGTCGTACGAATAGGCCGTTAAGTTGTTATAGCATGGAGATGATGGTTTCGTTCGGTGAGTCGGGGCGTGGATAAATGGGCCCCGGCTCAGTATCAGCTCACCAGATCTGTATCTTGACTTGTTCTTAACAATTTAACAATATTATCCTTGGCTATCTTCTATTTTCATTTATTTTATTTTTTTCTTTAAACCCAGCACGCATTCATATAGGACTTTCTTTTCATTGTGAAAAATCATTCACTTAATTCGATTGTAAGAGCCGCTATGCTTAAATTCTTAATTGATATAAGTAAATTCTTAATTGATATGAGACATTCCATTCTGAATTGAGTACTGAGTTTTCTCGAGGTTGCCTTGGGCTATTTTTCTGGAATAAACCATTGTCTGGATTCGTCTCCAAATTTTCCTTGGACCCACATTGGCTGCAGTACTTCCACAATGGCTGGTAACCGCTCCCCAATGGTGAAACCTGCAGGTTTACGATCCAGGTACTTCCACACAGTGAAGTTGGTCCCCTTTTTTATTCGTGCCTGAGTGCACATTATATCCTGCTTTGTTTGTTTACCATCCAAACAATTGTTGATTTCAGAGGACCCTCTTCAAGGTTGCTTCGATGAAACTTTGGAAAGATTCTGATCATGAAATGTTGGAAGCGTGTCTCATCACACCTTGGCATCCACTTTTCAGTCCACTCCATTTCATTTCAATACACTTCGTTCCATTCCACTACATGTCCCTCCCCTGCAAAACAGACGCCAAGGCGGGTCAGCTGTAGACACGACATTTTAACATTTTCATGAGTATATCTCATATTACACAATGATCCCCCAAAGTGGCTTATGCATTTGACTTATTTGAGTGATTTTTCATGTTAATCTCGATTACATAAAAAAAATCAGAAAAGGTCAAAATAACATTATATATATATAAGGTTATTTTAATGTTTACTATAAAAAAATAAATAAAAAAGAAGAAAGGGTTAACAAAACAAATAAAACTAAAAATATGAACAAATAAAGCAAATGAAAATAAAAAATAAAATAAAATAAAATAAAACAACATAAAAATATACATAAAAATAGACAAATCAATAAAAAAATATGCCCTACTTACCCCACCCTCTATCTTTATTAATTCTCCTCACTAAAATATCATTTTTTAGCTTATCTCTCTCTCTCATCTATTATTTCACCCACGTCTTTTTCCTTCTCTTTTTTGCCTCCCTCTCCATCTACACTTCATCGACGGATCCCACTCTCCCATCTTCCATAGCCCCCCCACACCCCTCTCCTCTCCCCTTCCCCACTCTACACACGCAAGCACCCCACTCACCCACTCCCATCGAAACCCACAGCCTCTCCTCTCCCCTTCACTCTCTCTATCTCACCCATGACCTCTCCCTGCTCCTCCCTCTCTCCCGGCCACCGCCGTAGCCAACCATAGTTGCGCCACCCCTCTCCCCTTTTCTACTACACACGCAAACTCCCCACTCACCCACTCCCATCGAAACCCACAGCCTCTCCTCTCCCTTTCACTCTCTCTATCTCACCCACGACCTCTCCCTGCTCCTCTCTCTCTCCCGGCCATGGACGTAGCCAACCATCGTTGTGCTACCCCTCTCCCCTTTTCTACTACACACGCAAGCCACCGTCTCCTCCCCACTCCCTCTCACTCATCCCACTCTCTCCTCACCTCTCCATCACCGATCTCCCCATCCCACTGCACTCTCCACTACCATACCGCTGTGAAGCCCCTTACCCAGTCGCAGCCACCCCCGCCGGTGCACCCTTACCACCGTCGACGTCATCTCACTCCCTCTCACGCACCCTCCGGCCACTTCCCCCTCCCTGTTTACATAACCGCGACAACCTCCTACCATCTCTACTCCTCGCTGGCCACCCACGACCGCGACCCCTCGCCATCGAGACCCACCCACGGCCGCACCTCTCTCATCTCCCCACTGCCGTCTCTCACCCTCACCGGATCTCTTTTCCTCTCTTTCTTCTCCTCTCCCTTTTCTCCCCGTCGACCACCACCACCTTCCCCCCCCCCCTCACTTCACCCACACGCGAGACCCCCACCGTGACCCCTCCATCTCTCTCACTTTCTTTCTCTCCCACTCCCCCTCTCCCTCTACCGTCGCATGTCTCCTCTCGCACGTCTCCACTCCACTCTCCTACTCTCCTCTCTCATACTCTCCTCTCTCCTCCTACACCCTCTCACTCTCCGTCCCCATCTCCCTCCGATCACCCCCTCACCCTCTCCGGGTTTCTCTCTTTCTCCCTCTTTCTCCTCCGTCCCCATCTCCCTCCGACTGCCGACCACCCACGCCCATGAGCGGGGCCCCACTCACTCTCCTCTCTCTCATACCCTCGCACTTCCCACGCTCAACCTCTCCTCTCTCCCCCTCTCCCTCTACACACGCGAACCTCCGCTCCCTCACCCTCACGCCGACCACCAAACTCACATCCACCCCTACTCTTTGTTCTTGTGACGCCACTCACATCTTCATCATTGTTCGTGTCAACATCTTGCATTCCTTCATCCCCTAGAGTCCCAATATATTCTATCTCAGTACCCGGTATATTAAAAGCTGCTCCCAGAACAATAGGCCACGCCTGTTGAGAAGGTAGTCCGCTTGCGTGAGAGGATCTTTGGATCCCTATCTCCGCCTCGTTCCGGAGATTGGATAAGTTTGGTCTCTCCATGTTCCAATAGATTGTTTCCTTTAGGTAGTATTCTCTACCTTCTTTCCTGTATACCATCCTGTAATACGCGCGTCAAGAAGAAAATTGCTCTCTCCTCGCCAAGTGACGTCGTTCACACCAATTATGTCAGAAAGCCCCATAATTGGGATGTGTTAGCTAGGTGCGATTGATAAACACTGATCCAGAGGGGGGGTGAATGGATCTTTCAAAGAATTCTACCCAATTTAAAATTCGCATGAGATGATAACAACTAGATCAGTGGACAATTGATCAAACAAGATATGCAAACTCAATTAAACTCTAGGATATAGATAATCAATTAAATCACGGTCCTAGCATGCATCTAGCGGAAGCAGGCAATCAAACAAACCACTGCACAATGATTTTAGGTGGTTCGGTCCAAAGACCTACGTCCACCCCTCACTCCCAACCGGAGTGAGGCTTCCACTAGTAACACTAGCACAGCAGACTCAGTCTGCAACAAATGCTGCCAAACAGCTTGACCAGGGGAACAACCTCCCCTCTTCCTCCCAACCGGAGGAACACCCCAAGTGACTCCCAGCCACTTGGAAACCAGAGACACACGGTCTCTCTTCCTCCAGACCCGGAGGGAACCCCTGGACTTGCTACCCACAAGCCCAGAACCGGAGGACCAAACCTCCCTTCCTCCAAACCGGAGGGGAACCTAGAGACCCAAGTCTCTCTTCCTCTGAACCCCAGAGGGAAACACAAGTGACATTAAGTCACCTGCAAACCAGAGGTCTCGGACCTCTCTTCCTCCCAACCGGAGGGACCCCTGGACTTGAAACCTACAAGCCCAGAACCGGAGGACGAGCCTCCCTTCCTCTAACCAGAGGGAACCCACAAGTAGCACCCAGCTACTTGCAACCGGAGATAGCAATCTCCCTTCTCATGAACCAACAGGAGGGACCCCGACCTCTCTACAGAGAATCGGAAATACAACAAGTGAATAGTTCAAAGGAAAAACAAAACCCAGCAACAGAAAGCTGAAAAGATAAAATCAAATGTGGCTCTCGCAGGAGCTGGCTGGCCTGGATTTGATCCACGGTCCAGCAGGAACTTCTTCTACTGCTTCTCTCTTTCTCCCAGCACGAACTCCCTTTTCTTCTTCTTCTTCTTTCTTACTTCTTCTTCTTCTCACTGCTTCTGCCTTCTCCATCTTCTCACTCTCTCTATCTCACTGTCTCTCTTTCTTTTTCTTCTTCTGCTCTCTCGATCTAGCTCTCAACCTTCTCTATCTCTTCTTTCTCTTCTACACTTCTTCTCTTAGCTCTGGCTGCTTCTACTTTAGTCACTCTCTGCCCTCGCTCTCGTTCTTCAGAGGAAGAAGACACATATATATAGCAGCAGCAGATTAGGGCGGCGTGTGCTCTCCACGATTCCCGCCCAAATGCTTCAGTCCACATGGAGGCTCCTCTGCATCTCGGATCACGTGCCAGATGCCAGCCTCGTATCACGTGCCCACTCTGCATAGGCTCCACGAACAGTTTAATAGAGCAAACTGGTTCGGATTTGATCCTGAAACCAGAATCCTTCTTCTTCTACAAAGAGATTAAAACCATTAATACTCAGGGTTCTCTCTCTATATATATATACCTGAAATAAGTCGGTTGACACTCAAGCTAAAGCTGCACGAGGTGTGTAGGAACAACAAAAGGTGCACTATACTAAGAACGACACGAGGTACATAAGATGACTACAGCACGAGATAAAAAGAAAACGACACGAGGTACATACAGTAACCAAGCTAACACTACAAAGAGAACGACACGAAGTCAGATGAGAACAGCACGAGGTGAGAAGGAAATAACACGGAGTAAAACGGTAGTAAAACACGCGATCAGAGGAAACCTGGACGAAGATAGAAAGAAGCAACACGAAGACATAAAAATAACACGAAGACACAAATACAGAAAAAAATACGAAGACATTAAAAAAAATGACTCGAATACAAAGTTGCTCGAACTTACGAACGACTCGAAGACGAGGACGACACGGGCTGAAAACAACTCGAAGACGAAAATAGAAACCGACACGAAGTGTGGTCACAAAGCAAGAAAGACACTTCCAACGTACAGACTTCATATGATGTGAGGCGATGTGTAGACTTTGCGTTCAACTGGATGTATAGACTTGGAACGGCTTCAAGGCAACAATGTACAGACTTTGACATAAATAGTGTATAGACTGAGAGTTCAAGGCCACAATGTATAGACTTTGCCCAAGGAAACGAATGTGTAGACTTTGGCTTGGGACGAAGGTAAAGATGAGGCGATATAGACTTGGCCAGAACAAGATGCAATGCTGACTGATGTATAGACTTTGTGAATGTTCAGACTTGAATGCTCGACCAGTGTACAGACTTGCAGAGCCGACCACAATGTATAGACTTGAGGAATTGAAGCCAATTTACAGACTTATCGAATGGCTTCGCAATGTATAGACTTGGAGCCTTAAGACGCAGCAAGAGACGCTGGCTAAGACGGACGCTGTACATACTTGATGCATGTGAATAGTGAGACGGATGTATAGACTTGATGAACTACAACATGAACATATCAGCAGAGAAGCAATGCACATAACAGAAATCAAGCACAAACCAATTTATCACAGCATGACTCAAGCATACACATGCATTCTTCACAATTCAGACATGGCACACTCATGCAATCTCCCACAGAATAGATCAGACATATTCAAGACAATGTGGTGACTCATTCATGTTGCTATCATTAAAACACTACATCATCAACAAAGCACAAGGGGCACAACAATCTCCCCCTTTTTGATGATGGCAACATAATGAGTCACACTGACTCATCAAACTATTCTCCCCCTTTGACATAATCAAAAAGAAGGGAAATGGTTTGATAGTCAAATGCAGCACATAAATGCAGCACACAAAGACAGCACATAAATGCAGAGAATGAGTCATGGTTCTTAAAAATGAGGATCTCCCTTATGACAATGAAACAGCTCTCCCCCTATCAACATGCATGATTGACTACTCTCCCCTTAGATGTGGATAAACCATAACTCCCCCTGAAGCACAGGAATGGACTCTGGTTATCCAAAAAAATCAATCTGAAATCAGCCATTACAAAGAATCTGAATTCTGGTGAAAATACCACAGAATCAGAACTTATTGCAGAACAAGATGGAAGATTCCAACAGTGTGGAGAGAAATACATCCCAGGAATCAATCTGAAATCCACCACCATAAGGATTCTGAAGTTCAGAGGGCTGCAAGTGAACAAGATAATAATGGGAGCTCACATTTGTATGGTCAGAAAAAATGCAGAAGGAAACAGTCAACTGATAAGAGAGGAGTTGACTATACAGTTTTTGTTGATCATGCATGAATCTGATCATGAGGGATTTGAATGCATACATCACTTCAATAAGTCTTAAAAGATGTAGACTCTTCTATCATAAAGAGTTATGAAGTGGCAACTTAATCAATCTGATTTAATTTTGATGTATACCAACTTTGCCAAATTAAACTCAATACTTATATCTGAATCCAAGTTTTAATAAAAGTGAACCAAATAGTCAGAAAACACTCAAAAACAATCATCGTTTATCTTACACATATGATCTCAATTGCACCTTTGAAAAATACACAGGTTAGTACTGAAGTTAAACACTTTTTCAAGAACATGAGTTGACATATTTTTCAAGATAATTTTATTTGAAGCACATTATATTTTTCCTGAGCAATTTAAGTTGATCAACACCTTTTTACATGGGGCACAACAAGTCTTAGTTGAAGTGACCCAGTTACTCAGTGTGATAACTGGCATTGCTTCTCACTTTGAGAGCAGAGTTAGCAATAAGTGTCTTTTTACATGAGAAGACACCTTTATCAGAGGCCAGACTCCCCAGCTACTCAACACCAATAAGCTATTGCTCTGTCAGGTTTTGTTTCACTAAATTTTTATCAGAGATAACTGTGGCACCTCATGACATGAGTTACTTTATTTCATTGATAAAAAACTCAGTTTCTCAGTGACCGAGTCATTGCTCTAATTTCACAATTTTTTATTTAGTCAACTTTTTCAAGTTAATGTTTAACCACAACACTCACTCTATGTATCTCTACCAAAGTAGCCTAGATTTCAAATTTTCAGATATCAGATGAGAGACTTTAAGGATTACATGACACAAGAGGTAAAAGTTTATTAAACCTTATCAACATATATTTTCAATTCATTTAATTACAAAGCTGAGAATACATTAATCTTATATCAGTCTGATTCAGTGATAATTCTTAAACCCATATGATAGGAGTTTCTACCAAAATCTCAGACTGAATTGCATGACATGCAGCTTAAGTTCCTCAGATCAGAACAATAAATTTAGCTGACCAACAACTCAATAATGGAGCCAAAATAGTCACACCAGCTAAGAGGTATATGAAGGAAGAGTACTAGCTGGTGGAAGAGTCAATCAGCAAGAGAGAATAAGGTTTAAAGCCACTAGCAGAGTCAATCACTCAATACAGGTTTAAAGTCATTTCAGTCAGACAAAATGAGACACTCCTTCTTCAACAGATTGAGGATTAGCAGCCAAATTTTCAGATTCAAGAAGGTATGAACTCAAAATAGTCAATTGATGATTTGAAAGAGTGTAGGGAGTGAATTTCAAATAGTGACAACAATATAAAAATGCTCCCCCTTGTCTATATGCAGTGACTCACATAAGACTCAACAAGCTCCCCCTGAATTGATGCAATTTATGCAAGATGATTATTCAAACGTCAGAGCATTCTTTATTCAGAGAGCATCATGCTGGAGCAATCAACTTTTCAAGATAATTCAATTTAGCACAGACAGATTATTATGATATGCATTGATCAAAAACAGTTGGACTCCCCCTGACTATATGCATGAAATGTATTGAAATCACATCACATGATATCAAAATTTAGCATTCAGATATGATTCATGCAAATTAGACAGAAGAGAATTACTATAAACATGATTGTTCAATTCATATTTCAGAAAACTTCAGTTTAGCACCAATAGATCAACATGATATGCAATACACTGCTCTATATGACTTGACCCATGGTACTGAGCGGAGGACTTGGTCCAAGTACCACCTCACACATGGCAGTAGCATCCAGACATACTCCATCTGCCCTCCAGCACTGTTCCATTTCATATACCATGATGGTCATACAAATGACATATGCAGTGCAAAGCAATCTCATTTATTTAGTGCAAACAACAGCATGAGAAGAGCATCAAAAATCAACCAAGCAAAACAACAATTTCAGATAATGAAATTGAAACAGATTTCAGAACTGACCTGAATTGAGTCCTGGGGTTTTCTTTTTGAGTGCCTTAGTTAACCCCTTTTATTTCTCCCTCCAAGGCACACCTGCAAAGTATTTGATCATCTTGATCCTGCAGGGACCCAAGCAGCTTTGGGTCCTGCGTTAGCCCTGACAGGTTTTCTAAACATTTTCATAGCAACATTATCATCAAATTTCATCAATGAACAGTCATCCATAGAATGTCCAAATTTTCCACAGTATCTACATGAAGTGGCTGGTGTTTGATTCTTATGATGCATATTAAAAGCAGGGTGATGTTTATAAACATGTTCATAAGATTTTCTGTTATATGCATGAGCAGTTTGATGCTTGTTCTTAACCATCCAACATTCAGCAGATTTATGGCCTGGCATCCCACAGTTATAGCATGAAATTTTCACAAAAGATTTTGCAGGGAATTTGACAAAATGGGGTTTAACATAGTTCTTTTGAACATACCAACAGTCCTTGACTGTATGCCCATTTTTTCCACAGTGGGAGCATGCAAAAGAATTTCTTCTATGAACACCATTTTTACCCCAAGTGGATCTAAACCAGCACTCAGCAGCCTTGTGCCCAGGCTTATTGCAGTTGAAGCACACAATGTGCTGACTAGAATTGTGTTTAGATCCATATGGACCATGAACATGAATGGGGGCCTTGGCATGCTGTTTATTGTCTTCTTTCATGATAAAACATTCACTCATGAGATGACCATGCTTCCCACAATAATAACATGAGGCATCAGGCTTCCTAGCAACATGGTTTCTATCAAAAGAGTTTCTAGAATGTAAAGTTCCACTAGCATGCTCATCCTTTAACATCAATCCACAATCCTCCATTATGTGATCTCCTTTCCCACAATAATAACATGAACCCTTTTTAATGTGAGTGTGTGAGAGATCATGTGAATTGTGTGCAGTCTTCTTTACAACAACAGGAGTGTCTTTTTCCTTTTTCTATGAATTTTCACCCTTTTTCTGTTTTGGAGTTTGTTCCACAGTTTTGGGTTTCACAATGGACTTTTGTGCAGTGAATTGAAAAACAGAAGGACCAGCAGTTGTGTTTTGATCAGAAGCTTTTACAAACACAGTTGAAGTTTTATTGCTATTGATCCTTTTGTTTGTTGAACTGTAACCCAGCCCTTCTCTCTGAGAGTTATCAGTCTTTCCCAGAAGCTTATTCAGATTGTCCTTTCCCTTGACAAATTTTGATAGAGAATTTTTTAAATCTTTAATCTCAGAATTCAAATCAGCAATTTTAGCTTCATATTTGGACAAATCTGTTTCACAGGAAATGACTTGTTGATGCAAGGCATCATTCAGACTCTTGAGATTTTCAACTTCCTGTTTTAGTTTTGTTTCATTGTCAGCTTCAGATAGGGACTTATAAAGATCATCAACTTCTTGTTGAAGGGATGTGATAGTAAGCTCATATCCAGCTATTTTCCGTTCACTACAACTGACATTTCCATTTAACATTAAGTTGATGGTTTTCAGACTCTCAATTTCTTGTTCAGCATTCATCAACCTATCAGAATTATCCACACTCACACACTTGCCTTTTTCCATTGTCATTAGCCTATCTGTCAGCTGGGTGTTTAGATGTTTCAACTCATTGATTTCCTCTTCCAGTTTACTGTTCTGCTCTAGGAGATCAGCATCAAGCACCCATTCATCTGAGAGAGACTGACATTCATGAAACATTTCCTGTTGTTTTTTAGAATCTTTCTGTAATTCTATGTTTACAGATTTTATGGCATTAAGCTTTTCAATCAGCAATTTGTTCTCCAGTCTAAGTTTCTCTGATTTTTCATCATTTTTATTGGAGAACTCTTTAAGAGAATCATTTTCAGATTTCAGCTTGTTTAATTCAGACTTAACACATTCAATTTCTTTCAGCAAATCCTTGCTCTGAACAGAATCATGACTAGCTAGACTAAGCTTCTTTTCAAGTTCAGAGATTTCTTTCACATGATCTTGATTCTCAGTTTTCAATAAAGAAATTTGTTTCTTCAACATTAGAAAATCAGACATACATGCATCATGAATATTTTTCAATTCAACACAATTTCTACAAGGAGAACTTGAACTATCTAAACCAGTACCCTTCTTCAATTTTTTATACTGTTTTCTCAACAGTTCATGAGATTCAAATAGTTCAGCATATGCATTCTCCCAATCTTCTAGAGAAAAATTCTCGAAGAGATTTACCTCATCATCATCATCTTCAGTCTGACTGCTGCCTTGATTGCTGCCACTTGGATTACTTCTGTTAGCCATCATGCAGCTGTCCTCGTTTACCCTGTGGAATTGCTTCAGCCTATCCAGGATGTCCTTTGCTGAGCTGCAATTATGAAGACAAGACCATAAGGCTCTGTCAGTAGCTGCTTTCAACAGGTTAAAGGCTTTCTGATTTTCTCCATCCTTTGATCTGTGTCTGTCGGTCCATTTGGACACTTTCGTTGGTAAGGTGTAAGGACCTTGTGAAATTAATTTCCACAAATTAGGATTAGCAGAATTTACATAAGCATGTAAAGCAGTGTACCACTGACTGAAACCAGAACCACTAAAGACGGGTGGTAGAGCCATTGAAAAAACAAATAGCGAGTCAGTTCAAGGCAACAGGAATATTTATGCACTAAAAACAAATTAGCACCTCAGACAGCAAGATCGAATCTGCAGGTCGCTGGACCTTGTATGCAGACACCGCTCTGATACCAACTGTTAGCTAGGTGCGATTGATAAACACTGATCCAGAGGGGGGGTGAATGGATCTTTCAAAGAATTCTACCCAATTTAAAATTTGCATGAGATGATAACAACTAGATCAGTGGACAATTGATCAAACAAGATATGCAAACTCAATTAAACTCTAGGATATAGATAATCAATTAAATCACGGTCCTAGCATGCATCTAGCGGAAGCAGGCAATCAAACAAACCACTGCACAATGATTTTAGGTGGTTCGGTCCAAAGACCTACGTCCACCCCTCACTCCCAACCGGAGTGAGGCTTCCACTAGTAACACTAGCACAGCAGACTCAGTCTGCAACAAATGCTGCCAAACAGCTTGACCAGGGGAACAACCTCCCCTCTTCCTCCCAAACGGAGGGACACCCCAAGTGACTCCCAACCACTTGGAAACCAGAGACACACGGTCTCTCTTCCTCCAGACCCGGAGGGAACCCCTGGACTTGCTACCCACAAGCCCAGAACCGGAGGACCAAACCTCCCTTCCTCCAAACCGGAGGGGAACCTAGAGACCCAAGTCTCTCTTCCTCTGAACCCCAGAGGGAAACACAAGTGACATTAAGTCACCTGCAAACCAGAGGTCTCGGACCTCTCTTCCTCCCAACCGGAGGGACCCCTGGACTTGAAACCTACAAGCCCAGAACCGGAGGACGAGCCTCCCTTCCTCTAACCAGAGGGAACCCACAAGTAGCACCCAGCTACTTGCAACCGGAGATAGCAATCTCCCTTCTCCTGAACCAACAGGAGGGACCCCGACCTCTCTACAGAGAATCAGAAATACAGCAAGTGAATAGTTCAAAGGAAAAATAAAACCCAGCAATAGAAAGCTGAAAAGATAAAATCAAATGTGGCTCTCGCAGGAGCTGGCTGGCCTGGATTTGATCCACGGTCCAGCAGGAACTTCTTTTACTGCTTCTCTCTTTCTCCCAGCACGAACTCTCTTTTCTTCTTCTTCTTCTTTCTTACTTCTTCTTTTTCTCACTGCTTCTACCTTCTCCTTCTTCTCACTCTCTCTATCTCACTGTCTCTCTTTCTTTTTCTTCTTCTGCTCTCTCGATCTAGCTCTCAACCTTCTCTATCTCTTCTTTCTCTTCTACACTTCTTCTCTTAGCTCTGGCTGCTTCTACTTCAGTCACTCTCTGCCCTCGCTCTCATTCTTCAGAGGAAGAAGACACATATATATAGCAGCAGCAGATTAGGGCGGCGTGTGCTCTCCATGATTCCCGCCCAAATGCTTCAGTCCACATGGAGGCTCCTCTGCATCTCGGATCACGTGCCAGATGCCAGCCTCGTATCACGTGCCCACTCTGCATAGGCTCCACGAACAGTTCAATAGAGCAAACTGGTTCGGATTTGATCCTGAAACCAGAATCCTTCTTCTTCTACAAAGAGATTAAAACCATTAATACTCAGAGTTCTATATATATATATATATATATATATATATATATATATATACCTGAAATAAGTCAGTTGACACTCAAGCTAAAGCTACACGTGGTGTGTAGGAACAACAAAAGGTGCACTATACTAAGAACGACACGAGGTACATAAGATGACTACAGCACGAGATAAAAAGAAAACGACACGAGGTACATACAGTAACCAAGCTAACACTACAAAGAGAACGACACGAAGTCAGATGAGAACAGCACGAGGTGAGAAGGAAATAACACGGAGTAAAACGGTAGAAAAACACGCGATCAGAGGAAACCTGGACGAAGATAGAAAGAAGCAACACGAAGACATAAAAATAACACGAAGACACAAATACAGAAAAAAACACGAAGACATTAAAAAAATGACTCGAATACAAAGTTGCTCGAACTTACGAACGACTCGAAGACGAGGATGACACGGGCTGAAAATAACTCGAAGACGAAAACAGAAACCGACACGAAGTGTGGTCACAAAGCAAGAAAGACACTTCCAACGTACAGACTTCATATGATGTGAGGCGATGTGTAGACTTTGCGTTCAACTAGATGTATAGACTTGGAATGACTTCAAGGCAACAATGTACAGACTTTGAAATAAAGAGTGTACAGACTGAGAGTTCAAGGCCACGATATATAGACTTTGCCCAAGGAAACGAATGTGTAGACTTTGGCTTGGAACGAAGGTAAAGATGAGGCTGTATAGACTTGGCCAGAACAAGATGCAATGCTGACTGATGTATAGACTTTGTGAATGTTCAGACTCGAATGCTCGACCAGTGTACAGACTTGCAGAGCCGACCCCAATGTATAGACTTGAGGAATTGAAGCCAATTTACAGACTTGTCGAATGGCTTTGCAATGTATAGACTTGGAGCCTTAAGACGCAGCAAGAGACGCTGGCTGAGACGGACGCTGTACATACTTGATGCATGTGAACAGTGAGACGGATGTATAGACTTGATGAACTACAACATGAACATATCAGCAGAGAAGCAATGCACAGAACAGAAATCAAGCACAAACCAATTTATCACAGCATGACTCAAGCATACACATGCATTCTTCACAATTCAGACATGGCACACTCATGCAATCTCCCACAGAATAGATCAGACATATTCAAGACAATGTGGTGACTCATTCATGTTGCTATCATTAAAACCCCACATCATCAACAAAGCACAAGGGGCACAACAGGATGACTGGGTCATAAGATTCTTCAAGGATTCTACAATCTTCGTCCCCTTTAACTGGATGCTCCATGGCCATGTAGAACATAGTAGACTGGCCTTCAGGATTAGGAACCTCTAGGGTTTTCAACAATTCGACTGTTTGACAGACTGCATCTTTAATGGGCTTTGTGATACCTAGAGAGACTTTTACACGCCCAAGCAAATCTTCAAGCCCCGATGTTCCCAAATCAGGGTAAATATCAAAGAGAATTGCTCTGAACACCCCTTCCACTTCAGAGATATGCGACACTTCTTGTCGAGCTGCATAACCAGGCAGTGGTGGAGGGAACCAGTCACAAGACTCTACTACCTCCTTTCCTTTTTTCTGGGCTGCTTGTGGAACTTGTTTCCGGCTTCTCCATGTATAAGGATGCATCGAGTAGATGGCATTCAAACATTTCGAAATGGTGTAGGTCGACAAATATCCTCTCTTATTTTCCATTCCGGGGGTATTTGATACATTGGTGTAGAGTAAAGGGTACCACCCAGTTCTGATGTAGTCATGGTCAGCCCAGTAGCGCTTTGTATGATGTATTGGAGTTTATCACATGGAATTGCACCTTAGTGGTGAAATCCCCGACTGAGAGGTCAAACTCCACCATGCCCATGGGGACTTCAAATTTTTGGTTAAAGCCAGTTATTTTCATATCCCTGACCTTGATCAGGTGCACATCAAAATAATGCTTCTGATAGACCCGGTAGGGAAGTATGTTGACTGATTCCCCTAGGTCAATCAGAATTTGGTATGGGTTGATCATTCAGCTGCCCCTTCATATATAGCAGCCTGTTGTGACAAATGGAGGGCTGGAGCATCTCTTCCTCAGCAAAATTTATGGCTACCCCTGATTGTATCTCAGCAAAGCAGCTCTCAAAGTGTGCTAGAGTTTGTAAGGCTGCAAGTACGGCCTGTCTGGTTTCTTCATCATAGGAAAGTATTTCCCAGACACTGAACCTTGTAGGGATTCTTTTCAACTACTTCATTATTCTGGTGCCGACTCTGACATTAGCCAACTTCATCTCTTCAGCCTTGCCCTGCTTGCCGTCATTCTATGCTGGAGGAGCTGACTCACAAGGTAGATCATCTTCTTCTTCAGGTGCTGCCTGGGTTCGCTATGTCTGCCCAATCAATTCTTTTATTTGTATGAATTTGGTAAGAGATGGGATGCCAGTATGACCTTCACCTGTCGAAGGCAGGGCAGCCGAAGATAGGGCTGGGGTATTCCTGGCCTTTGGTTTGGCTTACTGGCATGGCTGCTTGCCTTTTCGAGATAGCAGAAATTCGACGAACGAAGGGACCCCCTGGCCGCTTGTATCTTATGGGTAGAGACCGGGTGGAGGCAGGACTTATGTGCCCTTGACCTCAGGCTTGGGAATTTAGTATGGTCGTTCGCCCCTAAACATGATGTTATGATTAGCTGGAGGAGGGTGTCCCCATTTTATCCTGAATCTGATACCATGATGGGAGGTAGAATCTTTAGCCTGATTTGCCTCCGTCGACGCAAAGCTTATTTCTTTATCTTCTTCTTTAGAAATTTGGGCCATATTGAACAAGGCCGACAGTGTGTTGCAAGAGAGAGTAGCGCCCCTTCTTTTATTCTTCGACTTCTTCTTTTTCTTCCCCTTTGTGGTTGGCAATTGCCCCTGTCACGCCCCTAACCGATAATATCGAAAACCTGCTCGGAACGTGGCAGTGAAACAGTCATGACAATTAGAGCAACACAACCTATAATAAAGGACAACACCACTTAACACACAGAGCCTAAAATTTAACAAAAAAAATAAATGTATTAATAACAAAATTACAAATTGTGACTTGAATTAAAACAATAGACTCAATAAAAGGAAAAAGAATAGGAAAAAGAAACAAGACTCAGGACTCTAACTAGACTCAAGAAAACAAGAAAAAGACTCGGGTCTCTAAAGCTCCAGGTGTACTCGATCACTCTTGCCCATTCCCGATAACATGCATTCCAACTTTCGAAATACCTGAAAAATGGTAAAGAAACAAGGGTGAGGAAGAAAGTCAATAGGATTTATATTCCTATCGCCAGGCAAATTTTAAGTACTTACCATTTTAATAGTGTGAAAGATTACTATATGCATGAACTGTATAATTCCATAAACTAGTAAAATTGAAAGGACTTTAATCACAAATAGAGCTAGTCAAGCTTAACAGAAATGGAAGAGTTAAATAGATGAGATCAAGTATAAAAAATTCAATTCGAGCAAGGCATGAGAAACAAGTATCATGATGGCTACATAATAAATCAAGTGAAGCCATAATTGAACATGTACAAGTGATGAACATTTATAGAGTTGGCCATTCATCCAGTCAAGTCAAGCAAGCAAGTACTTTCATATATTCATGTCAAATGAATTTGTGTATATTTCATGTAGAAGTGGAATGTCATAGACTTATCACGCAAGCAAGTACTTCGGTGCAATGCCACACCTTGTCATTACACTCTCATGGATAACTAGAACTTTCAGGTGCTCCTCCCAAGACCAAACCGGGCCCTTAATGATGCATAGGCTTTGAGGGGTGGATCAGAGATCCCAAGTAAAATCTAGACATCCACGTCATTTAATGGCTAAGAATTCCAAGGACAAGCTTATGTAACCAAGGTATCAAGAGTTGAGATAAGAATTCCTTAGAAGGATTTCAATAAATCAAGCTCATTAATTCAAGAGGTAAGTCATTAGGGAATGACTTAAGAATATGATTTACGATTATTCTAATGATAAGATTCAGAAAAAGGTTGAGAATGTCAAGGAGAATAGCATGGAATGGCAAGAATCTGGACTAGACTCGGATATCCATAACACAAACGTAGGAAATAGAAATTCGGGAACCTGGGCTTGAACGCGGTCTGTATGCATATCGCGATTAGAATAACACGGTCAGGGGTATGGCCGTGTTCAGAATAGAGGCGCTACGCTATCGACAGGGACAGTCGATCGGCCCAAGATGGGCAAAACAGGGAAGAACGCGGTCAATAGGTCCACCGCAATAATCATAAACACGGTCAGGTAAATGGCCGCGATCCAATCAAGGTTGAAAAGAACGTGGTCTAGCGATCCACCACCTTCTTAAACAAGAGGATGAACACAGTTCCCACCTAGGTCGTGTTCTAAAAAGAGCTGGCATAACTCAGGCAGAACCTCGTTCCGCCCTTCCAAAGGCCGGTTGAACCCCATCCCATGTAGTAGGATGAAGATTCAGGGAGTTTTTCTGGGTTTTCATGGTACATCCTTCTCGGCATCCTAGTGGGAATCCTAGGCTCGCGGAGACTTATGGAGGCCTTGATATAGTGGTTCCAGTCTGATGGAGGATTCCAACTGTAACACCCCAATCTGTCCGAAACCTAAAAATAATTAAATATTTTATATTTAGAG
Organism: Amorphophallus konjac; assembly: GCA_022559845.1. Classification (NCBI taxonomy): domain Eukaryota; kingdom Viridiplantae; phylum Streptophyta; class Magnoliopsida; order Alismatales; family Araceae; genus Amorphophallus; species Amorphophallus konjac. The sequence goes on along the minus strand of CM040129.1, from coordinate 118,092,647 downwards.
CCCATATAAATTTTAGGATCTCTTAACCAAAGTCTAATATCTTGAATTGCATAGTGAATATGAGTTTAACAAATTTTATTAAATAAATTAAATAGATATTTCACTTTATTAGTGTGTAAATTTTTATAGGAATGTTGAAATGAGGTCAATATTAGACCCATTGGAAAGAGAACTTAATGATCTACATGTTTCATGTTGAACACATTTTCAAAATTTGACATTTAATAGGTCAAATATAAGATAGAATGAATTAATACCTTGAGATCTTGTTATTGTCAACTTTCAGGGGATTTTGGGCAAAGTTAACCCTCACCCTTATCCCCCCTCACCCTTATCCGAAGAGATTAACAAAAACTCCACCATTATCCCCCCCAACCTTTTCTTCCTCTTCTTCTTCTTCTTATCATCTCCTCCCCTCCCCCCTTTAAATACCCCTCTCTCTCTCTCCCACGTTACACCCCCTCACTCTCCTCTCCCCCTCCACTTCTCATACGTCCATCTCTCTTCTCTCCCATCTCTCTCGCCACTCTCTTCTCCCAACTCTCTTTCTCATTCTCTCAACTCTCTCTCTCTCTCTCTCTCTCTCTCTCTCTCTCTCTCTCTCTCTCTCGTTCTCTCAACTCTCCCTCTCTCTTTCATTCTTTCATATCTCCCTCTACTCTTTTATCTCTCATTGTTCTCTTTTCCCACTCTCTCATTCTCTTATAAATAGGCGGAGAAAAGAAGACGGAGTCAGAATAAGGTGAATATTTGATAGAAGCTTAGACGGGATATTTGAGAGTTTATTTGGAGCGTTTCGCCCTCCTCTACGTAGGAATCTATCCTTACGGGAAGATTATCTTTTCTTATGCAAGAATTATTACAGAAGCTTGGGTAAGATATTAAATTTGAATTGGAGAGTCCACCCTAAAGGTAGGCACATGATAAACCGACTACATGTTATTTCGTACTTATATTTCTTTGATTTTATTTTAAATGATATCATTCATGCTTAAATCAGTTATTTATTTAACATATTTGACCCGATGATCTATGCTTAGAATCGATTATTTATTTAGTTACTGTTATGTTAATTTTATTTTAATAATTAGAAGTGTAATTTTATATAATTAAACAATGGTGATTTATTTAGTTAATAGATTTGACCCACTACCCCATGATTAAAATTTGATTCATGATATTAAAGTATGACTCGCTGATAATCAGCTATTTTAGCAATTTTAATGGCAAGTTTTATGTATTGAGATGACTATGTAATTAAAAAATATGATTAGGCATATAGACTGTGTCACTTTAAGGAGGTGTGGGGCGACAAATCGTAGTTTGCGTCCTCTATGGGAATAGGCCCATTTCTGAGGACAAACAGACTTTTGTAAAATCTAGAACCTAGAATAAGAAAATTATCTGGGGAATGGTTGAGTATTAACTTCCGATCCTGCGTAGTTGATCAAGGCCGATAAGCTCTAATGTTTAGACCATTTTTCTTTATGCCAACGTATGGATGCCTAGGTATGTATTTGTTACTACTTATAGTGACTGGATGCCTGTCCAATATGTTCTTATCTAATATGTGATAAATAACGAATGCATTATGTGATTCTGTAAACAGGCATGGCCTAATATGAAGTTCAGATTTGATATATAACTCTGATATGATCTAAAAATAAGTTCATCTATATAAGCTCTGGTTTAGCTGAAATATGTACCATGTCATTTATAAGTCAGATAAGATTTGTTATACGCAGTTTCTTATAAATATAAAAAATTATTCTATTATATTAGATTTACTTCGCATTCATAGTATATGTACAATCCAATGAAATTGTGATTCGCTTTACAAATATTATGGATTTGCACAGGTTATTATATGATAAACATGTGATTGGTTTTAATACCTACTGAGTCTTTGGACTCATATTTGTTGCCTAACTATTTCAGGAAACTGACAAGTGTGCACTTTGACTCCGACGGGCAGTAGGTTGGAGGGTGATCCCGAGTGTAGTCTGAATTCCGCTGCATAGAATAAGTAGGTTTAGTTTCTTTTGTATAATGAATGTAAATATGACTTTTGGGTAAAGATATATAGAACACTATATATGATGTAAATTATGTGTGTTCATATTATGGAAATGATATGGTTGTACTTTTGGAATATGCGATTGTTTGGCTTTTAGTGCCTTGTAGATACCTCAGCCTACAATAGTCTGTCTATACGATGTGGCGTCCCAAGACCGGATACGGAATCACTGGAAGGGGGCTCCACACCAACTACACCAAGAATTAGGGTTACGGTAACACGGAAAAGCCAGTAGCAATGGTGAGTCCATACCACCGGGGTGGCATGACTCTCAAACAAAACTCTTCAGGTTCTACTCTCTGAAAAACATCGAGTATCAAAAGGCTAGCATGTCATGAATCCACAGAAGATTGTGAACATCTTAATATATTGAACAACAAGTCACACTACTCTTTTATGGCATGAGATAGCCTGAAGGGGATACAACCATCAAGAGGGATGAGAGAACGCGAATCTTAATTCAACTTATAAAGGATTGAATCATATTCCTTGAGCCCTAGTTATACAGTCCGTTCTGAATCATTTTTAACCTAAGAACATGCTATCTAAAAATGATTAACATAGATCAACCAGGGACAAATGCTAGTGTTTGCTAAAAACCTGAGGCCAAAACGCGGTCTGGTCCCTGGCCGCGATCCAGATAGACGCGGTCTATCTGACGGCCACGTTCATTAGAAACATTTTTTTTTGAAATAACAAGGGACTGTAAGAAAGCGGTCTATCGTGGCACTGCTTTCATGGACACGGTGTCTGGAAGAACCGCGATCTGAAACAGAACCCTAGTTCCGGCAAAAAAACATAAAACGGTGACACCTCGTCGATGTTGGGATCTGTGCGATGGATTCAGAGGGCGGTGAATGAATATATCCTTAAGAATTTTACCCCAATTAAAAACTATAACAATCAGAGATGCAGAATTAACACAAATAAGTGCCTTGTATGACACAGGTGTTCTTTTCGAACGAAATGAAAAGATCAGATAGACTTAACTTCTGATCTACTCTATATGCGCTAGTGTGCAAACCCAATTCCAATCAAATATGTGGTGTGCGAATAAACCACTTACTAGATGAAAGAACACATCGAACCTAAGCATGCATCTAGCGAAACACAATAGACAATCAAACCACTGCATAGAAGATTTTTAAGGTGGTTCGGTCATCCAGACCTACGTCCACCCCACACTCAAACCAGAGTGTGGATTCCGCTGCCAAACAGCTTGAAAACCGCTGGGCGACACAGCTTGCCTACAAACTGCTTACTAACAGCTTGACCGCTGGGCATTACAGCTTTGCCAACCACTGGGGACTACAGCTTAACCCGTCCAGAGGAATCCTCCTCTGCCCGCTGAGCAACACAGCTTGCTCTGCTGACAAACAGCTTGAAACAGAGGTAAAAGAAAAACAAAATACGGAAAGGACATAGCAATAGAAAGCTGTATACGGTAAAGCACAAAATAGCTCTCAAGGAGCAAGTTGGTCTGGATCTGATCCAAGAGCCAACAGATAACACATCTTCAAAGAAGTCTTCTCTCTTCTTTTTCACGAACTCTCTATCTCTCTTTTCACTCTCCTTTTTCTTCTTCTGCTAATCTCTCTCTCTCTCTCTTTTTCTTTCTCTTTCTCTTCTTCTGGATCGTGCAGGCTCTCTCTCTGCTTCTGCTCTTTCAGATAAGTTCCCCTGCTTCGATCACTCTGATCATCATTTCCACACCTTTCACTCGAAGGAGACGCTTCCTTTTTATAGCAGCAGCAGGTAGGTGGGCGTGTGCCTTCCACGAATTCCCGCCCTAGCACCTAGACAGCATGGCAGCATTTCAGCCTGCTGGATTACACGTGTCACGATCCTGAGCCATCTCCATTCTTAGATCACGTGTCCTTATTAATCTCCTCGATCAGTAGTCCTATTAGAACAGACTTGTTATCAGTGTGAATTAATCTGAAAGGAAAGAAAAGGATGCATTGAGTAAGTTTGAGATTTGAACAAAGCATGTACAGACTTTATAGCGTGTAATGCAGTATGCATATAATAAAGTATACACATTGAAATTGAATGCTCGGACATGCCATCAACGAGTGTACAGACTCGCTATGCCTAGAGTTTAAGCATGAATGCATAATGCACAAACTATGTGTGTGCATGTGTGGACTTTGAGTGCATGACACTGCCTTATGTATGTATGCAACAGAATGTATAGACTTTGAATGCATGGTGAAGAGTGTACGGACTTTGTCTTGAAAGATGCACAAATGCATATAGGAAAGTATGCACATTGAAGAGAATTGCTCAGGCATGCTATCAAGGAGTGTACAGACTTTGCATGTATGCGACAAGACGATGTACAGACTTGCTAAAATGATGCACGGACATATCAGCAGAGAATGTACAGACTTTGTATATGCATGAAGCAACCGAATGCACTGACTATTGAATGTATAGACTTGCTAAGTCATCAAAGCAACCGTGTGCAGACTTAGTGTATGTGCGAGACAAATCAATGCATTGACTATGTATATGCATGAAGAGCATTGGCTGTACTGACTAGTCGAGTGAAACACCGGAGGTTATACAGACTAGCCACCAAGTAATGCACAGACTTGAGTTGATGCAGTCTAGGCAAAACTCTGTACAGACTTTATCACTTGAACATGCATGAGTCTAGGCATTCACTGACTTATAGCCACCAAAAACTAAAGTTATGAAATGCACAGGCCTAGACGGTTAACCCTGCACTGACTATGTATGCATAATGAACATGCATCGACTTCGAATTAAAGCAACTGATGAATGCACCGATGCAGTGTATGCATATGACAGATATAGAATCGATGCAATGTATGCAGGAGAACTAACAATGCAGTCTATATACCAGATCATGCATCGACTATATGACGTGCAACAACAGTTAATGTACCGATGCAAAATACACTTGTTATGCAGGAACTAGAGTTGCACCAATGCAGAGACAGACAATGCAATGAGATGAATGTGCCCACTCTCAAATCAATCAATCAATCATACTCATAGTGCTTTTTGACATCAAAACCATTCATACTCATAGTGCTTGCTGACATCAAAACCATAGGGGCACCAACAGTCTCCCCCTTTTTGATGATGGCAACACTATAAGTCACTATGAGACACACAGATCCAAACTATTCTCCCCCTTTGACTTCATCAAAAAGAGAAAAGTTTGAGAGAGAAAAGTTGACTACATGAAGGCACATTAGAGCTATTCTCCCCCAAAGTGAAGTATGCAAGATGAGCACTTGAAGAATAAAGTATAAGAACTCCCCCTATCAATATGAATATTTGACTACTCTCCCCTTAAATGTAGATGACCCAGAACTCCCCCTAAAGTGTAGGAATGAACTCTAGTTATCCAATGAAGCAATCTGAAATCTACCATCACAAGGAATCCAAAACAATAATGATTGTGGCACCTCACATATGCATGGCCAGAATAAAGCAGGTGGAAAGTCCACAGAACCAGAACTGGTTACAGAAACAAGATGGAAGATTCCAACAGTGTAGACAAGAGTAGGGGTGAGAAACAGTCAAAGCATAGTACATCTCAAGGAGCAATCAATCAACCGATAAGAGAGAATTGTCAACAAAGTTCCTGTTGATCGAGTTGTCAGGGGTGAATCAGACCATGAGGGATTGTAAGGCATGCACCACTACAATAAGTCTTAACATGAATAGACTCTCCTATCATAGAGGGTTATGAATTGACAACTTGACCAACCTGATTTAATTATGATGTATACCAAATTTATCAATTAAACTCAATACTTATATCTGAATTCAAGTTTTAATAAAGGTGAACCAAATAATCTGATAACACACAGGATCAATCATCTTTGTCTTACACGCATGATCTCAATGACTCCTTTGAGAGTTACATATATTAGTATTGAGATTAAACACTTTTACAAGAGCATGAGTTGACAGAGTTTGCAAGATATTTTCATTTAAAGCACATTATACTTTTCCTAAGCAATTTAAGTTGATCAACACCTTTTTACGTGAGGCACAACACGTCTCAGGTGAAGTGACCTAGTTACTCAGTGTGATAACTGTCATTGCCTCTCAACATTGAGACCAGAGTTAGCAATAGAAATATCTTTTTACGTGAGGAGACACCTTGATTAGAGGCCAGACTCCCCAGTTACTCAATACACACATGCCATTGCTCTATCAGGTTCTCAATGATTTTTGCTTTAAGCGACTATGACACTTCATGACTTGGGTTTACTCTATTACTTTGATGGAGGACCCAATTTCTCAGTGAGCAAAGTCATTACATTACTAACTAATTTTCCTTTTAGTCAGACTCTTCAAAGTTAATGTTTAAGAACAATACTCACTCTATGTATCTCAACCAAGGTAGCCTTGATTTTAAATTTTCAGATTTCAGATGAGTGAGTCTAAGGTTTTCATGACACATATGGTTAAAGTTTATTAAAGCTTATCATTCGGATATTTTCAAGTCATTTAAATGCAAATCTGAGAATACATAAACCTTATATCAGTCTGATTTAGTGGTCATTCTTAAACCTACATGATAGGAATTTCTACATGATTCTCAGACTGAATTGCATGACCTGCAGCTTGTGTTCCTCAGATCAGATCAAAAATATAGCTGACCAACTAATCAACAATAGAAACAAATCAGTCACACCAGCTAAGAAGTATGTGAAGGATGAGTGTAAGCTGGTGGAAGAAACAACAACAGGAAAGAAGTTCATCAGAAGAGAGTATATCAATAAGCCATAGCTGAGTTTAGAATATAGACATATCAGCTATTTCAGTGAAGGCAACAGAGAATTCAATTGAAACAAATTGAGAGCATTAGAAGATCCAATAAACTAGACAGGAGGATTTCATGTGAAAGTGAATAAGATGATCAAAAATCTCCCTTTGTCTAGATTCATCATGTAAATGGCAAGGCATGAGCAGCAGTATGGTTAATCAAGACTAGTTGAACTCCCCCTGACTAAGTGCATGAAATGTAATGAAAGCACAGCACATGATTTCAATTTAGCACCAATAGGGCAGCATGATATATAGTCATTTCAAATTAACAATTTCAGATGATAGAATTTAAACAGAGTTTTCAGAACTAACCTGAAGTGTAAGACCTTGGGGGTTACATTCTTGAGTGCCTTGGATTATTAACCCCTTTATTCATCAGCTTCCAAGGCACACCTGCAGCAAGACAATTATTTCGATCCTGTAGGAACCCAAGCCGCCTTGGGTCGTGTATTAGCCCTAACAGGTGTTCTAAATAATCTTTTAGCAACATTGTCATCAAAGTCCATCAAATGACAATTAGTCATGGAATGTCCAATTCTACCACAATATCTGGATAAGACAGCATGTTTTCTGGTCCTATAATGCACAGCAGCTTAAGATTTATGATTTTGAGCATGAAGTTTCCTGCTATTCGCATGGACATTTTGTTTCCTATTGTCTGACAACCAACATTCAGCATACTTGTGACCTGACTTGCCACAGTTAAAATATGAAAAGTTCACAGGTCTTTTCGCAGAGAATTTAAAAAAATTGTCATTAACATGGCTTCCTTGGGCATGCCAACAGTCTTTGACTGTATGGCCATGCTTGCCACACTCGAAGCACCTTGAGTGCTTGCCTCTTGAGTCATTGTTTCCCCATGAAGACCCAAACCAACACTCAACAGCTTTATGACCCCGTCTGTTACAATTATAACAGATGATGTGTTGGTTTGAAGCAAAGCCATTTCTTTTGAGGTTATGATGATGATTTATAAAAAATGTATTATGTATTATATCATCATTTTTCATTTCACTACAGTCATCCATGTAATGACCATGCCTACCACAATAATGACATGACACCTGTGATTTCCTGGCGGCATGGTTACTAACAGATTGACTGGATGCATGTGAATGAGAAAAATGGGCATGAGCAGTGTGCATTGATCCACCAGATTCAACCGAGCTAGCAGATTTTAGGGCATAAACAGGAACAGTCTTTACCTCCTTCGTTTGACTTTTCTTCTTCACTTTCTGATTATTCTTAACAATTTTTGTTTGTTTTTCATTCTTCCCAACCTTGAACAGAAATTCAGATGATGAAGGTGATTTCTGACCTTTACTTTGTTTTGGGGATTGATTTAAGGTACCAGCTAGATCAGAGCTTCGCACAAAAGTTGTGTGTAGTTGGTTTCTAGTAATTTCCTTAACATCAGAACTACAACTTATCCCCCTTCTTGAATTATCATCCTCTCCTTTCATGATAACTTTCATTTTTCATTTATTTTTAGCTGACTCGGATGCTGAGTTTTCCAGATCATGAATTTTATCTTCCAAAGAAGCAATGTGAAGTTCATAACTGGCTATCTCATGTTCACTGTAATTAACACATTCGCTTAGAACTTTGTTTGCAGTTTTATACTTCTCAATTTCTTGTTCCAGATTATTCAAAATTTGTGATTCTTCATCACGGACAGTTTTCCCTTTTTCTGTGGTGAGAAGTTTTTCAGACAAACCAGTGTTTAACCACTTTAATTTTTCAACTTCAGCTTTCAGTTTAGTGTTTTCTTTGGCCAGCTTCTTAACTTCTTCATCACATTTTTCATTACTGGACATCAACTCCAGTTTCTCAATTTGTTCCTCTTTTCTTTCTTCTACTTTAATTTTCTCAGCAAGTAAATTTTTTTGATCCTCTATAAATGAGGCAATTTATTTATTCAACCATTCATTTTCACTGTAGAGTTCCTCATTACGTTCTCGCAGAACCAAGCATTTGTTGTAGCTTGACTCTACAGAGGAAATATGTACAGCTTCCTTTTGAAAATTTATTTTAACACCGAGGATCTTGTTTAGGTTATCTTTTCCTTGAACAAATTTGGTCAGTGAATTTTTAAGATCCTGAATTTCAGAGTTCAAGGAGGTAATGCTCAATTCATAGCTTGCAATTTCAGTTTCACAGGAAATTATCTGTTGATGCAGTGCATCATTTAGGCTCTTCAGAGTTTCAATTTCCTGTACAAATTTTTGTTCCTTATCAGCATCAACTTCCTTTACAGCACATTTCCCTTTTTCAATAGATATCCATTTTTCTGACATGACAGTGTTCAAAACCATTAGTCTTTTATTTTGATCTTTTAATTTGCAATTTTCTTCAATCAAACTATCTTGATTCATAGCTTTCATATTTTCATTCAATTATTGTTCATGCAACTAAAGTTCCGAATTTCTATTCCTCAGATCTTCTATCTCTCCTTTAAGAGACACAACTTGTTGCTCTTGCAGCCTAAGTTCAGATAGGAGATCATTATTTAATGTTTTAAGAGAATCACATTTATTGCATAAATTTTCACTTATTTTCAGACTTCCTTTTAGGTTGGCATTTTCACATTTCAACTCTCTAATTTCATGCAACATGGCCTTTTTCATCTCTTTCATTTCACGTTTATAAGATTCATAACTGTCAAGCAAATTATCATGCATCTCAATCAGTTCATCCAATGAATTTTGTTCTGATTCGGAGTTTACCTTTGATGAAGAGTCATCAGACTGATCACTGCTTTGATCCTTTGTCATAAGGCACTTATGGTTCTCTTCACCATATCTGAGGATCAGCTCATCCATCAACTCCTTTGCATTCCTACACTTAATCACACATGAAAGTACATTAGCCCTTATAGGCCCTTTCAACATTTTCAGGGCTTTTCTATTTTCAGTATTCATCAACTCGTGACCAATATTCCAGTCTGACTTATTCACTGGTATATCATAAGGTCCATGTTCAATCAAAATCAGCAGATTTGAATCTACGAAATTCATGTAATCCCTAAACTCTCTATGCCACTCAGAGAAACACAATCCATCGAACATTGGAACTTCAGGCACAGAATCCATGACAATTAAATGAGATGCTAGACAATCTACACAATCAATCAAAGCACCGGAAATAGCAGGATCCACTACAGATCGTTGGATCTGATGAATCAGTGACCCGCTCTGATACCAATTGTTGGGATCGGTGTGATGGATTCAGAGGGGGGTGAATGAATATATCCTTAAGAATTTTACCCTAATTAAAAACTATAACAATCAGAGATGCGGAATTAACACAAATAAGTGCCTTGTATGACACAGGTGTTCTTTTCGAACGAAATGGAAAGATCAGATAGACTTAACTTCTGATCTACTCTATATGAGCTAGTGTGCAAACCCAATTCCAATCAAATATGTGGTGTGCGAATAAACCACTCACTAGATGAAAGAACACATCGAACCTAAGCATACATCTAGCAAAACACAATAGACAATCAAACCACTACACAAAAGATTTTTAAGGTGGTTTGGTCCTCCAGACCTACGTCCACCCCACACTCAAACCAGAGTGTGGATTCCACTGCCAAACAGCTTCAAAACCGATGGGCGACACAGCTTGCCTACAAACTGCTGACTAATAGCTTGACCGCTGGGCATTACAGCTTTGCTAACCGCTGGGGACTACAGCTTAACTCGTCCAGAAGAATCCTCCTCTGCCCGCTGAGCAACACAGCTTGCTCTGCTGACAAACAGCTTGAAACAGAGGTAAAAGAAAAATAAAATACGGAAAGGACAAAGCAACAAAAGGCTATATACGGTAAAGCACAAAATAGCTCTCAAGGAGCAAGTTGGTCTGGATCTGATCCAAGAGCCAACAGATAACACATCTTCAAAGAAGTCTTCTCTCTTCTTTTTCACGAACTCTCTATCTCTCTTTTCACTCTCCTTTTTCTTCTTCTGCTAATCTCTCTCTCTCTCTCTTTTTCTTTCTCTTTCTCTTCTTCTGGATCGTGCAGGCTCTCTCTCTGCTTCTGCTCTTTCAGATAAGTTCCCCTGCTTCGATCACTCTGATCATCATTTCCACACCTTTCACTCGAAGGAGACGCTTCCTTTTTATAGCAGCAGCAGGTAGGTGGGCGTGTGCCTTCCACGAATTCCCGCCCTAGCACCTAGACAGCATGGCAGCATTTCAGCCTGCTGGATTACACGTGTCACGATCCTGAGCCATCTCCATTCTTAGATCACGTGTCCTTATTAATCTCCTCGATCAGTAGTCCTATTAGAACAGACTTGTTATCAGTGTGAATTAATCTGAAAGGAAAGAAAAGGATGCATTGAGTAAGTTTGAGATTTGAACAAAGCATGTACACACTTTATAGCGTGTAATGTAGTATGCATATAATAAAGTATACACATTGAAAATGAATGCTCGGACATGCCATCAATGAGTGTACAGACTCGCTATGCCTAGAGTTTAAGCATGAATGCATAATGCACAAACTATGCGTGTGCATGTGTGGACTTTGAGTGCATGACACTGCCTTACGTATGTATGCAACAGAATGTATAGACTTTGAATGCATGGTGAAGAGTGTACAGACTTTGTCTTGAAAGATGCACAAATGCATATAGGAAAGTATGCACATTGAAGAGAATTGCTCAGGCATGCTATCAAAGAGTGTACAGACTTTGCATGTATGCGACAAGATGATGTACATACTTGCTAAAATGATGCATGGACATATCAGCAGAGAATGTGCAGACTTTGTATATGCATGAAGCAACCGAATGCACTGACTATGCTCGTGAATGTATAGACTTGCTAAGTCATCAAAGCAACCGTGTGCAGACTTAGTGTATGTGCGAGACAAATCAATGCATTGACTATGTATATGCATGAAGAGCACTGGTTGTACTGATATTGGCACCCAAAATATGATCCTTCGGCGACCAAGCCGCAAAGACTAATGATACGGCCCACTGAAGCACAGAAGCCGATGAAGATCAACTTACTAAAGGCTCCTCAAGCTGCCAGGGCCCCGAGTCACCTTGAAGTGAATACCGGGGACTTCACCTCAGGAGAGTCGAGATGAATCCACAACCAACCGGCAGTGCGACCAAGCCTGCCCAATGATCCGGCATCGACCCCGTCATGCCGCTACCCTACATCCGTCACCCGACCAAGGACGACGGTCTACCCGGTGACTCTCCTGAGGAGGAAGAACATCCTCGGCCATTCACAACAAGGGGGCCGAAGGTTCTGTCGGCAGAAGACCCCGATCACCCGGCACGGGTACGGCTTCCCGCCAAGATGGGCCCGTTAGTGGCCGAATGATCACCCAGCGCAGGCGGAACTATCCCTGGTGTTATCCAACCCCCTAGGGAGCTTTGGGTACGAGCCAGACCGAGCCAACGGCATGGATCGTAGAGCCGAAGGCCATGTCAGCATTAAATCCGCGCGACCAAACTAAAGCTATCTGGAGTCTCGAGAATGGCCGTACGTCAATCGAGGGGCTTCGACAAAATGCCTCGTCAAGCTTTCGATGGGCATTGGCGAGATAATGTTCACGGTGATCCCCGGAATCATCCCCAGACTCGTCGGCTGTCTCGAAGCGCGCAAGGGACGTTAGCACGGCGCGCCCTTATCCCGACGCGCCCCCCACCTAATGCCCCTTTGGCCGGCGCGCTTAAGACCTACCCTCGCGTCCTCCTATCCCGGCGCACTAAAGAATGGAGCTTCCTCCCGGCGCGCCAAAGCCCACGCCAGATGAAGAGCCTCCAACCTGTTATATATATGGGTGAGGTTCGATTGAAGAGAGGGGGGAGAGACAAATTGAGACCTGAAAAGAAAAAAAAAGGGAGAGGGCTTCTGGAGAGGGTTTTCTCCTGAAGTAGAGAGTCTTGGGGTTCCTTCGGAGGAGCTTCGGCCGGTCGTCTTCTTCCTCTACGATACCCTATTTCAGGAACAGGTGGGCGCGGGTGCTGATTCTTTTCCTGTTTTCCACAGATCTCTCTTCTGAGACTTCCACCCATCGAATGTAAGCGAGGGGGGGAGGAGCGACGATGATATGAGTCGATTCTCCTCCCCCCTCTACGTGATTTCTTTTCTTTGTTCTTCCCCTGTTGTTGCGCTCCGAGCGTCCTCTGCCTATGATATTGTAGAACGGCGACCGAGCAATGGTGCCGGTGCTGTACTCTCACCATGTAAATGCTAAACCATTCCCGTTTCTGGGATGGTAATATATATGCGCGTGTGAATGCTCAAATGAATAGATCGAATGAATGATCCTCAGGCCCTCTTTTATCCATGCCAATGCGTGTGTCTGAGCTCTTCTCCGCACAGCTCTAATTCTGGTTTCTCCGAGGTCTACATCGTGCCCCGAATCATCGTGGGCTACAGAGACACCCCGTCCCCGGGGGCTTTTCTTTCGATCATTCTCACGTTTGATTCAAGGGTTTTCGCATCCCTTTCTCTTCTCGGATGGAGCCGTGCTTCTGCGCGTGCCTCTTTCCGCCATGCATAGGGTCCATCCCCTGAACGTTGCTTTACAATTGTTCGAGCATATGCCCCTGCAATGAGCCCGTCTCATTTATGCATTTACTGCATCTGTGCATCACGATCATCCAAACTGTTCCGAGGTTTTCTCCTCGTCCCGACCACCCGGGGAGGGGGACATTCCCTCTTGCTTTTTGAAATTGCTAGGTGATCAGGGGCTTTACCTCCTGATGGTAGACGTCCTCTCGGGGCCACAGTAGACAATAATGGGGTCCTAGCTCAATCAGCTCAGCCTTGACAATCTAGGACCCGATCGAGACTCGGGGGCGGGTGCTCCTCGTAGGCTAGCCCTCGGAGCTCCACTCTCCTGATGGTCAGTTCCTCTGCGGGATGAGTCACAAATTGTGGGTTGTCCACCCCTCGCAGGCTAGTCCTCGGGGTGATGCTCCCATCATCAATGGCTTCATCTTTATGTCTTTTCCCTTATGGAACCTTGGTGCCCCTAGCAGGCTAGTCCTCGGGGTATCCTATCCAATGGGGTTTGCTGGCTGCCTTCGTGTAGACCGGCGTTTTAGGGGCTTGTTCCATAGGTGAGCATGACCCCGCTTCTCCCCTGGAACTCTTCAGGTTCAGGGGAGATGCTGTCCAATTTTGGACATATTAATAATGAATAAACCATAACGAAATACTCATTCGGGACCCAATTATCCCAGTGCTCGAGTAGGAACCTCGCACTGGCTTATCACGTCATTCTTGGAGGGTTCTAGACTTCAATTTAATAAACAATTGGCCTCAAATAACTTTAAAATTCTCAAAATGAACTTAATAAACTCAAGTGGTTGCAAAATTCATCAAAAAAATGAGCTGAACGGCGCGGCCTTAGTCGGCGCGCCCTAATCCGGCGCGGTACCCCCCCCCGCGCCGGATTAACGCTAGACTCATAAACAAAAAATATTTCTTTGCGCCTTTTCGGCGCGCCCTAAACCGGCGCGCCCCAAAGTCTTCGCGCCGTATTAACATTCATGATGGCCGTGCCGTATTAGCCGCTATACTTACGTTTTAGCGCGCCGTATAAGCTACCCTACATGCTCGCACCGATTTTGAAACCTCTTGTTGCTTTAATCGCTCATTTGCCCCCGAGCGGATCTCGTCCCTCGGGGTTGGCGTTAATAAATCACAATGGGTAATAAATTGAATAAGGGAGGGGCCAAGCGAGCCTGAACTATATTGTTATCATATCTTCATTACCATGTCCGTTAGCACTTTACTTTCGCCATTATATTTGTGTTGCCTCCCCCCTTCCTCATGGGGAGTAATAAACGTGGTTGATCACCATTTGCTTCTGTACTTTTATGGTCATGCTTAATATAGTCATGAATGTCATGTATGCATGCATGCATGCATAGATCCTCGGGTATATCGAATGGCGTCGATAGAAGGTCGGGTTACGCCCGATCGGAAGTCTTCGCTATGCGCGATGGTGGTCTTCGAACCTACGTCCTCCGCCGCGTATCAAGGATCTCTAATTCTATGAATTATGCATCTTCTGCACGATAAATATATGCATCCTGCATGCCTTCGTCACGATCATCATGTAGCTCTTTTTAATTCGTCTTAGACAGCCCGTTATCTCGGCAATTAATCAAAGGTGTTCCCTCCTCGTGGGAGATGTAATTAACGCCATAGCCTTTATTGTATGGCAGACTGCTGGTCCCGACCGAGCCTCACATTCACCCGACATGGGTCAGAATGAGCGCATCATAAAATCGTCACTCATGTGACTGGTACGCCCGCGTCGTTAATTGATCATTTGACTACCAGTTAGTCAGTTGGTCGATCGACCCGCGAAAGAAAGAAAAGGTCGCGAACAACTGACTAGTCGAGTGAAACACCGGAGGTTGTACAGACTAGCCACCAAGTAATGCACAGACTTGAGTTGATGCAGTCAAGGCAAAACTCTATACAGACTTTATCCCTTGAACATGCATGAGTCTAGGCATTCACTCACTTATAGCCACCAAAAAACACAGTTATGAAATGCACAGGCCTAGAAGGTTAACCCTGCACTGACTATGTATGCATAATGAACACGCATCGACTTCGAATTAAAGCAACTAATGAATGCAACGATGCAATGTATGCATATGGCAGATATTGAACCGATGCAATGTATGCAGGAGAACTAACAATGCAGTCTATATACCAGATCATGCATCGACTATATGATGTGCAACAACAGTTAATGTACCGATGCAAACTACACTTGTTATGCAGGAACTAGAGTTGCACCAATGCAGAGACAGACAATGCAATGAGATGAATGTGCCCACTCTTAAATCAATCAATCAATCATACTCATAGTGCTTGCTGACATCAAAACCATTCATACTCATAGTGCTTGCTGACATCAAAACCATAGGGGCACCAACTATCGATGCGGGCAAAAATACTCACAATATGCATTGTAAAAATTAAGGAAACATATACCAATCTTATCTAGACATGCAGATGATCAATTTGAGTATAAAAATATGGATTTTGCCTAAGGAAACACCTACCTTTAATCTGCTCAAAGAAGGGGAAGAAAGAACGATGACTCACCGACGCTCGCCCCCAAGCTCACCTCTTCCTCCACGAAGCACGCTCCTCTCACACCCAAAAGCTTACCAACACCTTCTAGGGTCAGCTAGGGATGATTTGGGGTAGTTTTATAGAGTTTAGGGCTCTTAAGAGTCCCTATTAGGTCAAGGTTACATGGATAGCGCCCTTCTTTGAAAATGATGATTTCTATCCTAATCTAGTGCCGCTAATCCAAATTGGGGGCTCCTAGGGTTAAGGTTTCAAGGGATGATCAACTACTAACAATGGGCTAGGGTTTGGTTGCGGGATTAAGCCCAATTGATTAGGTTTTAACCCATTAAACCACATAGAATTAGGGTTTCTCAAAAATACAAATTTTAGGCCTTTTATTCCCACTTAGCCCAATTAAACCCATCTCTTAAATGATAAAATTTTCATTTTTATTAGCCCATTACAATATTATGATAAATTTTTCATTTTTACTTGGCCCATTTTATTATTATACGAATTTTTGTTGGCCCATTTCTTATTTTACAATTAATATAAAATTTCCTATTTAGTTCATAATTATTAGATAGAATTATCCTTATTTTTATTCAAGGAAATTATAATTATTTGAGTATTAGATTTATTTAAAATCCGAGTTGCTATAATTGAGCCTCAAAAATACTAATGTCCTTTCATCGTTGTTTGAATTAAATCGTAGCGAAGCAATTTATTCATTCTTATTTATGTAATTTTTGTCCTTTTAAAACAACTAAATGGCATTTAAATAAAGAGGATTTTTAAAGTTATTAAATGCCAAGTTACTAAAATTTGGATGTATATAAATATTATAACATGCTCAATTGAGTGGCTTTACTTTAATCAATCATTAAATTAATTATTTATTTACTTTATTACTAACGTATTCTTATTTCATTTATTTATTAACATATATTTCTATCTAAATTTGAATTTTAGCAAAAATTACTAGGCTTAATTCACAACACAATTTCATATATTTCTTTTTCCACTTCTTTCATTTCAATTATATATTTTATTTTTATTTTAACCTTTATTATTTAACTTGGATGTTACACCCTCCCCCACTAAAAGGAATTTGGTCCCCTAATTCACCAGACATTCTTTTTCAAATAATTTATCAAGATTACACCATATCCACTAATCACCAAAATAATCATGCTAGCAATAAAATCTAAGATCTAGGGGAACGAGAAGGAACTAACTAAAGGTTAAGGATGAGGGATACTTCCTATAACTCCTTCTTC
This sequence comes from Amorphophallus konjac, assembly GCA_022559845.1. NCBI lineage: Eukaryota > Viridiplantae > Streptophyta > Magnoliopsida > Alismatales > Araceae > Amorphophallus > Amorphophallus konjac. The sequence goes on along the minus strand of CM040129.1, from coordinate 118,075,394 downwards.
AATGGCAGGCTCGGATTACTGTAATAATGGCTTCAATGTTGGGTTAGATGGACGCAGTCTATCTCCACTAAGTGTGGATCTAGAGGGGGGTGAATAGATCAACTTGCCTAATTTAAAACTACTGTATGTTCGAAAGTGGAATTTAGGCAAACATCAGTTAAGCTAAATGAAGAGTGCTAAGCAAAGGAATGACCCATGAAAGCCATTCACCATATCTTATATCAAAAGCTAGACATAAGTATGAGCGATATAATCAATGAAGCTAAGCAAAGGATACTAGCACACACAGTTCACAAGTAATCACACAAACACAATGCACACACGATTTTTAGGTGGTTCGGTCAACGACCTACGTCCACCCCACACTCAACCGAGTATGGCTTCCTGCTGCGCAGCACAGCTTGCGTCCGCTGGGCTTTACAGCTTGGCCAAACAATCCGCTGATACACAGCTTCGCTGGGCACTACAGCTTGCTGACCAGAGGATCTGATCCTCTACAACCGCTGGGGAAATACAGCTTAACCCGTCCAGTGGAGACTACCACTGCAAGACCGCTGACACACAGCTTGAAGAAACAATATTCAGAAATGAAAGACAGAATCAAAACGAAAACTGAAAAGCTCAAAAGCAATATAGCTCTAAGAGCAAAGCTCAGCTCTGGTTTTGAACCACGAGACTGAGATACAAGCTCACTCTCAATCAGCTCTCTCTCAGCTCATCTCTCTCGATCTCTTCTTCTCTCGTTTTCTTCTTCTCTATTTCTTTTCTTCTTCTTCTCTATATCTTCTTCTTCTCTCTTTTCTCTCTGTGGATCGAAGGCTCACTGCTGCTGAGTGTATAGACTTTCTCTTCTTCTCCTTCGATCAGTCTTCTTCTGTGGAAGAAGGCTTGTTTATATAGCAGCAACAGCAGCAGGCGTGTGCTCTCCACGTTTCCCGCCCAGCAATTTGGACCACGTGGCAGCATCCAATAGAGTGTCAGTACACGTGTCCTCATCTGGATACCTTGTCCTTCTCGGATCACGAGCCAGGTACCTCGGATCACATGCCCCTCATTAGCTTCTGCATTCACTGTCAAACAGACAAGAGTGTGTTCAGTTTAAGTGTAAACGCTGTACAGGCTTTGCAAACACGAATGCAGTGTATAGAGTTAATCAACGTAAAGGCTTCAAAGAAGGAAAGCAGTGTATAGACTTAATGCACGTAAAGGCTTCATGAGAAGGAAAGCAATGTATATACTTGAGGAGTTGACGCTGCATGAAACACTGAGTTGACGCTGCATGAAGCATGGACAGTGTACAGACTTTACCCACTGTATGGACTCCATGTAATGCAAACGAATGTGAAGACTTCAGTGTATAGACTTTAGAAGACGAGTGCAATGTATAGACTCCATGAGACTCTAGTGCAGACAGACGATGTATAGAGTTCTTAGTTCAGCCGTCAGTGTATAGACTTGAAAGTCTTGAAGCCAATGTATGGACTTGAGCAAGCTAAAGAGCTGTACAGACTTCGAAGACAAGGGCCGATGTATAGACTTGCCAAACAGTACATTCTATATACTTTATGCAAGGAGGCCAATGTGTAGACTTGAAAAGCTGAGGCCAGTGTACAGGCTTGCCACCGACCAGTGTGTGAACTTGCTCAGCCTGAGGCACAGTATGGACTTCAACTCTGCATATCGAATGTATGGACTTCAAGTATGAAGACCATTGAATAGACTTTGGATTCGAAGACAATGTGCAGACTTTGAGTTTGAAGACCAATGTCCAGACTTCAAGTAACACTGTGGATGTACAGACTTTAGGAAATCAAGCAATGTGTAGACTTGAAGCTCCACGATGGATGTATAGACTTCAGGGAATCAAGCGATGTACAGACTTCAAAGAAGTTGGCGAGTCAATGTACAAACTTGATGAAGCGAAGCCAATGTACAGACTTAATGTGTAGCTGAAGCCTTGAACGTAGGAATAGGCTGGAGTGTATAGACTTCAGGCTTCAGAACCGAATGTTCAGACTTCGCCTAAGAAACGTAGGGAAAAACCCCAGTGTATAGACTTTGCCTTGAGCGAAAGGTAAGTGATGAATGTATAGACTTTCACGATGTGTAGACTAGAATATGTGAAAGCTACAGTGAATGAGTGTACACACTTGACCAATTCAAAGGCAATTCGGATGTACAGACTCTGAGGTTCAAAGCCAACGGCTGTACAGACTTAGAATATTAAGACTGATGTACAGACTTCATGTGTTGACGCTATACACACTTAACCAATTCAAATGAAATGCAGTGTGTGGACTTTATCTGAAATGGATGATGTATAGACTTAATCGATATGAGAGTTTCCAGTGTATAGACTCAGTCTAAACAAGTATGCTGGAGGAGTCGACCCATCCTCTGATGTGTCGACCCATGACAGTGAGAAATGCAGATAGCAGTGTATTAAATGCAAAGAACACATAGTCAATCTGATAGAGCAATTTCATCAAATCAAAACCAGTTGCCAATCAATCAAAACAATGATGTTGCCAATGAAATAAAGCAAGTGTCAACATCATCAACATAGAGGGGTCACAACAATCTCCCCCTTTTTGATGATGGCAACCCCATATGAAGTAGAATAGCAACATCCTGTCATATAGATATATGTTTGATGAAAGACATGATGTGTTATGCAGATTGACATGCAGATGCTATGAATGCATGCAACTCACTGCCTCAAACTCTCCCTTGGAATGAATTCAGAATTGAATTCAGAATTCAGACAGATATGTATCTCCCTTGGAATGAATTCAGAATTGAATTAAGAATTCAGACAGATATGTATTCTCCCCCTAGACATCCCCTAGACAATATTATCCCCCTTTGCCATCAACAAAGAGGAGGGAAAAATTAAATACAATGGAGGAATCAAGAGAAGAACTAACTGGTATTCTGAACATGTAGTTCATGAATAAGCATTCTAAAGCATAGAGTCTTCAGTCATATGAATTTATAAACTGCTATCAGAAAGATTTCTGGTTTAAGAATGATAAAATTTGGAGTTCATGCACTACAAGCAATAGATAAGTTCACTGTGCATGATAAAACAATAAACCAGAATCATATTTGCATGAAAGATTCAGTTTCATAATATCTTACTTTCATAGTCTCAAAAAAAATTGAGAGAAATCGAGTCATGTATTGAAACTAAACAAATTGACACTCATGAACTTTTTTTTTGAAGGAGCAGCATTATCAATATTAGATCATTTTGAGCATTTAGGTACCATAAGTCTTTCTACGTAAGGGTATACGTTTATCAGACGCCAATACCCCTAGATACTCAACAAGATGGACCATTCTGTCTATGATCAAATTTAACAGAACTGAGTTACACCTTTTTGTGTGAGGGTACACGTTTATCAGACGCCAATTACCCCCAGGTACTCAGTGAAACCAGCATGCTGTTTTGAACATTTTAAACAGAGATAGCTGATACACTTCATGACATGAGTGTTGTCCACTTCTTTGATGGATCACTCAGTTTCTCAGTTATTTACTAGTCATTACTCTGCCAATATATATATTTTCAATGATTTTCGATGTTTTTCAATATCTTTCTTAGTTGTCCTTTTTATGTTTCAGAATGACTTGTTTAAGAACAATACACATACTTAACCTCTCTAACATGATTTCAGATGAGTTTTCAGATTTTAGATATTATTAGCTTTGTCTGACATGAAATAAGAAAGAGGTTGAGAGTTTTATCAATTTTCAACTTACTTATATACTGATTGTAATCTTTAAACTCCAACCATTATAAGATTTAAACCATCACATCAGTCTTTGAACAATTCAAATTCTTATAAATGAAGAAGTCCATTTTCTACTGCTTAGAAATCAGAACTAACCAACAGATTACCATAATGTCAGAGACAAGTATTCAGAGTTAAAGGTTGAATGACTTCAAGAAAGTTGAAACCACTCTGAATCTCTAGCAATACTTCCCCTGTCTATATGCATGCAACATGGCAAGAATTAATTGAGAGAGAGCTTATGCATAGGTCATGAATGAATGATATGCAAAGACATGCAAAGACTCGACAAGCTCCCCCTGAATATATGCAATGCAGGACAGTTCTACATCCATATTTACATCCACATGATTTATCCAAGCAATCAAAAACAAGTCCACATCAGAGATTTTATTCACAGCAATTAAACAATCATTCATCATGCTGAAATTTACATAAGCCAAGTTCTCTTCTAAGAAACTTAAAATTTTCATTCCCAAGAGGCTTAGTAAAAATATCAGCAATTTGTTTTTCAGTTTCTATGAAATTCATTTCAATCTCATTTTTATTTACAGCATCTCTAAGAAAATGATGTTTTATCTCTATATGCTTAGTCCTAGAATGGTGAACAGGATTTTTAGCAAGGCAGATAGCACTTGTATTATCACATAAAAGTGGAATGCATCCCAGATTTATCTGATAATCAGCCAGTTGGTGCTTAATCCAAAGTACTTGGGCTGCACAATTACATGCTGAAACATACTCAGCTTCAGCTGTGGATAATGCTACAGTGTGTTGCTTCTTAGATGCCCAAGACACTAGACAACCACCAAGGAATTGACAGTAGCCACTAGTGCTTTTTCTATCTACTCGACACCCAGCATAGTCTTCATCAGTGTAGGCTAGAAGCTCTAACTCACACTTAGCAGGATACTAGAGACCTAGTTCTTGGGTGCCTAGTAAATACCTAAAAATCCTTTTCACAGCTTTAAAGTGATTTTCTTTAGGACTGGCCTGAAATCTAGAGCATAAACACAGCAAATTGTATATCAGGCCTAGATGCTGTAAGATAGAGAAGAGATCCGATCATACCTCTGTATAGCCTTTGGTCCACAGGTTTACCTTTAGAATCTTCATCCAAGCTGGTTGAGGTACACATTGGAGTAGCTATTTCCTTGAGGTTGTCCATTTTGTACTTCTTCAATAAGTTCTTTACATACTTGGACTGAGAGATGAAGGTGTCATCTTCTGTTTGTGTAACCTGCAGTCCAAGGAATAGTTTAAGCTCACCCATTGAGCTCATTTCAAATTCATCAGTCATTATTTGAGAGAATTCCTCACACAATTTGGGGTTAGTTGACCCAAACACTATGTCATCCACATAAATCTGAATGATAAGAATATCTGGATGGCTTACCTTGGTAAACAATGTTTGATCAACTATACCTCTTGTGAAGTTTTTATCGGTGAGAAATTTGCTCAACCTGTCATACCAAGCTCTAGGAGCTTGCTTTAAACGATAGAGAGCTTTATTGAGCTTGTAAACATGATTAGGGAAATCTAAACATTCAAACCCAGGAGGCTGTCTCACATATACATCCTCATTAATTTCCCCATTTAGAAAAGCAGATTTCACATCCATCTGCTGAAGATTTATTCCTAGGGAACATGCATAAGCCAATAAAATTCTTATTGCTTCTAACCTAGCTACAAGGGCAAAAGACTCTTCAAAGTCTATTCCAAATTCCTGATTGTACCCCTGAGCTACAAGTCTGGCTTTATTTTTAATAACATTCCCCGCTTCATCAGTTTTGTTTCTAAATACTCATTTAGTCCCTATGACTGTTTCATGATCAAGAGGTGGAACCAAATGCCACACCTTATTCCTGTCAAACTGATTGAGCTCCTCATGCATGGCATTAATCCAATGCACATCTTGGAGAGCACAGTCAATGGACTTGGGTTCTATGTTTGATACAAAAGCATAAGCATTCAGTTCATGTTGAATTCTTAAGTGGCCTCTAGTCCTAGGAGGGTCATGCACATTTCCAATAACATTATCTACAGGATGATCCTTGAGATATCTAATATTTACAATTGGACTATCATGAACTTGATTTACCTCCCCCTGAACTGTAGGCTCCTCTTCATTAAGCTCTTTATGTCCTTCTTCATCCTCGGATTTGTCTGCAGGATCTCCTTCCTTCAGAATTTCACCATTGTTTTCATTCCTGCATTGACCAACATTAGAATTTACTAAGGATTCATCAAAAACTATGTGTGGATATTCTTCAACAGTCTTAGAGTTCAGATTGTACACTCTGTATGCTCGGGTGTTTTCAGAATAGCCAAGAAAAATTCATGGTTCTCCTTTAGGTTCAAATTTATCAAGGTCCTTTTTATCATTTATGTGAATGAAACATTTACAACCAAAAACCTTGAAGTGAGCAATAGAAGGTTTCTTACCTTTTAATATCTCATATGGTGTTTGCTGGGTAGAAGGTCTTACCATGGCTCTGTTAATTACATAACAGGCAGTGTTCACTGCTTCAGCCCAAAATTTCCTTGGTAGACCACCTTCGACAAGGAGTGTACGACCCATTTCCACTAGGGTTCTGTTCCTTCTCTCCACAACTCCATTCTACTCAGGTGTCCTTGGTGAGGAGTACCTGTGGTTGATTCCATTTGACCTGCAGAATTCATCAAATTGTGATTTTTCAAACTCACCCCCATGATCAGACAATATGTTTTCAATTTTCTGATTTGTTTTAACATAGAACTCCTGAAATTCTGAGAAAGCATCACTCTTATTAGATAAGAAATAAACTCAAGTATACCTAGAAAAGTCATCTACCATGACAAACCCATACCTCCTCCCTGATAGGCTGACAGATCTAGTTGGCCCAAAAAGATCCATATGTATCAGCTCATAGGGTTTGGAAGACAGATTTTTAGTTCTAGACTTAAATGACTTTCTAGTTATCTTTGATTGAGTGCATGCATCACAGATTTTATTTTCTTTCTTGAATGAGACTTCATGAAGTCCTCTAACCATGCCATGCTTATTTAATTTGTGCAAAACAGTGTAGCTAGCATGACCTAACCTACGATGCCATAAAAATGCTATGTCTTCTCTACTGGCAGTAAGGCAAAGGTTAGTGTGTTGAATTTCATCTAAATTTATCATGTAAGTATTATTTATTCTTTTTCCAGAAAATTTGACAATATCAGAATCAGGTTCAAAAACCTTGCAGCATTGAGAATTAAATAAAACATTGTAACCTTTATCACATAACTGGCTGATGCTAAGTAGATTATAGGCTAACCCTTCAACCAGCATAACATCATCAATGCAACAGGTAGAACACTTACCTACCTTACCTGATCCTATAATCCTACCCTTTGTGTTGCTTCCAAAGGTGACAAGGCCTTCTACTTTCTCAGTCAACATGCAAAATTTGGCCTTATCTCCTGTCATATGCCTGGAGCAGCCGCTATCCATGTACCACAAGTTGTTCTTGGCTGCCAGGCATACCTACATACCCAATTAGGTAGAGAAGTTTGGAACCCAAGACTGATTGGGCTCCAATGTAAATGAACTAGAAGCAAAGCAAGAAAGCAAATGTTTCGGAATCCACATTTGTTTAAATGAATTTTGTTCAGTGGATCCTACAGATTTTCTTCTGTTGTTGTTCCTTTTCTTTTTATTGTTCTTTTTCTTATTGGCAGCAGCATGATTATTGACAGTATTGTTATTTCTGTGCCAGTGCCTTGGCCAGGGTGTGTTCACAAAATTTTGGCCATAGTAGTTCCTGGGCTGGCTATGGAAATATTGATTTCTAGATGTCCAGTAACCATACCCATTGACCCAATTTCTACTGTAAGGTCTTTGATATTGAGCACCCTGGTGTGCAAGACCTGTAAACCTACCCTGAGTTCTAGACCAATATGACCTATTGAAGTAGGTTGGTTGTGCATTGTAGTGGGTCTAAGCTCTGGGTTAATAAAAATAATTGGGTTGACTCCTAGCAGCACTCTGTCTCCCCTGTACTTTGGACCCTGCTGACCTATACACAGGTTTGTATTGGGTCTTCTTCAGAGGTGGAGGTGTTGGTGGAGACTTGGTTACCTTGACCTGGGGTTTACCGGACTGTGTAGGTTGACCCCTAACCTGAGTCTGAGCCCTAGGATTCTGCTTAGATGTGCTAGCTCTACTAGGCTCACTGAGTTTTTGTTTACCGTTCTCCTCAGCACTGGTCTTTTTCAGATTAGCAGTTTTGTTCATTAAATTTGTTGAGTTCATGCTAATTAGAGGTCCCTTTTCCTTTTGAGCAACAAATGAAATTATTTTCATCCCGAATATTTTTGTTGCAGTAGAATTAAATCCTAGGTCCTCTTTTCTGAAATTAACCTTTGACCCTAACAAAGCATTTAAGTTATCTGTTCCTTGGGTCATTTTCTCAATGGTTTTCATTTTATCCTCATTATCTTTCTGAAGTTCATCAATAGACTTTTTCAGCTCATTGTTGACATTGAGGACAGCTTCATATTTTTCAGAGATGATTTTTACTTCACTTTCACATTTTTGAATCTTCAGCTTCCATTCATCAATTTCATTTTCAAGCCTTAGATTCTCTTCCCTAGAAACCTTTAACTCAATTTTGATGTCCTCTACTTCAGACCATGTGAGTTTTAGTTTATCATTTTCAGATTCCAAACATGCAATTTTATCAGATAGAGTTTTATCATTTTGCATGGAATTGATTTTTCTTCTAAGATGCCTATTCTCTTTTCTAATATCATCAGCTCTATCAGCTATGCCATGATAAGCATCTACCCAATCAGCAATTGTGAAGTTTTCAAATCTAGTGATTACCTCATCTATGTCCTCCTCTCTATCTTCGGAGCTTGTTGCCATAAGGCAAATGGGCTGTTCAGATTCGGCTTCACTATCTGAGCTGCTGCTGAAAGAGCCTTCATCTTCATCACTCCATGTGCTGATCATAGCTCTTCCCTTCTTGGTTTACTTCTTTGACATGTCCTTATGTTTCTGATTGTCTGGACAGTCAGCTTTCAGATGCCCTGGTTTCCTGCATTGATAACAGACATTAGCTTCATTTTTCTTTGCAGATTTAGATTTATACCTTTTATCCTTTCGGCCACCATTGTATTTCTTCTGGCCGAACCGTCCTGCTCCCTTTCTGAGAAATCGCCTGAACTCTCTAGTCATCATGGCTATCTCAGATCGAGTCACATCTTCTTCTTCATTTAGGCTCTCCTCTGATGATGAAGAGCTGCTGGAGCTGGATTTTGTTGATTTGCTGGAACTAGCCTTCAGCGCTATCGGCTTCTTCTTCCTCTCGGCTTCATCTGTCCTTGGCATGTTTATCTCATATGCCATTAGTAAGCCAATCAGCTCATCAGCTTTAGTATTACGCAAGTCCCTTGACTCCTCCATCACTGTTGCTTTGGTGTGCCAAATGGGAGTCAGGGAGCGCAGAATTTTCCTCACTACATCATACTCTGTCTGAGGTTTCCCAAAACCTCTGAGGCCATTGGTTATGACAGTCAGCCGAGCGTACATTTTGCTGATGGACTCGTTCTGCTTCATCTTGAAGGCTTCATATTCAGATACAAGAAGATTGGCATTCTGCTCTCTTACTTGAGATGTACCTTCATGAATTACTTCCAGCGCATCCCACATCTCCTTAGCTGATTTGCAAGCAGACACACGGGAGAATTCTGTAGGAAGCAGAGCGCACTGGATAGCATTTATAGCACTCCAATTCAGCGTGGACCTTCTGATCTCCTCCTTGGTCCATACATCTTCATTCGGGGACAACTCATAAGGTCCCTTGCTGACAATCTTCCAAATCTCATAATCCTTAGCCCTGAGGAACACTTGTATACGGTTCTTCCAGTATGCGTAGTTTGATCCATCAAAGAATGGGGGCTTCGTTGTTTAGTGACCTTTGGCAATCATCCCCCGAGCATCCATCTCTGCCTATTCTCTTCGGGCGATGAGTCCCTGCAGAAGAGTTAGGCTCTGATACCAAGTGTTGGGTTAGATGGACGCAGTCTATCTCCACTAAGTGTGGATCTAGAGAGGGGTGAATAGATCAACTTGCCTAATTTAAAACTACTGTATGTTCTGAAGCGGAATTTAGGCAAACATCAGTTAAGCTAAATGAAGAGTGCTAAGCAAAGGAACGACCCATGAAAGCCATTCACCATATCTTATATCGAAAGCTAGACATAAGTATGAGCAATATAATCAATGAAGCTAAGCAAAGGATACCAGCACACACAGTTCACAAGCAATCACACAAACACAATGCACACACGATTTTTAGGTGGTTCGGTCAACGACCTACGTCCACCCCACACTCAACCGAGTATGGCTTCCTGCTGTGCAGCACAGCTTGCGTCCGCTAGGCTTTACAGCTTGGCCAAACAATCCGCTGATACACAGCTTCGCTGGGCACTACAGCTTGCTGACCAGAGGATCTGATCCTCTGCAACCACTGGGGAAATACAGCTTAACCCGTCCAATGGAGACTACCACTGCAAGACCGCTGACACACAGCTTGAAGAAACAGTATTCGAAAATGAAAGACAGAATCAAAACGAAAACAAAAAAGCTCAAAAGTAATATAGCTCTAAGAGCAAAGCTCAGCTCTGGTTTTGAACCACGAGACTGAGATACAAGCTCACTCTCAATCTCACTCTCAATCAGCTCTCTCTCAGCTCATCTCTCTCGATCTCTTCTTCTCTCGTTTTCTTCTTCTCTATTTCTTTTCTTCTTCTTCTCTGTATCTTCTTCTTCTCTCTTTTCTCTCTGTGGATCGAAGGCTCACTACTGCTGAGTGTATAGACTTTCTCTTCTTCTCCTTCGACCAGTCTTCTTCTGTGGAAGAAGGCTTGTTTATATAGCAGCAACAGCAGTAGGCGTGTGCTCTCCACGTTTCCCGCCCAGCAATTTGGACCATGTGGCAGCATCCAATGGAGTGTCAGTACACATGTCCTCATCTGGATACCTTGTCCTTCTCGGATCATGAGCCAGGTACCTCAGATCACGTGCCCCTCATTAGCTTCTGCATTCACTGTCAAACAGACAAGAGTGTGTTCAGTTTAAGTGTAAACGCTGTACAGGCTTTGCAAACAGGAATGCAGTGTATAGAGTTAATCAACGTAAAGGCTTCAAAGAAGGAAAGTAATGTATAGACTTAATGCACGTAAAGGCTTCATGAGAAGGAAAGCAATGTATATACTTGAGGAGTTGACGCTGCATGAAACACTGAGTTGACGCTGCATGAAGCATGGACAGTGTACAGACTTTACCCACTGTATGGACTCCATGTAATGTAAACGAATGTGAAGACTTCAGTGTATAGACTTTAGAAGACGAGTGCAATGTATAGACTCCATGAGACTCTAGTGCAGATAGACGATGTATAGAGTTCTTAGTTCAGCCGTCAGTGTATAGACTTGAAAGTCTTGAAGCCAATGTATGGACTTGAGCAAGCTAAAGGGCTGTATAGACTTCGAAGACAAGGGCCGATGTATAGACTTGCCAAACAGTCCAGTGTATATACTTTATGCAAGGAGGCCAATGTGTAGACTTGAAAAGCTGAGGCCAGTGTACAGGCTTGCCACCGACCAGTGTGTGAACTTGCTCAGCCTGAGGCACAGTATGGACTTCAACTCTGCATATCGAATGTATGGACTTCAAGTATGAAGACCATTGAATAGACTTTGGATTCGAAGACAATGTGCAGACTTTGAGTTTGAAGACCAATGTCCAGACTTCAAGTAACACTGTGGATGTACAGACTTTAGGAAATCAAGCGATGTGTAGACTTGAAGCTCCACGATGGATGTATAGACTTCAGGGAATCAAGCGATGTGCAGACTTCAAAGAAGTTGGTGAGTCAATGTACAGACTTGATGAAGCGAAGCCAATGTACAGACTTAATGTGTAGCTGAAGCCTTGAACGTAGGAATAGGCTGGAGTGTATAGACTTCAGGCTTCAGAACCGAATGTTCAGACTTCGCCTAAGAAACGTAGGGAAAAACCCCAGTGTATAGACTTTGCCTTGAGCGAAAGGTAAGTGATGAATGTATAGACTTTCACGATGTGTAGACTAGAATATGTGAAAGCTACAGTGAATGAGTGTACACCCTTGACCAATTCAAAGGCAATTCGGATGTACAGACTCTGAGGTTCAAAACCAACGGCTGTACAGACTTAGAATATTAAGACTGATGTACAGACTTCATGCGTTGACGCTGTACACACTTAACCAATTCAAATGAAATGCAGTGTGTGGACTTTATCTGAAATGGACGATGTATAGACTCAATCGATATGAGAGTTTCCAGTGTATAGACTCAGTCTAAACAAGTCTGATGGAGGAGTCGAGCCATCCTCTGACGTGTCGACCCATGACAGTGAGAAATGCAGACAGCAGTGTATTAAATGCAAAGAACACATAGTCAATCTGATAGAGCAATTTCATCAAATCAAAACCAGTTGCCAATCAGTCAAAATATTGGTGTTGCCAATGAAATAAAGCAAGTGTCAACATCATCAACATAGAGGGGACACAACATTCAATCCATCTTGATTCTGAACTTTAGCCTGCGGGAGTAGATTAGGGCATCTGGCTATCCTATGATCCTTGCTTCCGCAACGAAGACACGCTCCAGACTTCCTCCAACACTCCTCAGCCTGATGACCAAATTTATGACAATGGAAACACTTCCCTTGCATTGGATCATTTCTTCTCTTAAACATCTTATTACACCGAGATCCTTTACGATAAGCTCTTCTCCTTCTATGCCTTTCACTTCTATCATTTAGCACCACCAGAGGAGCAACACCAGGCCTAAACTTACCCATACACCCTCTTGCTTCGCCTCAACCAAGGTCTAGACTATTGCACAATAACTACAAAGTTAATAATCTTATACCCTTACTCGCCTTACTACCCTTAGTCTTACACATATTTTATTACTTAACCCAAGGCACTACCCAATCTCAGCAGTAACAAGAAGGAGCGATACAGATTATACGACATAATACTGAAGGTAACCTATACCTATACACAATAACCTAGGGTTTAAACAACCTAGGCTTTTATACCACTTATGTCACGTCCCGAACCGATAACAGCGGAAACTTGTTCGGAACGTGGCAGCAAAACAGCCATGACAATCAAAGCAACACAACCGACAATAAAGGACAACACCACTTAACACACAGAGGCCAAAATTTAACGAAAAAAATAATTTTATTAATAACAAAATTACAAATTATGATTTGAATTACAACAATAGACTCAATAAAAGGAAAAAGAATAGGAAAAAGAAACAAGACTCGGGACTCTAACTAGACTCAAGAAAATAAGAAAAAGACTCAGGTCTCTAAAGCTCCAGGTGTACTCGATCACTCTTGCCCATTCCCGATAACACGCATTCCAACTTTCGAAATACCTGAAAAATGGTAAAGAAACAAGGGTGATGAAGAAAATCAATAGGATTTATATTCCTATCGCCAGGCAGAATTTAAGTACTTACCATTTTAATAGTGTGAAAGATTACTATATGCATGAACTGTATAATTCCATAAACCAGTAAAATTGAAAAGACTTTAATCACAAATAGAGTCAAGCTTAACAGAAATGGAAGAGTTAAATAGATGAGATCAAGTATAAAAAATTCAATTCGAGCAAGGCATGAGAAACAAGTATCATGATGGCTACATAATAAATCAAGTGAAGCCATAATTGAACATGTACAAGTGATGAACATTTATGGAGTTGGCCATTCATCCAGTCAAGTCAAGTAAGCAAGTACTTTCATATATTCATGTCAAATGAATTTGTGTATATTTCATGTAGAAGTGGAATGTCATAGACTTATCACGTAAGTAAGTACTTCAGTGCAATGCCACACCTTGTCATTACACTCCCTTGGGCAACTAGAACTTTCGGGCACTCCTCCCAGGACCAGACCGGGCCCTTAATGATGCGTTGGCATTGAGGGGTGGATTAGAGATCCCAAATAAAATCTAGACATCCACGTCATTTAATGGCCAAGAATTCCAAGGACAAGCTTATGTAACCAAGGCATCAAGAGTTGAGATAAGAATTCCTCAGAAGGATTTCAACAAATCAAGCTCATTAATTCAAAAGGTAATTCATTAGGGAATGACTTAAGAATATGATTTATGATTATTCCAATAATAAGATTCAAGAAACAGGTCGAGAATGTCAAGGAGAATAGTCCGGAAAGGCTAGAATCTAGACTAGACTCGGATATCCATAACATAAACGCAGGAAACAGAAATTCGGGAACTTGTGCTTGAACGCGGTCTGTACGCATACCACAATTAGAATAACGTGGTCAGGGGTATGACCGCGTTCAGAATAGAGACGCTAGGCTATCAACAGGGACAGTCGATCCCGTTGACAGGGACAGTCGATCGGCCCAAGATGGGCAAAACGGGGAAGAACACGGCCGATAGGTCCACCGTGATAATCATAAATGCGGTCAGGTAAATGGACGTGATTCAATCAAGGTTTGAAAGAACGCGGTCTAGCGATCCATCGCCTTCTTAAATAGGAGGATGAAGACGGTTCCTACCCAGGTCGCGTTCAAAATAGAGCTGGCGGAACCCGGGCAGAACCTCATTTCGCCCTTCCAAAGGCCGGTTGAACCCCGTCCCATGCAGTAGGACGAAGATTCAGAGAGTTTTTCTGGGTTTTCATGGTACAACCTGCCCGACGTCTTAGTGGGAGTCCCTGGCTCGCGGAGAGTTCTGGAGGCCTTGATATAGTGGTTCCAGTCTGATAGAAGGAATATCCGGCGGAGGGTTCCAACTACACCAAGAATTAGGGTTATAGTAACACGGAAAAGCCAGTAGCAACGGTGAGTCCATACCACCGGGGTGGCATGACCCTCAAACAAAACTCTTCAAGTCCTACTCTATGAAAAACACCGAGTATGAAAAGGCTATCATGTCATGAATCCACAGAAGATTATGAACATCTTAATATATTGAACAACATGTTACACTACTCTTTTATGGCATGAGATAGCAGGAAGGGGATACAAACATCAAGAGGGATGAGAGAACATGGATCTTAATTCAACTTACTAAGGATTGAATCATATTCCATGAGCCCTAGTTATATAGTGCGTTCTGAATCATTTTTAACCTAAGAACATGTTGTCTAAAAATGATTAACAGAGATCAACCATGGAAAAATGCTAGGGTTTACTGAAAACTCGGGGCCAGAACGCGGTCTGGTCCCTGGCAGCGATCCAAAAAGACGCAATCTATCTAACGGTCGCATTCATTAGAAACCTTTTTTTTTTGAAATAACATGGGACTGTAAGAAAGCGGTCTAGCGTGGCACTACCTTCATGGACGCAGTGTCTGGAAGAACCGCGATCTGAAACAGAACCCTAGTTCTGGCAAAAAAATGTAAAACGGCGACACCTCATCGATGCGGGGTAAAATACTCTCAATATGCATTGTAAAAATTGAGGAAACATATACCAATCGAATCTAGACATGCATATGATCATTTTGAGTATAAAATTAGGGGTTTTGCCTGAGGAAACACCTACCTTTAATCAGCTCAAAGGAAGAGGAAGAAAGAACGACGACGCCGCGATGCTCGCCCCAAAGCTCGCCTCTTCCTCCACGAAGCACGCTCCTGTCACACCCAAAAGCTTCCCAACACCTTCTAGAGTCGGCTAGGGATGATTTGGGGTAGGTTTTATAGAGTTTAGGGCTCCTAAGAGTCCTTATTAGGTCAAGGTTCCATGGATAGCGCCCTTCTCCGAAAATGACGATTTCTATCCTAATCTAGCATCGCCAATCCAAATTGGGGGCTTCTAGGTTTAGGGTTTCAAGGGATGATCGACTACTAACAATGGGCTAGGGATTAAGCCCAATTGATTAGGTTTTAACCCATTAAACCCTCTTAGGATTAGAGTTTCTCAAAAATACAAATTTTAGGCCTTTTATTCACACTTAGCCCAATTAAACCCATCTCTTAAATGATAAATTTTTCATTTTTATTAGCCGATTATAATATTAAGATAAATTTTTTGTTTTTACTTTACGCATTTTATTATTATATGAATTTTCGTTGGCCCATTTTTTAATTTACAATTAATATAAAATTTCCTATTTAGTTCATACTTATTAGATGGAATTATCCTTATTTTTATTCGAGGAAATTATAATTATTTGAGTATTAGATTTATTTGAAATTTGAGTTGCTATAATTGACCCTAAAAAATACTAAGGTCCTTTCATCGTTGTTTGAATTAATTCGTAGCGTACCAATTTATTCATTCTTATTTTTGTAATTTTTGTCATTTTAAAACAACTAAATGGCATTTAAATAAAGAGGATTGTTAAAGTTATTAAATGCCAAGTTACAAGAAATTTGGATGTATATAAATATTGTAACCCGTTCAATTGAGTGGCTTTACTTTAATCGATCATTAAATTAATTATTTATTTACTTTATCACTGACGTATTCTTATTTCATTTATTTATTCACATAAATTTCTATCTAAATTTAAAGTTTAGTAAAAATTACTAGGCTCAACTCACAACACAATTTCATATATTTCTTTTTCCTCATCTATCATTTCAAGTATATATTTTATTTTTATTTTAACCTTTATTAATTAACTGGGGTGTTACAGTTGATCAGGCCTTCAACAACGTCTTGATCAACTTTGTACTCCCCCATTTGTGGCTCCCCCTTCTTGATCAGGCCTTCAACAACGTCTTTAAATACATAGCAGTCCTCAATGGGATGGCCGAGCATTTGATGATACGGGCAAAAGCAAGGATCATCCTTCCTTTTGACATCATTAGGCTTCTTCAGTTCTGGGAGAGTGACCTTATTGTACTTGACGGCCCATTCAAACAGGACTCAAGTCTTGTCCTTGCAGAATGAGTAGAGCTTGTTCATATGGACCCGTAGGGAGGAACCTTCCTGTCGTTCAGCAGGTTTGGCAGGAGTAGGATTAGTTGCCCCTTTGTCCTTTTCTTTTTGCTTCTTGAAAGCCATGAAATCAACTGTGTGAACCTCTTTAGACGCTGGCCATTTATCAGTTGGCTCAGCTGTCTAGCTTGAGATAGTAAGGGTAAAGGAATATCTTGAGAGGAAGGTCTCAATTTCCGCCACAACATTGTTCAACCGATCAAAAGACCTGACCTCAATTCTGATTATCCTTTCTAGGACATCTTTTCTCAAATTTTGTTTCCATATTTGTACTACATCTTTTTAATGTGGAGGACACCTGCACCTCATACTAAGGTTCCTCCATCTCTTGATATATTCCAGGGCTGTTTCATCATTTCTCTGTCTGGATGCATATAGCTCGGCCACAGACACTTCTCTTTCAGCGACATGGAATCTCTCCCTAAATTTTCACTGCATGTTTGGCCAATCATTAATAGACCCAGCTAGCAGGTTCTAATACCATTCGAATGTGATTCCTATAAGCAAGGACCCGAAGAACTTTAGCAAATAGGATTCATCAGTTGTCAAATCGCCCATCATATTGATGTAGTAGGCTTTGTGTTCTTTTGGCGACCCATGCCCATTGAATTTGTCAAACTTTGGTGGCTTATTGATGTCGGGTGATAGTCTCTTGACAGTATGATGAACTGGGTACGGTACTTTATACACATCGAAAGAGGCATAATCGTCACTATCTCTATCCGCCAGCTTTATCTCAATCATCTACTCCACCATCGGCCTATTCATCATTGCCGGGTCAACCAAACTTGGATAGAAATGGGCCTGCTGCATTTGCAGTGTTGTCAGCACCATTGCCTGAGGCATGGTGGTAGTCCCATGGTACTGAAGAGCTGGGGGTTATACCTGGGCTGTATGTTGGGGTTGTTGTGGAAGAGTGCCCTCGGGGTAGCTGGGTGCTGACTGAGACACTATTATCTGCGATGGGGCCTCAAACACATTGGCACTTCCCCATGACGTCTCAAGCGGGGTTTCAACCTAATTTGATGTTGAAGGGTGGGTACTTTTCTCATTCAACTACCTCTTCAACATTTCAATTTCTTGTTGATATTTTTGAAGCAGCATTAGCAAAGCTGGATCATGCATGGAGGGGCCGGGAACTTGACTTCCCTCCTCGATCGGAGTATCCTCAAATGGTATAGACAGCATCCTGCCGTCATCTTAGGTCATGACCACATTTTTTGTCATGACCGTCACAGCCAAATCTGAGCTTGTTTCACTAACAAGGGTATGTAACACCTCATTTGCAGCCTTCTTCCTTCGAGTCAGTGGGCTCGGCCTCTCAGCAAGCTTGGCCACTTCTTCATACTCCGTGGGCAAATCCCCATGGTGGCCAACCACTCCAACCATGTTGCAAGCATAAACCTAAAACTGTTCATTTCCCCGCCTTACCCTTCTGGCCGATTGATAAGGGAAGGTTAATCTTTAAAACACAGAAATCCTCGGTGTAACCTTTTCATGAGGGGGAGGCCCATAACAACCTGACCTTGCATCTTCTACATCACTTGGGCCGGCTTGGCACTCTCGACCCTCTTCCACAGCATTCATAGCTCTGAGCAGTCGTTGCTACCCTATGGAAGTGTTCCCAAGACTGCAGAAGTACCCTCGGACAGTCTGGGTCATGCCCTCCTGTCTATTGGTGGGGGAGAGCATGGGTGGTGGCACCCTCTCACATAATGAGGGCCCATAGGCGAGCCACCCCAGTTTTGCTATTCTACCATGGTTCTTATCATAAGAGTAAATATTCATCTGTCATGCGCAGGCCTGAAAAGTTGGCTTACGAGACGTCGACACTAGCATCTCAATCTTCTTCTCTTGCTCCATCCTCTCTCTTCTGGGCCTGTGAGCCCTAACAATTCCTGGTTGAGTCAGTATTGAGGCCTGAGTCTTCTTGGACACCGAGATTTACTTAAACTTGGTAGGAGTAATACCCCCAAAATTTTATATAACTTTTCTGAGATTTTCTAGAGATTAATGAATTTGAATAGATTTTTTTTTAGGTTAAATAAGTTATTATGGAAGCACAAATGATAACTAATTGACTTGGCCCATTTAAATAAGCTCAAGAGACCTAACACCAAGCCCATAAGGTTTGGCCCATATTCTAGAAGCTTAAATTAGTATATTTATGAAATTTATGGGGATAATTACTCCTTATTAAATAATAAACGGATAAAAAATAGAAATAGTTTGAATCTAATCAAAATTTGGCGCCCAAGATCAAAAGCGGTCTATCGAGCGACCGCTTGGGACAAGAAACGATCCTACCTGGACAGCTTTTAAGAGTCCGAACGCGAGCAGTTTAGATCACACAAAAACTCCATTTTCTTCAGTCTAAATCCTCTAGGATTGATGCAATCTGTTGGCTAGAAGACTCTAGAACGCCTTTAGGATGGATTGGTGACCTAATTAGGACTCTAAGTTCGTGCAAATCCCTAAAACCCTAGCTAAACCTATAAATAGACCCAAAATCAACCTGCGCGACCCATACTTTTACCTCGCATGGAACTAAGGTAAGGAGGATGAATTATAGGTATGTTCTTTAGAACATTTTGTTCATCATACTAAGGTCTAACTACCCTCCAAATTTTATCTTAGGAGATCAAGCCACCAGGAAGATAGAGGTGTTCAAAGTTGCTGGTTCGGTACAAGAGTCTTAGGAAATTATGCGACCGGGCCAGATTGATTAGTACAATAGGAACCCTAAACGAGGTAATTAGATAGAGGTTCTTTAGAGTTATTTTTCCATTTTAATACCATCTTTCTACCCTCAAATTTTCATGGTCATAGGTGAAGAGGATCAAGAGTTAGAAGGCCACAAAGTTGCTGTTCCAGTTCAGGACGAGCAGAAAATAGAGTCAAATTCCAATCTTAAATTTGACGATTAAAGCCTAGTCCAGATGTAGGTTATCTCATGAACGGCTAAAACTTGATGTTAGGAATAAAAGCCCTCTAATTTCAGTCGTTTTCATGTAATGTACATAGAGAATTTTTTGTTTTATTGGGACTATGCATTTAGTGTAATCTCCATGCATGAATCTTAGCCCTAATTGAGTTAAAAAGAAAATCTCTTATTCATTATACACAAACCCGTGCATATTCTTGACTTGTTCTCGTTCTATCATATTTTACAGTATGTTCTCGTTGATTCCCATGCATAACATGCCTTACATTAGTGTTTATTTTACTATTTTCTCGATTTTCTATCAAACAGACGGAAACGGTCTATATGTGATCGCCAAAGATAGCTAAGCGGCCCCTCGATAGACTGCTAGACTCCTATAAACGGTCCGCACTAGACCATTTTTCGGTTCTGAGAACCAGCCCGAGCCTAACTAAATTTTTGCCTAAGTATAACTCTATAATTATGGTATTTTTCACTCAAAAATTATGTTAAACACCCTATTTTAGCATGAGCATGATTTTAAACTTTATTTTTATTATGTAATTTCATGCTTAAATGTTATAGTTTTTTAATTAAATTTTTCCTCTTTTGTTCGTGGTGGTATTAGAACGTTGTTTGGATCGCTGTTTTCACACGATCCACTCTTATCTCTATAGTCATTTTCTTAAGTACATGGCATATACTCTGGTATGTGACCATTAGTTACACTTTGCACTTATAGACACACTCTCTTGGACTTATGAACCTCTCCACCGGATATTCCTTCTGTCGGACTAGGGGATTATGTTTCAAGGCCTCCATAAGACTCTGCGAGCCTAGGATTCTCACTAGGACGTCGAGCTGGTTATACCGTCAAAGCCAATTGTCTCGAAAGCACTTTACCGGTGTTTCATGTGTTCTGGACCTTAGCGGCCCTATGGACGATCGCCAGATTTTGTTAGCGGCCATTCACCAGGCCGCTAAAAGATACCAAGCGGCCCTGCCATGACCGTAAAGCTACAGAAAGTTCCCTGCGTCGACACTTCTTTTTCATGCGTCGACTCTATTCATGAAACGGTCTAGACTCTGACCGCTTTCTGCATGAAACGGTCCAGTAAACGACCGCTTTATTCTTGATCCTGTCTAACCCGAGGTTTGACCTTTGGGTTGGGTTTTCCAAGTTCCTAGCAGGTCTGATGATTGCTTGGAACTTAACACTTGTCAATAAAGATATTTATAATTTATGAAAAGAAAAGAATATGTCATTATGTTGCCGAATTTTCTTCACAGCATAACCTAGTTCTAACTCAAATCTTTGAACTTCCATATTCTTACTAGAAGCATTCTTACCTTGATATTGTATCATGAAACTTGTTACATTATTTGCCGTACTTTATTGTTATATCTCGTGGAAGTAGCTGGATTTATAACTTGAAGATGTAAAATCGGGCACGGATTGTGTCCAAGGGCTCCATGCTAGCCCCCACGGCCGATGGTCGGAAACGTGCTATAAACCATGGGGTACGATGATACTAACGTCGCATTGGGCTGGGAGTACTTTCTTTTATAAATGAGTGAAAATCACGAGGCCCGTTATGAAAATTACATGCTTGTTAATGACTTTCTAGTACATAGCCTTTACAAGGTTGTGTAAGTACTTTCTAGATACTTGCTTGTACATTCTTGTTCATGAAAGGCCAAACTTACATCTACATGATTGAATCCTACTTGTTCATATACTTGCTCAGATATATCGTGATTCTATATTCGTGGATGTTTTGGTTCATGATGTATGATTTATCGCATTCTTATTTTTTTATCTTGATCCTAGAGCTAAGACATTAATCACTTAAATATTACCTTCATGTTGATACGAAGATACCTACTGGGCAAGTGTGCTCATACCTACTTTCTCAATTTTCTAGAAAATACTGGTGAATCGGATTCGGAATATACAAGTAGCGGGTCCGAGAGTGATTGAAGGTCAAATGGATGGAGAGAAAACCTAGTTGTCAAGTGTCTAGTCGAGTCCTGTTGTAATTTTCTATTTTCTTGAGTCTATGATGTAAGGATGTTTAAAGTCATGGATCTAATATACTTGTGGTTGTTAGTATGAAATAAAGTTAGAATTTAGAAAAAAAATTACTTGTGCAATTACTTTTATGTGATTGTCCTGCGCTCTGATTTCTTGCTTGCGAGAGGCTTACCATGTCGGCTATTCACGTTCCGATATTCCTTCCGTTGTATTAAAAACTCTGGGCGTGACAATTAAAGTGGTATCAGAGCCTAGGCCTAGAAGTCCTAGGAAGGATGTCATGTCATAGGTTAAGTCCAAGGTTTAAGGACCCATGCCTATGAAACAAGGAAAGAAAATTCTCCACCCATGAGAGAAATTGGGTAGAACCTGGGATGAGCTAGTAATTAAAAATTATCTTTAGGATTAACCCATCAATTCCATTAGAATTAACCAATCCACTACTCTTCTCAGGTACTTTACTCTTACAATGGCACACCTTGTTGATTGGGGTGGAATGCAACAAACTGTTGCGGGTCTCACTCAGGCCTTGCAAAATATGGCTCAAGTCGGCACTAGGGCAAGAGCTGGTAATCTGCAACGCAATTTTTGGATTTTAAACGTACCCTTTGCGATTTCCAGCTTCTTCTAACCTCGATGAGGCAGAAAACTCGATTGATGAAATGAATCATATATTTGAGGTCATGCAATGTGCCGACCAAGAGAAGGTTCGTCTTGCTACGTTCCAGTTAAACAAATACGTGCGTACCTGGTGGAAGTCTATTCCGACACCGCCTGCAGATGCACCACACACATGGGATGGATTTCTGACGTTTTTTCAAGCCAAGTATTTCTTCAAGCATGTCAAGGAGAGGAAGGCAGCTGAATTCGCGTCACTATGTCAAGGCATGATGACAGTGGCGGAATATGAGTTACAATTCTCCCGCGTGGCACCTTATGCTCAACATCTAGTGAGAACGGATCTTCTTAAAGCAAATCACTTTATGGACGGGTTGCGACCCATTTTCATCCAGCAACTTGGCCCACAAAACATTCGGACCTACGCAGAGATGGTCCAACGGGCACAATTATGTAAACGGACCTTGGAGAAGGTCGATAAACTCAAGGGCAGAGTGGAGGAGCCGAGCCGAAAGTCTGATCGGCGAGGTAAGAAGCAAGAAAATTTCAGCATCACCTATAACTCTCGGGATAGCAAGAAGGGATCCCGGAATGGGGACGGCAAGGATGATCGTCGGAACAAGAAGATTAAAGAAGAAGATAAGCAAGTTATGGCGGCTTACTCGTTCGGTGATAAATTCGGTCATGCGGCCGAAGAATGTTGGATGCGTTTAGGCGCATGCCTAAGATGTGGAAGTCGGGAGCACCGCATGCCTGACCGTCCTCTGATGAAAGAGCAATCATCCACGAGGAGCAATGGTGGACGAAAGCAGCAAGCTAGATTGAATGCCGTATTGGAGAATGAACCAACCAAAGAAGGGGAGCTCATTGAAGGTACAATTCATATTTATTCACATCCTGCTTTTGTATTATTTGATACAGGTGCTACTCATTCCTTTATTGCTAGTTCCTTTGCAAAAACATTACCTATTTCACATGTTCCCTTACTATCGGATTTAACCATAGTCACTCCTTTAGGGTCGGGAACGGAATTGAAAACATATTTCACCAATAGTGAAGTTACTGTAGAAGGGCATAATCTTCCCGCTAATCTCGTATGCATTGATATGGAAGACTACGATGCCATATTAGGAGTTGATTGGCTTGTAGACCACGACGCCTATATAAATTATCGCAGTAGGATAATTTCCTTTCAAAAACCAGGTCTCCCACGATTTTCCTTTCTTGGCATCAAATACCAGAAGCATCCCTCTCTTATTTCATCCCATCATGCTTGCAAACTCATTTCGCAAGGATGTGAATCTTTTCTTACCTCCGTAGTAGTTACCAAGTCTAAAGAAATTCAGATAGAAGAAATCCCCGTAGTTAGGGAATTTCTTGATATTTTCCCTTCCGAGTTACCTGGCTTACCGCCCGAAAGGGGGGTCAACTTCACCATTGAACTCACACCTGGAGCAGCACCAGTGTCAATAGCTCCTTATAAGATGTCCCCCATGGAATTGAAGGAACTAAAGAAGCAACTTCAAGTGCTGCTAGAAAAGGGCTTCATTTGACCTAGCACAACCCCTTGGGGTGCGCCAGTCTTATTTGTCAAGAAGAGGGACAGTTCCCTCAGATTATGCATTAACTACCGACAGTTGAATCAACTTACTATCAAAAACAAATATCCACTGCCGCGTATTGATGAGCTATTTGACAAACTTTCTGGAGTGGAGTACTTCTCCAAGATCGATCTTAGGTCAGGCTATCATCAACTGAGGATCAAGGATGAAGACATTCACAAGACTACTTTCCGAAGCCGATACGGACATTATGAATTTGTGGTTATGCCGTTCGGTCTAACTAATGCACCTGCGGCATTCATGCAACTAATGAATAATGCGTTCCGGACTTATCTTGACCAATTTGTGGTCATATTCATTGATGATATTCTCATCTATTCAAAGATAAAGGAGGAACATGAGGAACATCTAAGGGTTGCCTTGCAAACCTTGCAGGAACACCAACTTTATGCTAAGTTAAACAAATGTGAATTTTGGCTTAAGGAAGTCTCTTTCCTTGGCCATATCATTGCTAAACAAGGTGAAGAGGGGCGATCTCGCGCTGCTCCTAAGTTGGGAGGAAAATGACTACGTACCCTTGAAGTATAAACTGCAAGAAGGGAAATCAGTCAGAGGTGCCCAGGGATAGATCCCCAAAGAAGACCCTCCGATGCTTAAGTCAGCACAGGTAGTAGAGCACTGGTGCGAAGAGAAGAGTTGGGAGGAAAATGGGAGCGCGAGATCCCTCTCCACCGAAAGGTGAAGTGGTTCCTGCTCAGGGTTACTGGCTCTTGCCTTGCTTAGGCTTCCCTTCTCGTAGTAGGGCATGTCCTGTTTAAATAATGGCCTATTGTGCAAATTGATCCTTATGAGCAGAGGATTTCTAGGGGGGTTACGTCCTTCATGTGGGCTCCTTACGGCGCGTGGACTCTTGGTCTCCCTTGTCCCCTTGAGCTTTCTGCCATTAAGGGATTCGCAATGGCTGAATCAATAAGCTTCCATTAGCGAGCCCGAGCGAATGGCACTTTTTCAGGAGTGGTCTCCCGAGTGATAAGTGCTGGATCAGGACAAGGAATAGGGGGCTCCGAGGGAGCTTTCCTGATTGGCTGATGCTCGGACTTCCCAACCAGTAGGCCGCCTAGGAAGCGCTTGTACCGAGTGAATTTTGGGGCTTCATAATAAGTGGGCGCTGGGGCTGCCACTTTGAGGAGTTGAGCCTTGTTCGGTTCGGTTTAGACCTCGTTTGGCCTATCCGTACGGGCGGTGAGATTTCCCCTCTCCACTTGTCCCCCTCCTACTCCCGAGCCAGGATTAGGCTCGGACGAGTAGCAATTGGGCTGGACTATTTGTGGCACTGATCGGGTAAAGATATCTCTCTAATAGGGGCCACGTGACGCGGCTCACCTTGAAAATACGCACGTTATGATGAGTAAGAGAAGGCCCCTCCTCGGGAGATCGGACGCCGAGCCGCCTCCTGTCAGGGTTTTTAGGCATTCGTTTTGCATCCCTTTATCTCTGGGGTTTTCGGATTTCGCCTCTCTTTGTAGTTATATTTGAGGGAGGCTCCCGCGCTGCGAGAGCAGTTTCAGAAGAGCGGAGAATCGTTGTAGCCGTCGGACCTAGAAGGGCTTCCTAAGGTGGTGATTCGTGAGCTCCCTTTCTTCTCCGAAATTCTCTAGCTCAGAGCTTTTCCCTTCTTCTTTCCTCTGTCTCATGGCCGACCATCATCCTGAGGCCGAGGGGCGGCAGAGAGAACGGGATCCCAGGGTTTTCTTGACGCCACCGGAGCCGCTCTGCAATGAGCGGGGGGAGGCTGAGGTGAAGCGGCTAGAGAGTCGTTATGGGCTGCCTTGGCGGTTCCAGTTCCTGGCGCCTTAGCCTCATGAGTCTAGCCTGTCCACTCGTTCTGGCCTATTTTGCTTCTTTCTTCCGGCCTGGAAATGTGGCTTTCATCTGCCCCTTCATCTCTTTGTCACTGAGTTGCTTCGGTTCTACCGACTGGCCCCTGTTCAGCTGGTCTCCAACTCTTATACCTTCATTTTCTCCTTTATTTTCCGTTACGGCCAGTGTGGGGTGCACGCCTCGCTGGATCTTTTCCATTACTTCTTTGAGTTGAAGGAGCATCCTCATGCGGGGAGAGGCTTCTTCTATATTCAGGCGAAGTGGGGGAGAAGCTGCGTGTCCCTCTCTATGAAGGACTCTTCTCACAAAGGGTGGAAGACCTAATATTTCTAAGTGGGCCCATCGACGGTTGGTGTAGTCTGGAATTTCCCTAACGGCGCCTAATTTCCATCCGAACATTCCTCCGAGGCAGACCATATTTTCTCCGGAGGGGGAAGGTGAGGCCGCCGTCCTGCAGCAGAATCACCAAGAGACTGCTGATTTGGTGACTTCTTCCAACATTGAGGGCTACCTCGCTTGAGTGCTATCGCCGACAGGTAAGGAGTTCGGGAGCTTGGTCTTCCTTCTTGTGGAGTGAGAATCTTCCTTCTCTTGATCTACTTTTCTGTGGTTCAGACACGAGGCAAGTGGTTGAGGAGGAGGCACCGTCAGCCGAATTGGAGATCATCGATTTGGACGAGGCGCCGGCTCCTGATGATCTTCAAGCTTCAGAGGGCCCGTCCCGCGCCCGGGATAAGGGCAAGTGGGTGGCCCGGGATGATGTTTTCGAGCACCGGGGGGTCAAGCGCAAGGATCCCATGGCCAAGTTGTTGCGGTCTTCTGTTGAGTAGTGGACAGTAGATCTAGAGGGGAGGGGTGAATAGATCTGCCCCTCTTTTCGCAATACAACCTTCTATATAGCTAGATAAAATAAATTACAGCGGAGTGTAACTAGCTTATCGAAGAACACTATGATTCGCTTGTCAAGATGAGTAACTAATATATCGATTTGAACCTAAGTATGCATCTAGAATGAAGCAATCACATAAACAAACCACAACACAAAGGATTTTAAGGTGGTTCAGACTGAATCCCTAGTCCTACGTCCACCCCTCACCAAATTCGGTGAGGCTCCACTAGTGCCACGCACTGAACCGCAGAATGGAAAGACCTCCGATTGCCTTCCTACTAACCAAAGGTAGGGACGTCAACACCGCAGATCGGACAACTTCCAATTGCCTTCCTACTAACCACCGGTAGGGACGATCTTCAGTTTCCAATGTTTGAATGAAATGAAAAGAGAACAAATATCAAGCTATTCAAACAAGATATAGAGTATGCTCAAAGAGAAAAGATCTTGTCTGAGATTGCTAGAGCTTGAATCGAATGCTTCAATGGTATCTTCTTCCTTGTGAAATGATCTTCCTTGGATCACCTTGAGTTGATGAAGAAGATAAAGGATGCAGATTTGATCTCCCTTGAGAATGAGCTTCTTTGGATCACCTTGAGATGATGAAGAGGATGATGGTCGCAGCTTTTTCTTCACTTGGCTTGGGGTTGATCTCCTCTTGAAGTAGCTTGAATCACTTGAGGATTTGATGAAGAACTTCATCCCGGAGTACTGTTCACAGCTACAGTACTCGAACTCCTCTCCCTTGAACACACCCTTGTAGCCTCCTTTGATCTCCCTTCTTAGTCTTAGGGTTTCCAACCCTTCTTGTGTGTGTTTTATAACCTTTGAATGGTCCTTGGACAACCCCCAGACCAGATCCACAATCCATAGGGGATTGGGTGACTTTGGGGTTAAACAAATACAAGGAAAGGGGCTCTTCTCGAAGTGGAAAACAAAGTCAACATTTGTTGGCTCGGGGTCGGTGGTCGACCTGTGGAAGCTGGCGGTCGACCGCTACTGAGAAATGCTGTAGAAATTTAGTCCCTGGTATTTTTGGTCGACCGCTACTGGGATGGCGGTCGACTGCCACTGAGAATCGTGTAAACAGGGAGCTATTGGCAGGGGCGGTCGACCGCCCCTGTGCTGGCGGTCGACCGCCAGCAGGGCAGACCCTAGGTTATTCCGGGACCCCCGTGACCTGACCGCGCAGGTCGATCCGCGTGCGAGGGCGCAATCATTGAGCTTTCACTTTTACCATCCCCACACCATTCCTTGGCATATCTGTCATGAAAGAACATCAAGTAGTTTAGTCATATAAGAGTGGTAAAACATCAATGACTTATAGTGTTTAGCCATTATCAAAACCAAGAATATCAAATAACTCAAATGACCACAGGATGATGTCGAATGACCCAAGTGACCACAAGATGACTCAAATGACCACAAGGGCACAACATCTTCAATGCAGGCTCAGTCTGCTGAGAAGAAACGGGCGAGGAAGGAGGAGTCCGTCCGTCCGGAGGAGATTCCCTGTCGGCTCTCCCCTCAACTGAACAAGACAGGGCCGATGAAGGAGGGATCACTGCTGATGCTGAGGCACCGAGCGTAGAGGAGGGGCCGCCAAACAAGGGGGTCCAGTTTGAGCCGGTCGAGGCTAGAGGGTCGTAGGAGGAGGCGACTCGATCTCAGCCGACCGAAGCTGGGGAGGTACGCAGTGGGGCCGCTCATTCCAAGCCAATCGGTGGTGCCCCCGGGACGGGATTGCCTGAGGGAGATGCCCCGATCCTGGTTGCTCCAGTGAGAGCTTCCCCTCCCTCTACCAGCACCTTCAGTGTCCGGGCTCCTTTGTACCAAGCGTGCCATTCCTTAGCTTCTCGAGACTTACGGGAAAAAGTCCGGAAGGGTCCCCCCTCTTCGCTGTTTGAGCAGATTATGGAGGAAGGGCAAATTTTGGCACAGCTGGGGGCTGAAGCTGTGGACGCGTACGCTCGGGTGGAGTCCAAGCGGGAGACTCTCTCGTGGACCCGCGGTGCACTTGATCGGAAGGTCGAGCGTCTGACTCTCGATCTTGGGGACCTTCACCGGGAGATGGCCCCACTCCGAGCGCTGGCACAGTCGAGTCAAGCGGAGGCTCGGTCGTTGGCGGAGCAGCTGGCCCAGGCTCGTCGCATGGTCGACCGGAAGAGTGAGCTATTGGAGTCAGAGTGCAGAAACTAGGTCGAGCGCGATGACCAATGGAGGGCCGAGCAAGAGGGGCTCGAGGACCAAGTTCGGGTGGCCGAGAGTTCGTAGACCGAGGCCGAGCGAAGGTTGTCAGAGGTAGAGAGAAGGTTGTCCGAGTCCGAGCAGCGGATAGCCGAGCTCGAGAGGAAGGCGGAGCTAGCTGGGAAGGATGTGCTCGAGCAATATAAGTGCTCAGAGGCTTACCATGCAGCTTTACAGCAGGCGGCCTTTCCTTATTACGAGTCAGGCTACTGACGGGGACTTCAGAAGGGCTTCTCCCAAGGCTACGATCGGGCCGTCCTAGAGGTAGTGGCCTAGTTGTCTATGCTCATTTTTCCTTCCGGTCAGCGTTATGACTCGGATTGAGGCTCCACTGACTCTTCCCACTATACGTCGAGTGAAGAGGTGACTTCGGCCTCGTCCGAGCGACTGCCAACTCCAGCAACCTCGGGAGGGCACGCGGCCGAGATAGTTCCCACACAGGTGGTGCTGTGTCCCTATGATTTTGATGATGTCTCACACTATAAATCATTTCTTTATCTCAAGATAATCTCATGTTTCATCATGTAAGTGAATGGATTACACAGTAAGGGAATGTCCTGTTCAATTGAACAATTTGACCAAATGAATTTTTAGTGTTGCCTGAGTCATAATGTCTTGATGGTTTCAACACTATGAACCTTTGTGAACAAAAATGCTTCTCTGTGTTAATGTAAATCCTCGAGCCACTTCAGTTAATTTTGGGAGTTGTTTTCGTGCCACTTGAGCCACACTTCGTGTTGTTTCTCCTCACTAACACGAAAAGATTTCGTGTCGTCTGAGCTTACAACACTTCGTGTTGATTTCCATACTTGACAGGAAAACTTGTATGAGGTAATACTTCGTGTTGTTCTATCCTTGTCATCTATGTCTTCGAGTCCTAGTCTCGGTTGTCTAACTTCGTGTCGTGTCTCCCTCTGTCTTCGTGACGTGTTACTGAAGCAGCTCGAATAGTTCTGACGAACTCCGAGTCGCTTCTCTGTGAACCTCGTGTCGTTTCTCTCTGTCCTTTAGTTGCTCATCTCGTGTTATCTTTTATGTCTGCTTGTTCAATTACGTGTCACTTACTGTTGTTCCTCGAGTCGTTCCTTTTCTTAGTGTCACTGCTTCATTTCGTGTCGTGATAGCCGTGTCACTCTTCTGTCTTCGTGCTGTTTTTCGCTTTAGACTTCGTGTCCTTCTCGCCTTGACCACACTCCGTGTCAATTCCTGTGTTTCATCTTCGTGTTGTTTTCAACTCGTGTCGGTTTCTGTTTTCATCTTCGTGTTGTCTTCAACTCGTGACGGTTTCTGTTATTTGTCTTCGTGCCGTGGTCAGCCCGTGTCGCCTCGTCTTCGAGTCGTTCATTCGAGCTATTTTGTGCTCGAGTTGTTTTTCTTATGTTTTCAAGTGTTGTTTCACTTCGTGTCGTCTTTTGTTGCCGTTTGTTAGTTCGTGTTGTTTCGTTCTAACCTCGTCCAGGTTTCTTCTAAATCGCGTGTTCTTCTATTGTTTCACTCCGTGATATTTTCTTCTCACCTCGTGCTATCCTGATCTGACCTCGTGTCACCTTCCTTGATTGTGTCAGTCTTGTCCATTGTATCTCGTGTAGTTGTCACGTCATGTTGTTATCATATACCTCATGCAGCTTTAGTTTTAGTGGCCATACAGCGTGTTAATGGTTTTTATCTCCTTACAGGTACGAGGAAGAATATTCCCAAATAAATGGGCTGCACATGATCCAAGACAAGAGGAACCAACCCTATGAGGACACGTGGCAGGAAGGTTCTGGATCGAGCGTGGGAAGCACACGCATGTTGTGCCCTATCCACCTGCTGCCGCTATAAATAGAAACCTTCGTCCACCGATGAAGGAAGATTAGAGCCAAGAAAGAAAAGGCAGAATTACAAAGAGCTCGATCCAGCAGTGAAGAGAAAGAAAAAGAGAGATAGCAGTGAAGAGAAAAGAAAAAGAGAGATAGCAGTGAAGAGAGAAAGAGAGTTTGCAGTATCTAGTTTTTGAAATTGCTTCCCAGGAAGCTACATTTGTATTAACTCTCAGTATCGAATGTTTTCTCGATCAGTCTTTAGTTTCTTTTCTGATTTTCTTTATGTGTTCTTCGTCTAATTCTGATCTGTTCCCCTCCGGTATGTGGAGGAAGGGAGTCTAACTCCGGTTTCCCTCTGGGTTGCAGAGGAAGAGAGATCGTTGATCTCTGGTGTTGCTAGTGACGGGTTG
This sequence comes from Amorphophallus konjac, assembly GCA_022559845.1. Taxonomy (NCBI): domain Eukaryota; kingdom Viridiplantae; phylum Streptophyta; class Magnoliopsida; order Alismatales; family Araceae; genus Amorphophallus; species Amorphophallus konjac. The sequence goes on along the minus strand of CM040129.1, from coordinate 118,044,210 downwards.
TCATTAGCAGGTTCCCTCCGGTGTGTGGAGGAAGGGAGAGGCACTCTCCGGTTCTGTTCGTGTTGGGTGCTAGAACAGGTTTCAAGCTCTGCGGGTGGCAGAACTTGGTTGAGGGATTTGTCTCCCTTGGGTTTTCAAGCTGTTTAGCAGCAAGTTGTTCGCAGACTGAGTCTGCTGTGCTCTAGCAGTGGCTAGTGGAATCCTCACTCTAGTTGGAGTGAGGGGTGGATGTAGATTGCTGACTGCAGTCGAACCACCTAAAAAACCGGTTGTCTTCTCTGTGGTTTGAGGTCTTGATCTGCGCTCTCTATCTGTTTGTCACTTCGATTATTTGTTTGCTCAGCTCTTCATCATCATTCTCTTATTCGATCTTGAGTGGTATCTGCATTTGCAATTCTTTGTGTGCTAGTTTAGAAGGGGCATAAGCGGTAGATTTATTTTCTTGCCTAAGTTTTGCAAATTGGGAGTGATCTATTCATCCCCCCCCCCTTCTATATCACTCTTGCTGTGCTAACATTTGGTATCAGAGCGGGTTTACGTCATGTGGACGAACGGTCAAGGAAATGGTGGTGGTCCTAGAACCTTCATGGCCGAAGGTCAATCCATTAGTCGCCCTCCTTATTTCGATGGTAGTAACTATCTGTTTTGGAAGAACAGGATGGAAGTGTTCATCAGAGCTCAGAGTCATAAATTGTGGAGAGTAATCACGGTGGGGCCATATGAGCTACCACCAAACGAGGAAGCTTGGACAGATGATCATGTGAAGCTCTCGTCACTCAACTGGACGGCGCTGAACATAATCTAGTGTGCTGTTCATCCAGAGGAATATGCTCGTATATCTGCATACAGAACTGCCAAGCGAATGTGGGATGAGCTGCAATTGATCTATGAAGGTACAGCTCAAGTGAAAGCCTCGAAGGTAAACCTCTACACTTCTAAGTATGAAATGTTTAAGATGAATGCAGATGAGAATATAACCGAAATGTATGCCAGGTTATCCTTGATCACTAACACTCTTAAAGGGCTAGGGAAGGATCTTGCTGAGGCAGATATAGTCAGGAAAATCCTTAGATCTTTATCCCCGGCATGGCACACTAAGGCCATTGTGATTGAGGAGTCAAAAGATTTGACTGTCTTAACTGTGAATGAACTCATAGGATCCCTGATGACCTATGAGATGAATTTCCAAGGAGGTGGAGAAGGAAGTGAGAGGAAGGGTAAAAATGTAGCTCTAAGAGCTTTCCGCAACAAGGGTAGTAACAGTGGGAGCAGCAGCAGTACCCCCGAGTCTGAGTCCGAGCTTGAAGGTTTATCAGATCTCGACCAGGAGGAGCAGGCTATGCTCACTCGTCAGTTCAGAAAGTTTCTGAGGACAAAGGGAAAGACCTTTAGGAAGAAGAACCCACTCTTTTAACAAGAATGCTGAGTTTACCAATTACAGGGATAGAAATCCTAAGAAACTGACTTGTTTTAACTGTAACAAACAGGGACACATGAAAGGCGAATGCCCAGAACTCCAGAAGAAAGGTCCCTATTTTCAGAATAAAAACATAAAGGTGCAGAAGAAGAAGAAGCCATAGGCAATGGTCTGCACATGGAGCGAGGAAGAAGAAGACCGAGAAGAAGCTTCCTTAGAAGAATACGAAGATGGAATTTACCTTATGGCAAACAGTGAAGAGGAGGTAATAAACATTTTTGAAAATTTCTCAATTGATGACTGGGAGGATGCTTATGGTGACTTGCTAGATAAATTTAATTCACTTAGCAAAGAGCACAGAGTTCTGAAAAGAAAATTTAACACAAATATTGAAGAACAAACTCTGGTCTGTGAGGAAAATGCAAAGCTAAAAGAACAACTAGAAGAAATGACCTCACAAAGGAAAGAGAATGATAAGCTTAAAAGAGAAATTCAGGAAAGTCAAAAACAGCTCAATGAATTCAAAACTAAAATTGAAGAAAGCATGAGTGAAATCAGAATGAATTCAGAGAAATATGAAGCTGTGAAGAAAGTAAATGCTGAACTCCTAAAGAATTCTGAGTTTCTTCAAAAGGAGCTGGAAGACAAACAGAAAGTCTTAGAAAAGTTTGTCCAAGGAAAGACTAGCCTAGATGCTATACTAGGGACTAGGGTCAATTTCAATAAGGAAGGTCTAGGCTATGACCCAACCAACAAGAGACCCTTGCAATTCAAGACCATCACCTTCTGTCCAGAGAAGGGAAAAGAAAAGCTGGATACACCATCCAGCTCAAACAGCTCTAAGGAAACTCAAAGTCCTAAAGAAAACACAAAAACCAGTACTGGACAACCATTTAAGATTGGAATGAACTTTATGAAAAATAACATTAAGTCCATTCACCAGAACACAAATGGTAGCTGGACCAAGAAAACAAATCAGAATAAAAGCTGGAATTATAACAATCAGATGGGTCCAAACAAGACCTACTGGAGGAATAACTTTCATGGTCAAAGATATGCCAATCAACAAGCCTACAGGAAATTTCCTAGGAATAGGAAGACCAATGAAAGGAATAGAACTCACTTCTCCAGTTCAGCTGGATTGAACTTTAAAAAACCAGAAAGGAAGGTGCCAGAGAAAACCATGCTGAAACAAATCTGGATACCTAAACACTTGATCAGAGATTTAAACAATGTCCTTGGACCCAACTCATCTTGGGTTCCAAATCACTCTACTTGATATACTTGTGTAGGTCGGCCTGGCAGCTGAAGACAACAAGTGGTACCTCGACAGTGGCTGCTCCAGGCATATGACAGGAGACCGATCCAAGTTCAGCAACATAGAGATGAAGCCAGGAGGTCTGGTCAAGTTTGGAGGAAAGAATAAAGGTAAAATTATTGGAGTTGGCACAGTAGGTAAGTCTTCCACAAATTCCATTGAAAAAGTATTACTTGTGGAAGGGTTACAACACAACCTGATTAGCATTAGCCAATTATGTGACAGGGGTCATAGGGTTGTATTTGATGATAGTTCATGTAAAATCCTTGAAACAAATTCTGACATGGTTAAATTTGTAGCCAACAGGATTAATAATGTCTACATTGTAGACTTAAATGAGAAATCTGAATCCACTATTTGCTTATCTGCCAATTCTGAAAATGATGCCTTTGAATGGCATAGACGTCTAGGTCATGCTAGTTTTTCAACTTTAAATAAATTGGTCAAGCATGATTTAGTTAGAGGCATGCCTAGAATTAAATTCAACTCTATACATGTGATGCCTGTGCTCTAGGCAAACAGACCAGAAATTCTTTCAAATTAAGATCTGAGCCATTGTCTTCTAGACCAATGGAACTTCTTCATATGGATCTTTTCGGTCCAACCAGAACTCAGAGTCTTAATGGTAACAGGTTTGGCTATGTCATCATAGATGACTTCTCCAGATATTCATGGATATTTTTCTTAGCAAATAAGAGTGATGCATTTCAAAAGTTTAATCTGTTTTTCAATAAGGTCAAACAAGAAGGGAAGTACAATGTTAGTTCTATTCAATCTGACCATGGAGGTGAGTTTGAAAATTCCATGTTTACTGATCTTTGTGACAAAGAAGGACTAACTCACAGGTTTTCCTCTCCCAGGACACCTGAACAGGATGGGATCGTGGAGAGAAGAAATAGAACAGTGGTGGAAATGGCCCGAACCATGTTGATTGAAAGTAAGTTACCTAGAAGGTTTTGGGCAGAAGCGGCCAATACAGCAACTTACATAATCAACAGGGCCATGGTAAGACCCATACACAAGAAAACACCCTATGAGCTTCTAAAAGGTAAGAAACCAAACTTGTTTCATTTCAGAATTTTTGGAGCAAAATATTTTATTCATAACAATGATAAGAAAGACTTAGACAAGTTTGAAGCCAAGAGTTCACCTGGAATATTCTTGGGTTACTCTGAAGTGTCAAAGGCATATAGGGTATTTAACATATCAGATCAGAAAGTGGAAGAATCTCCATACATCCTTTTTAGTGAAAAGAAAGATGTCTCTAATGTTGAAAATCTTGACAGGGATTCCAATCATGGTGGAGACTTTCTAGAAGACCAACAGGAAGAAGAGAAGACTCAGCCAAATGGAGAAACAAATTCCCCCAATCAGGAAGGGCCAAGAGAAACAGGTGAGTCTTCAACAAATATCAGATTTCTTAAAGACCATCCTTTAGATAAAGTCATAGGCAATCCTGAAGATCCTCTTCGGACTAGGTATCATTTTAGAAATATGAATAATGATGACTTAATTGCTTTAGTCTCACAAATTGAACCCAAAACAGTAGAAGAGGCCTTAGCTGATCAAGCTTAGGTCAATGCTATGAGTGAGGAATTAGGTCAGTTTGAAAGGAATAATGTCTGGGAGCTTGTCCCAAGACCAGATGGTATTAATGTCATAGGAACCAAGTGAGTGTTCAAAAATAAGATGAATGAAGATGGAATTATCTCGAGGAATAAGGCCAAACTAGTAGCCAAAGGCTACTGTCAGGAATTCGGTGTAGACTTTGATGAATCCTATGCACCAGTTGCTAGGATGGAAGCTATAAGATTGTTGCTTGCCTTTGCATGCTCAAGGAACATTAAACTCTAACAAATGGATGTTAAAAGTGCCTTTTTAAATGGAGTTATTAAAGAAGAAGTTTTTGTTGAACAACCTCCTGGATTTCAATTTTCTCCTCAACCTAACCAAGTTTTCAGGTTAAACAAAGCCTTGTATGGTCTAAAGCAGGCTCCAAGAGCTTGGTATGAAAGATTGTCTGAATTTCTGATCAGCAAGGGCTACAAAAGAGGTAAAGTTGATCAGACTTTATTTACCAAGGGCATGAATAAAGATCTCATCATAGTTCAGGTATATGTAGATGACATTGTATTTGGATCAACTAGGCATGAACTATGTGATGAATTTTCTACCATGATGTCTGCTGAATTTGAAATGAGCTTGGTTGGAGAACTAAAATATTTTCTTGGATTGCAGGTACAGCAGCTAGAAGATGGGTGCTTCATCAACCAAACCAAATACACAATGGAACTGTTCAAAAGGTTTGGCATGGAAAACTTAAAGCACATTACTACACCCATGGCCACCAATACATCATTGGATGCAGATGAGACAGGTAAAGAAGTAAATGCCAAACTTTATAGAGGTATGATTGGATCACTTCTTTACTTGACAGCCTCTAGACCTGATATACAATTCAGTGTAGGAATGTGTGCAAGGTATCAGTCTAGACCCACTGAACTACACTTAGCTGCAGTTAAAAGAATCTTCAGATATTTGTCAGCTAGTCACTCTCTTGGTTTATGGTTTCCTGCATCTCACACATTGAATCTAGTAGCATACACAGATGCTGACTATGCAGGCTGTAAACTAGACAGGAAAAGCACAAGTGGCCATTGTGAATTCTTGGGTGGGTGTTTAGTATCTTGGGGCTCCAAGAAACAACATTCTGTGGCCCTCTCCACTGCAGAAGCTGAATATGTGGCTGCAGGGAGTTGTGGAACACAAGTTATATGGATTAAACACCATCTTCAGGACTACCAAGTAGACCTGGGGTGTACACCTATTTACTGTGATAATACAAGTGCCATTAATCTTGCTAAAAATCATGTTTTGCATTCTCGAACCAAACACATAGAGATAAGACATCATTTTATAAGAGATGAGGTGTCTAAGAATAATTTTGAACTGATTCATGTAGGGACAGATAATCAGATTGCTGATATTTTCACAAAACCTCTGGATAATGAAAAATTCACTACATTGAGAAGAGACTTAGGCTTATACAAAGTGTCTTAATTTTGGAGCATGTTCCTGTTGTGAGGGGGAGTTTTGTCTATCTGTTGTTTAGCCTTCTTACATGCTGGTTTAAGGGGGAGTTTAGAATGCTTGCTGGTTAGCTTTCAGGAATGCTCTAAATAAAGGAAAGTCTTGAGTTTTTGCTGAAATGTTTTATTGAGAAATGCTATATCTTAGGGGGAGCTGAGTTATAATGAGAAAAGAGAAGTTCTTTGACAGATTCAAAAGGGCTGTCCAGATGTGTACCTTTGCTGGTCTTGCATGACTGATTTAGTGTGGTTCTCTCAGAAAGTAGAGTGTCACTTATCTCTTAAGTCTATAAGTCAGTGACTCTAATCTCCAGGTCAGAATCTTTCCTTTGGTACTCCTTCAGAGATCTAGACTAATTGCATAAAGTATATCTTCCTACATTGTCATTGATTATGGTTCAGGCCAAAAAACATGTATGTCTTGATATCTGACCCAATCAACTTGAAATCTAGACTTCAAGACTCAATTCCAGAAAAGTCCTTTTTGGTATTGTCTTCAATCATTCTATCTCTTTAACTCAAGGGCTTAATTGAACAAACATGTTCTGTTTTGATCACTGAGAAACTGGGAGCTTCATCAATGAAATGAATATTTCTCCCAAGTCATGAGGTGTCAAATGCTTAAAATAAATGAAAAGTCATGACAGAGCAATGGTGGCTTGTTGGTGAGTAACTGGAGACTCTGGCCTCTAATCAAGGTGTTTCCTCATGTCAAAAGCCACAGTTACTAACTCTATTCCTTCATAAATAAATAAAAAAGGGGAAGGAAGTAATGAGGTACTCACTCTGAGTAACTGGGGATTCAGGCCTCTGATCAAGGTGTCTCCCTAATGTCAAAGGAAGTGAACTACCAACTTACTCATTGATCCTCTTGAATATCATCTCCAACAAAAATTCCTTGTTGTTATGCAACTAATGGATTGCTTGTCCTCAATACCTTGAGAACACCTCTCTGATTTAGTCTCTTGCTATCTAGTGGAATAGTTGAATGATCAGCTATTATTGGCCATACTTGTCAACTCCTGCTCTAAATCATCCACTATGTATGATGATAAACTTGTCTATCATTCCACTTCTCTATTGTGTACTGAAATCTAAAGAATCTTGTCTTGAGATTAGAAACTCACTTATTCTCTTAAGACCTACTCGTGACTTTCTGCACTATGCAGTTACTGCCCTGAGTCCTTCATGTTTCCAGCACTGTCACACATTCTGTATTTTTTTTGCTGATGTCAAAGGGGGAGAGAAGTTTGCAATGTCTACAAATTTAGTGAGAAGTTCTGCAATGTTCAGCAATATCAGTGAGTCTTGGTTTTGTCTTGAGCTTTGGGGGAGTCATGTTACTTCATGCTGATATGTTTATGAGTTGTGGGGGAAATGAGAGTGTGTTGTAGGGAATGTTTAATTCATTTGCATGAGCATGCCTTGAATTTAATCTGTTGTTGAAGCTGATATTGATTTCATGTTAAATCTTGATAAACCTTGATATTGCCTGATTCATAGTGTTGCCATCATCAAAAAGGCGGAGATTGTTGTGTCCCTATGATTTTGATGATGTCTCACACTATAAATCATTTCTTTATCTCAAGATAATCTCATGTTTCATCATGTAAGTGAATGGATTACACAGTAAGGGAATGTCCTGTTCAATTGAACAATTTGACCAAATGAATTTTTAGTGTTGCCTGAGTCATAATGTCTTGATGGTTTCAACACTATGAACCTTTGTGAACAAAAATGCTTCTCTGTGTTAATGTAAATCCTCGATCCACTTCAGTTAATTTTGGGAGTTGTTTTCGTGCCACTTGAGCCACACTTCGTGTTGTTTCTCCTCACTAACACGAAAAGATTTCGTGTCGTCTGAGCTTACAACACTTCGTGTTGATTTCCATGCTTGACAGGAAAACTTGTATGAGGTAATACTTCGTGTTGTTCTATCCTTGTCATCTATGTCTTCGAGTTCTAGTCTCAATTGTCTAACTTCGTGTCGTGTCTCCCTCTGTCTTCGTGACGTGTTACTGAAGCAGCTCGAATAGTTCTGACGAACTCCGAGTCGCTTCTCTGTGAACCTCGTGTCGTTTCTCTCTGTCCTTTAGTTGCTCATCTCGTGTTATCTTTTATGTCTGCTTGTTCAATTACGTGTCACTTACTATTGTTCCTCGAGTCGTTCCTTTTCTTAGTGTCACTGCTTCATTTCGTGTCGTGATAGCCGTGTCACTCTTCAGTCTTCGTGCTGTTTTTCGCTTTAGACTTCGTGTCCTTCTCGCCTTGACCACACTCTGTGTCAATTCCTTTGTTTCATCTTCGTGTTGTTTTCAACTCGTGTCGGTTTCTATTTTCATCTTCGTGTTATCTTCAACTCGTGACGGTTTCTGTTATTTGTCTTCGTGTCGTGGTCAGCCCGTGTCGCCTCGTCTTCGAGTCGTTCATTCGAGCTATTTTGTGCTCGAGTTGTTTTTCTTATGTTTTCAAGTGTTGTTTCACTTCGTGTCGTCTTTTGTTGCCGTTTGTTAGTTCGTGTTGTTTCGTTCTAACCTCGTACAGGTTTCTTCTAAATCGCGTGTTCTTCTATTGTTTCACTCCGTGATATTTTCTTCTCACCTCGTGCTATCCTGATCTGACCTCGTGTCACCTTCCTTGATTGTGTCAGTCTTGTCCATTGTATCTCGTGTCGTTCTTTTCTTATCTCGTGTAGTTGTCACGTCGTGTTGTTATCATATACCTCATGCAGCTTTAGTTTTAGTGGCCATACAGCGTGTTAATGGTTTTTATCTCCTTACAGGTACGAGGAAGAATATTCCCAAATAAATGGGCTGCACGTGATCCAAGACAAGAGGAACCAACCCTATGAGGACACGTGGCAGGAAGGTTCTGGATCGAGCGTGGGAAGCACACGCATGTTGTGCCCTATCCACCTGCTGCCGCTATAAATAGAAACCTCCGTCCACCGATGAAGGAAGATTAGAGCCAAGAAAGAAAAGGCAGAATTACAGAGAGCTCGATCCAGCAGTGAAGAGAAAGAAAAAGAGAGATAGCAGTGAAGAGAAAAGAAAAAGAGAGATAGCAGTGAAGAGAGAAAGAGAGTTTGCAGTATCTAGTTTTTGAAATTGCTTCCCATGAAGCTACATTTGTATTAACTCTTAGTATCGAATGTTTTCTCGATCAGTCTTTAGTTTCTTTTCTGATTTTCTTTATGTGTTCTTCGTCTAATTCTGATCTGTTCCCCTCCGGTATGTGAAGGAAGGGAGTCTAACTCCGGTTTCCCTCTGGGTTGCAGAGGAAGAGAGATCGTTGATCTCTGGTGTTGCTAGTGACAGGTTGTCATTAGCAGGTTCCCTCCGGTGTGTGGAGGAAGGGAGAGGCACTCTCCGGTTCTGTTCGTGCTGGGTGCTAGAACATGTTTCAAGCTCTGCGGGTGGCAGAACTTGGTTGAGGGATTTATCTCCCTTGGGTTTTCAAGCTGTTTGGCAGCAAGTTGTTCGCAGACTGAGTCTGCTGTGCTCTAGCAGTGGCTAGTGGAATCCTCACTCTAGTTGGAGTGAGGGGTGGATGTAGATTGCTGACTGCAGTCGAACCACCTAAAAAACCGGTTGTCTTCTCTGTGGTTTGAGGTCTTGATCTGCGCTCTCTATCTGTTTGTCACTTCGATTATTTGTTTGCTCAGCTCTTCATCATCATTCTCTTATTCGATCTTGAGTGGTATCTGCATTTGTAATTCTTTGTGTGCTAGTTTAGAAGGGGCATAAGCGGTAGATTTATTTTCTTGCCTAAGTTTTGCAAATTGGGAGTGATCTATTCATCCCCCCCCCCTTCTATATCACTCTTGCTGCGCTAACAGGTGGGGTCAGTGTCTGGGCCGACCGTCGTCGAGAACACTGGGTGCAGATCGCCTGGTGCCGAAGAAGCCTTATCTGCCGAGCTTGGAGATGGGCCCGAGGCTTGATGTAATAGCACTTTTTCTTTTTCTTTCTCTTTCACATGTAGCCGAGTAAGGCTCCTTTGGAAACTATAATAGCGGCAGTATTGAATGCTGAATTGACTGTTTCTTACCGCTTTTGGTGTGATTTGACTATTGTATCCGTAGTCGTTTGAAGGAGGCGCCGATTTCCTACAGATCTTGCATGCACCGATCTATCAAATAACTGACATGGCGCTGGCACCTTTCCATTTTTTCTATACCGCCCTTAATGACTTGCCGCTTCGCGCGTCCCACTGGGGGAATATCAGGAAATGAGGTAACCAACCCAGGGAAAGCCTTGGTAGCGTGTTTTGTAAGGGGAGAGTCGTTTAAGGCGATCAGCTCCCCCTTCGGCCTATAAAAGGTCCGAGGGGCGTCTTCTTTTTCTTTCGTCGCTTAAGGCTGTTCCTTGCGGTTTTTCCCTTCCGCGAAGCGTTGTGCTGTTAGTCTTGGCGAGGCATGGAATGCGCTTCAAAAGATGATGATGCAGATGGCGGTGGGAGGGAAGCTCCTGTTGCTTCAGTCTGGAAGAGGGTTCGTCAGTCGGAGGCCACTCAGGAAGAGGGCTCGTCATGCCGGAGCATGTCGCACTCCTATCCCTGACCTGCCGACGCCATCCCGTGAGGAGGAGGGGAGCTAATTAAGATCCCTCCTTTCTGGCCTCCTCATCCACCTCTGCCATTTTCTTTTTCTCCCTCCCCTTTCACTCTTCGGAGGGTGCCTGCACTCTCTGCCTTCCAAAGAGTTGGCAGAGAGGAGGCCTTCACTTGTATTCCTTCCTCTCTTCTTCTTGTTATTTCCCCTCTTTTCCTTTTTCCTCCGAGCTATCTCAAACCAACAAAGCCGGCGATCACTTATCCAAGCCAGTTTCTACACGAGGTAGAGTCAGTGGCTGGACGTGGGAGTGCCTACTGGGTCGGCCGAGCATTCCGCTCGCGTTATAGTACTAGGGGATGTAATTTTTTGTACGTGTATACTATACTGGCTACGGCCTTCTTGATGTACATCAAATTTTAATAAGAAGAGAAGAATGGTGATTATTCTATTTCACTTACATGTGTATGCTTGTCAAATGTTCAAAAGTAGAACTTGCGAAGATTTGTCACGTTCCACATCCGAGGGACTGGTGTTCCTTCCATGTTGGACAATCGGTGTGCTCCTTTCCCGAGCTTCTCGACCACTCGGTAAGGACCTTCCCAGGTAGGGGCCAGCTTCCCCGCCGCCTCTAGTGGTCGAGATGCTTCGGCCTTCCTCAGGACGAAGTCTCCTGGCTAGAAGTGTCTGTCTCAGACTCTGCTGTTGTAGTATCGAGTGATTTTCCGTTGGTATTCCGTTGCTCGGATCCTTGCACTCTCTCGAATCTTGTCTGCTAAGTCGAGGTTCTCTCGCAGTTTCTACTCGTTTACCTTGGGCTTGAAGTGGACGACGCGGAGAGAGGGATTACTGACCTCCAACGGAATCACGGCTTCCGTGCCATACACCAGCTGAAAAGGTGTTTCACCAGTAGCCATTCTCGGAGTAGTTCGGTGTGACCATAGTACGCTCGACAATTCCTCGAGCCAGCTTACCTTGGCTTTGCCAAGCCTGGTTTTGATGCCTTTTAAGATAGTCTTATTGGCATTTTCGACCAGTCCGTTAGCTTGAGGGTGGGCTATCGAAGTGAAGTGGTTGCGAATGTTTAGGTCGACACATCTGTCTCTGAAATAATGAGAATCAAACTGTTGACTGTTATCGCTCACGATCACTCGGGGGACACCATAGCGACAGATGATCAATTTCCAAACAAAACTCCATACGATCGATTCGGTGATCCTGGTGGTGGCTTCAGCCTCAATCCACTTGGTGAAATAGTCGATGGTGACGATGACGAACTTCTTCTGAGCTTGAGCCGTAGGGAACGGCCCCAAAATGTCGATACCCCACCGAGCGAAAGGGTATGGCTCGGCAAGGGTGATGAGCTCCGCAGCGGGCTGATGAATTAGGCGGTCGAAACGCTGACATCGATCGCACTTCTGTACATAGGTCAAGCAGTCGCGCTGCAGAGTGGGCCACCAGTAACCCTACCGTAACAAGATCCTGGTGAGTGATCTTCCTCCTTGGTGTGCTCCACAGATGCCTTCGTGTACTTCATGAATCGCTCGGCTGGCTTCCTCGACGCTGATGCACTTGAGGAGGGGACCGGAGAATGATCTATGGTACAAGGCATCATCCAGCATGATGAAACGCTGAGCTTGGTACTTGAGCTTCTGAGCCTCCTGAGAGTCGGTGGGCTCTTGAGAATCCCGAAGCCAGGATATGTAGGGCGTCCGCCAGTCGCTTGAGGGTGCCGGGTCAATAGTCATAAGCTCGGATTCGATGCTCAGTTGCCCGAGCTCTTCGAGGAAGACTGATCATGTACTAGCGGGATCGGGTGAGGAGGCCAGTCGAGAGAGGGTGTCCGCTCGGGAGTTTTCCTCCCGGGCTATTCGGACTACCTCAAAGCTCTCGAAGAGTTGGGCCATCCTCTTGACCGCCTGGAGGTACTTGACCATTTGTCCTTCCCGAGCTTTATACTCATCGTTGACTTGGCTAGCGACCAATTGGGAGTCAGTGTGGATCCTGACTTGTTCGGCCCCCAGTCGTCGAGCCATCCTGGCTCCCGAGATAACAGCTTCATACTCGGAGGCGTTGTTGGACGCCTGGAAGTTGAACTTCAGGGCATACCGCAGCTCCACTCCTTCGAGGGACTTGAGGAGAATATCGGCGCCCCTTCCTGTTGAATTGGAGGACCCATCGACGAACAGATCCCAAGTAGGCCCGGAAGCTGGTGGGAGTGCTTCTTCAATCGGGACCGTGCTTTCAGCGATGAAGTTCGCGAGAGCCTATCCTTTAATAGTCGAGCGGGGGCGATATGAAATATCGTAGGCCCCGAGCATGATGGCCCATTTGACGAGGCGTCCTGAGGTTTTAGGGTGAAAGAGAATCTTCTTCAGGGGTTCGCTGGTCAATACGATGATGGAGTGCCCTTGGAAGTAGGGTCGGAGGCGCTTGGCCGAGGTAACTAACGCTAGCACGAGTTTCTCAGTTGCGGGGTACCTTCTTTCGGACTCATTAAGCACCTTACTGGCATAGTAAACTGGTCTCTCGACTCCAACATCGTTCCTGACCAAGACCGAGCTTACAGTAGAAGGGGTCGTCGAGAGGTAGCGGCGTAGAGCTTCACCTTGGACTAGTTTGGACAGCACCGGGGGCGAGGCCAAGAATTCCTTGAGTTCAGCGAATGCCTTCTGACATTCCTCGTCCCAGGCGAACGTAGTTGATGCCATTTTGGGTCCCCTCAACAGTTTGAAGAAGGGTAAGCATCGTTCGGCCACCCAAGATAGGAAACAGTTGAGTGCAGCAATGATCCCCGTTAGGCGTCGGACATCCTTGATGCAGGTAGGTGGCCTCATGTCCAGGATGGCCTGGACCTTGTCGGGGTTGGCCTTAATTCCACGATGAGTGACCTGGAAGCCTAGGAACTTCCCGGATCTAACTCCGAAGGCGCACTTGGCGGGGTTGAGCTTCATGGCGCACTTCAGGAGAGTGTCGAAGGTCTCAGCTAAGTCGGCGAGGTGGTCTTTGGCCTTCAGTGTTTTAACGAGCATATCATCAATATAGGCCTCGGTGTTCTGACTGAGCTGTCCTTCAAAAATGTGGTTAATCAGTCTTTGATACGTTGCTTCAGCGTTCTTTAACCCGAACGGCATCCGGGTGTAGCAGTGTACACTAAAGTCGGTGATGAAGGCGGTCTTCTCGATGTCCTTCGGGTCCATCCTGATCTGATGGTAGTCGGGGTAGGCGTCCATGAAGCTGAGCATCTCATTGCCAGAGGTTGAATCGACTAGTTGATCGATGCTTGACAGCGGGTAGCAATCCTTCGGGGTAGCCTGGTTGAGGTCGGTGAAATCCACGTACATCCGCCATTTCCTAGAAGCTTTTGGTACCAGGACGACATTGGCGAGCCATGTAGGGTACAGAATCGGATGAAAGAGGCCAATCTTCTGCCCCTGGATGACTTGCTCTTTGATGACTGCTTGCCTCTCGGGGGCGTGCTTTCTTTTGCGCTGTTGTAATGGCTTTGCTATCGGGTCGAGGTTGAGCTTGTGCATCACCACGTCTCCCGGGATCTCGGGAAGGTGCTCATCAGACCATGCAAAGACTCGGATGTACTGCACACAGAAATCTTTATATTTTTCTTGTTCCTGAAGTGGGAGCTCGGCTCCAATCTTTACTCTTAGGGTCTTGTCACCATTAAGGAAGACCGTTAGCAACTCGCCGCCAGGCTCGGATGTTGCAGGTCCTTCCTCGGCTCCTATTACCCCTTTATTATTCCCTTCCGGCCTAGTGGCATCAACTGAGACTATATAGCACCGTCTAGCCAATGCCTGGTTACCTCAAACTTCCCCCATGCCATATTTGGTTGGGAACTTCATCTTTTGGTGAAAGGTAGAGGGCACCACTCTCATTCGGTTGAGAATGCCTCGACCGAAGATAGCGTTGTATGCCGTCATCCCCTTAATCACGATGAAGTCTACCATAACTGTAACGGTTTTGGGCGGGGTGTCGACAATAACCGACAGGCGCAGTGCTCCCTCGGGATAAGTAGCCTGGCCGTTGAACCCACATAGGGGGGTTCGGATCGGGCAGAGTTTAGATGGATTCTCTTTCATTTTGAGGAAACACTCATAGGACAATACATCAGGGGCACTACCATTGTCGACTAAGATTCTATCCACGTTAGAATGGTTTATTGTAGCCGATATAACGAGAGCGTCGTCGTGCGGGGTGGTTAGCCCTTCCAGGTCCTGGTCAGAGAATACCAGGGTCTGCGGTTCGCTATCCTACGGGGCCGCAGGTGCCTCAACAGAGGCTCGCTCGCCCACTCGGCGTGATGCTTTCTTCCTCGATTGCTATCTCCGCCTGATGACATCCCGCCCGCGATGACGTTGATGTGGACTCCGCGGGGGGCATTATCAATCTCTTCAGCGGTGCCTCGGTCTTCCTTTTGCCCGGACACGTACCGAGATAGGTGTCCCTGGCAGATGAGGCGCTCAATCTCATCTTGAAGTTGATGGCAATCGCTGGAGTGATGCTCGTGATCGCTGTGGAACAGGCAATGCTTGCGGCGATTGCAATGCTTGGTCCTCATGGGCTCGGGTTGGTTGAGGAGACCCGAGCCTTTGATGTCTTCGTAGATTTCATAGATGGGGGCGGTAAGTGGGGTATACCGCTCGTACTTCCGGGGCGGCTCTTTTCGATCTCTGTCCTGGTTCTGCCTCTTTCCTTGTCCCGTCCCTTGCTCGGATGGTCTCTTCTTGTCCCCCTCCCGACCCGAGCCGATTGTGCCTCGGCAGGCGCTGAGTACTTCTTCGCACTCGGCATGGCGCAGCGCCAATGTCACGCCCCGACGCGAAATATCGAGACTGGCAGTAGAAATAATTAATAATATTATGCTCATTTTCAGACATGCCACACTAAAGCTCAACACAATACCATGAACAGAAAATAGCTCCATTAATCTAAATAAACATTTAAATGATCCATTACATCGCTCTCATCAAACCAACTTAAAAAAGACTTCCAACATAACATTCACTTGACACTGTTACAACCACTCATTCCATTACACTCTTACAAGACACACTTTCTAGATCATAACTAGACACAAAAGAACTCTAGATGACTCTTCAAGTTCGTCCAATAGGTTCGCTCCAGGGTCGTCACTCTGGCCCATCCCCATCAGTTTGCGAATCCTCACCTGAGCTACCTGAAAAAGGGGGGAACAACTGGGTGAGCGAACGCTCAGTAGGTAATAACAGGTAAGTTTAAGTGATTAACCAATTATTCTTAATATGAACGAAAAGAAAAGGAAAGACGACGTGGCAAAGTAGCATAAAAAGAAAGTGCGAGATCATGAACATGATGTAACTGGAATTTGGCCAACAATCAAGAAATAACCAAGCCAAGCAAGATTCAAGCAATAGATTGTGTCGTAGACATCACGCTAGTCATGCACTCGGTGCAATACCTCACCATGATGTCATTACAAACTCCCCGGGGCACAAGTACTTTCGGGCGCTCCTCCCAGGATCAGACCGGGCCCTTATGATGCGTTGGCATTGATTTAGTGGATCCAAGATCCCAAGTTATGTATAGATATTAATCAAGTTAAATGGCCAATATATCCAGGTATAACTTACCTCGTAAAACCCAAGGATAAGTTGAAGAGATAATTTACCCAGAAAGTTCAAATTATCAAGAACCGACAGGTCCTTGGATTCAAAATCATGAAAACACGAAAAAATCAATTCTGGGTGATACGCGGTCCAAAATGGGCCGCTCAGAGGATATACGGTCTCAATTGGGCCGTTCAGGAAAGAAATGGGCCGATGATAGGCCTCACCGAAGTCAAGGATAAACAGACCATTTTGGGCCGCTCTTAGAGAAGAACGGTCAGTAATGGGCCTTTCAACTAGTATAGACCGTCAATAATGGGCCGCACATGGCCAGAAGGACTTGAAGCCCAAGAACAGGATAAACGGGCCTAGACAGTCCGCGCAACTAGGCCTGACTAGTAAACTAGAAATCCACCCAAAATGGGCTCTGGGCTGCCATAGGTGGGGCAGAACTGAACCAGGGTCCAGCCCACTTTCCACTAGTCAGTCCAGGGCTTGTTGGATTGCTCAAACCATGATTTGGTCGAAGAAGGAACAAGGTTAATCGACCATCATTAAATGGCAATTAGCCAGGGATGCATGGTCTTTAATGGGCCATCCATTGAGACAAACGGTCCGATTCCAGCCGTTCAAGACTCAGTTGGTCCCAATTGAGCCATGACTCACAACACAGCAATCCAAACGGTTCGAACACGTGACAGGTTGAGGTCTTGGTGGTACAACTTGCCCGGTGTCCTAGTGGAAATTCCAGGCTCGTGGGGACTTACGGAGGTCTCGTAATGGAGGTCCTAGTCTGACGGAAGGAGTATCCGGCGAAGAGTCCCAACCATTACAAGGAATAGAGGCTAGTAAAACATCATAAACCTGTGTAGCGGTCAGTCAATCCAACTGGAGTAGAATGACTGTCAAACATCCCTAATATCATGGTTTATATAATCATGTTTGAAATTAACTTTATTGAAATAATAAACCAATGTCATGATAAAAATGAACAAGAATTATAATTTTAATCTCCCATATGTTCCATTTACTTGTTGGTTGCTAGCCTATCATTAAGACTAGGGATGAAACATGCTAGATTTCGAAATTAACACAGTTCTGGGAAGAAGAACGGTTCATCGAGAACCTTTCAAAGGCCTGTACGGTCGTTCCACAGGCCGTTCATGCCCTGCAGACCAGAGGTTAGGCAGGAGATGAGCGGTTTATGGATGGCCGCATGGGTCTTTGAGCGGTTCTGATCTAGCCGCTCGTCTTATGAAAATATAATAACGCAAACAACATAGGCAATCTGGAGGTGGTTGTGCATATAGACAAGCGGTCTATCGCATGTCCGCTTATCCCAGAACAATCTCGGCTACCTTCGCCTTGCCCGCCTCTGGCGAGTTTGGCTAGGGTTAGCTACTATAAATAAATACACACTATAGAGAGCATGAAAATTGGGGCTTTTACAACCAATAGAATGAGCACAAAATTTTATACAAGATGGCATGATCAATTGAATGTTTAGTGCCTGAAATCCCTACTTAAACCAAGGTGGAACATAGTTAACCCTAATTATGACATGCTTCCACTAAAACTAAAAATTCTCGCAGGATACTACACGAAATTTAGGGCTTTTTAAATCAAAAGAAAGAGGACACGATGATGCTTCAAACCATGTATAACACTTAGAGTTTGGTCTGCTATCACCTACCTTAATTGAAGGACGAAGGTGGAAGATGGTTGTCGATCGCGCTAGGAACACACCGTCGGTAATCGTCGGAATTCTCCCCCGTCCAAGGTCCTCGCCAGCCGCCACAGTATCTAAATGATTCTAGGGTGGCTGAGGTTCATTTTCATAGGTTTAATTGTATCTGGAGAGTTCTAATCGTGGAGATAGAGTCCACACACCGCGGACATGCGCAAATAACGTCGGATAGGGTTAACGCCATCGTTGTGCCCCCAAATACACCTCCTAGGGTTAAGGTTTCAGAGAATAATAAGAGGGGAAATGTTCTACTAATACTCACTGTTCATTTGCATCTGGTTTGAGCTAAAATGATTAAGTATTGGGCTCTAGTTTTGTCATTTAAGGTCCGATTAAGCTAAGTGTTGATTTTGGCCTTAATCAGCTAATTCGGCTTGTTTAAGAATATTATTTGGGTTGGTCGTAGAAGACAATTTTACTAAATGTTTTTCCACTATAAGATTATATTTTTTACAGATTTTTATAATTTGGTCAAATTTTTACTTATCCTTTTTTTCTTAAGGAATTTCTTATTAATTTCGCATAATTTTCTATTTATTAATAAATCGGGGTGTTACACCCTCCCCCACTTTAAGGAATTTGGTCCTCCAAATTCACTGCACTAACATAAATGGTGAGTGAAATAGCTCACCTAGAATAAGTCGGGATACTGCTTCCGCATGGTATCTTCTGACTCCCAAGTGGCCTCTTCAGTTCCACGCCGACTCCACTAAACTTTAACCATATGTATAGAACGATTTCTGAGCTGCTGCTACTTACGATCCATAATCTTGATAGGCCTTTCTTCATAAGTCAAATCTTCCTTCAACTCAAGATCCACATGCTGAATGACGTGAGTGGGGTCATACACATTTTCGCAGCATCAATACATGGAAGACATTGTATACTCCTGATAACTGAGGTGGTAGTGCTAAATGGTAAGCGACCTGCCCCACTCTTTCCAGAATCTCGAATGGACCAACATATCTTGGACTCAGCTTGCCTTGAATGCCAAACCTTCGAATCCCTCTTGTAGTAGAAACCTTCAGAAACACATGCTCACCGACCTGAAATTCCAAGGCTCTCCTTCTGTTGTCAGCATAACTCTTCTGTCTTGATTGTGCTACTTGCAACCGGTCTCTGATAATACAGATATTCTTGGATGATTCTGAAATGAGATCTGGTCTCAGCCATTGCTTCTCACCTACCTCATCCCAACATAATGGAGATCGACAGCTCCTTCCATACAAAGCCTCAAATGGAGCCATCTGAATGCTGGACTGGTAACTGTTATTGTAGGCGAATTCAATCAAAGCCAAGTGATCACTCCAACAACCTCCAAAATCAATTATGCAGGCTCTAAGCATATCTTCCACTATCTGGTTGGTTCTTTCAGTCTGTTCATCTATTTGTGGATGAAAAGCAGTGCTGAAATTCAGACGGGTTCCCAAAGACTCTTGCAATCCCTTCCAAAAATGTGAAGTGAATCTGGGGTCTCTATCAGATACAATGCTGACTGGAATACCATGGAGTCTTACAACTTCTTTCATATACAAAGCAGCTAAGACATCAACTGTCCACTTGGACTTAATAGACAAGAAATGAGCAGACTTTGTCAATATGTCGACAATAACCTATATTGCATCAAATCCACTACGAGTCCTTGGTAGACCCATAATAAAATCCATGCCGATACTTTCCCACTTCCATTGAGGTATATCAAGTGGTTTCAATTTCCCTGTAGGTCTGAAATGCTCAGCCTTGACCTGCTGACACACCAAACACCCGCTCATAAATTCTATAATTTTCCTTTTCATATTCAGCCACCAAAAGGATTTTTTCAAATCTTTAAACATCTTAGTACCTCCAGGATGAACAGTGTATCTTGATCTATGAGCTTCCTCGAGGATCTTATTCTTTATTTCAGCTACATCAAGTACACAGGTCCTTCCCTGAAATAACAACATGCCATCGTCGGCTACCACGAAATCAGGTTTATTACTCAAGCTTTCCTTGATCTCTACCAATTCTGGGTCATTGTTTTGCAAGGACTTGATTTCCATCAATAATTCTGGTTTAAGTTGAATCTAAGCAATCATAACTCGGTCCTTTCCAACATTAAGATCCAAACTAGCTAGCTGTTCCAACAGTCTCCATTCTTGCAACATGAGATTTGACAACTTAGCTATTGGCTTACGGCTTAAGGCATCCGCCACTACATTACCCTTTCCAGGATGATACTCTATGGAGAAGTCAAAATCCTTTAAATACTCAAGCCACCTTCTCTGCCTCATATTGAGTTCCTTCTGAGAACATAAATACTTTAAACTCTTATGGTCTGAGAACACTGTAAATGTCTCTCCATACAAGTAGTGCCTCCATATCTTCAAGGCGAACACTACAGCTGCAAGTTCTAAATCATGAATAGGATAGTTCTCTTCATGCTTCCTCAACTGCCTAGAAGAATAGGCTATCACTTTCTCGTGCTGCATGAGCATGCAGCCAAGACCAATGCCTGAAGCATCAGTGTATACCACAAAACCTCCTTCTCCTGATGGTAAAGCCAAAATAGGGGCAATAGTTAAACACTCCTTCAAGGTCTGAAAGCTTCTCTCGCAATCCTCGGACCAATCAAATTTGTTCTCCCTGCAGGTCAATCTCGTTAAAGGCACCGCAATCTTGGAGAAATCCTTAATAAACCTTCGGTAATAACCTGCTAGGCCTAGGAAACTTCTTACTTCTATTACAATGGTAGGCCTATCCCAATTCTTCACTACCTCTACCTTCGAAGGGTCAACAAAAATACCTTCTTTTGTAATAATATGCCCTAGAAAGGACACCTCTTGCAGCCAGAATTCACACTTACTAAACTTGGCGTATAGTTGATGATCTCTCAGTATTTGCAATGCCTTCCTCATGTGTTATGCATGCTCCTCCTCACTCTTAGAATAAATTAAGATATCATTAATAAACACCACGACCCACTGATCAAGATAGGGCCGGAACACATTGTTCATCAACTGCATGAAAGTTGCAGGTGCATTCGTTAGTCTAAAAGGTATTACTACAAGTTCAAAATGTCCATACCTGCTACGGAAGGCTGTCTTATAGATATCCCCCTCCTTAATCCTCAACTAATGGTACCCTGATTGAAGATCGATCTTAGAAAAATACTGAGCTCCCGCTATCTGATCAAATAATTCGTCAATCCTCGGCAATGGGTATTTGTTCTTGATAGTCAGCTGATTCAATTGTCGATAATCGATGCACAACCTCATCGAACCATCCTTCTTCCGGACGAACAATAATGGGGCTCCCCACGGGGATGTACTTGGACGAATGAACCCCTTCCCAAGTAATTCCATCAACTGTTGCTTCAATTCCCTTCAGCTCCGCAGGGGACATACGATAGGGAGCTTTAGAAATAGGGGTCGTGTCAGGAATTAAATCAATAGAAAAGATAACCTCTCTCTCCGACGAAAGTCCTGGCAATTCCTCGGGAAAGGCATCTGGAAAATCTCGAACGACAGGAATATCCTTAATCTCAATCTTCCTTTCAGGGGTCACATAAACAAAGGCTAGAAAAGCCTGACATCCTCTCCTCATCAACTTATCAGCTCGAAGAGTCGAAATAAGTGGCACAGACTTATGGTGCCTAACCCCTATAAAAGAAAGTCCAGGGTGCCCAGAAAAGGACACAGAGCTAGAACTGCAATGGATATTGGCCTCATATTTAGCCAAACAATCCGCTCCTAGAATTACATCAAAATCCTTCATATCCATACAAACTAAGTCAGTTGGCAAGTTCTGTTCATTAATCATAACCTTACTAGAAGGATAGAAATACTTAATTGCTGAACTAGAACCAATAGGAGTTGAAATTTCTAACGGAGAAGTCATCAAGACTGGCTTCACAGATAAAGACTTAGCAAATTTCTGAGAAACAAAAGAACGAGTTGCTCCGGTATCGAATAAAACAAATGCCGGCTTATCATGTATAATAAGATTACCTTCAACGAGTCCACCCTCCTTGGTGGTTCCTGCATCATCTTCTTGTAGGGCTTGGAGCTTACCCTACTGCTTCTTATTCCCTTGCGGCTTAGCCGGGGTAGCTTGATCTGACAAAAGGGGACACTCAGGAATACGATGATCCCTACTACCACAGCGTAGACAGCCGCCCAGCTTGCGCCAGCACTCTTCCATCTTGTGACTTGGATGGTCACAATACTTACACAAGCCCTTGAATGGTACAACAGGGCCAGGCTTCTTGTCTTCACTCTTCGGCATCTTACCCTTCCACGAACCAGACCCACCATTGGGCCTTTTCTTGCTATTATCGGGTTTGGAATTTCCGGAACCAGTAGTTTGTTCCTTCCTAGCACTCTTTCCACGGATTCTCTCCGTCATCTCTAAGGTGTCTTCCAAGACTTGAGCTTTTCTCACCATCTCAGTATAAGTTTGAATTTCCATTAGTGCCAATTGGTTAATATATTGTAGCTTCAATCCATTGAGAAAACGCTTGACCTTCATCTTCTCCGTAGATATCAAGTGAGTAGCATAACGAGATAGCCTAGAAAACTGAGCTTCATACTCGACTACAGAAAGATTTCACTTTTTCAGGGTAGCAAATTTTGCCACTTTCTTTTCTTGCACTCTATCAGAAAAATATTTACCATTAAAGAGTTCCTCGAACTCCTTCCATATGACTTGTCTATCTCCAAGGGTAGCCTTCACTGCATCCCACCATGTTCTTGCATCACGCTCCTGCTGGAAAGTCGTTAAAAGAACACGTTCCTGATCATTGCACTGAATCACCTCAAAAATCCGTTCCATCTCTTTTAGCCAGTGCTCGGCTTCATCGGGATCGGTCGAGCCACCAAAACGTGGGGGATTCATCCCACGGAAGTTCCGGTGAAGGTTGCCAGCTCCGTGGTTCGCTACTCCTCCTTGGGCCACTTGCAGCAAGGCCCGAGTAAGTCCTTGCACCGTTCGATGCATATCTCGCCATTGGGCACGTTCTGCCGCCATTTGAAAATCCTACACGTGGAATAGATTATTTTAGGATCATTTAGAAGGAATAGTTTTAGAATTAGACTATTAACTCAACCCAAGTCTCTACCCAAATCTCACTAGGTTGGGTCCTTAGACTTATAACAAGGTAATAGGTCCTACGACATCACTTAGAATCCTAGAACTTAGAAAACTTAGGAATATTAGTGATGTGACACAACCTAGGACCTAAATTGCAAGCAACACAACAATTTGGCAATGTCACACAAGCGGACTCACTCGCGTTGGCACACTCGGGTCCGTAGGTGGACCGGCGATGGGGTGAGGGTCCAAGGTTGGACCGGAGGTTTCCAAGGGTACGGCTGGCTTGGGGAGGACCCCTATGGGTTAGGGCTTGCCCAAGTTCACGGGCGGTCAGCACGTCGAAGGCTTGGGTTGAATGTTCACTCTCACAACTCACCCGCGGTAGCCACACAATTAAACGATAATTCGGGTTCGGGCACTCTCTTAACGCCGACGGCACTAAGATGCAATACTAATTAAGCAAAGGAATCCAGAAAAGAGGAGTGTTTAGTGGCTCACCTGATCGGTGTGAAGACACCTATCCCGGCCGGAGACGAGGGCGAGCGAGGAAGCGTGGGCTTACCCGCAAGCCACGCCGGAGAAGCTTCAACCTGAAATTTCATATTACATGCACTACACCCCATGCGAGGGGGGGATCTTGGGGAAGGGAAGCCAGTGACTACACTCAAACACTACCTCCACGCAGGGAGGGGCCTTCAGCTGGCCAAGCGGGGAGGGGAGAAACAGGCTAGAAGTGAAGAACGGTAGCCGATGCCGATGCTATCCACTCTCTGTGCTTCAGGATAGACAGTTGGTCCTCTAGACTCTGTGGACACTCCAGAATTTTTCCGATGACGAAACCACTTGGAGATTGCTCGTAGCTGGGCCGGGATGATGTCTGAATTTTGATAATTTCTTCGGGCACCGGTGTTGGTCGGAGTAGGAGCTTGAATAGGGGAGCAGATTAACAGTTCTGACTGTCTCAAGATCTCAGCAACAGGAAGCAGAGGATGCCACGACCGTTCCCGAGCTCAGAATCAGGTGCCGCTAGAGTCGCTGGAACCGTGGAAGAGTCCTCTTCGAAGAAAAGCTGACGGGGAAGCTAAATGTTGTTGGAGCAGGCCGGTAGACTCTGAACACTGTGGCAGGGTCAGTGCAGATTGAGTGGAAGCAGAACCGCATACTCGGGGAAGAAAAATGATAACTCTCAGGTCTGGTCGCCAAACTGGGCTCTGCTTCTTGGGGATGAAAGAAGACTCGTAGTAGAAGATTTTTTTATAAGAACTCTTGATCAGATTCCCAAAAGGTTCATCGCAGTTGAGCTTCCACTCCGGCTATGGTCTCCTGCCAGAGTAGCTTTGCGCAGTTGAGGAGGAAAGGGCCTCCCGATCAGCACGGTGCTCGGATGAAAATGAAACTACCTCGCTTGGAAAGCTCTCTGGACGACCTTTCCAGAGATGTATGTCTTGCCACCATAAGATTCAGGGAAAGGCCAGAGATGATACAGCTTCTAGGCCCAAATTTTCTGCCTGTGACCTGCAATGAAGTTGTAACCATGTGGTGGCAAATGGTGTGGAGTGGGGGTGGAGGGAAGGGGAGGGGCGACCTGACCTAGGGGAGAGGAGGTTTGGGCGACCAAGGGCTATGGAGGGAAGGGAATTTTCAAATTCAAATGGTCTTGGGAGGTGGAGGGTTGCATGGAGAAGAAGGAAAAGTGTTTGGGAAAGAGGGAGGGGTAGTTGGGAGTTGGGAGGTTAGGTGGGGATTGGGGGGTTCCCTATTGGGACTAGGGGAGACTTAATGTGGGGGTGTGGGAAGTTGTAGAGGCTTTCAATGGGGTAGGTGGGGGTTGGAGGTGGTTGGGAGGGGAGGAGAGAGAGTAGGGGGCGCACCCCTTAGGGAAGGAGAGAGAGAGAGAGAGAGAGAGAGAGAGAGAGAGAGAAAACTAGAGAGAGAGAGAAGCTCACAATTGTGGTGGATTTCGAAATTCATTCATTGATTCATTAGTTCAAAATGAGGGGAATGGGGTCCTATATATAGGCAACCCACATTTTACAAAAAGTCCCTGACATTTGACTCAATGACGAATAACCGAGGAAGGTGGGGGGGCGCCCATGGGCCAGCCCAATGAATTGGGCCCAATAACAACATAATCAATCCTAATGACACTCAAACTTAGGTAGATGACTCAATGACCTAGGTACTTGACTCAAATAAAAGAAAAATTACAATGACATGACTCAAATAAAATATGAAAATTACATGACTCGATTCAGAAAAATATGACGGACACAATGGAGCTATGCCGATGAGCAATCAAAGCTATGGAAAAATGTGAAGGGCGAGAGATGCCCCCATCATACCCCCGGGGTGCGAAGAACTCGACTCCGTCGAGTATAGGTCCGCCGGGGAAGAGGTCCTCCAATGCAGCTCCGGGTGAGCCACAACCTCCAAACTCAACCTCGCGTCCTTAGCCGGGGACTGCTCTTCATCCTCTCAAGGTGGCTCGGGCACACCCTCTTGCTGGTGATGGTACCCTACTTGCTTAGTATTGCCTCTGTGTGCACACGTCGGACTCTCAAGCTGATATGAGGAGGCTCTCCGAGGGTGTCACTCATAAAGGTGAGGGTAGGCTCAAACTTCTCACTGGGATCCACCGCGGTACCCTTAGGGGTGCTAGATCCGCCACGTAAAAAGTGAGGTATATCCCAAGATCCCATCGGTAAATCCAACCCGTAAGCCAGGTTTGCCAAAGCCACTCGGAACATGGAAGGTCCAAGTCCTCGTGCCCTCGATTTGGAGGTGACCGTAAGATAGAGCCATTCCAAAGCTACCATCGTAGGGTTGCCTACTTGGAAACCAAAGTGGCACTCGTGAGTTTTTACCCGCTCATTATGAACCTCACCGCTCGTTGTGGTTTGCTTGCTTAAATGCTCATGCCAAGTACTATGATGCGGTGTGAGTGGGAGATGCATGATATGCAAAGGGGGGCCAGGACAACCATACGTAGACCAATCATGCAGTGATGTCATGGAGACTTTGAAGGGTGTGGGAGGGCCGGGGCATCCATAGGTGTCCCTCTCATGCGTGGGTGTGGTGAGTGCCAGAGGATCCGGACATCCATGAATGATCCTAACATGCTTAAGACTCATGATGAATGAAGGCGGACCATTACATCCGAATATGGACCTCTCATGTTTCCGACTTAACATGTGGGTGATATGAATGAATGTACCCGACTTATGAATCATGCCAAGTGGTTTGAGGTGCCAAGTCACATGTTTTCCTAACCCGAAAATGACTTTGATGTGTTGGGGTATGATTTGGCATTGGAGTTTCCATTCAAAAGGGTCGAAGGGGTCAAGGAAGGTGGACATCATGGGGAGAGGCACCTCCTTGTTCCTTAGGTGTAGATCTTTCTTGGTCATAGCTACCCTTGTGTCGCCTGGGACTTAAGAGAGGTGGGCTTGGCCCAACATGGTGGGTGAGGGTAGGAAGGAGTGGGTGATAAGTGATGTGGGTGGATCACATGGGTTCCCGGGTTCCCATTGGGAGGGGTCAAAAGGATCAACATAAGTGTACCTGGGGGAAAGGAGCTCTAAGTTCATCTCAACATCCTCAAGGTCCTCACAATATGGTGTTGGATCATCCTCTTCTAATGAAATGATTGGGCCGAAGTTCTTAGTGGGTGGATCGGCTATGAAGGGAGGTTTTGGCTTTCTACCCGATATAATAAACTCCAAATTGAGGAGAAGGTCGGGCTCATCGGGTGTAGGGCGGAATAGGAGGAGGTCGCTAGTGTAGCAACCAATGGTGCAAACCGAGGTGATAGACCCGACACAAAGGTGTAGGAGGTCAAGGCTCCTAGATTGGTGGGCCATGGGGGTCAACAAACCGGTCAACTCAAATTGCCAAGCTAAGCCATTGAGAAGGTCCCCTAGTGTCTCCACTTGATAAGATGATTGGATGGTGGTGCGATAGGAGTTGAAGGGCACTATGGGGAGGTGTCGCTCCAAGGGAGGGTAGGCCATGATCGGGTGAGCTAGGCTCTCTTTTAACCATCTAGCCAAGGACCCAATTATGATGAGTTCACTCCCTACTAGGGGAGAGGGCATAGAGTGAAGATGCAAGGCTTTGTCCTCATCTTGGGCATGTGTTTCTTTCAAAGTGGGGGTTGGATTCGGGGTGTTCACCACTATGGGGTAGGGTGTCAGGATTATGGGTTCTTCTACCAAGGAGGTGGGTAGGTACTTTGTGGGTGGGGTGATGATGATCGGCACATGGTGCATCCGGGGTGGTGAACGAGGTCGGACTTGGATTGAGGTTGGAAGTGGAAGTAGTGGTGGCCTAGGTTGGGGTAAGATTGGGGTTGGAAGAGGAAGGTGGGGTGGGTGCGGAGGCTTGGTTTGATTTGTTTTGGGAGGTGGGTCCCTTTTAGGGGGCGATGGAGGGGTAGTGGTGGGGGCCAAGGGGTTTTGTGGGGTATGGGTTTGGTGAGGGATTTTGGGTTGGAGGGTGGTGGCCATCATGGGCTTCGATGGAGGGGTGGACATAGGGTCCAATTGGGTATGTGGACATATGGTTGTGGTGAGGACTTGGAGGTAGGGTGTAGATGTGGTGGTTGGGGTAGGAGAGGTGGAAAATGGTGGGGAATGTGTGATTAGGGTCTTGGGTTGGCCAAGGGGAAATGAAGGAGTTGAAATGCTCTTTGGGCTTCGGTATTCGGAATGGGAGGGGAAAATATATCTAGCCCTAAGTTGTTCCTTCATGTCCCCCCATGTTATGAGGGGAGCTTACCTTCTAATTATTTAAACCTTCAAATTTCAACCAATGAGTTTGGGCCCGTTTGGTAAGTTGCAATTTCACAAATCGAACTTTCTCATCCTCGGTCATGGGATACCAAGTGAAGTAATGGTCCATCGAGACTTCCCAATCTAAATAGTCACTAGGTTGAGTTCCATCAAAGATGGGAGGTGGGGGAGGAGCCCTACTATCATCCGCCCATGGGGTGGGCCCATTTTCTCCTATTTGGTCGAGTCGACCCGATAGGTTATCAAGCCGCTCATTAGCATGGGTCAAGGCCTTCATGAGGTAGTTGACATGGCCAAGGAGGTCATATGTGTTAGTGGTAGGCATCCCATGGGGGTTTGGACTTATGGAGAGGGCCGATGGGTAAGGTCGGTAAGAGGTGGTCATGCTAGTGGACAAAAGAGATGCCACCGAGGACCCTAAATGCATACACACGCCCTAGGACCAACTTAATAGAGACAAGTTGTGAACTTGCTCTGATACCAATTTGATGTGACACAACCTAGGACCTAAATTGTAAGCAACACAACAATTTGGCAATGTCACACAAGCGGACTCACTCACGTTGGCACACTCGGGTCCGTAGGTGGACCGGCGATGGGGTGAGGGTCTGAGGTTGGACCGGAGGTTTCCAAGGGTATGGCTGGCTTGGGGAGGACCCCTATGGGTCAGGGCTTGCCCAAGTTCATGGGCAGTTAGCACGCCGAAGGCTTGGGTTGAATGTTCACTCTCAGAAGTCACCCGCGGTAGCCACACAATTAAACGATAATTCGGGTTCGGGCACTCTCTTAACGCCGACGGCACTAAGATGCAATACTAATTAAGCAAAGGAATCCAGCAAAGAGGAGTGTTTAGTGGCTTACCTGATCGGTGTGAAGACACCGATCCCGGCCGGAGACGAGGGCGAGCAAGGAAGCGTGGGCTTACCCGCACGCCGCGCCGGAGAAGCTTCAACCTGAAATTTCAGATTACATGCACTACACCCCATGCAAGGGGGGGATCTTGGGGAAGGGAAGATAGTGACTACACTCAAACACTACCTCCACGCAGGGAGGGGCCTTCAGCCGGCCAAGCGGGGAGGGGAGAAACCAAGCTAGAAGTGAAGAACGGTAGCCGATGCCGATGCTATCCACTCTTTGTGCTTCAGGATAGATAGTTGGTCCTCTGGACGCTGTGGACACTCCAGACTTTTTCCGATGACTAAACCACTTGGAGATTACTCGTAGGTAGGCCGGGATGATGCCTGAATTTTGATAATTTCTTTGGGCACCGGTGTTGGTCGGAGTAGGAGCTTGAACAGGGGAGCAGATTAACAGTTCTGACTGTCTCAGGATCTCAACATCAGGAAGCAGAGGATGCCACGACCTTTTCGAGCTCAGAATCAGGTGCCGCTAGAGTCGCTGGAACCGTGGACGAGTCCTATTCAAATCAAAACAAACGGGGAAGCCAAATGTTTTCGGAGCAGGCCGGTAGACTCTGAACAATGTGCCAGGGTCGGTGCAGACTGAGTGGAAGCAGAACCGCGTACTCGGGGAAGAAAAATGATAACTCTCAGGTCCGGTCGCTGCTGCTTAGGGATGAAAGAAGACTCATAGTAGACTATTTTTGTATAAGAACTCTTGATCAGATTCCCAACAGGTTCATCGCAGTCGAGCTTCCACTCCAGCTCTGGTCTCTTGCCAGAGCAGCTTTGCACAGTTGAGGAGGAAAGGGCCTCTCGATCAGCACGGTGCTCGGATGAGGACGAAACTACCTCGCTTGGAAAGCTCTCTGGACGACCTTTCCAGAGATGTATGTATTGCCACCAGAAGATTCAGGGAAGGGCCGGAGATGATACAGCTTCTAGGACCAAATTTGCTGCCTGCGACCTGCAATGAAGTAGTAACCATGTGGTGGCAAATGGTGTGGAGTGGGGGTGGAGGGAAGGGGAGGGGCGACCTGACCTAGGGGAGAGGAGGTTTGGGCGACCAAGGGCTATGGAGGGAAGGGAATTTTCAAATTCAAATGGTCTTGGGAGGTGGAGGGTTGCATGGGGAAGAAGGAAAAGTGTTTGGGAAAGAGGGAGGGGTAGTTGGGAGTTGGGAGGTGAGGTGGGGATTGGGGGGTTCCCTATTGGGACTAGGGGAGACTTAATGTGGGGGTGTGGGAAGTTGTAGAGGCTTTCAATGGGTAGGTGGGGGTTGGAGGTGGTTGGGAGGGGAGGAGAGAGAGTAGGGGGCGCACCCCTTAGGGAAGGAGAGAGAGAGAGAGAGAGAGAGAGAGAGAGAGAGAGAGAGAACTAGAGAGAGAGAAAAGCTCACAATTGTGGTGGATTTCAAAATTCATTCATTGATTCATTAGTTCAAAATGAGGGGAATGGGGTCCTATATATAGGCAACCCACATTTTACAAAAAGTCCCTGACATTTGACTTAATGACGAATAACCGAGGAAGGTGGGGGGGGCGCCCATGGGCCTGCCCAATGAATTGGGCCCAATAACAACCTAATCAATCCTAATGATACTCAAACTTAGGTAGATGACTCAATGACCTAGGTACTTGACTCAAATAAAAGGAAAATTACAATGACATGACTCAAATAAAATATGAAAATTACATGACTCGATTAAGAAAAATATGACGGACACAATGGAGCTATGCCGACAAGCAATCAAAGCTGTGGAAAAATGTGAAGGGCGAGAGATGCCCCCATCAATTAGAAACCTAGGCTCGGATACCACCTAACTGTCACACCCCGACGCGGAACATCGGGACTGGCAGTAGAAACAATTAATAATATTGTGCTCATTTTCAGACATGCTACACTAAAGCTAAAAGATCAACATAATACCATGAACAGAAAATAACTCCATTAATCTAAATAAACATTTAAATGATCCATTACATCGCTCTCATCAAACCAACTTAAAAAAGACTTCCAACATAACATTCACTTGACACTATTACAACAACTGATTCCATTACAATCTTACCGGACACACTTTTTAGAACATAACTAGACACAAAAGAACTCTAGATGACTCTTCAAGTTCGTCCAACAGGTTCGCTCCAGGGTCGTCACTCTGGCCCATCCCCATCAGTTTACAAATCCTCACCTGAGCTACCTAAAAAAGGGGGGAACAACTGGGTGAGCGAACACTCAGTAGGTAATAACATGCAAGTTTAAGTGATTAACCAATTATTCTTAATATGAACGAAAAGAAAAGGAAAGACGACGTGGCAAAGTAGCATAAAAAGAAAGTGCGATATCATGAACATGATGTAACTGGAATTTGGCCAACAATCAAGAAATAACCAAGCCAAGCAAGATTCAAGCAATAGATTGTGTCCTAGATATCACGCTAGTCATGCACTCGGTGCAATGCCTCACCATGTCGTTACAAACTCCCCGGGACACAAGTACTTTCGGGCACTCCTCCCAGGATCAGACCGGGCCCTTATGATGCGTTGGCATTGATTTAGTGGATCCAAGATCCCAAGTTATGTCTAGACATTAATCAAGTTAAATGGCCAATACATCCAGGTATAACTTACCTCGGAAAACCCAAGGATAAGTTGAAGAGATACTATACCCAGAAAGTTCAAATTATCAAGAACCAACAGGTCCTTGGATTCAAAATCATGAAAACACGGAAAAATCAATTATGGGTGACACGCGGTCCAAAATGGGCCGCTCAGAGGATATACAGTCTCAACTGGGCCGTTCAGGAAAGAACTGGGCCGAAGATCAGCCTCACCGAAGTCAAGGATAAACGGACCATTTTGAGCCACTCTTAGAGAAGAACTATCAGCAATGGGCCTTTCAACTAGTATAGATGGTCAAGAATGGGCCGCACATGGCCAGAAGGACTTGAAGCCCAAGAACAGGATAAACGGGCCTAGACAGTCCACTCAACTGGGCCTGACTAGTAAACTAGAAATCCACCCAAAATGGGCTCTAGGCTGCCATAGGTGGGGCAGAACTGAACCAGGGTCCAGCCCACTTTCCACTGGTCAGTCCAGGGCTTGTTGGATTGCTCAAACCATGATTTGGTCGAAGAAGGAACAAGGTTAATCGACCATCATTAAATGGCAATTAGCCAGGGATGCACGGTCTTTAATGGGCCGTCCACTGAGACAAACGGTCCGGTTCCGGCCGTTTAAGACTCAGTTGGTCCCAATTGAGCCATGACTCATAACACAGCAATCCAAGCAGTTCGATCACGTGACAGTTTCAGGTCTTGGTAATACAACCTGCCCGGCGTCCTAGTGGGAATCCCAGGCTCGCGGAGACTTACGGAGGTCCCGTAATGGAGGTCCTAGTCCGACGGAAGGAGTATCCGGCGGAGAGTCCCAACCATTACAAGGAATAGAGGCTAGTAAAACATCAGGAACCAGTGTAGCGGTCAGTCAATCCTACCGGAGTAGAACGTCAAACATCCCTAATATCATGGTTCATATAATCATGTTTGAACCTAACTTTATTGAAATAATAAACCAATGTCATGATAAAAATGAACAAGAATTATAATTTTAATCTCCCATATGTTCCATTTACTTGATGGTTGCTAGCCTATCATTAAGACTAGGGATGAAACATGCTAGATCTTGAAATTAACACAGTTCTGGGAAGAAGAACGATTTATCCAGAACCTTTCAAAGGCCTGTGCGGTCGTTCCACAGGCCGTTCATGCCCTGCAGACTAGAGGTCAGGTAGGAGATGAGCGGTTTATGGATGGCCGCATGGGTCTTTGAGCGGTTCTGATCTAGCCGCTCGTCTTATGAAAATATAATAACGCAAACAACATAGGCGGTCAGGAGGTGGTCGTGCATATAGACAAGCGGTCTATCGCATGGCCGCTTATCCCAGAACAATCTCGGCTACCTTCGCCTTGCCCGCCTCCGGCGAGTTTGGCTAGGGTTAGCTACTATAACTAAATACACACTATAGAGAGCATGAAAATTGGGGCTTTTACAACCAATAGAACGAGCACAAAATTTTATACAAGATGCCATGATCAATTGAATGTTTAGTGCCTGAAATCCCTACTTAAACCAAGGTGGAACATAGTTAACCCTAATTATGACATGCTTCCACTAAAACTAAAAATTCTCGCAGGATACTACATGAAATTTAGGGCTTTTTAGATCAAAAGAAAGAGGACACAATGACGCTTCTAACCATGTATAACACTTAGAATTTGGTCTGCTATCACCTATCTTAATCGAAGGATGAAGGTGGAAGATGGTTGCCGATCGCGCTAGGAACACACCGCCGGTAATCGTCGAAATTCTCCCCCGTTCGAGGTCCTCGCCGGCCGCCATAGCATCTAAACGATTCTAGGGTGGCTGAGGTTCAGTTTTATTGGTTTAATTGAATCTGGAGAGTTCTAATCGTGGAGATAGAGTCCACACACCGCGGACATGCATGAATCACGCTAGATAGGGTTAACGCCGCCGTTGCGCCGCCAAATACACCTCCGAAGGTTAGGGTTTCGGAGAATAACAAGAGCTAAAATGTTCTACTAATCCTCACCATTCATTTGCATCTGGTTTGAGCAAAAATGATTAAGTATTGGGCTCTAATTTCACGATTTAAGGTCCGATTAAGTTAACTGTTGCTTTGGGCCTTAATCAGCTAATTCGGCTTATTTAAGAATTTTATTTGGGTTGGTCGTAGAAGATAATTTTACTAAACTTTTTATCGACTATAAGATTATAATTTTTACATGTTTTTATGATTTGGTCAAAATTTTACTTATCCTTTTTTTCTTAAGGAATTTCTTATTAATTTCGCATAATTTTCTATTCATTAATAAATTAGGGTGTTACAGCCAAGGTCACTAGCTCGGCGAGGGAGGTAGGGGGATGAAGCACTAGCTCGCAACGTAGGTTCACGTCGCGGGTACCCCCGGCCAAGGCGGTGATGGCGGAGGCCACATCCAGGCGGGGGATGCATAGGGCTTCCGATTTGAATCGATTGATATAAGCCCGTAGCTTCTCCCCCTATTCCTGTTTGAGGGCCAGTAATCCCGCCACTGATCGGGGTGGACCACTGACGGCGAAGCTTTCTTTGAATACTCGCCCGAATTGCTTGAAGTTGTGGACACTGCCAGGGGCGAGGGCTCTGAACCAAGCCTACACGCCATGAACCAGAGTGGTCACGAACGCTCGGCACTTGATCACATCGGACGCCCCATGCAAGGTCATCAGGGCGTCGAAGCTATCGTAATGGTCGGCCGGGTCTCCCTGGCCGTCGTACGACTTGAAGGTCGGAAGTGAGGTTCTAGGAGATATCTCAGCCTTCAAGATGTTGTCGGAGAACGGGGATCTCTCCTCATCCTCCACAGGAGAGGTTTTCTGCAAGGCGTGGAGAGCGTGCTCTTACTCTGCGAAACGCCTCTCGAAGTCTCGCACTAGGAGAGAGAGTTCCGGTTGTCACTATCACGAGGGGCTGGGGAGGCGCACTTGCATGCTACCCCGACGCTCCTCAGGGGCCTCGGCGTCTGGGAACAGTCTGCGTGCTTCAGTCTTCTCCCTCCTCGGGGTTGAGGAGGCTTTTTGCTCCGGGGGAGGGGCGTGTGACGGTCCTCCCGACGGGTAGCGAATGAGCCACTGCCCCCGGAGGATGAAACGGCCTCCAACAGTTTGCTGGGAGGCATCTCCACGTGGGGGGATTTTTCTGGGGAGCTATGACTTCTCCTCCCTGGCCGCCTAGGCCCTCATGAGATCCATGAGGACATCCAATTTTGCGTTGAGGGTTTTGAGGGCGTCGGTGCTCCCGCCGGGAAGTTGTTCCCCCGCCACTGATGGAGGTGTTGAAGTTAGATGGACGCAGTCTATCTCCATGAAGTGTGGATCTAGAGGGGGTGAATAGATCTACAGCCTAATTTAAAACCAGTTGTAGGTACAAATGCGGAATAAAGGCAGATCTACTAAAACACTAACTCGAGTGTCTAAACTTAGCAAAAACACAAGTGATCTATGAAGATAATCAAGAGATTCAGT
The DNA here is from genome assembly GCA_022559845.1 of Amorphophallus konjac. NCBI lineage: Eukaryota > Viridiplantae > Streptophyta > Magnoliopsida > Alismatales > Araceae > Amorphophallus > Amorphophallus konjac. The sequence goes on along the minus strand of CM040129.1, from coordinate 118,009,636 downwards.
AAGAGCAAACTCACAAACACAATGCACACAAGATTTTAGGTGGTTCGGTTAATGACCTACGTCCACCCCACACTCAACCGAGTATGGCTTACTGCTGCGCAACACAGCGTCCGCTGGGCAATACAGCTTGGCCTACAAACCGCTGAGCAACACAGCTTGCTGTCCAGTGGAATCCTCCACTGCCCGCTGAGCAACACAACTTGCTATCCAGAGGATACACCTCTGCAAACCACTGAGCAACACAGCTTGCTGTCCAGTGGAATCCTCCACTGCCTGCTGAGCAACACAGCTTGCCGTCCAGAGGATACACCTCTGGAAACCGCTGGGGAAATATAGCTTAACCCGTCCGAGACCAAGTCTTGCCAGCTGAGGATTACAGCTTTACCTGTCCAGTGGAAACCTCCACTGCATCCGCTGATACACAGCTTGCTGAACAAAGGTATCGAAAGCAATAAAATCAGAAACAAAAGAAATGAAGAAAACCAGACAAATGTAGCTCAAGTATGAGCAGAGTCAGCTCTGGTTTCTGAACCAAGAGACTGACTTACAACCTCTCAATAGACTCCTCTCAACTCATCTCTCTCTTCTCGAACTCTCTCAACACATCTCTCTTTTCTCTCTGTATCTTCTTCTCTGCTTTTCTTCTCTTCTGTAGATCGATAGCACTCTGCTGCCTTTGGACTGGATGTATAGACTTGCCATTCTTCAGTCGATCGATCTCACTTCAACAGAGGATGAAGACTACTATATATACTGGCAGCAGCAGGTGGATAAGGGCGTGTGGCTTCCACGTTTTCCCGCTCAAGTGAATTCGCCAGATCCGAAGCAATTCCATCCACGTGTCAGCATCTGGTCAGGCCTTCCAGCCTCGGATCACGTGCCCTCCTTAAGCTTCACGAGCAGAGCACCTGTCAGTCAGAGTATCGGATTATCAACTTGGTGTCGACACTTTGTAAAATGAAATGCATTGTATAGACTTGTGAAAGCGCATGCATTGTACAGACTTAGTGAAGGGGAATGCATGTAATACAATTCTTTTAAATACCCAGAGACAAGTGCGTTCTCGCACGGGAGCATATGAAGTCTCAGGGGAGCATCTATGGCCTCTGGACAGCATCACCAGCGTCAGGGGAGCATGTGGAGCACATGCTGTCTCTGGGGAGCAATCGCTGCTCCAGGGGAGCATCCTCAAAGTTAGGGAAGCATTAGCAGTCACTGGAGGGCATACTCGATCCCAGGAGAGCATCCGGGGGACAGGCGAGCATGCGCGTCTGATGTACAGACTCTACCAATGTATAGACTTGGTGGATAGTGATGCAAAGCCAAACGGATGTACAGACTTCACTGTGAATGCATGAACAGTGAATGAGTGTATAGACTTGGCCAATGCAATGAGTTGACGCAACAGTGTATGTCAATGCAATGAGTTGACGCAGTCCAATGTACATACTTTCAAGCCTGAAGGCCAATGTGTGGACTTGCATGAGACGCTCATTGAGACACTCAATGTACAGACTTCGCCTTAGACTCTAAGTGAGACGGACAGTGTATAGACTTGGCCAATGCACTGTGGATGTATGGACTTTCGTGCCTACACAGGGCATTTTGCACACCTGCTGCCTGATGCTCATGTGCAGACTTTGATGCCCAACAGCGATGTACCTGATGCTAATGTGCAGACTTTGATGCCCAACAGCGATGTATAGACTTTGAGACTTTGAGTGTGTGTTCAGTGTGAAAACAAGATGAAATGCATAGACAATCTGTTAAAGTAATTTCATCAAAACATAAACAGTGTTGCCAATCAATCAAAACAATGTGTTGCCATATGAAGTAAAGTTACATGTCAACACCATCAACACATAGGAGTCACAACAATCTCCCCCTTTTTGATGATGGCAACCCCCTATCATATAGAGTAGCAACATCCTATTATACAGATGTAATTTTTGATGAAAGACATGATTTGTTATTCAGATTGTTATGTAGATGCTATGAATGCATGCTACAAGCTATGAAATTTGAGCAACTCCCTGCTAACAGAATTTCCCCTTTTTCCATACCATGATGCAGATGCATACACTTCCCTTGAATTCAGAATTCTCCCTCTGGAATGAAGGAATGAAGGAATGAAGACAATATTCTCCCCCTTTGCCATCAACAAAGAGGAGGGAAAGTGAGTACAAGGGAAGGAGTAAGAGAGATCATCTGACTGGTATTCTGAACAAGTAGTTCAGAAATAAGCATTCTAAAGCACAGAGTCTTCAGTCATATGAATTTAGAAACTACTTTCAGATAGAAGTCTGGTTTAAAGGTTATAAATTTTGAGTTCATGCACTACAATCAATGGATAAGTTGGCTGTGCATGATAAAACAATAAACCAGAATCATATTTGCATGAAAGATTCAGTTTCAAAATATCCTACTTTCGTATACTCATTAAAAGTTGTTAAGAGATGCTAGGTCATGTATTGAAAATAAACAAATTGACATCCATGAATTTTCTTTTGAAGGAACAACATTATCAATATTAGTTCATTTAGGGCATTCAGGTACCATAAGTCTTTCTGCGTAAGGGTATATATTTATCAGACACCAATACCCCTAGATACTCAACAAGATGGACAATTCTGCCTATGATCAAATTCAACAGAACTGATTTACACCTTTTTGTGTGAGGGTACACGTTTATCAGACGCCAGTTACCCTCAGGTACTCAGTGAAACCAGCCTACTGTTTTGATCATTTTATACAGAGATAGCTGATACACTTCATGACATGAGTGTTGTCCACTTCTTTGATGGATCACTCAGTTTCTCAGTGATTTACCGGTCATTGCTCTGTCAACGCTATTTTTTCAAATAATTTTCAATGTTTTTCAATATCTTTCTTAGCTGCCCTTTATTTATTTCAGAATGACTTGTTTAAGGACAATACACATACTTAGCTTCTCTAACATGATTTCAGATGAGTTTTCAGATTTCAGATATAATTAGCTTTGTCTGACATGAAATAAGATAAGGGTTGAGAGGTTTATCAATTTTCAGCTTTCTTATTTACTGATTGCAATCTTTAAACTTCAATGATTATAAAATTTAAACCATTAAGTCAGTCTTTAAGCAATTTAAAATTCTTATAAGAGAAGAAGTCTATTTTCTATTGCTTAGAAATCAGAACTGACTAACAGATTGCCATATGTCAGACTCAATCATTTAGAGTCAAGGATGAAATATTTCAATAGAATTGATGACCACTCTGAATTTCTAACAATACTCCCCTGTCTATATGCATGCAATTTTGCTAATGAATGGCAAGAATTAAATGAGAGAGAGCTTATGCATAGGTCATGAATGAATGATATGTAAAGGCATGCAAAGACTCAACAAACTCCCCCTGAATACATGCAATGTTTTCTCTAAAAACTGAACAAAGGATTTTGAAATTCATGTTCATTCAGACTGCCCTATCAATCAATATAACCCATGGTACTAGGCCGAGAACCTGGTCTCAAGGACCATCTCACACATGGTAATAACTTCCAGACATATTTCCCTGCCCTTTAGTAGCTGACTATTTAGTATACCACGGTTATGCAGAGAAGTGCAGTTAAAAGTAGTTTTATATGCATGTGATTTTAGACACATTCATGACTAAATGATATGCAATGATGATCACGAAGATATGAATGTCATGCATGATCATGATTCTGTTGCAACATCCAGCATTCACAAAACCATCAGAGAGTTTATTCATTCAGAGAGCATCATTCGGGAGCAATCAATTCTTCAAGATAATTCAGTTTCTAGCATTCAGTGTACACAGTGCAATAGTATGCAAAGAAAAGAGAATCATCAGCTTTTGTGCAGAATTTAAATTCAGTAGCTGAGTCTGGAATGCAGACTGATCAGCTAGACGAGAAGAGAAAGTCAGGAATTAACCAATCAAATCGACATTACTTTCTCAATTCAATTCTGAAGATAAGTCACTTGCCTGCTTTACCTGACTGATTTATTTTTACCCTTAGTGTTCCATCAGATTGTTGACAAGGCCTCCAATCTCTTTTAGCTTTTGAATTTATGGCCTTATCTCCTGTCATATGCCTGAAGTAGCCACTATCCAAGTACCACAGATTTTTCCTTGGCTGCCAGACATACTTGCACACACAATCAGGTAGATGAGTTTGGAACCCAAGTCTGATTGGGCTCCAGAGAATATGGAATAGAAGTAAAGCAAGACAGCAGACTTTTTGGTATCCACATTTGTTTGAAAGAATTTTGTTCAGTGGATCTTACAGATTTCTTTCTATTGTTATTTTTCTTCTTATTTACACCAGTATAATTATTGACAGTGTTGTTTCTTTGCCAGTGCTTTGGCCAGGGTGTGTTCACGAAGTTTTGGCCATAGTAGTTCCTGGGCTGACTGAAATAATGCATATTTCTAGGTGACCAGTTGCCATACCCACTAACCCAATTTCTAGTGTAAGGTCTATGATATTGTGCAGCCTGATATGCAAGACCTGCAAACCTTCCCGGAGTTCTAGTCCAACCTGACCTATTGAAATAGGTTGGCTGTGCATTGTAGTAAGTCTGAGCTCTGGGTTGATAGAAATAATTGGGTTGACTCCTGGCAGCATTCTGTCTCCCCTGTACTTTGGACCCTGCTGACCTATTCATGGGTGTGTATTGGGTCTTCTTCAGAGGTGATGGTGATGGTGGAGACTTGGTGGCCTTGACATGGGGTTTATAGGACTGTTTAGGTTGACCCCTAACCTGTGATTGAGCCTTAGGATTTTGCTTGGATGTGCTGGCTCTACTAGGCTCATTAACCTTTTGTTTGCCCTTCTCCTCAGCACTGGGCTTTTTCAGATTAGCAGTTTTGTTCATTGAAATGGTTGAGTTCATGCTAATTTGAGGTCCCTTTTCTTTTTGAGCAACAAATGAAATTGTCTTCATCCCAAATGTTTTTGTTGCACTAGAATTAAATCCTAGGCCCTCTTTTCTGAAATTAACCTTTGACCCTAACAAAGCATTTAGATTCTCTGTACCTTGGGTCATTTTCTCAATGGTCTTAAGCTTGTCCTCATTGTCCTTTTGAATATCTTCAACAGATTTCTTAAGTTCAGTATTCACAATTTGGACAGCTTCATATTTCTCATTCACCAGCTTCATCTCACTCTCATATTTTTGAATTTTCAGTTTCCATTCATCAATTTCCTTTTCTAACCTCACATTCTCTTCCCTAGAAGTTTTTAACTCATTCTTGATTTCTTCTGATTCAGAACATGTGAGTTTGAGTTTATTATTTTCAGCTTCAAGACATGCAATTTTATCAGACAATGAGGTATCATTTTGCATGGAATTGATTTTTCTTTTTAGATGCCTATTTTCCCTTCTAATATCATCTGCTTGATCAGCTAGTTTATGATAGGCATCTACCCACTCAACAATAGTAAAATTATCAAATGGAGAAATTACCTCATCTGAATCTTCCTCTCTGTCTTCAGAGCTAGTTGCCATGAGACAGATGGGTTTTTCAGCTTCAACTTCACTGTCCGAAGTATTGCTGAGACAACCTTCATCCTCATCACTCCATATGCTGATCATGGCTCTTCCTTTCGTGTTCTTTCTATTTGATTTGTCCTTGTGCTTCTGGTTCTCTGGACAGTCAGCTTTCAGATGGCCAGAGTTCCTGCATTGGTAACACACGTAAGTTCCATATTGATTTGCAGGTTTAGATTTATACCTTGTGTCCTGCCGGCCGCCACTATGGTTCCTTAGGTTGAATTGTTGATGGGGACATCACCTCCCATGCCCACGTTCACAGCTCATCTCCTCGCCCCGGTTGCATCCGGCATGGTCTAGTCATTTAATTTTGAGTCCTATGTAATTTTTATTTGAGTCATTTGATGTATTTTCCCTTTTATTTGAGTCATGTTCCTAGGTCTTGTGTTCATTTCCCTAAGTTTGAGTGTCATTAGGTTGTCTAGTTAGCTATTGGGCCCAATTCATTGGGCTTGGCCCAAGGGCTCTCCCCTACCCCCTCGGTTATTTGTCATTGAGTCAATTGTCAGGGACTTTTGTAGAAATGTGGGTTTCCTATATATAGGACCCTATTTCCCCCCATTTCAACTTAATGAATCAATGAATGAAAAACTTGCCATTTTGAGAGTTTACACTTCTTATCTAGTGGAGAGATTCCATTTTTTGGGTGAGAGACCCTAGGGGGGAGATTCCCCACCCTTCTTTCTCTTAATCTCTCTTTTTCACTCCACTTTCTCTCTCCTCCACACCCAATTTCGAAAATTTTCTCTCTCCTCCCTTCCCAACCACCACTCTCCCACCTACCCCTATTAAAGGCCACTCCCCTTCCCCACACACCCCATTACTCCACCCCCTAGTCCCAAGAGAGCTTCCACCAATCCTAGCTCCACCTCCCAACCCCCAACTACCCCACCCACTTCCCCAAGCACCCTTCTCACTACCCAAAGCAGCCCTCCACCTTCCCAAGACATCTCTTCCCATCCCCAAGACCACCATTGATCACCCCACATTAAAGGAAATTCAAACTCACATGCCCTCCACCCACTTGTGCCCCCCCCCACCTTCCTCCTTCTCCCTCCAAGCCCAAATTCGTAGCTCCTCCTCCCACCACCTGTTAGACCCCCTTCCAGACCCTATTCTTCCCCTCTCACACCTTGGAACATCCCCTCCTAGACCCCCTCACAGTCAGGGTTCTCCCCACACTCATCCACTTCCATTTCCCCTCCCATATACCCCATTTCCCCCCACCATCTTCAACCTTCAGTTTTCAGTTCGCTAGTAGCAGAAGAGTAGCAGTTTGCAGAGGCGACCCCGACCACATCCCAGAGAATCTGAAGGCTCAAGAGGCATCCACGGAAGCGTCTGCCTGTCCTCTTCCCAACGGTCATGGTTTCATCCCCATCGGAGATCGGTGCTGATTTGGAGGTCCATTCTTCACCGACTGCGTAGAGGTGTCCCTGCAGAGGTCCTGAGTCGGAGAGGAAGCTTCACCACGCCAAACCTTGGAAGAATCAGGCCAAGGGTTCTTCTACAAAGTTCTACCTCTCCCTGTCTACTTTCAGAATCAAAACGTAGAACCCCGTTTGGCATCCGGTAGCGGGAGTTACCAATTTTCTCCCTCAGCTTCGCAGTCCTGCTACCCATAGTCTGCTCCGACCAGTAAACAGTGTTCAGAGTTCCCTAATCTTCTCCGGCATCATCTGGCTTCTCCGTCAGTTTTGCTGCGAAGAGGATTCGTCCACGATTCCAACGACTCTGACGGTGCTCGATTCCGAGTTCGGGAGCTGCCGGTACATCCTCTGCAACCTGCTGTTACTGCGCCTATCTGCCCCCTGCAGAGGTTCTGAGCCGGAGAAAAAGCTTCACCACGATGAACCCAAGAGGATCCAGGCCACAAGCTCTTCTACAAAGTTCTTCTCCTTCCTGTCTACTTTCGGAATCAAGAAGCGGAATCCCGTTCGGCATCCGTTAGCAGAAGTTATCAATTTTATTCCTCGGAAGTGCGACTCTACTTCCCCACAGTCTGCACCGACCTCCCCTCACTCTTCTGGATCCACTATTCTTCTCCGGCATCGTTTGGCATCCCCGTTTGTTCTTATGCAAAGATGACCCATCCACGGTTCCAACGGTTCTGACGGCACCTGATTTGGAGTTCGGGAGCGGCCGGGGTAACCTTTTCTTCCTGATGTTAGTAACCAGTTGCTGTCAGTCCGGGAATCAGCGATCCTGTTCGAGCTCCTGCCCAGGCCAGCAGCGACCCCAGAAGAATTTGGCAAAATTCAGAGGCACTCCAGTTCCAGTAACGAATATTTCCTCACTAGTCTCGCCCTCGGAAAAATTCCTGATCAAGTTCTGCAGCCACAGTACCGACTGTCTATCCACAATTGCCGAGAGAAGGCAGATTCGGCATCTTCACTTCATCATCGTTTTAGCCCTAGTTTTCCCCACCCCGCTTGGCCGGCTGAAGGCCCCTCCCTGCGTGGAGGTAGTTTGATTGTAATCCATTAACCCCCACCCCAAGATCCCCCTCCTGCGAGAGGTGTAGTGTTGTAATTTGATTTGATCAGGTCAAGCTACCCCGGCGCGGCGTGTGGGGAACCCACGCTTCCCCGCTCGCCCTCGTCTCCGAGCGGGACCGGTTTCTTCAAACCGGTCGAGTAAGTGCTCTATAACCTTGCTCTAATTCATACTTGTTCTTTCAATATTAGTTCATAGTTCCGCTGGCCGTGAGAGTGAGAGCTCGATCCTCAAGCCCCGTTGCTTTGAGTGATCACCGTGGGAAGAGAGAGTAACCCGGTGCCTTTGGCACTTTGTCGGCCCTATTGAATTGGGCATCCACAACCTTTGGGATTCAAATCTTGGCCTTGCTGGCCCTCTACCAGCAAGGGCCCAACCCCTCAACCTCACCTTGGCATTGCCAAGTTACCCCGGGTCTTGGTGAGCAACGGGTGAGTGGTTGCTATTATCGGTCCGTTTTGAATGCTTAATTGTGCTTGCTTGTTGAGTCCTAGGTTGTGTCACATCAAATTGGTATCAGAGCCAGTTTTAGACTTGTCTCTACTAAGTCTAGTCCTAGGGCCATTGCATTATTCACTTGTGCATCACCCTTGTCCACCATCATGACTACCTCATACTTGGCATACTCACCACTCTTAGGCCCATTAGAAGCTTTTGTGTTTGATGGATCCCGCCCTAGCATATATCAAGAATGGGAAAATTCCATAGACCGACACTTTGGGAGGTTCACCTTATCGGGGCCTATCCAAGTCAACTATGCCAAGAGTTTGCTCTGGCGCCAAGCTAGGAAAGAATGGGAGTGCATTGTAGGTTTGAGAGAAGCCAAAGGGGAAGCACCCATTGAATCTTGGGTTGAAATGAGGGATGATCTTAGAAAGACCTATGCAGCCCAATCCGGACCTTCTCAACCAACCACTCTTCCACCCCCAACCCCAACTCCAACCCAAGTACTTCCCCTATCAAGCCCAACCCAAGCCCGTCCATGTTCACCACCCCGGGAGTACCATGAGCCGGCTATCTCTACTCCACCACCAAAAGACCCATTCCTCCCCTTGGAGGAGGAGCCTATGATCCAAACACCCGATCCCTTGGAAGTAAAGACCGACTGACCTACTCCGACCTACCCCCCACCCATTGAGATCCTAAATGCCTTAAACGGTCAACTCACTAGAGACCTTGGCCCAATTTTCTTGGAAGAGGTTGACTCACCATTTGGGAACCTTGAAGACATAGAGTCCCTCCCTCTAAGTAGCCCTTTCCATGACCCCTTTGACCCTTTCCTATGGGAGCCTAGATCCCCATGTGACCCACCGACATCACCCACCACCCACCCATTCCTACCCATACCCACCATGTTGAGCCAAGCCCACCTCAACCATGACCCAGGCTATACGATGAGAACCTTGACCTTAGGTAACATACACCTAGGGATTGATGAATTACCCCACCCCATGATGACCACCTTCTTAGATCTATTCGATCCTTTCCAATGGGAGTTCAAAGGTTGTCCCACACCTATACACATGGAAGTCACCTTTGGGAAAAGTATGCATGTGTCTAGGCTTACCATACCCCTTGGCATGAACACTATGTTGGGTCCATTCATTCATATCACCCACATGTCAAGTAGAAAGTATGAGTGGTCCATATTCGGATGTCATGGTCCACCTTCATTCATCATGGGTCTTAAGCATGTCAAAGCCATTTACGGATGTCCGGGTCCCCCAACATTTATCACCAATTTGCATGATAGGGCCACCTACGGGTGCCCCGGCCCACCTAGGCTAACCAAAGTCTACACTGCATCATTACACGATAGGTCTACTTTTGGTTGCTCAAGTCCACCCATCACCCCTAGAATGTCTGCATTCACAACATTGCATAAAGAGATCCGCAAGCACATTAGCAAGAAGAATGTGACTTATAAAAGGCGAGCCGACTCTCATCGACGTCACCAATAATTCTATTAGGGTGACTTTGTGATGGTAAGGACGGAGAGGCTCTCCCCGGGAGTCATCTCCAAATTGAGGCCACGTGGGGCTGGTCCCTTCCAGGTCCTGAGGCGCATTGGTGCAAATACCTATGAGTTAGATCTCCCCGAGGAATATGGGGTAAGTCCCACATTCAGTGTCGCCGACCTAGTGCCATACAAGGGACCCACGGTGGTACCTAGTGAGGATATTGAGCCTATTCCCTCCATTGAGAGAGCACTCACCCGTGAGGAGAGTCCACCAGCCAAGAGAGCCCAGCGTGAGCGCATTGAACGAATATTGGATGAACAGGTCACTACCACCAGGAGCAAGGTATACGAGCGCTATCTCGGCAAGTGGTTGGATCGCTCTCGTTTGGAAGACTTGAGGGTAGTACCACTTCTACACCCTCCAAGGAGGGAAGGACACTTACTCGACGGAGTCGAGTTCTCCGCACCCCGGGAGTATGATGGGGACATCACCTCCCATGCCCACGTTCACAGCTCGTCTCCTCGCCCCGGTTACATCGGGCATGGTCTAGTCATTTAATTTTGAGTCCTATGTAATTTTTATTTGAGTCATTTGATGTATTTTCCCTTTTATTTGAGTCATGTTCCTAGGTCTTGTGTTCATTTCCCTAAGTTTGAGTGTCATTAGGTTGTCTAGTTAGCTATTGGGCCCAATTCATTGGGCTTGGCCCAAGGGCTCTCCCCTACCCCCTCGGTTATTTATCATTGAGTCAATTGTCAGGGACTTTTGCAGAAATGTGGGTTTCCTATATATAGGACCCCATTTCCCCCCATTTCAACTTAATGAATCAATGAATGAAAAACTTGCCATTTTGAGAGTTTACACTTCTTATCTAGTGGAGAGATTCCATTTTTTGGGTGAGAGACCCTAGGGGAGAGATTCCCCACCCTTCTTTCTCTTAATCTCTCTTTTTCACTCCACTTTCTCTCTCCTCCACACCTGTTGACACCTTGAAAATGAACAGGGGTGGAAGCCTAACTGAAAGGAAGATCAGACCAACAGTGGAAGACCACTGATGAAGCTCGACAGCCGTTTACCCAGTTGAAGTCTCCGCCAGCCGAGCTGATGTCCGGTGCCATCGTCAGTCAAACGGCAGCACTGATAAAGCAGCAGTCATTCGACTGATAAGACCTCCAAGCACACTGTGATGAGAAGCCGGAGCCGACAAATGAAGATTGCGAAGGCTTTTGCAAAAGTCAGGACAAATAAAGAATCCTCTCCACAGATTACACACCCGACCGAAGTCTGTCAGACGGAAGCTGATGTCCGGTCTTGTCACCGTTCGGATGACAATGCCGATGAAACATACCCGATTTTGTCGTCATTCAGACGGCAATACTGATTAAACCCCAGTTCGTTCACTGATGGAACCTCAAGATGATCTCAATTTCAGTTCTGATAAAAGTCAATACAAAATGACTAAGGGAAGCCAAGGCAAGTGTGAGGCCTAAAAGCACCAAATGGGCCGGCCGATTGGGCTTCTGAGAATGGCGCCGGGAACCTCAACAAAGGGCCGCTGGACGCACCGGGAGCTGTGGCAAGCAAGCCGGCCACACCGACTACCCTCCACCGAGAGCACAGAAGGATGAGACCTATATAAACATACCCCCTTTGAAAGAAAAGGGGATCGGAGGATCGGAAGCCAGACCATCGATCAAAAAGAAAGAAAAGAGAAGAAGCCAGAGAGAGAGAGAGGGCCTCCTCCGCCGAAAAAGAAAGAGAGAAGAGACTGATTCCCCAGGGAAGAAGCTCCAGGTGGGCATCCGGGGAGGGAGAGGAGTCAATGCTCCGCCCTCCCCCATGGTTTTATTTTCTTATTCATGTAATCCTGCCGAGTTTATCTCGATTTTATTTTTTGATGTAACCGGGATATCCCGATGTCTACTCATCTCCCTCTCCCTCATTCCCTCCGTGTGATTGATGTGAGTTCTGGGGTGATCTAATGGTATGAAATGCTCCAATGGCCCATCTGGGCGTTGGGTGATTGAAACATCTGCCAGCTATCTCTCCGTATGCTGCCATGTCTTTCCTTTACATGTTTTCATTTTCTTAGCTCGACTTAAGCGCGCCTGATTCTCTGATGGGTCTTCGGACTCAATTGTCTTCAGCAGAATGAGTGTATCTCTAGTTATACAGATGTTCCTGGCCGTTCGGTGTCGCTTGCATAGAATCTCCCAGGCTTGCCCCAGGACCAGAGACAGATTATCTCTTGGCTTCTGGGGCAGTCTGCTATCGATATTGGCAATGCTTTCAATGGCCGCTGCTAGTGAGATTCTATAATTCTAGATGCTATGGTTTTGCCTATTGGCACTGTCGAAATCCTCCCTGGGTCCAGAGACAGCCATCTCTTGGCTCTCAGGATGATGAAAGACGACATCAAGCTGTCCCCGGACTCTGCACAGCAATGGTGACACGGGTTCTCTGTATCCTGATTTTCCCCTCCCAGTTTCCTCTCCGATCTTGGACTTTCTTTGAAACCTAAGCCAAATCCAGTTGAAACCCGATGAATTGATTCACTTTGACCTCACAGGACCTATTTACCTTAGCCTGAATCGTCAAGAAACCCCTGAATCCCCAACAGATTCAAGAACAGAGTACCGTAAGCTCTGTTTCTTATCCCGGCGCCCTCATAGCTCTCGGCCCCTCCAACAGTGAAACTGATGAACAGCCCTCGGCGCAAGCCTTCTTGCGCCGAGATCTCATCTCCCGGGCGCGCCGGGAGCCACCCATTCCACTTCTCACCATCGCGCCGGGGCCGATTTGTCCTCACACCGGGAAGACCCCGTGCCGAGAGCCCCTTGGCCACCTTATTAGCGCACCGGGAAGCCCGTGCCGGGAACTCTCTGGCATCCTTGCCATTGGCGCCGAAAAGCCAACCTGTAAACCTCAAGTCGTAAAACCTTTGCTACCACTGAAGAAACCCCATAAATACTCTTGTTATGTCAAGGGACGCCTTGGGCCATCATATGCACCTCAGGGGTGACAATTAATGGGGATAACCCTCCCCTTTTCTACGAGGTTTTCCGGACTCGATCGGCTTTTATAACCTTCCGAGGCAATGGAGCTCCGCCACTGCATAAGCTTCGTTGACCTCTAAAGGGACATCGAAACAGTGCTGCAGGCACGTACATGGTCAGGGGTCTAATACCCCTCTATTTGGCTTTCACCCCGGCATTCCGTGGGTGATCGTCTATCATTCCCTGGCAAATGCTGAGTCCAGGGGAGATGCTGTCAAAATTCTCCCAAGACCACGAAAGCCGACATTAAGCTGTCCCCGGGACTCTGTATGACACCGGTGACAGGGATTCTCTACGCCTTGGCCTTTCCAAATTCCTCCTCGATCCTGATGTTCCTATAAAGCCCAAGCCTAATATAGTTCAACTTTGATGCCCTGACCTATTTTTGACCCCAAAGAAATCCTTCCCCTTGGTCTGAATCAAATCAGAAACCCAAAACAGAGTACCGTAAGCTCTGTTCTGGTCCCGGTGCCCTCGCAGCTCTCGGCTCAGCCTACAGTAAACCGGGTGAATAGCTCCCGGCGCCACTTCTTCAGGCGTCGAGAACCCCCAGGAGCAGCTCCTCCCCCTTTCACCTCAGCGCGCCGGGAAGCCCGGGCCGAGAACCTCCAGAGCCCTCTCTGCGTCCTCCGCGCCGGGAGACCCCCCCCCCTTGCAGCCTCGTCGCGCCGGGAGCCTTGCTCAACCGTCCCGCGCCGAGACCCCCCTTCTAGCATTTCTTCCTCGCGCCGGGAAGCCTGTGCCGAAGAGCTCCCCTTTGGCTTCTCTTGGTCACGCCGAGAACCCAAGCCCTCTCGTCCTGGCGCCGGGAACCCCCGGCCTTCTTGTTTTTGGCGCCGGAAGCCCTGGCCCTCCCATTTTTGGGGTCGTGCCGAGAGCCCGTGCCCATTCAGAGTGTGCCGAGAGCCCGATCTACCACCCAATGAATTCCAATACCCAAAACGAACCCACAAAGGAATATTTGTGGATCACCCGACACGTCCCGGGGATAAAACTGAAGGGGAGTCATAACCCCTACGTTCCACCTAACTGTAATGGATTTATGAATAACCCTTTTGCTCGGGGGATTCTGCCACTGCATGAATTCTGCTAGCGTTCCAAAGGGAAAATCATACATTGCCCTATAGCCCATATGTATACGGGTTGGGAGGTTCAGCCTCTCTATCTCTCGGCTTTCATCCTGGCATCCCGTGGGTGATAGTCTATTTCCCCCTGGGCATAACCCAGATTAAGAGGAAAGGCTGTCGAAATACCGATCGAAGCTTTAAACCTATATCATGGTCACGGCTCAATCTGCCTGTGATCGAAATCCTCCTTCTTCCCTTTCACTTGGTTTTCGGACCGCTGACTTAACGATATCATCTGTTTCTACGGTTGGTGTCATTATCTTACCCGCCTCCCTGGCCCTGGTAGGAAGTTTAAAATTAAGCATGTGAATATCTGTTTGCCTCTCGAGGCCTCCTACTTTTAGCGTTTAATCAAGGGTTGTCCTTCCTTGGAAGGACGTAATTAACGTCATAACGTTCATGGTATGACGGACTTCAGGTCCCGACACGATCACTCACAATCGACTGACCATGTCAGATCGAGCGCGCATTAAAATTGTCACTTCGGTGACTGGCACGCCAAATAATAAATAAAATGAATAAGCCGATAAGCTTTAAAAAAAAAAAAGCGCGTCCACAACACCCAATTTTGAAAATTTTCTCTCTCATCCCTTCCCAACCACCACTCTCCCACCTACCCCCATTAAAGGCCACTCCCCTTCCCCACACACCCCATTACTCCACCCCCTAGTCCCAAGAGAGCTTCCACCAATTCTAGCTCCACCTCCCAACCCCCAACTACCCCACCCACTTCCCCAAGCACCCTTCCCACTACCCAAAGCAGCCCTCCACCTTCCCAAGACATCTCTTCCCATCCCCAAGACCACCATTGATCACCCCCATTAAAGGAAATTCAAACTCACATGCCCTCCACCCACTTGTGCCCCCCCAACCTTCCTCCTTCTCCCTCCAAGCCTAAATTCGTAGCTCCTCCTCCCACCACCTGTTAGACCCCCTTCCAGACCCTATTCTTCCGCTCTCACACCTTGGAACATCCCCTCCTAGACCCCCTCACAGCCAGGGTTCTCCCCACACTCATCCACTTCCATTTCCCCTCCCATATACCCCATTTCCCCCCACCATCTTCAACCTTCAGTTTTCAGTTCGCTAGCAGCAGAAGAGTAGCAGTTTGCAGAGGCGACCCCGACCACATCCCAGAGAATCTGAAAGCTCAAGAGGCATCCACGGAAGCGTCTGCCTGTCCTCTTCGCAACGGTCATGGTTTCATCCCCATCGGAGATCGGTGCTGCTTTGGAGGTCCATTCTTCACCGACTGCGCAGAGGTCCTGAGTCGGAGAGGAAGCTTCACCACGCCAAACCTCGGAGGAATCAGGCCAAGGGTTCTTCTGCAAAGTTCTACCTCTCCCTGTCTTCTTCATAATCAAAAAGTAGAACCCCGTTTGGCATCCGGTAGCAGGAGTTACCAATTTTCTCCCTCAGCTTCGCAGTCCTGCTACCCATAGTCTGCTCCAACCAGTCAACAGTGTTCAGAGTTCCCTGGTCTTCTCCGACATCATCTGGCCTCTCTGTCAGTTTTTCTACGAAGAGGATTTGTCCACGATTCCAACGACTCTGACGGTGCTCGATTCCGAGTTCGGGAGCTGCCGGTACATCCTCTGCAACCTGCTGTTACTGCGCCGATCTGCCCCCTGCAGAGGTTCTGAGCCAGAGAAAAAGCTTCACCACGACGAACCCAAGAGGATCCAGGCCACGAGCTCTTCTACAAAGTTCTTCTCCTTCCTGTTTAATTTTGGAATCAAGAAGCGGAATCCCGTTTGGCATCCGTTAGTAGAAGTTATCAATTTTATTCCTCGGCAGTGCGACTCTACTTCCCCACAGTCTGCACCGACCTCCCCTCACTCTTCTGATCCATTGTTCTTCTCCGGCATCATTTAGTGTCCCCGTTTGTTCTGCTGAAAAGAGGACCCGTCCACGGTTCCAACTGTTCTGGCGGCACCTGATTTGGAGTTCGGGAGCGGCCGGGGCAACCTCTTCTTCCTGCTATTATTAACCAGTTGCTGTCAGTCCGGGAATCAGCGACCCTGTTCGAGCTCCTGCCCAGGCCAGCAGCGACCCCAGAAGAATTCGGAAAAATTCAGAGGCACTCCAGTTCCAGTAACGAAGATTTCCCCACTGGTCTCGCCCTCGGAAAAATTCCTGATCAAGTTCCGCAGCCACAGTACCGACTGTCTATCCACAATTACCGAGAGAAGGCAGATTCGGCATCTTCACTTCATCATCGTTTTAGCCCTAGTTTTCCCCACCCCGCTTGGCCAGCTGAAGGCCCCTCCCTGCGTGGAGGTAGTTTGATTGTAATCCATTAACCCCCACCCCAAGATCCCCCTCCTGCGAGAGGTGTAGTGTTGTAATTTGGTTTGATCAGGTCAAGCTACCCCGGCGCGGCGTGTGGGGAACCCACACTTCCCCGCTCGCCCTCGTCTCCGAGCGGGACCAGTTTCTTCAAACCGGTCGAGTAAGTGCTCTATAACCTTGCTCTAATTCATACTTGTTCTTTCAATATTAGTTCATAGTTCCGCTGGCCGTGAGAGTGAGAGCTCGATCCTCAAGCCCCGTTGCTTTGAGTGATCACCGTGGGAAGAGAGAGTAACCCGGTGCCTTTGGCACTTTGTCGGCCCTATTGAATTGGGCATCCACAACCTTTGGGATTCAAATCTTGGCCTTGCTGGCCCTCTACCAGCAAGGGCCCAACCCCTCAACCTCACCTTGGCATTGCCAAGTTACCCCGGGTCTTGGTGAGCAACGGGTGAGTGGTTGCTATTATCAGTCTGTTTTGAATGCTTAATTGTGCTTGCTTGTTGAGTCCTAGGTTGTGTCACATCAATTGTCCTCCTTCTCTCCTGAGGAACCGCCTGAACTCTCTAGTCATCATAGCCCCCATTCAATTGATTTATATCTTTTGACATCAAATGCCATTGGACCATATTGCTTATTGCTATCTTTTTCCCATCTTTTTCACTAAACAACAGCAATTGTTTCTGGTTTAGTATATTGAGCTGTGATTAATGCAATTGTTCACTTATAAGAATCACTCTTACAAATTGAAAGGAACTAAAGGTTTAACCTTTATAAATTGGAGAGTTAAGTGTCTGCTCTTCAGAATTTGAGATAAAAGAAAACTTTTATAGCTCTTAATCTTTGTCTCATGGCTAAAATAGGAAAAGTTTTTTTTAATGCCTAAATGTGTTGAATTGGAAATATCTAGAACAGGTGAACAAGAGTGTGTAATGTTCTTCAAACAATCACTCTAAATGAATTAAGGGCAGCAGTAAATAAGATCACAAATGTAAAGAACTAAACATTGTGACAGAGCAATAGTTCATTGCACTGAGAAACTGTGAACTCCTCCAAAGAAGCAGGAAAACTCACATGTCATGAGGTGCTTCAGAATATCTCTGTTCATAGGGTCAAATCTATAGGGGGAGTCCTCACCAAGTAACTGGGGGTACTGACCTCTGATCAAGGTGTACACCTAATGTCAAAAGTGAAGATTGTTCCTTGTAGGCCTTGACCTGAAGTAGATCTTGTAGTTTATGCCTAGTAACTGGGAGTACCTACCTCTGATCAAGGTGTACACCTAATGTCAATAGCATAAATGCCACAGGTCTATTCACTTAGTTCAGTTTCTGAAAATTCAAAAGTGAAATACAAACTGCTGTAACCCTTTCAAATCAAAAGTCAATGAGTGAAAATTATTTTTCTCAATACATATTCAAGTTGTCTTTCTTGAACTTCCATGTTTAAACACAAAAGGGTATTATTTCAGACTTATCTATTAATACCATGTGCCCTAGATTCATTACTATAAATGGAATCTATAAACTCTTTTTCAACGGTCAGGTGTTTTACTCTAGATTTATCACTGTTAAACCTGAATTTTTGAAAATTGTATGTTGATGATTCTTATACTTTAACTATTGTTTATAATCAAGCTTATTCTCTGAACAAATGATTCAGCTGTTGTCTAGTGACCCTCCTACCCTCTCTACCTTTAAATTATCTGTTCATATTCCTTCTCAAAGGGGGAGCTATTATTTAGGGGGAGAAATAATTCAGGGGGAGTCTTACATTCAGGGGGAGAATGTTCATAAGGGGAATTTGCATGCATAATGTACTTTGCACTCATGTTTATACTATTTTTCTCTTTTTGATCATGTCAAAGGGGGAGAAAATTTTGTGTGTGACTCACTGTCACAGTGTGTTGCCATCATCAAAAAGGGGGAGAATGTTGTGCCCCTTAGGCACAAGCATGTGCTATGTTGAATTGATGATAGCAATGCTATTTTGTTTTGATAATTACAACACAGTGAGTGAATTATGATATAATGTTTTGTTTTGATGATGGCATGTTGATTTGAATGCTTGAGTGTGTTATATCTGATTTAGTCTGTGGAGATTGCATGAGTGTGCCATGTTTGATATCCTTGATGGGTCGACTCCCTAAGACTGTCCATCTTATTTAGTGTCTCATGCAGCATCAACGCTGTGAGTGTGTACAATGGCTGAAGCATGCTCGCATAAGTCTATACATTGCATCTTAGCATGTTTACACAGCACACCATCAAGTCTGAACATTGGCCAAGTCTACACATCGGCACTGTAGCTTTCTTAGCTCAAGTCTATACATCCGTTTGCACTGCACATGAACTCTATACATTGCACTGTTCATGCACGGCACAACAAGTCTGCACAACGTCCGTCTCATTTAGCGTCTAAGGCAAGTCTATACACTGGAAATTGAAGTGTGTACATTGAGCGTCCCACATAAAGTCTATACAGTGCCTCAGGCTGAGCAAGTCCATACATTGGTCGATGGAAAGTCTGTACACTCAGAAGTCTGTACATCCACCGTCTTCCTCAGCGTCTCATGCATAAGTCTGTACACTGCACTGGAGCATGCATCTCATGCAAGTCTGTACATCGCTTTTGACGAAGGGCATTGAAGTCTATACACTGGCTTTGAGCTGAAGTTTAGACATTGCTTAAGGCTGAGCAAGTATATACATTGCATGTTCTTTTAATAAAGTCCATACACTGAGCAAGTATATACATTGTCTACCTGTCCCTCCGGATGCTCTCCTGGGACCGAGTATGCTCTCCAGTGACTGCTAATGCTTCCCTAACTTTGAGGATGCTCCCCTGGAGCAGCGATTGCTCCCCAGAGACAGCATGTGCTCCACATGCTCCCCTGACGCTGGTGATGCTGTCCAGAGGCCATAGATGCTCCCGTGAGACTTCATATGCTCCCGTGCGAGAACGCACTAGTCTCTAGGTATTTAAAAGAATTGTATTACATGCATACCCTTCACTAAGTCTGTACAATGCATGCGCTTTCACAAGTCTATACAATGCATTTCATTTTACAAAGTGTCGACACCAAGTTGATAATCCGATACTCTGACTGACAGGTGCTCTGCTCGTGAAGCTTAAGGAGGGCACGTGATCCGAGGCTGGAAGGCCTGACCAGATGCTGACACGTGGATGGAATTGCTTCGGATCTGGCGAATTCACTTGGGCGGGAAAACGTGGAAGCCATGCGCCCTTATCCACCTGCTGCTGCCAGTATATATAGTAGTCTTCATCCTCTGTTGAAGTGAGATCGATCGACTGAAGAATGGCAAGTCTATACATCCAATCCAAAGGCAGCAGAGTGCTATCGATCTACAGAAGAGAAGAAAAGCAGAGAAGAAGATACAGAGAGAAAAGAGAGATGTGTTGAGAGAGTTCGAGAAGAGAGAGATGAGTTGAGAGGAGTCTATTGAGAGGTTGTAAGTCAATCTCTTGGTTCAGAAACCAGAGCTGACTCTGCTCATACTTGAGCTACATTTGTCCGGTTTTCTTCATTTCTTTTGTTTCTGATTTTATTGCTTTCGATACCTTTGTTCAGCAAGCTGTGTATCAGCGGATGCAGTGGAGGTTTCCACTGGACAGGTAAAGCTGTAATCCTCAGCTGGCGAGACATGGTCTCGAACGGGTTAAGCTATATTTCCCCAGCGGTTTGCAGAGGTGTATCCTCTGGACAGCAAGCTGTGTTGCTCAGCGGGCAGTGGAGGATTCCACTGGACAGCAAGCTGTGTTGCTCAGCGGTTTGCAGAGGTGTATCCTCTGGACAGCAAGCTGTGTTGCTCAGGGGGCAGTGGAGGATTCCACTGGACAGCAAGCTGTGTTGCTCAGCGGTTTGTAGGCCAAGCTGTATTGCCCAGCGGACACAAGCTGTGTTGCGCAGCAGTAAGCCATACTCGGTTGAGTGTGGGGGTGGACGTAGGTCATTGACCGAACCACCTAAAATCTTGTGTGCATTATGTTTGTGAGTTTGCTCTTACTGAATCTCTTGATTATCTTCACAGATCACTTGTGTTTTTGCTAAGTTTAGACACTCGAGTTAGTGTTTTAGTAGATCTGCCTTTATTCCGCATTTGAACCTACAACTGGTTTTAAATTAGGCTGTAAATCTATTCACCCCCCTCTAGATCCACACTTCGTGGAGATAGACTGCGTCCATCTAACTTCAACACTTGGTATCAGAGCGGGTCTCTGATCTATCAGATCTAACAATCTACAGAGGATCCTGCTAGTGTTTGGTGCATTTCAGAGTGTGCTTTCTGTGCTCGTTGTTTAGTTTCACTGAGTTAGTCCTTTGCCTTGCTTATCTAGTTGTGGTATTTTATTGTCGATTGTTTTGTGCTTTGAATCTGTTTGTTATCTGCTTTGATGGCTAATCCTCCGATATTCAGAGGTGATGACCTTGGCCCATGGCTGGAAAAATTGCATCGGTATGTAAGCACAACCGATCCTGATTTGTGGAAGGTAATGACTCACGGTCCATACAAACTGTCGAAGGATAAATCCAAATGGACCAAGAAAAATAAGCTGAAAGACTCTCTCAATAATAGAGCTGTAGTTTTATTAAAAGAATCAATTGACAGATCTCTAATCGAATGCATTTCTTCCTGCAGGTCTGCCAAAGACATTTTGGAAAAACTAAAGCTAATCAGGAATCACAACAAATGCTTGATGGCTGATTCGAGAAATGCTAATGATGAAACTTCATCCGAGGTAAGTTCTAAATCAGATGGATACTCTTTCGATAAATTGATAGAGATGTATGAAAATTTGTTAGAAGTATCTAAGAAATTGAAATCTGAGAATAAAAAGTTGAAAAAGAAATGTGATAGAATAAATTTGAAAGATTCCTGTGAAAACTGTCCAAATATGAAAAAGTCTTATGATGCTTGCATGCTAGATGTTCAGAATCTTAAAAAACAAAATGATTCTCTAAAAACTGAAAAACAAACATGCTTGGATAAAATGTCAGAAATGGAGAATCAGTTGAATGATAAGAAAAATGAACATCTAAAAGGCATGCAAGAACTGACTCAAGTTAATTCTGAATTGGATAAACTGAAACTTGAGAATGAGGAATTTTAAAAGAAAATTGAAAATCTTATGGGTAGAATAAATGAAATCAATGGGAAGGCTTCACATTCTTCTTCTGCTAAATTAAACTGTGATATGTGCTCAGCTCTAAGAGAACGAAATGAGGATCTTTATAGTGAGAATGAATGGCTGAACAAACAAATAGTCTCACTTAAAGAGGATCACAAAAACCTGGTTGCTGAGAAAATTAATGTGGAAGGAAGAGAAGAGGAACTAATTGAAATATTGGAGCAAATGTCTGGAAAAGAGAGATGTGCTAATAATGAAATTCAGGATAAAAATCTTGAGGAAGAAAACACTGAATTAAAAGCTGAAGTTGAAAAATTGAAATGGTTAAATACTAGCTTATCTGAAAGACTTCTCACCATAGAAAAAGGAAAAGGTGTCCATGATGAAGAATCACAAACTTTGATCAATCTGGAACAAGAAGTTGAGAAGTATAAAATTGCAAATAAAGTCTTAAGTGAATGTGTAAATTACAGTGAACAAGAGATAGCCAGTTATGAGCTTCACATTGCTAGCTTGGAAGATAAAATTCATAATCTGGAAACTTTAGCAATTGAGTCTGCTAAGAGTGAAGGAAAAATGAAAGATGTTATGAAAAGTGAAAATAAGAACTCTAAAAGGGGGATAAGCTGTAATTCTGATGTCAAGAAAATCACTAGAAACCAGCTATACACTACCTTTGTGCATAGTTCTGATGTAGCTGGTACCTCAAGTCAATCCCCAAAACAAAATAAGAATGAGAAATCATCTTCAAAATTTGTCTTTCAGTTCAAAGCTCAGAAAATTGAAAAGCAAACAAAATCTGTTGAGAATAATCAGAAGTTGAAAAGAAAGAGTCAAACAAAGAAGGCTAAGAATATTTCTGGTTGTACTCTGAAATTTGTTAGCTCTGCTGAATGTAATGGGTCAATGCAAAATGCTCATGCTTCATGTACTCATTCACATGC
The DNA here is from genome assembly GCA_022559845.1 of Amorphophallus konjac. Lineage (NCBI taxonomy): Eukaryota > Viridiplantae > Streptophyta > Magnoliopsida > Alismatales > Araceae > Amorphophallus > Amorphophallus konjac. The sequence continues at coordinate 117,987,048 of CM040129.1, read as the reverse complement.
ATCTAGTCAATCTGTTAGTAATCATGTCATCAGGAAATCACAAGTGTCATGTCACTATTGTGGCAAGATATGACATGTAATGGATGACTGCAGATTGTTGATTGAAGATGAGCATGCTAGTGAAGCAATGCATTCTAGGAATTCATCCGACAGAAACCATGCCATTAAGAAATCTGTTGCATATTGTTACTACTATGGTAGGCGTGGTCATCTAATGAATGTATGCTTTAAAATGAAAGAAGGCAATAATGTGAACTCTAGATTTTTCACACATGCTCATGGCCCATATAGATATGAATCTACTTCAGGCCAGCATATTATTTGTTTCACTTGCAAAAAGCCTGGGCATAAGGCAAATGAATGCTGGTCAGGATATCATTGGGGGGACAACAACTCGAGAAGTAAGCACCTGAGGTGCTATGAGTGTGGGAAGCATGGCCATACAGTCAAGAACTGTTGACATGCTCAGGTAAGTCATGTTAATGACAAAGTCTTTAAATTCTCTGCAAAACGACATGTGAATTTTTCATGCTTTAACTGTGGTAAAACATGTCACAAATCTGCTGAATGTTGGGTGAAGAAGAATAAGAAACAGAATGTCCATGTAAACAACAGAACAACTCATGCTCAATCTCATAGGTCTCATGCTACTTTTGATAAGCATCATAGGACCAAAAAATCTGTTGGTTCATGTCATTATTGTGGAAATTTTGGACATTCTATGTCTGATTGCTCTCTAATAGAATTTGATGACAATATTGCTAAGAAATTATTTAGAACACCAGATAGGGGTAATTCAGGACCCAAGACCTCTTGGGTTCCTGCAGGATCAACTTGATTTTATCTTGCAGGTGTGCCTTGGAAGCTGATGAATAAAGGGGTTTATGATCCAAGGCACTCAACAGAAAATCCCAGGATTCTATATTTCAGGTCAATTCTGAACTTTACTTTAAATTCATCATCTGAATTTGTGAGTATGAAAAATGTGAATTCCATGTTGATGTGCACGTTTGATGTCTGATGATCTCTTATTGCTTAGCTAATCAGTCTGCATTCCAGACTCAGCTATTGAATTCAATTCTGCATATCTGATGCTTTTCTCTTGCTATATGTTGAACTGAATTTGAATGCTTCTTTAAGTGTATTCAGTTGATGCACTATATAGGCTTTGTGTCAATGCATTGCATGCATGTTGTTAAATGCATAACTTGCTGATTGTGAATGGTTCATTTAGTGTACACAGTCAATGCATGTGTCTTATGTCTGCATACATCATTTGCATGACTGTCAATGATGATGTTCAATGCATGTAGGACTGCTTTATGTTGCATTGTCTTGCATAACCCTGGTATATCAAATGGTATGTTACTAAAAGGCAGGGAAATCTGCCCGGAGGTTTCTACCATGTGTGAGATGGTCTTTGAGACCGGGTTCTCCGCCTAGTACCATGGGTCCTGTCTTCATGTAGAGTAGTGTCCTGCATATAATTAAATTTTGAAAAATCTAAAAAGAAATGACTTGGGCGCATAAACCTGAATTGATTGCATACTTGCCTCATGTCTCATTGTTGCATAGTCTGCATGCAGAACAGTGTGTTGCATAGCATAATCCTTGCATCATGGTGTCAGGGGGAGCAGTGAGTTTAGTTCAATTCTTGAATCATATTTACTCCTCATTGTCCTTTTGAATATCTTCAACAGATTTCTTAAGTTCAGTATTCACAATTTGGACAGCTTCATATTTCTCATTCACCAGCTTCATCTCACTCTCATATTTTTGAATTTTCAGTTTCCATTCATCAATTTCCTTTTCTAACCTCACATTCTCTTCCCTAGAAGTTTTTAACTCATTCTTGATTTCTTCTGATTCAGAACATGTGAGTTTGAGTTTATTATTTTCAGCTTCAAGACATGCAATTTTATCAGACAATGAGGTATCATTTTGCATGGAATTGATTTTTCTTTTTAGATGCCTATTTTCCCTTCTAATATCATCTGCTTGATCAGCTAGTTTATGATAGGCATCTACCCACTCAACAATAGTAAAATTATCAAATGGAGAAATTACCTCATCTGAATCTTCCTCTCTGTCTTCAGAGCTAGTTGCCATGAGACAGATGGGTTTTTCAGCTTCAACTTCACTGTCCGAAGTATTGCTGAGACAACCTTCATCCTCATCGCTCCATGTGCTGATCATGGCTCTTCCTTTCGTGTTCTTTCTATTTGATTTGTCCTTGTGCTTCTGGTTCTCCGGACAGTCAGCTTTTAGATGGCCAGAGTTCCTGCATTGGTAACACACGTAAGTTCCATATTGATTTGCAGGTTTAGATTTATACCTTGTGTCCTGCCGGCCGCCACTATGGTTCCTTCGATTGAATTGTCCTCCTTCTCTCCTGAGGAACCGCCTGAACTCTCTAGTCATCATAGCCATCTCAGTATGAGTTATGTCTTGTTCATTCAAGCTCTCCTCGGATGACGATCTGCTAGAGCTGGATCGGTTTGATTTGCTGGATTTGCTAGCACCAGCCTTCAGTGCGATCGGTTTCCTCTTCTCTTCAGCTTCATCTACCTTCGGCAGATTCATCTCATATGCCATTAGAGATCCAATTAGCTCATCTGCCCTTGTATTGTGCAGATCTCTTGACTCTTCCATAACTGTGGCCTTGGTGTGCCAAATTGGAGTCAAGGATCGTAAGATCTTCCTGACTATATCATACTCAGAATACTTCTTCCTGAATCCTCTGAGGCCATTAGTAATTGTTTTGTGTAGATGGACGCAGTCTATCTTCACGAAGTGTGGATCTAGAGGGGGGTGAATAGATCTACAGCCTAATTTAAAACCAGTTGTAGGTTCAAATGCGGAATAAAGACAGATCTACAAAAACACTAACTCGAGTGTCTAAACTTAGCAAAAACACAAGTGATCTGTGAAGATAATCAAGAGATTCAGTAAGAGCAAACTCACAAACACAATGCACACAAGATTTTAGGTGGTTCGGTCAATGACCTACGTCCACCCCACACTCAACCGAGTATGGCTTACTGCTGCGCAACACAGCTTGCGTCCGCTGGGCAATATAGCTTGGCCTACAAACCGCTGAGCAACACAGCTTGCTGTCCAGTGGAATCCTCCACTGCCCGCTGAGCAACACAGCTTGCTGTCCAGAGGATACACCTCTGCAAACCGCTGAGCAACACAGCTTGCTGTCCAGTGGAATCCTCCACTGTCCGCTGAGCAACACAGCTTGCTGTCCAGAGGATACACCTCTGCAAACTACTGGGGAAATACAGCTTAACCCGTCCGAGACCAAGTCTCGCCAGCTGAGGATTACAGCTTTACCTGTCCAGTGGAAACCTCCACTGCATCCGCTGATACACAGCTTGCTGAACAAAGGTATCGAAAGCAATAAAATCAGAAACAAAAGAAATGAAGAAAACCAGACAAATGTAGCTCAAGTATGAGCAGAGTCAGCTCTGGTTTCTGAACCAAGAGACTGACTTACAACCTCTCAATAGACTCCTCTCAACTCATCTCTCTCTTCTTGAACTCTCTCAACACATCTCTCTTTTCTCTCTGTATCTTCTTCTCTGCTTTTCTTCTCTTCTGTAGATCGATAGCACTCTGCTGCCTTTGGACTGGATGTATAGACTTGCCATTCTTCAGTCGATCGATCTCACTTCAACAGAGGATGAAGACTACTATATATACTGGCAGCAGCAGGTGGATAAGGGCGTGTGGCTTCCACGTTTTCCCGCCCAAGTGAATTCGCCAGATCCGAAGCAATTCCATCCACGTGTCAGCATCTGGTCAGGCCTTCCAGCCTCGGATCACGTGCCCTCCTTAAGCTTCACGAGCAAAGCACCTGTCAGTTAGAGTATCGGATTATCAACTTGGTGTCGACACTTTGTAAAATGAAATGCATTGTATAGACTTATGAAAGCGCATGCATTGTACAGACTTAGTGAAGGGGAATGCATGTAATACAATTCTTTTAAATACCCAGAGACTAGTGCGTTCTCACACGGGAGCATATGAAGTCTCAGGGGAGCATCTATGGCCTCTGGACAGCATCACCAGCGTCAGGGAAGCATGTGGAGCACATGCTGTCTCTAGGGAGCAATCGCTGCTCCAGGGGAGCATCCTCAAAGTTAGGGAAGCATTAGCAGTCACTGGAGGACATACTCGGTCCCAGGAGAGCATCCGGGGGGACAGGCGAGCATGCGCGTCTGATGTACAGACTCTACCAATGTATAGACTTGGTGGATAGTGATGCATAGCCAAACGGATGTACAGACTTCACTGTGAATGCATGAACAGTGAATGAGTGTATAGACTTGGCCAATGTAATGAGTTGACGCAGCAGTGTATGTCAATGCAATGAGTTGACGCAGTCTAATGTACATACTTTCAAGCCTGAAGGCCAATGTGTGGACTTGCATGAGACGCTCATTGAGACGCTCAATGTATAGACTTCGCCTTAGACTCTAAGTGAGACGGACAGTGTATAGACTTGGCCAATGCACTGTGGATGTATGGACTTTTCGTGCCTACACAGGGCATTTTACACACTTGCAGCCTGATGCTCATGTGCAGACTTTGATGCCCAACAGCGATGTACCTGATGCTAATGTGCGGACTTTGATGCCCAATAGCGATGTATAGACTTTGAGACTTTGAGTGTGTGTTCAGTGTGAAAACAAGATGAAATGCATAGACAATCTGATAAAGTAATTTCATCAAAACATAAACAGTGTTACCAATCAATCAAAATAATGTGTTGCCATATGAAGTAAAGTTACATGTCAACACCATCAACACATAGGAGTCACAACAATCTCTCCCTTTTTGATGATGGCAACCCCCTATCATATAGAGTAGCAACATCCTGTTATACAGATGTAATTTTTGATGAAAGACATGATTTGATATTCAGATTATTATGCAGATGCTATGAATGCATGCTACATGCTACGAAATTTGAGCAACTCCCTGCTAACAGAATTTCCCCTTTTTCCATACCATGATGCAGATGCATACACTCCCCCTGAATTCAGAATTCTCCCTCTAGAATGAAGGAATGAAGGAATGAAGATAATATTCTCCCCCTTTGCCATCAACAAAGAGGAGGGAAAGTGAGTACAAGGGAAGGAGTAAGAGAGATCATCTGACTGGTATTCTGAACAAGTAGTTCAGAAATAAGCATTCTAAAGCACAGAGTCTTCAGTCATATGAATTTAGAAACTACTTTCAGATAGAAGTCTGGTTTAAAGGTTATAAATTTTGAGTTCATGCACTACAATCAATGGATAAGTTGGCTGTGCATGATAAAACAATAAACCAGAATCACATTTGCATGAAAGATTCAGCTTCAAAATATCCTACTTTCGTATACTCATTAAAAGTTGTTAAGAGATGCTAGGTCATGTATTGAAAATAAACAAATTGACATCCATGAATTTTCTTTTGAAGGAACAGAATTATCAATATTAGTTCATTTAGGGCATTCAGGTACCATAAGTCTTTCTGCGTAAGGGTATACGTTTATCAGACGCCAATACCCCTAGATACTCAACAAGATGGACAATTCTGCCTATGATCAAATTCAACAGAACTGATTTACACCTTTTTGTGTGAGGGTACACGTTTATCAGACGCCAGTTACCCTCAGGTACTCAGTGAAACCAGCCTACTATTTTTATCATTTTATACAGAGATAGCTGATACACTTCATGACATGAGTGTTGTCCACTTCTTTGATGGATCACTCAGTTTCTCAGTGATTTACCGGTCATTGCTCTGTCAATGCTATTTTTTCAAATAATTTTCAATGTTTTTCAATATCTTTCTTAGCTGCCCTTTATTTGTTTCAGAATAACTTGTTTAAGGACAATACACATACTTAGCTTCTCTAACATGATTTCAGATGAGTTTTCAGATTTCAGATATAATTAGCTTTGTCTGACATGAAATAAGATAAGGGTTGAGAGGTTTATCAATTTTCAGCTTTCTTATTTACTGATTGCAATCTTTAAACTTCAATGATTATAAAATTTAAACCATTAAGTCAGTCTTTAAGCAATTTAAAATTCTTATAAGAGAAGAAGTCTATTTTCTATTGCTTAGAAATCAGAACTGACTAACAGATTGCCATATGTCAGACTCAATCATTTAGAGTCAAGGATGAAATATTTCAATAGAATTGATAACCACTCTGAATTTCTAACAATACTCCCCCTGTCTATATGCATGCAATTTTGCTAATGAATGGCAAGAATTAAATGAGAGAGAGCTTATCCATAGGTCATGAATGAATGATATGCAAAGGCATGCAAAGACTCAACAAACTCCCCCTGAATACATGCAATGTTTTCTCTGAAAACTGAACAAAGGATTTTGAAATTCATGCTCATTTAGACTGCCCTATCAATCAATATAACCCATGGTACTAGGCCGAGAACCTGGTCTCAAAGACCATCTCACACATGGTAATAACTTCCAGACATATTTCCCTGCCCTTTAGTAGCTGACTATTTAGTATACCACGGTTATGCAGAGAAATGCAGTTCAAAGCAGTTTTATATGCATGTGATTTTAGACACATTCATGACTAAATGATATGCAATGATGATCACGAAGATATGAATGTCATGCATGATCATGATTCTGTTGCAACATCCAGCATTCACAAAACCATCAGAGAGTTTTTTCATTCAGAGAGCATCATTCGGGAGCAATCAATTCTTCAAGATAATTCAGTTTCTAGCATTCAGTGTACACAGTGCAATAGTATGCAAAGAGAAGAGAATCATCAGCTTTTGTGCAGAATTTAAATTCAGTAGCTGAGTCTGGAATGCAGACTGATCAGCTAGACAAGAAGAGAAAGTCAGGAATTAACCAATCAAATCGACATTACTTTCTCAATTCAATTCTGAAGATAAGTCACTTACCTGCTTTACCTGACTGATTTATTTTTACCCTTAGTGTTCCATCAGATTGTTGACAAGGCCTCCAATCTCTTTTAGCTTTTGAATTTATGACCTTATCTCCTGTCATATGCCTGAAGTAGCCACTATCCAAGTACCACAGATTTTTCCTTGGCTGCCAGACATACTTGCACACACAATCGGGTAGATGAGTTTGGAACCCAAGTCTGATTGGGCTCCAGAGAATATGGAATAGAAGTAAAGCAAGACAGCAGACTTTTTGGTATCCACATTTGTTTGAAAGAATTTTGTTCAGTGGATCTTACAGATTTCTTTCTATTGTTATTTTTCTTCTTATTTACACCAGCATAATTATTGACAGTGTTGTTTCTTTGCCAGTGCCTTGGCCAGGATGTGTTCATGAAGTTTTGGCCATAGTAGTTCCTGGGCTGACTGAAATAATACATATTTCTAGGTGACCAGTTGCCATACCCACTAACCCAATTTCTAGTGTAAGGTCTATGATATTGTGCAGCCTGATATGCAAGACCTGCAAACCTTCCCGGAGTTCTAGTCCAACCTGACCTATTGAAATAGGTTGGCTGTGCATTGTAGTAAGTCTGAGCTCTGGGTTGATAGAAATAATTGGGTTGACTCCTGGCAGCATTCTGTCTCCCCTGTACTTTGGACCCTGCTGACCTATTCATGGGTGTGTATTGGGTCTTCTTCAGAGGTGATGGTGATGGTGGAGACTTGGTGGCCTTGACATGGGGTTTATAGGACTGTTTAGGTTGACCCCTAACCTGTGATTGAGCCTTAGGATTTTGCTTGGATGTGCTGGCTCTACTAGGCTCATTAACCTTTTGTTTGCCCTTCTCCTCAGCACTGGGCTTTTTCAGATTAGCAGTTTTGTTCATTGAAATGGTTGAGTTCATGCTAATTTGAGGTCCCATTTCTTTTTGAGCAACAAATGAAATTGTCTTCAACCCAAATGTTTTTGTTGCACTAGAATTAAATCCTAGGCCCTCTTTTCTGAAATTAACCTTTGACCCTAACAAAGCATTTAGATTCTCTGTACCTTGGGTCATTTTCTCAATGGTCTTAAGCTTGTCCTCATTGTCCTTTTGAATATCTTCAACAGATTTCTTAAGTTCAGTATTCACAATTTGGACAGCTTCAAATTTCTCATTCACCAGCTTCATCTCACTCTCATATTTTTGAATTTTCAGTTTCCATTCATCAATTTCCTTTTCTAACCTCACATTCTCTTCCCTAGAAGTTTTTAACTCATTCTTGATTTCTTCTGATTCAAAACATGTGAGTTTGAGTTTATTATTTTCAGCTTCAAGACATGCAATTTTATCAGACAATGAGGTATCATTTTGCATGGAATTGATTTTTCTTTTTAGATGTCTATTTTCCCTTCTAATATCATCTGCTTGATCAGCTAGTTTATGATAGGCATCTACCCACTCAACAATAGTAAAATTATCAAATGGAGAAATTACCTCATCTGAATCTTCCTCTCTGTCTTCAGAGCTAGTTGTCATGAGACAGATGGGTTTTTCAGCTTCAACTTCACTGTCCGAAGTATTGCTGAGACAACCTTCATCCTCATCGCTCCATGTGCTGATCATGGCTCTTCCTTTCGTGTTCTTTCTATTTGATTTGTCCTTGTGCTTCTGGTTCTCCGGACAGTCAGCTTTCAGATGGCCAGAGTTCCTGCATTGGTAACACACGTAAGTTCCATATTGATTTGCATGTTTAGATTTATACCTTGTGTCCTGCCGGCCGCCACTATGGTTCCTTCGATTGAATTGTCCTCCTTCTCTCCTGAGGAACCGCCTGAACTCTCTAGTCATCATAGCCATCTCAGTATGAGTTATGTCTTGTTCATTCAAGCTCTCCTCGGATGATGATCTGCTAGAGCTGGATCGGTTTGATTTGCTGGATTTGCTAGCACCAGCCTTCAGTGCGATCGGTTTCCTCTTCTCTTCAGCTTCATCTACCTTCGGCAGATTCATCTCATATGCCATTAGAGATCCAATTAGCTCATCTGCCCTTGTATTGTGCAGATCTCTTGACTCTTCCATAACTGTGGCCTTGGTGTGCCAAATTGGAGTCAAGGATCGTAAGATCTTCCTGACTACATCATACTCAGAATATTTTTTCCCGAAGCCTCTGAGACCATTTGTGATAATAGTCAGCCGAGCATACATTTCTTTGATCATCTCATTAGGCTTCATCTTGAAAGCTTCGTATTCTGAAACCAGTAGATTAGTCTTAGTCTCTCTGACTTGTGAAGTCCCCTCATAGATGACTTCAAGTGCATCCCACATTTCCTTCGCTGAGGAGCAGGCAAATATTCGTGAGAACTCGGTGGGATGCAGAGAGCACTGGATTGCATTGATTGCACTCCAGTCGAGCGTGGACCTTCTAATTTCTTCCTTGGTCCATACATCTTCATTTGGGGACAGCTCGAAAGGTCCCTTACTAACCACCTTCCAAATTTCATAATCTTTAGCCCTCAAGAATACCTGCATACGGTGCTTCCAGTATGCGTAGTTGGTTCCATCGATGTACGGGGGCTTGGATGTGGAGTGTCCTTCAGCTATCATCCCTCTTCCGTCCATCTGTGCTTATCCTCTTCGGGCGGTAAGTCCCTGTAGAAGAGTCTAGCTCTGATACCAAGTGTTGAAGTTTGATGGAAGGCTCTATCACTACAGGATGTGGAACTAGAGGGGGGGGGGTGAATAGATCAACTGGCTATTTAAAAATTAGGCCTAGAATCAAATGCGGAAATAGAAGAACACTAAACGAACACAGCCAATGCACCGAATGAAACACACAAGATCTGCTGAACAAGCAATCAAACACACGAGAGGCACAAGGCTTTTAGGTGGTTCGGTCAATCCGACCTACGTCCACCCCACATTCAACTCGAATGTGGATTACTGCTGATACACAGCTTGCGTCCGCTGGGCAATACAGCTTGGCCTACAAACCGCTGAGCAACACAGCTTGCTGTCCAGTGGAATCCTCCACTGCCCGCTGAGCAACACAGCTTGCTATCCAGAGGATACACCTCTGCAAACCGCTGAGCAACACAGCTTGCTGTCCAGTGGAATCCTCCACTGCCCGCTGAGCAACACAGCTTGCTGTCTAGAGGATATACCTCTGCAAACCGCTGGGGAAATATAGCTTAACCCGTCCGAGACCAAGTCTCGCCAGCTGAGGATTACAGCTTTACCTGTCTAGTGGAAACCTCCACTGTATCCGCTGATACACAGCTTGCTGAACAAAGGTATCGAAAGCAATAAATCAAAAACAAAAGAAATGAAGAAAACCAGACAAATGTAGCTCAAGTATGAGCAGAGTCAGCTCTGGTTTCTGAACCAAGAGACTGACTTACAACCTCTCAATAGACTCCTCTCAACTCATCTCTCTCTTCTCGAACTCTCTCAACACATCTCTCTTTTCTCTCTGTATCTTCTTCTCTGCTTTTCTTCTCTTCTGTAGATCGATAGCACTCTGCTGCCTTTGGACTGGATGTATAGACTTGCCATTCTTCAGTCGATCGATCTCACTTCAACAGAGGATGAAGACTACTAAATATACTGGCAGCAGCAGGTGGATAAGGGCGCGTGGCTTCCACGTTTTCCCGCCCAAGTGAATTTGTCAGATCCGAAGCAATTCCATCCACGTGTCAGCATCTGGTCAGGCCTTCCAGCCTCGGATCACGTGCCCTCCTTAAGCTTCACAAGCAGAGCACCTGTCATTCAGAGTATCGGATTATCAACTTGGTGTCGACACTTTGTAAAATGAAATGCATTGTATAGACTTGTGAAAGCGCATGCATTGTACAGACTTAGTGAAGGGGAATGCATGTAATACAATTCTTTTAAATACCCAGAGACTAGTGCGTTCTCGCACAGGAGCATATGAAGTCTCAGGGGAGCATCTATGGCCTCTGGACAGCATCACCAGTGTCAGGGGAGCATGTGGAGCACATGCTGTCTCTAGGGAGCAATCGCTGCTCCAGGGGAGCATCCTCAAAGTTAGGGAAGCATTAGCAGTCACTGGAGGGCTTACTCGGTCCCAGGAGAGCATCCGGGGGGATAGGCGAGCATGCGCGTCTGATGTACAGACTCTACCAATGTATAGACTTGGTGGATAGTGATGCATAGCCAAACGGATGTACAGACTTCACTGTGAATGCATGAACAGTGAATGAGTGTATAGACTTGGCCAATGCAATGAGTTGACGCAACAGTGTATGTCAATGCAATGAGTTGACGCAGTCCAATGTACATACTTTCAAGCCTGAAGGCCAATGTGTGGACTTGCATAAGACGCTCAATGTACAGACTTCGCCTTAGACTCTAAGTGAGATGGACAGTGTATAGACTTGGCCAGTGCACTGTGGATGTATGGACTTTTCGTGCCTACACAGGGCGTTTTACACACTTGCTGCCTGATGCTCATGTGCAGACTTTGATGCCCAACAGTGATGTACCTGATGCTAATGTGCAGACTTTGATGCCCAACAGCGATGTATAGACTTTGAGACTTTGAGTGTGTGTTCAGTGTGAAAATAAGATGAAATGCATAGACAATCTGATAAAGTAATTTCATCAAAACATAAACAGTGTTGCCAATCAATCAAAACAATGTGTTGCCATATGAAGTAAAGTTACATGTCAACACCATCAACACATAGGAGTCACAACAGGAGGTGGCTTGCTGGCTTGGTTATCGGACAGGGAATGCTCCGTGGGGAAGGAAGGTGTGCCTTCCTCCGTTACCAGAGCTTTTCTCGTATCACGGGCAGTCCTCCTGCCAGAACTTCTTCGCACCATAATGGCTCTTTGTGTGTTTCCCACAGACGGCGCCAGATGAAGAGGGGCGATCTCGCGCTGCTCCTGAGCGGGGAGGAAGATGACCACGTACCCTTGAAGTATAAACTACAAGAAGGGAAACCAGTCAGAGGTGCCCAGGGATAGATCCCTGGGGAAGACCCTCTGATGCTTAAGTCAGCACAGGTAGTAGAGCACTGGTGCGAAGAGAAGAGTTGGGAGGAAAATGGGAGCGCGAGATCCCTCTCCACCGAAAGGTGAAGTGGTTCCTGCTCAGGGTTGCTGGCTCTTGCCTTGCTTAGGCTTCCCTTCTCGTAGTAGGGCATGTCATGTTTAAATAATGGCATGTTGTGCAAATTGATCCTTATGAGCGGAGGAGTTCCAGGGGGGTTACGTCCTTTATGTGGGCTCCTTACGGCACGCAGACTCTTGGTCTCCCTTGTCCCTTTGAGCTTTTTGCCATTAAGGGATTTGCAATGGCTAAATCAATAAGCTTCCATTAGCGAGCCCGAGCGAATGGCACTTGTTCAGGAGTGGTATCCCGAGTGATAAGTGCTGGGTTGGGACAAGGAATAGGAGGCTCCGAGGGAGCTTTCCTGATTGACTGATGCTCAGACTTCCCAACCCGTAGGCCGCCTAGGAAGCGCTTGTACCGAGTGAATTTTTGGACTTCATAATAAGTTGGCCCGGGGGCTGCCACTTTGAGGAGTTGAGCCTTGTTCGGTCCGGTTTAGACCTCGTTTGGCCTCTCCGTATGGGCGGTGAGATTTCCCCTCTCCAGAAGGCATTGTAGTAGATCCTTCTAAGGTTGAAGCTGTTAAAAACTGGAGCCGACCGAACACAATATCTGAAGTTTGAAGTTTCATTGGCCTGGCTGGTTATTATAGGCGATTTATCAAGGATTTCTCCAAAATCGCCGCTCCTTTAACAAGACTCACTAGGAAAGAAAATCCTTTCGAGTGGACAAAGAAATGTGAAGAAAATTTCTTAGCCCTTAAAGAGCATCTCACTACGGCACCTATACTGGCATTGCCCATAGAAGGTGGTAGATTTGAAGTTCATACCGATGCATCTGGCGTTGGTCTAGGTTGTGTACTTATGCAAAATGGCAAGGTGATTTGCTATGCTTCAAGACAGTTAAAGCGACATGAGGAAAATTATTCTTTTCATGACCTAGAACTGGCTGCTGTTATATTTGCTTTTAAGATTTGGCGTCACTACCTTTATGGAGAGAAATTCACTGTCTATTCGGATCATAAGAGCTTGAAATATCTATTCTCTCAGAAAGAGCTAAATATGAGGCAAAGGCGATGGTTGGAGTACCTTAAGGACTTTAATTTTGCTATCCAATATTATGCTGGCAAGGCAAATGCTGTTGTCGATGCGCTCAGCAGGAAACCGATGGGAAAGCTATCAAGTCTAGTGAAAGGTATGACCAATCTTATCTCTAAATTTGCTCAGTTAAATTTAGATATTAATATGAAGAAGAAAGAGGATTGCTTTATAGCCAATATCCGGACACAACCCACATTAATAGAAGATCTAGTCAAACTCCAAGATAATGACCCTGTGTTATTGGATATCAAAGTCAATATAGAACAATGGCCGGATTTCTCTATTGCAAATAATGGAAGTTTGTTATTCAGGGGACGAGTTTGTATATCGGATCACGTGGATACTAAGAAATTGATCCTAGAAGAAGCTCATAAATCTAAGTACGCCATTCACCCTGGTGCTACCAAGATGTATCAAGACCTCAAAAGGAATTATTGGTGGCCCAATATGAAAAGGGAAGTAGCGGACTATGTGTCACGTTGCCTTACTTGTCAACAGATTAAGGTGAAACATCAAAGGCCTGTTGGAAAACTACATCCCTTGGAAATTTCGGAATGGAAATGGGAGAGTATAGGGATAGATTTTATCATGGGACTGCCTAAATCAAGAGGTGGACATGATGGGATATGGGTGATCATAGACCGTTTAACAAAATCGGCTCGTTTTCTACCTTTTTAAAGCTGATGGTATGTGGATATCTTGGTTGCCTTATGCATGAAAGAGATTGTTAAGTTACATGGTCTCCTTGTCACTATTATTTTCGATCGAGACCCTTGATTTACTTCACAATTCTGGAAGGGTCTGCAACATTCTTTGGGGACCCGATTGAATTTCAGCATAGCATTTCATCCGTAAATTGATGGACAAATTGAAAGAACCAATCAAGTGGTAGAAGATATGCTAAGAGCATGTGTTATACACTTCGGTGGAAGCTGGCATGACCATTTACCTCTAGTGGAATTTACCTACAATAATAGTTACCAAGCTAGCATTCAAATGGCACCATTTGAGGCACTATATGGGAGAAGCTATCGCTCACCTATCAGCTGGAGTGAAGTTGGGGAAAGATAACTTCTAGGTCCAGAATTGATAAGGGATACTACCGAGAAAGTTAAGCTAATTCGAGAAAGACTCAAGATGGCCCAAGATAGACATAAATCATATGCTGATAATCGAAGACGTGACCTGGAATTCCAAGTAGGCGACCATGTATTTCTCAAGGTCTCTCTGGGTCGAGGTATTCGAAGGTTCGGCATCAAAGGCAAGCTTACACCAAGATTCATTGGCCCTTTTGAAATTCTTGAAAGAGTGGGAGAGGTGGCTTATCGTCTAGCATTACCTCCACAGTTGGCAGGAGTTCATGATGTATTCCATGTCTCCACGTGACACATAGTCCACTACTTCCCATTTCTTCCATGGCTACCCCTTTGCTTCGCTCTTTTGCGGTGGTTCTCTCGTCTTCTATGCCTCCGCTGGCGATTAATGGTATAATTCATGAACCAGCGGCAACGGATAATGGTGGACCAGCTGTCTTCTTCAGCAAGGAGGAGATCGTGTTATCCCGTAAACCCTTTGAATATACTCTGGTTGCGCGTACTCCCCGTGGAAGGCCTCCATTTCCAAAAATTGAATCCCATCTATCTGCAAGATGTGGCTTCAAAGAAGATTTTGTTATCAGCGCCCTTGATCCACGGCATCTCCTTTTGCGGTTCAAGAACTATGAAGACTATCTGCAATTCTTACTTCAGGACTCTCTGTTTGTTCATGGCTGTCTCTTCAGATTTTTCAAATGGACATTGGACTTCTGTCCACTAGCTGATTCTCCCATCCTCCTTGTCTAGATATCTTTTCCGGGACTTCCTGTTAATTTTTATTTGGAAACGATGCTTTGATCGATCGCTAGAAATATTGGTCGAGTTCTGAAGATAGACCCATCAACTCTCAATTTATCTTCTACAAATGCGGCTAAAGTTTATATTGAGATGGATATCTCGAAACCAAACCCCTCTCGGGTCTGGATTGGCTTTCCTGGGGGTGGAGCGTGGCCAGATGTCTGTTACCCTGAACTTCCTAAATTCTGTACAGCCTGTTCTCGAATTGGTCATAAAGTGGATAATTGCAAAGCTAAGAAAGGAGTGCCATGCTCTAATAATATTGAAACTTCTTCTATTCAACGGTAGCAAACCCATCCCAATAAAGCAAGGAATCAATGGCAGCCAGTTGTACAAAAAAAAGTTGAGACAATTGAAGACAATATCGTTGGACAAGAATCGGCTCTGGACGCTATTTTGAATTCCTCTGTAGTTGAAGAGATTAACACCACTCGGAAGCAATCAGATAATCCACTACCTGAACTCAGTTTACTAAAGACACTTCCTACCAAGGAGATTAATCCAGCTCAGATAATTACTCCTTCTGAAGTGGATCCCCATCTTACAAACCATGACATACATCCATCTCATGTGGAGAACTATGAACCAAATAATCAAGGCACCTCTTTACATAGCATTGGAGAATTTCAGGATATGGCCTTGGTGCCCATTTCTCCATTGAGGGATCACAGTCACATGTCTCAGAACAACAAGACCTCTCCACATAAGGAGCTCCCTTCATCTCAAACAATTATGAAAGTTGGTGCGTGTGATACTGAGATTACTAGGGTTGCAAATTCCCATAGTCCAGCAGTGTCTGATGCAGTCGTTTTGCCTTATATTATTCCTTTACCACAAGAGACTACCCAAGCTATTAAACAGGAAATTGCTTGGTCAGCCACTATTAACAATGCTCGGGTTATGCATAAGGGGCATTCTAGACTCATCACCAGATCAATGCAGAGGGCAGGCTCCACCGGTAACCTTCCTGACATAACTCAATATTGATGTCTATTCTTATTTGGAATATCAGAGGCATTGGGAATGATATTTCTCGGGGCTGTGTTAAATTTTTGCTAAAAGCTTATAATATTGTCAGCATTGTTCTCTTGGAACCTAAATTAAATTCTAGCAAATTAGACAGAATTTGTAAAAACTAGGGTTGGACAAGGCCTTGGCCAATAATGATGATGCAGCTCACATTTGGGTTTTGTGGAAAGAGCCATTAGATTTCTCTCTTATATGCCGGTATGAACAACAAATTTCTCTTCTACAATCCTCATCTTCCCTGCCACAGCTTTATTTCACATTTGTTTATGCCAAGTGCTCCATTAGTGAGAGGCGTTCACTCTGGACTTCACTGGCTAACTGTCATGCTTAGTTGAATGGCCCATGGCTAGTGGCTGGAGACTTCATTTGTGTCTTGGATATTGATGAAAAACTATGAGGTAATCCTCCTAATTTGGCTTCCATGTCTGATTTCAAGGACTGCATACTGGACTGTGATCTTCATGATGCTGGATTTATGGGGTCCAAGTACACATGGCATAATAATCAATCTGGAGGCAAAAGGAATTGGGGCCAGACTGGATAGAGTTCTGATCAATGCTGAATGGCTTAATTTTTTTCCTATCTCTGTTGAACATCTATCCAGAGAAGCATCTGATCATGCTCCCCTACTCATTAAAATGCCTTCATTTCGCAAATTCAAGAGTAGGTTTATCTTCCAGAAAATGTGGACTCTTCATGATAATTTTCTACAGGATGTAGAGTTGTGCTGGAAAACTAGTCCCCTGGCCACCTCTCCGGTTACCACTCTATATTTAAAACTGAAATACCTGAGAAAGATGCTTGGGGGATGGAACAAAAATGTCTTTAGGAATGTGCATATGAACCATGTACCTGCTGAGGATCAAGTTCTGAAGGTTGAACATGCTTATGACCTGGACCCTTCGTCTTTAAATCTTGCTGAGTTGAACAGAGCAAAAACCATTCTCTTCTCTCTAATAGACTGCTTCAACAGGAAGTGTTTTGGAGACAGAAATCCAAAGTCAAATGGCTACTTGAGGGTGACAAAAATACCAAATTTTTCCACATGACTACCATGGCTAATAGAAGAAAGCACTTCATTTCTCAGCTTCGAAGCTCTGATGGTAACCTTACATCAGATCATGACCAGATGAAAGGTATTGCAGTTGAGCATTTTCAATATGCCTTCTCTTCACAGGATCACCATATTGATATTAACATTCTCAACTGCATCCCCCCCTTGATATCATCGACTGACAATGAGCTCCTTTGTGCAACTCCATCTGAAGATGAAATTCATGATGCTCTATTCAATATGTCTCCAGATAGTGCCCCTGGGCTAGATCATTTTACAGGTACTTTTTATCAAAAAGCTTGGACAATCATTGCTAGAGAAGTGGTGGCTGATGTTCAATATGTTTTCACCAACAGATGCTCACTTCCTAGAAGTGTTACCTCTGCTCACATTGCCCGTATTCCTAAAAAAAAGCAATGCCCCAGATATCTCTGACTACAGACCTATAAGCCTGTGCAATTATTTTTTCAAGATAATTTCCACTATCCTTAACAACAGGTTAGCAGCTATTCTTCCAAAGATCATCTCCATTCAACAATCAGCCTTTGTGAAGGGGAGAAATATCGTGGAGAACATTGCTCTGGCTCAAGAACTGGTTCAGGAAATTGGAAGAAAAATGAGAGGGTGTAATGTTATATTCAAATTAGATATGGCTAAGGCATATGACAGACTTGAGTGGGATTTTTTATATGCAGTGTTAAAAGGATTTGGTTTCAGCATAGATTTTATCTCCTTTATAGAAATCATGGTTAATAATTGCTGGTTCTTTGTTTTACTCAATGGTGACACTGCCGGCTTCTTCAAATCCTCAAGAGGACTCTGACAAGGGGATCCCATTGCTCCTTCTCTTTTCATCATTGCTGAGGAAGCTCTGAGCAGATTCTTGCATGAAGCTTACATCAATGGTAAGGTTGACTGGTTTATGGGCCCTAGGGGCTATCCTAGTATTTCCCATTTGTTATTTGCCGATGATACTCTCATCGTTTGCAAAGCCTCGGCTGCCTTTGTGAGAAATTTATTTCAGGTTCTTAAAGTCCATGAACAGGCCTCTGGACAATTGATAAGTATTGGCAAGAGTGGCTTCTTCATCCACCCAAAAGCTAAAGAATCTGTTTCAAAGAGAATTCAGGATATTACTTGTTTTTCTAGGCACTCCTTCCCTCATAAATATTTGGGATTTCCACTGATTCTTGGCAGGAGCAAAAAAGTTCATTTTGCAAGCATTCTTTCCTCTATATAGAAGCGCATTCAAGGATGGTTGGCTAAATTCCTATCTCAAGGAGCTAAACTATGCCTAATTAAACATGTCCTCACCATCATGCCCATTTATTTTTTGGCTTCTTCACCTCTTCATGTGGGCACTCATCATGCTTTGGAGAGAAGCTTTGCTAACTTTTTCTGTGGTTCTTCAAGTCATGGTAATAAGAGACATTGGAAATCCTGGTCTACTATTTGCAAGCCGGTGTCCCAGGGTGGTCTGGGTGTTATGTCCCTTCGGCAAATGGAGATTGCTATGAGAGCCAAGATGCTTTGGAAAGCTATCCATTCTGATTCTCTGTGGGCAGAATACTTCAAAGCAAAATACATCCGTGGCTGCCATCTATCTACTGTCCAATTCAGGAATATGAAAGAATTTGCAAGGAAGAGTTGGTTACAAGCAAAAGAATTAATTATCAAACACAAAATAATGATTCTGGGAGATGGTGCTACTACTAGTTTTTGGCATGATGTTTGGCTTGGCAACCAACCCATGGCTTCTTATATCCCTGTTGATTTGATTCTGAATCCTAATATCTCAGTCAAAGAGTTCTACACTTAGCCCAACATTGAACATTTTTCACTGCTTGACAGATTTCTTCCAACAGATATCAGGACTGCCATCAACAATGTCAATTTATCTCATGACAGGGACATGGAGATTTGGAGCATGTCTTCCTCAGGAGACTGCACAGTGTCTTCAGTTTGTAAATCCGCCCTCTCTGCTCAAAACCAGAACAACACTAAATGGACTAACCTATGGTTAAACTGGCTGCCTCCAAAAATCTCTATTCATTTATGGAAAATTATGCACCACTGCATCCCCACTGATGACAATGTCAAAGCCACTGGCATTTATCTTTGCTCCAAGTGTTACTACTGCAACAACCCAGCTGAGGAAGACTCTAACCACTTATTCATTTCCAGTGAATGCGCTTCTTACATTTGGTCATCTTTCCAATCTAAGGGGCTTTAGATTTATGGTACAACAGCAATAGCTCTTATATCCAACTCTATTTAGCACCTAAATCGCAGCTCCAAGCTTGATCTTTTCACTCTTGCTGTCATTAGACATGGGTTGTGGGTATTATGGATCACTAGAAATGCTGCTAAATATGATGGGAGAAGGATCTCTAAACATGGCCTTCTTTACAAAATCATTGCTCGGGCCATGGATGTAATCAATATTTCTTGACTTAAGGAGAACTCCTACAGCAGTCACAAGATATTGGCTAACTTTGGCATCCAATCTGCTGCTAGAGACTGTCCACAAATCAAAATTGTCAAATGGATGTGCCCCCCTTGGCCTTCCATCAAATTAAATACTGATGGAGCTTGCAAATGTACAGGGCTCTCCAGTGGTGGTGGGGTCATCAGAGACCCATATGGCAATGTCTTGCTTGCTTTCTCTCATTTCTATGCCCAGTCCAATAGTCTCATTGCAGAAGCTAGAGCTCTCTATGATGGTTTTAAATACCTTCACAACATCACTGATCGGCCAGCCTTTATTGAGTGTGACTCTAAAGTTCTAATACAGAGTGTTAAAAAGGAAATCTCATGCCCGTGGGTCATTTTCACTTATGTCAGAGACATCTGGCGCATCCTCTCCACAGCAGACACTATCTCGCACATTTTTAGAGAAGCAAACACTGTTGCTGATTCTTTGGCTTCTTTAGCTTATAGCTCCAAATGTAATTCCTTTTTTGTTAACCATGAGCTACCAAATTATATTAAAGGTGCAGCTCGTATGGATAAGCTAGGAATGCCTAGCATCCGCCTGATGTAATTGACTTTATTCTTTTAGTTATTAATAATACTTACCTCCTAGCATTGGGTGGTGGAGTGGCCATTCTCCTTACCTCTCGTGAGGGGTGCACTCTCCCACTCACCCCTAGGCAAGGTTTTTCCAAAAAACAAAAGAGAGATATGTCTATGATCCGTTCCACGTTATCACTTATCATAATCTGGAGATCCAAAAGGATTTGACGTACTAGCTAAAGCCAATCAAAATAATTGAACAAGAGGTACGTCAACTTCGGAATAAAATCATTCCCATGATCAAAGTCCAGTGGACCAAATCTTGCCCACATGAAATAACATGGGAGACGGAAGAAGCCATGCGCAAGAGATTTCCTGATCTATTTGAATGTAAGTACACTCTCCCTTAAAATCCATGTAATTAAATTTGGGGACCAAATTCTCTTAAGTGGGGGTGGGTGTAATACCCCAAAATTTTATATAAGTTTTTTAAGATTTTATAGAGATTAATGAATTTGAATAGATTTTTTTTGGGTTAAATAAGTTATTATGGAAGCACAAATGATAACCAATTGACTTGGCCCATTTAAATAAGCTCAAGACACCTAAAACCAAGCCCATAAGGTTTGGCCCATATTCTAGAAACTTAAATTAGTATATTTACAAAATTTATGGGGATAATTACTCCTTATTAAATAATAAACGAATAAAAAATAGAAAGAGTTTGAATCTAATCAAAATTCGGCGCCCAAGATTAAAAGCGGTCTATCGAGCAACCGTTTGGGAAAAGAAACGGTCCTGCCTAGACAACTTTTAAAAGTCCAAATGCGAGCAGTTTATATCACACAAAAACTCCATTTTCTTCAGTCTAAATCCTCTGGGATTGATGCAATCTGTTGGCTAGAAGACTCTAGAACGCCTTTAGGATGGATTGGTGACCTAATTAGGACTCTAAGTTCGTGCAAATCCCTAAAATCCTAGCTAAACCTATAAATAGACCCAGAAAGAACCTGCACGACCCTTACTTTTGGCTCGCGTGGAACTAAGGTAAGGAGGACGAATTATAGGTATATTCTTTAGAACATTTTATTCATCATACTAAGGTCTAACTACCCTCCAAATTTCATCTTAGGAGATCAAGCCACCAGAAGATAGAGGCGTTCAAAGTTACTGGTTCGGTACAAGAGTCTCAGGAAATTATGCGACCGGGCCAGATTGATCAGCAAAATATGAATCCTAAACAAGGTAATTAGATAGGGGTTCTTTAGATTTATTTGTCCCTTTTAATACCATCTTTTTACCCTCAAAATTTTGTGGTCATAGGTGAAGAGGATCAAGAGTTAGAAGGCCACGAAGTTGATGTTCCAATTCAGGACGAGCAGAAAATAGGGTCAAATTCCAATCTTAAATTCGACGATTAAAGCCTAGTCCAGAGGTAGGTTATCTCATGAACGGCTTAAACTTGATGTTAGGAATAAAAGCCCTCAGATTTCAGTCATTTTCATGCACTGAACATAGAGAATTTTATGTTTTATTGGGACTATGCATTTAGTGTAATCTCTATGCATGAATCTTAGCCCTAATTGAGTTAAAAAGAAAATATCTTGTTCATTATACACAAACCCATGCATATTCTTGACTTGTTCTCGTTCTATTATGTTTTCCAGTATGTTCTCGTTGATTCCCAAGCATAACATGCCCTAGATTAGTGTTTATTTTACTATTTTCTTAATTTTCTGTCAAGCAGACAAAACGGTCTATATGTGACCGCCAGAGATAGCTAAGCGGCCCCTTGATAGACCGCTAGACTCTTGTAAACGGTCCGCACTAGATTGCTTTTCGGTTATGAGAACCAGCCCGAGCTTAACTGAATTTTTGCCTAAGTATAACTCTATAATTATGGTATTTTTTACTCAAAAATTATGTTAAACACCCTATTTTAGCATGAGCATGATTTTAAACTTTATTTTTAGTGTGTAATTTCATGCTTAAATGTTATAGTTTTGTAATTAAATATTTCCTCTTTTGTTCGTGGTGGTATTAGAACGTTGTTTTGATCGTTGTTTTCACACGATCCACTCTTATCTCTGGAGTCATTTTCTTAAGTACATGGCATATACTCCGGTATGTGACCATTAGTTACACTTTGCACTTATAGGCACACTCTCTTGGACTTATGAACCTCTCCGCCGGATATTCCTTCTGTCGGACTAGGGGATTATGTTTCAAGGCCTCCGTAAGACTCCGCGAGCTTAGGATTCCCACTAAGACGCCAAGCTGGTTGTACCATCAAAGACAATTGTCTAGAAAGCACTTTACCGGTGTTTTATGTGTTCTGCACCTTAGCGGCCCTATGGACGATCGCCAGATTCTGTTAGCGGCCATTCACCAAACCTCTAAAAGATACCAAGCGGCCCTGCCACAACCGCAAAGCTCCAGAAAGTTCCCTGCGTCGACACTTCTTTTTCATGCGTCGACTTTATTCATGAAACGGTCTATACTCTGACCACTTTTGGCATGAAACGGTCTAGTAAACGACCGCTTTATTCTTGATCCTATCTAACCCAAGGTTTGACCTTTGTGTTGGGTTTTCCAAGTTCCTAGCTGGTCTGATGATTGCTTGGAACTTAACACTTGTCAATTAATATATTTATAATTTATAAAAAGAAAAGAATATGTCGTTATGCTGCCAAATTTTCTTCATAGCATAACCTAGTTCTAATCAAATCTTTGAACTTCCATATTCTTACTAGAAGCATTCTTACCTTGATATGGTATCATGAAACTTGTTACATTATTGGCCGTACTTTATTGTTATATCTCTCGGAAGTAGCTGGATTTATAACTTAAAGATGCAAGACTGGGCACGGATTGTGTCCAAGGGTTCCATGCTAGCCCCCACGGTCGATGGTTGGAAACGTGCTATAAACTATGGGGTACGATGATACTGACGTCGCATTACGTTGGGAGTACTTTCTTTTATAAATGAGTGAAAATCACGTGGCTCATTATGAAAATTACATGCTTGTTATTGACTTTCTAGTACATAGCCTTTACAAGGTTGTGTAAGTACTTTCTAGATACTTGCTTGTACATTCTTGTTCATGAAAGGCCAAACTTACATCTACATGATTGAATCCTATTTGTTCATATACTTGCTCAGATATATCGTGATTCTATATTCGTGCATGTTTTGGTTCATGACGTATGATTTATCGCATTCTTATTCTTTATCTTGATCCTAGAGATAAGACATTAATCACTTAAATATTGCCTTCATGTTGATACGAAGATACCTACTGGGTAAGTGTGCTCATACCTACTTTCTCAATTCTTCAGGAAATACTGGTGAATCAGATTTGGAATATACAAGTAGCGGGTCCGAGAGTGATTGAAGGTCAAATGGATGGAGAGAAGACCTAGTTGTCAAGTGTCTAGTCGAGTCCTGTTGTAATTTTCTATTTTCTTGTGTCTATGATGTAAAGATGTTTAAAGTCATGAATCTAATGTACTTGTGGTTGTTAGTATGAAATAAAGTTAGAATTTGGAAAAAAAATTACTTGTGCAATTACTTTTATATGATTATCTTGTGCTCTGATTTCTTGCTTGCGAGAGACTTACCATGCCGGCTGTTCACGTTTCGATATTCCTTCCGTTGTATTAAAAGCTCGGGGCGTGACAGTTGGTTTCGGGGCCAACCCATCCCTTAGTTCGTGAACAAACGTAGCACGGTCCCTATTGTTCTGGGCAGCACTTGGAAAGAGTTTTGTACTGGCACCATCGGCGTAAACCTATCAGGTATCATCTCAGCCTGTCAATCATTCAGATATACTCAGACCCCTCCGATCGCCACGAATTTACCGGAGGCAGACAGCCAGCCTTGCAGAGCACCGGCATTTCTTCTGGCGAATCTTCTTGCAGCAGTAGTGCGCCCCTTATTGGTCGAGGCGTAGGAATCAACGTGGTGGACGTAGCAACCCACCATCTCAATCTTCTTTGGCGTGGCCCCCACAGCATCGAAGGTCATGGGCTTCATCTCTTTGGCATCAAAGAGCTCAACAAATGCCACCCCCAAAAAGTTGGGGAAACCAATGACGGGAGGGAAGCTATCGAAACTTATTGGCACTGCCAGGTAGCCATACCTGGCGTGGTCACGCACAATGAAGGGTCGAAAGTGACCACAACCATTTGAATGGTTGGAATGTTACCTGCAATTCAAACTTATAGTTAGGATCTTAGAAGGAGGCCATAGGGCCCTTGGTCCTGGCGAGGACATGAAGGGAGGCTGAATTCCCACCGGGCATGCCAGACTTGTGGGAAATTTTTTTTTTATTTATTTATTTAGTTTACTCATTTCTTATTTTATGCTCAAGCATGCTAGTCACGAGGTGACAGTTTATTCGGACCTTAAAAACTGAAGTCACTAGTGCGCGCACCGTCTGACTGGTCTGATGATAGTGGGTACAAGGTCGGGACTAAAACCCGCCGTGCCATAAAGGTCACGGCTTTAATTACATCTCCCCAAAGGGGAGAAAACCCTTGATTGATCACCACGAAGAAGGGCCGTATAGCCTAAGATTTAGATTATTAAATGAGAAGAAATGACCAAAAATTAAGTGTGGTGAGACACTCCATGCCGATAACAAGGACACTCGAACCATCTCACTCATTCATTATTCATTTTTTTATTCTTTTATTCGGAGACCGTTCTAGGTTGAAAGCACGACGACGTCATGAGTAATTCTTCGAGTGAATGTTTGTCGGAAATGCAGCATGATTTGATGTTTAGTGATGGGGAAAACGGGGTGAAGCTTAGTAAAGACGGGTCAAATCCGCAAGGCTATCGGCCTTGAGGCAAGGTCAGGTTCCAGCCATGACGGGGTGATCCTGGGAGTCCAGACCTGACCTGCAATAGGCATTGTTTATGTTCTCTTTACCCAGGATCTAGGGGATGTGGGCTCCAGAGCAGACATTATCGTGATTATTTATTATTTTGGTTTTAACAAAGGTATGTGTATATTTCATCTTTTAATCTAATTGCATATTTCATTGCTTAGATTTGTTTTATTTTATTTCATTACTAATTATTATTGTTATTATTACTATATTTTCTTTATTATATATTTATTGATTCTTATGACTCTCTCTCCATGTTATCATTTCTTTGATTGCCTAAATTCATCATATTTTATTTCCCCTTTTTTACATACTCATTTTCTATTCTGAACTCAAAATAGGTCGACAGAGCCATGGATAGGTCGACCTGCTGTAGGGGTAGGTTGACAGGCACCAAGGCTCTATCGACAGACTCAAGCTACCAGGGGTGGTGGTTTGATGAAACTCAGTTGACAAGACCAAGAGCTCAGCAACTAGGTCAAGGCCGATAGAGGCCATAGCTTAGAGGACCCTGGTCGACAGGATCAAGTGTCCTATCGACAGGGTTAAGCTAACAGAGGCAGTGGCCTAAGGTCCCCGATCGACAGGATCAAGAGTCCTGTCGACAGGGTCAGAAACCCAGATGACAGGGCCTGTCCTATGTCATCTTCACTTCAACGAATAAGTCATTTATTGTTTTATTTTTATATTATTATTGTTTATTTATACATATACATAGTTTATGTTATGTTTGCCCCCCTTTTGTGTTATATTTTTTGTTGTTGCTATTTCGTTGTTTTTACCATTTTATGATTACTATTCTTTTTGCTTTACTCCCTTTCCTTTTTTATTTTGGTGTTGTTATTTTATTATTATTTTTTATTATTTGCATTCACTTGTTCTGAACCCAACAGGAGGGCCGACAGAGCCAGGGGTCGGTCGACCTACCGCGAGGGTAGGTCAACCAAACCCACGGCCAAACCGACAGGGGGGCATCTAGTCGACTGCGCTAACAGCCAGGGTCAACCGAGGATGCCATAGGGGCCCTCCTGTGTTGCACAGGTCGACCGAGTCCCCCTTCCTCATGTTCTTATTCTTCTTCTTCTTCTTCTTCTTTATTGTCATTATCATAGTCATTTCTTCTTTGTTTATTATCGTTAACTTCTTTGTCAATCTGGATTTTTCGACGAAATTTCGGCAGCACCTTCCCTAGACCCAAGACATTTTTGAGGGAGTGACAAGCAGGTGCGCAACCATGGAAATTTAAGATGGTCCCTTAAGTATTCAGATGTGCCAGAATAGCAACATCTCGAGTTATCCACAGCACCGTATCCCCGAGGGCTAGCCTGCTAGGGAATCGAGATTGCCTGGACGCTCCAAGAGGGGCAGAGGAATACGGAATCACAATCAGAACAACAGAACAAAGCCAGACGAGAAAGCCAAAGGGACATCCGTTGTTGCACTGGACTGGACGTTGGTGGCACGCCGAATCACCCACAGAAGGGCGCGCCGGTTCAGCTCTTGGGCCGGTTCACGAGGGAGACGGATTGGCCAGGAGAGGGCACGCATGAGTGTTGGATCAGTTACAATAGAGGTGAGAAGGGGGTTGACTAGGGACGCACGTCTGCGTCGGATCACCCGCGCAAGGGGGCACCAGACCAGATGGATGGGGCTTCCGGATCAGCCATTTAGGAGGCTGTCAAATCTACCGCTGGGCTATGCCGGTTCAAATAGATAAGGGCACACCGGATCAGGCAGTTGCACCATGCCAGATCTTCTGTGCAGAAAATGGAGTATCATAGAAGTGAATGGGAAGCACCATGTGAGGGGCTAAGGGAGAAGGCGATCACACAGGCCATATCCTTGACAAGTTTTCCCTTTCACTTATGGGTTATAGAGAGGGAGGAAAGGGGATCAAAGGCCTATGGGTTTATGCAATAAAACCACGCTGGTTCACAAAAGTGGGAGCGAAACAAGCAAGCCCTTCAACGAACACACCGTGAGGGGGGAACCAATAGGGGCAACGATTGCATAGGTCACTGATCTAGACTGCTGGCCACCTTTCCCTCTGATGAAGCATAGAGAAGGAGATAGGGCCTGATACCCCTCCATGGATGGAGTTTGCGATGGGGGAAGGTTACGATGAAAACACGATGCCCACTTCACGTCTGGAGGGAACATAAGAGAGTTTCAGGCATCTTTGATCCCGAGGTCCTACTCACTATTCTGAGCAAACTCCGAGAGCTATCGCCTGAGAGGGCACTATTGGGATCACATAGACGAGCTTGAAATCATCAATAGGAGAAGGGGAGAGACATTCATTCATTGCACAGAAATAAACGTATCAGGGAAATGAACATACAGAATGCTGTAATATCCCAAAAAAATAAGGCCAGATGGCCAACTATTTCATTACTAGAGGGAAATGGAATACATGAGATGTAGCCCTCGATCGGGCATAAAAAAAAAACAAATACAACCCACCTAGGTGGAATCGCTCAAAGCTTCTTCCTCTTCATCTCTCTCCCTCTTCTTCTCTTCAGATGGCACTTCGCCCTCCTTCTCCTTCTTTCTCGCTTTGCTCTCTGGATGCGCCCCTTCTGTGTTCGATCTCCCTGATCTTTCATGCTCTTGATGTCTCCACTTCTTCTGGCTTCAGTCGCTACCCTCCTTTTATAATTGCATGACGACTGATCCGGCGCATCCAGGCATGTTGAATCGGCGTGGGCTAGTTGCCCGCGCAATAAGTGTGATCCGCCCCTGAAACGGCACAGCCAACGTGTTCCGATGTCAAAATGACTTCGGATCATTCCGTCGATCGTGCTTAATAGCACCGACTCGAGTATCTTTGATATTTCACCTCTCGCCATCAGGTATAAACATGTCGTTTCCTTTCCCAAGGCGCATCGTTGGGCATGCAATGCAGTCTTGTGATTTTGGGGTTCATCCGTCCTTCCCAGACGCGAGCTTAGGTTATCTTGACGTGACTCATCTGACGCTGGTTCGGGTTGACTCGTACCTTTCTTGACATTTTGGCTTTCACCGTCAAGGAGGAGCATGTCGACTCCTTCCCTTAGGAACAGGTGTGTTGCATACACCCGCAATTGGGTTTCCTCGCCCTCTCTAGATGTGGGTTTAAGTTGGCTCGGTGTGACTCATCTGACACCGCATCGATACTTCTAAAAATGTTCTGGGGGATTCTCTTTTGATTTCGTGTTCGCGTAGGCTGGCAACGCTCCCTGTATATGGCGCCATATTTTAGGTGCCAACACCCTACTGAGCCAATGAGATGAGGCTCACCCCTTTCTTTTCAGGTGTTGCGGTTATGGAATCAAATCAAATCCACCGCCACACTATCCCAAAACAAATCCAAAACTAACACAAGACTTAGTTCTAGGCCTAAATTATGGAATCCATTATGCACCGCTCTAAGATGCGTCGAGCGAGGTAGCAGAGGCAGTATTGAGGCTCAGTAGCAAATTCAAAATTTTAGGATAAGCCTTGGCAGGTGCCGATCGTGGTTTGTGTTATGGTTCTCTACGTGGTGGTCCAAGCAGTAGCAGCCCAGGAGCAGATATTTTGAGGATCCGGGAATTGAGAATGGATTGGTGTCAACAAGGATAGATTCTATGGAATGATGTCTGTGGTTAGAGGTGTAGCAGCCCTCGAGCCTGGCATCTTTAGTGATTTCTTCGGTCCCCGGTAAGCTTTTCGATAGGTTGGTGATTCCGGGATCAGAGACAAGCATAGGAAGGGAGCGTGTGGCAGCAGCTAGCTTGAGCACTGTGGCAGAGTATGGCTGGCAATTAGCAAAGTCATTGCTCGAGGCATAGTGAGTTGTAGTTTGACAAGTTGTAATAGTGTGCCGTGATATGCTACCAGTGTGGTCCGGTGGAACACTCGGTGGGTGTTGTGAGAAAAGTTCACTTGATAGTAGCAATGTTTCCTACTGTTGGAAAGTGAGGTTTCCAACATGTGTGAGATTCAAGGTCAGGTCAAGCGTAGAGACCTCTCGCTTTGTAGGAGGTATGTTTGTGCCCCATTGGTTGGAGAGAATTGTGTTTTGGTTGAATCCTGTCATTATTCGATGCAAGTTTGGTTTGGTTGGCCTCCTCGTGTATGCCAAGGAGTCCGTGTGAGAAGCGCTCTACATATTGGCAGTGCGATTGCCTGCGAGAATTTATGCCCATCCCTTGATGCGTAAGGGTGTGTTGGTATTATCGTGGAAGGATGAGTGCCAGTGGGGTTATACGTGCGAGAATGCATGGCTGGTGTTGTGATTTCCGATGCATTATGGATCGGAGCATGCAGAGTTGCAAGAGGATTGCCAGATCAGTAGAGAGAGTCTATGCTCTGGGTTCGAGGTATTTGAGCTTTCCTCACCCTATTTTCTGGAAGTTAGCCAGCTATGTTGAGAATTGTTTGGATGGCGGATGACGAGTTATCTGTGATGATTAAGCGTGTTGTGTAGAGTGTGTAGCAGAAGCATGGTGGGCCCATAACCCATAGGTCCAGGATCGTAGTGATGGTAGGAAACGGAAGGATTTTTTAGATTTGGTAAGGGTATCAGAGGATTCTAACCAATGGAGAGGGTTGTTTCCTCGGTGTAAGGTTGTTTTTGGCTGTGTAAGCCATGTCGATTGCCATGCCATTACTCGAGGCATTATGATTTGTGGCACCAGCGGAATAGAGAGTTGGGGAAATATGACAGCCAATGTGCCAGATGAGTTCCCTATTCATCCAATGGAAGTGATGTCAGGTGTTTGGTGGTGGACCCAGTTGGGGGTTGCAAAGGAAGTGGCCTGATAGAGGACGAGGACGCGATGATCAGAGTCGATAAGTTAGGTGCTCGACTTGTTTTGGAAGCTGTGTCCTTGAGATAGAATTGAGATCCAGAAAAGCAAATGCAAAGAAAGGATTTATGGGTCCCAGGTGGTAGCTGTGAGTGATTGTTGAGGCTAGCTGATTGGTCGGCTGTGATAATATCTGGAAGAAGCCCAGTTGAGTTCGAGAGTTTCGGAATGATGTAAGAAGGACCCAGTTATGGCAAGGATCTACGATGTTTAGAGATCCGTGTAGATTGGCTGCGGCGTCATTGACCAAGTTGCTATGGCAGAAAGTCGGCACTTGTCTATCTTGGGGATGTGTGTTGTGATTCGTTAAGATTACGTCTTGTGACTCTATGGTAAGAGCGGAGTCGGGGTTGGCAGGTGTCCATTTGTAATAATTGAGATGTAGAATTTGATGAGACTGTGTAATGGATGATGCTAGATTACGGAGATCCCCAAGAGGGTTGTTGTCGAATGAGAGCCTTGGTCTCGTGGCTAGCATGGCAGGAGTTCCCTGTAAGTCTGAGTCTAAAGTTGTTGTGGACCGAGGATTGTGAAGTCTTTTCGATTGGTCTTGTCGTGCTCCCCTGAGGGGGTAGAGTTGGCATGAGAATCAGAATCGGATGCGTTGTCTGAGTGAGGACCGACTCGAGAAGTGATAATGGTCAGTGTAAGAGTCAACGGATAGACCGTCAAGGTTTGGAATGAGACTATTGGGCCTGGTGAAAGAGCTTGTGAGAGGAAAGCCGAGTGAGTTGAATTTTTTGTTGACGAGTAACTGGTGGCTGGCGGATAGATTTTCCCAGCCAGAGGCACCAATTGAGGTGAATTGAGAATGACGAGAAGCCATGTGTAGGCGAGGGCTTGGGTGGCCGATTGTGATATACCCTTTTCCCAAGTTGAATTTGGATTCATGGCATGGTTTTTTTGGTACTGGAGTTGGTCCGGTGGTGTTATTGACGTTCAACTTGCCGGATATGAGAGTGTTCATGGTATGGAGCCGACAGAAATGTGGCAGTCAGATGAGATGACTGTGTGAGCTGATTGAGGCTCGGGGATGGATGTCCCTTGTGACGGGTGTGAGGCTACTCAGCAGGAAGAAAAATTGATGTTTGATTGGTCCACCGAGTTTGGGAATTCCAATGGTGGCAGGAATTCATGGCGCGAGTCGCGTCTCCTCGGTGTGCGAGAAGGTGGTGATGATGCCATGAATGGAGTCCTATTGTGGTTGAGGTGATGCCAGACTCGTATCCTTTTGTGTGCAGTGCTCGCTCTGGGAATCACTGTAGATGGTGGATGTAGAGCGAGGTGTTTCCATTCGTGGTAATAGTCTATCTAAGTCCCTCGGGAGAGGTGTTTTTGTGAGAATTGAGATTTAGTTGGAGATCTGGGAGCGTTGCCAGTTGGATAAGTTGTTCTTCCCCTGTGTCATGGAGGTTGTTTCAAATTTTGAGGATGAATTTTTTGTAAGAAGGGGAGGACTGTAACACCTAGGATTATCGGATTAGGAATCCGTGGGTTTCGGAGTGTTTCCGTGGGTCCTAGATCGTATTTCGTGATTAAATTAGATTTTTGGCTATCGAGCCTTCGGACCCCTATGTAGGGTGAACCATCGTGTTTCCGAGCTCCGGGATGTTACAAGCACGTTGTGCGTTTCCGAGGATTGTGGGGATGATTTTTCCCCATTTTTTTCTATATTTTTAAAACCCCAAATTATTTCCAATATAAACACCCTTAACCCCCCTCTCTCCTCATTCTCTCATTTCTCTACCTCTCTCCTCTCATTTCTCTCCTTCTCTCCCTCCCTTCTCCGGGCGACCGATGGAGGACGGCATGGGCAAGGTGGCAAGGCACGTGGGGTGATGATCAGTGAGGATGGAGCAAGGATTGGAGGTGGTGGCGTGGTGGAGCATGTTCGCGAGTTCGTAAAGCCGGCGTTGGTTCGAGGCCCATTTTCGCGTGGAATCAGTGCCCTCGGTGCGAGATCTCATCATGAGTGGTAGGGGGATGGATCCCTGGCCCTTGCATTCTATTTTTCAGCATTTTGTAGGCCGAGGTGAGGCCGAGGGTTATTTTCTTTCACGCCGGGGTTAAAATGCATGATTTGATCGTGTTTTTGTGGTTTAAATGGACCCTCTTGGTCGCTTAGAGGGTGGAAAATGATTCCTCCATATTTTCCCCATCACCCGGGGTGATTGGGGCATAGAGTAGGGCCCTTTGGATGGGGTTTCACACTCACGTTGCCGGATTCGGTCGATCGAATGGACAGTTTGGTCGACCGGAT
Source organism: Amorphophallus konjac (assembly GCA_022559845.1). Lineage (NCBI taxonomy): Eukaryota > Viridiplantae > Streptophyta > Magnoliopsida > Alismatales > Araceae > Amorphophallus > Amorphophallus konjac. Next base: position 117,954,956 of record CM040129.1, on the reverse strand, counting down.
TGGCGTTCGCCTGACGGGGACGTCGAGGTGGGGACTCAGGGGCCCAGCCCCTTTGGCGAAGAGATCACCGTGCACCATGACCCATTGGATCAGTCCCAACAACTCCTTAATTTTTTTTCTCCTTTATTATGGTGTAATTTTCCTTTTATTTAGTATTTAGTTCTTAGTGGGTCAGTTAATTGGGCCAAAAAGGTCAGTCTAGGAGTTGGGTCTAGTTATGGGTCATAGGTAGCTTATTGTCACCCCTGGATAGTAGGATCTTTTTTCCATTTGTTAGGGATAAGTAAGGTCATTTGTAACCCCTGGTCTCCACTATAAAAGGAGGCCTAGGGCATTCATTTTGAACTAATAAAGAAATGAAGAATTGAAGAAGAATTTGAATCCATTACGGATCCCCTCCCTCTCTCTCTTGGTCTCTTCCCTCTATCACTCTAGCTCTCTCTCTCTCTCTCTCGTTCTCTCTCTAACTCGCCCCCTCTCTCTCTTTCCAGCCAAATCCAGCCCCTCCTCTCTCCTTTCTCCTCCCTTGGTCGAATCCCACTCCCTCCTTCCTCTTCCCACTTGCCACCTCAGCCCAAGATTCCCTCCCTCTTAACCTTTCCCTATTCTCTCTCAATTCCCTCCTTGATTCCCTCCTATTCACCACCTTTCTTTCCTTATCCCCTCTCTATCTTTCCCACCTCCATTTAGAATTCAAATCCCTTCCCATAATCTTCTGCCAACTCAGCCCCCCATCGAGGAAACCTTCCCAACCAATCCCTCCCCCTTTCCCTAACACCAGCTGCCCCTCTCTCCACACCCTAGCCTGGCCGCCCCCGTCTATCACAAACCCTAGTCTATCCCACACCAACACCTAGCATGCCCCAACCCCTCTTCCCCACTCTCTCCCTCACCCTACCTCCCTCTGAAGCCAACCCAAACCATGTTGGACGATATGAGAGGATCTAGAGGGGGGGTGAATAGATCCTTCACTCTATTTTTAGTCACTTTAAAAGATACTTAATAGCACTCAAAGTAGGAAGCCTATTTAACCACAGAACAAGGCTGAAATCGAAGAACCATGAACGGAATAAAGGAGATGCCTTTGGAAAAACTTCAGAGTAACTGTGAAGAGGGATAGAGGAGATGGATAACATGCATCACACCATAACATAGGGATTTTAAGGTGGCTCGGCTGCCACAAGGCACACCTACGTCCACCCCTTACCAACTTGGTAAGGCTTCCACTCTTTTTGGCCAAAAGAAATCCACACACACACACACACACACACACACACACACACACACACACACACACACACACACACACACACACACACACACACACACACACACACACACACACACACACGAGGACAGGTCCTCAAAGCACACGGGGAAGAAATCCCACAAGGAAAGAACAAAAACAAAATAAGAAGACAAAGCCACACACATTGTAACTACAGCTTACACGGTGACTGAACCCACACACAAGATGTTTTGAAAGTGAAGAAAAATACAACGAAATAATAAAATGAAGCACTTCAGCAAAATGGAAGAGAAACCAGCTGGGCTGCGAATTATATCAATTGCTGAAGAGTAGGATGGCTGAAGGAGATGGCTGGCTGCACTCTTTTCTCCTTTCCTACACAGAACTCTCTCTTGGACGCTCAGGGCAGACTCCCTTTCTTTTTCTTCTCATAGGTTCCCATGTCCTAGGCTCCTTTAGGCTCACAGTAGCAGTGGCAGCAGCAGCTCCACCAGAGGAGGATGTGTCCAATTTATAGGCTCAAGCAACTGGGAAATTTCCCTCCAAAAAGAAGTTCTGCAATTTCAAATTGCTAGAATAATCAAATGATGTTTGACCAAAGAAACCTACAGATCTTTAATTTCTGTTAGCAGAGAGGACGTCCTTTCTCCAGAGATATTTTTCCCTTTAGATAGAATCTTTGTTGTCTGGCGTAGGGGACAGAATTGGCAGTGAGAGAAACTTTTCCAAGGTTTGGTACTGACAGATATTTGGAGTAAGAGGTTGCCATGGATATTTATGATGACAACTACCTTTGTATGTTCTAGGAATCTTCTCCAGACCTGTAAATCTATGCTATTTAGAGGTTTACGTCGGACCTTATTGCCCTCTGTATGGTTTTCAAAAAGATAGATTTGACAGAGTACTTTTTGAGTTTTTCCTTCAGTGAGATCGGCCTGCTGAGAAGGTGAGGTCGACACTACTTTGCAAAAACGTGATTACAACGGCTTCTGGAATGAGCATGAGGTCGACCTCCTGTAAAAGTGAGGTCGACGCTGCTTGCGATGCCCTCTTTCTAGAGTGCTGGTTGACGAACGTGAGGTCGACACTTCATGATGGTGAGGTCGACACGGTGTGGCACAGCAGAACGTTCATGAAAAGGGGTCGACCCTCGGAGCTGAATTTTTGACTTGCAAGCTCGAAGAGGTCGACACGCGTGATGATGAGGTTGACACCACCCTTGTGAAGATCTTCTTCAACGGCTTCTGTGAGGACTTGAGGTCGACCTCTTGAAGGTTTTAGGTCGACACAGCCTTAGTGATTTCAACAGACAGGCTCCTTGGTGAAGCTATTGAGGTCGACACTACACATGGTGAGGTCGACCTTCTTCATGCCTAGTCATTCAAAAAGGTGTTTCATGAGTTTCAAAATAAATTGACCAATGACTTATAGTGAGACATCATCAAAACAACATTTATTCAACAACCCCCTCTCCCACTCCTCTCCCGCCCCCATCCTCAGAGACGCCCACCAGGGACAGCCTGCCTGTCCCATGGACAGATCTTTGTGGGTCTGCAACGAAGCACTCCGGCGATGTCACTGACCAGCTCCAGCCCCCGACGTCACCTCCCTCCTGTATTAGACATCTGGAGGAGTCTCTCCAACGATCCCCTCGATCGCCACCCGCACCAGAAAGTCACCATGCCCGTAGCACTCAGCAGGCCGACCTGTTGCCAGCACCCTGTCTCCCATGATAGGGTCCCTTCCTGCGGCGTCTCCCTGCACCAGCGGCCCCGGATGCCATCCCCAGCCCTTGGGAGCACTGTGAAGTCCTCCTTATTTGCCCCAGAACCATTGGTCATCTTCCCGTGGTCCCCTCGACGCCGGCACCTTCGGAGTTAGTGGGATGGTCCTGTTCTGTAGGCCTGTTGCAGACTGCGACCTGACCTATCGTTGGGCATGTTCCAGTCTCGCTCTGCATGTCCGAGCTACCCCGGACATTCTGAGTCATTGTGGGGACCCTTCCCCACACCCACGCCCTGCACCGCCAACATCGGGGCCAGCCTCAAACCCAAACCATCGCCACAGGAATTCTGTGCAGTTCTTTCCATCATGACAGCATTCTGTGACTCGTCCACTGTCGGCCACCCTCCCACTCCGGCGCGTATCGGTGGACCATGCCAGAAACTGAGGGCGTCCAGGGGACCCCTACCCACGTTCTGGACCTATATTAGCTGCCATCACCACAGCCGACGCACATCCATCGCTGGCCGAGTTTGCTGCTGATCTGCTATCTAGATAGAACGCTGCAGCGGCCATCTAAGTTGCCTCCCCACCCCTTGTTCCCCCCTTCTGTGTGAGGGTAGTGGTTGTACACCCCGTCCCCAAGTTCCCCCTCCCTGCGTGGAGGTTTGATATTGGTTGTACACGCAGGTCTACGTCTGAAGACGCCATCGACGTGCTGGTCGGGTGAGCGTGTTCCCCGGTTCTCTCCCGTCTCGCATCATCGCCACAGAGGGCAAACTGTCCTAGTTCGATCGACCGACCAAGGTGGTCCGGTCGACCAACCCAGGACAGGGTGGCTGGTCTTGTCTGGTCGACCGACCTGATGGGTACGGTCGACCGACCCCTGTCAGGTCGACCGACCAAGTGTCTAGGTCGACCGAATTGAACCCAGTTTGCCCGTTTTGGCCTCCAGTCAACCCGGTCAAGACCCTTTGGTCGACCTTTGGTCCCGTGGATCCCCTAGACACCCTGTGGGGACCGAGATCGTGTTTTTGGGTGTTCAAAAAAATCATGATACCACGATTAGCATGCCCGTCTAGTTTTGAGGGCCCGGGTGACCCCGTGTGTTCCGGACTTCCTTGTTGTGCAAGATCGAGTCACCATGTACAGGTGTAGGTGCAGAGGGTAGTCCCCGTAAGATGTTACGTTCTTCAGAAAGTGGTTTTCCGTATGGGCCATGCGTATGGCCAGTGACCGAGAGTTCCGTGGCCCAGCCTAGGGTTGGGAGTTTCTTAGTTTCCCCTAGAGAGGGAATGAACTCGATGGTTGTGAGCCGCCTTAAAAGTCCTTTTGACCATGATTTTTGACTCTTGGACTAGGGTGGTTTGACGCCATGGTGTCGTATGGTACAACAGCCTTGGGATGAGTCGCGTGACTCTACGACCGTTGGATTACCGAGTCTAGCTAGTCGTCTAGAGTCTGGTGGCACCGAGCCACCCTATGTGCTGTGATACTCACGACGGGTGCGTACGTAGCCCATTGGTACTTTGGTGTTCTCTGATCGAGAGTTGTACCTCAACTGACCCTCCCACTAGATGGAGCTAACCTGGGCATGTAGTTTCTTACCCACCTGGGAGTGGTGGAGGCTTGACTCCAGTAGATAGTTTTTAAGCTGGTTACAGTAGGGCCCCTTGCCTTTGCAGCCTGAGTCCGACTGGAGGGAAAATCGGCTAGAGGACCCGACCTAGAGTAGATGGTCTGTGTGTGCACACGTAGTTAGGGGTGTGGGACACGCACTGACGAGTGTGACCCCAGCTAGTCCTTGTTCTGTTGTTACTAGTGTACGGTGCCTTAGTTTTTCCGCCTGGGGTGAGTAGGGAGACACCTGAGGCTGCGGATTAAGTCATCAGTGGATGTATCCAGCCTTGCTTCTAATGGATAGTTCTCATGTCACGCGAGTTGAGTTTCTTCGTGGTTTTTCGGGTGATTTCTATGCGTTTTTCCCGACATTCAGGTCGAGGGTTCCACCCGTTGGCAGAGTCTTGTTCACGATAGTGAGATCGTGACCTTACCCCTGGACCATGTGGTCTGGGCTGTGGCCTTCATCGGCGAGGACGGGCCTACATGACAAGAGTGTCACGGTTCCCTTCCCAATAGTGTAGTTGTGGTTTCACCATTGGTTTTACGGTTTTGACTGTGAGGCTGGGGTTTACTTTCTATGACTCGTAGGAGTAGTTTAGAGTGTTGTGTTTTCGCCGCTATCTACTATTACTGTTGTTGTTGTTCTTATTATTATCACTAATGTTTACCACCATTATTTCATGGTGGGGATCTGTGGGACCCCTACTAAGCCAATGAGTGATCACCCCTTTCTTTTCAGGTGTTGCAGTTCCTCCTCGAGATTCAAAGGTGCAGTGCAGAGGTTCGTAGCTGCCAGTTTACCAGAGTCGGGGGTGTACCCGATGATAGAGTATATTTCTTTCCCTGTAAACTATACTTTATTGACTGGACTCTATGGTTAATTTGTTAATTAAAAATGTAATTTATTTTCTATTATTTAAAAAATTAATTTTGAAGTTATTTCCTACATTATTTTAAATTCCAATGTACCTCCACACACCTAAATAACCCTTCTGAGTCTTCCAACTCGTGGGTGGCGAGCCAGGATTCGAACGGTATCAGCTATTTCTCAGTATGCAGATCATGGGTCATGACAATTAGTCCCACATTGGAAAATGGAAAAGGTTTTCATCTACTTTTAGTTTGGGCTCTTGTCTTTGTTGTGCACTCCTTTGAGGAGACTATGGAGGTTGGGCTATTTGAGCTAGTGGGCTTTTTGGCATGCATCCTCTTATTCATACGTGCGTGAATTGCCTTACATTATCTTAGCCGTGGCATGCGTGCATGTGATACTCAATAATTATTTTATTTTATTTTATTTTTGACCGTTTGACCAAGTGTCACTTGGATTTTTTCCGCGCCTCTTCGGATTCCCCTCTTTGGGCGGATGGGTGTGACTCGATCAAGAGTCACTTCCCAAGAGAGTATTTGAGGACAGTCGATTTTCTATGAGAGACACGGCTTAGGGTTCTCTCTCACCCTATGGCTATCTCTCTCGAGCTCCTCTCTCTCAATCATTTTCTTCTTCTTCTTGCAAGAGCCTCCTGTCACAGTGGTGTTCACCCGTGGCAACTAGAGCTGGAGTGCACCTTCGTGTCATCATCAGTCTGGGTCGTCGTATCTTGGGAGAAGTTATGCCACGAAGCCTATCTGCACTAGAGTAGGGGCAGAACGACTCTATAGAAAGTGACTACGTGATTCGACCTGAGTTTACTTTTCTTGATCGTTAAATTCCCTTTGATTTCTATGCTTAGATCTAATAGAATATCTCTACTTGTGCATAGTTGTATCCAACAGTTTAGAGTTATTCCTTTCTATTATATCAAATGGCTCCAGAGATAGTTGCACGCCCTGATAAATTTACTGGCCAATTTTTTAAACATTGGCAACAGAAAATACGCTATTAGTTGACCTCTTCGGCTCTGTTCTCCATCATAGAAATTGACCCCCTTACAAATGATGAAAACGAACCTACTAGGTCAGTAGATGTAGCCAAGTTTAAGGAGAGGGATTACCTGTGTACTGGTAGCATCCTCTCGTGTCTTTCTGATAAACTTTATGATGTGTATTGCTCTGCTAAATCTACCAAAGACCTGTGGTTCACCTTAGAGAAAAAGGTATTGCTCTGAGAATGTTTGTCTAGATAAATTTATGGTAGCCAATTACTTTAACTACAAGATGAAAGATAGAGCATCCATTGTTGACCAAGCCCATGAGATCCAGTCCCCTGTTTTAGACATTCAAAGGTGTGAAATATCTATTGATGAGAAATTTCAGGTTTGTGCTTTGATAACAAAACTCCTACCTTCCCAAGATGATTTTTCTCTATCTCTTCAACACAAACGTGATGAGATAATTGTTCAACAATTGATCTTTGCTATTCAAGTTAAAGAGAGAAATGGGGATAGGAACAAAATCAAAAATTCTCCACCTGAATCTAAATCCTAGTCCAAGGCCAATTTGATTGAAAAACTTACCTCTCGTTACTTCAACAAATCTTTCAAAAATTCCAAAGACATCAAAGGGAAGAAAAAGATCAAGAAGGAATCAGAGAACATTACATGTTATGTGGGTGGAAGGCCAGGACATAAAGCCTACATATGCTTTGAAAGAAAAGACAGAAATAATAAACCCTACAAAGGAAAGAAGTATGCTACAACTGATCAACAAGTCAATATGTTGACTATTGGCTCCACCTCCGATGAAAGATTTATTTCATTTAATCTTGAAATTCTCATGGCATGCCTACCAACTGATTGGTTAGTAGATATGGGAGCAAATGTCCATGTCTGCTCAGATAGAGCTTTGTTCTCTTCTTATCAAGGCCTCGAAGGTAGGAGCGTAATAATAGACTCTACTGTAGCCAGAGTAGAGGGTGAAGGACGTGTTGACCTAAAGTTTACTTCAGGGGGGTCCTTAAGTCTCTACAAAGTGCAGCATGTGCCAGAGGTCAGGAGGGACTTAGTTAGTGGGTTTTTATTAGTGTAGCAAGACTATGAACTTGTATTTAAGTCTAGCAAAGTTGTAATCACTAAACATGAAAACTTTGTAGAAAAATGATATTTGTGTAATAGTTTGTTTGTACTCAATGTTTCAAACAACTTTTCATGAAATAAATCTTATTCTTCTGTCAGTTTTCATGTCAAAACTAGTGACTTGTGATATACTAGACTTGGTCATATTAATTTTAATACCATCAAAAGAATGATGCATTTAGATTTAATTCCCAAGTTTGATGTGGAGCATACTGATAAGTGTCAAATATGTGTACAAGCTAAACAATTAAGGAAGCCTTTTAAGTTCGTTGAACGGAACACCTCTGTATTAGAGTTGATACACTCTAATATTTATGAAGAGACAAGTTCCTTAAATTGAGGTGGGAAAAGATATTTTATTACATTTATTGATGATGCTTTCAAATTTTTTATTTTGTATTTACTTAGAACCAAGGATGAGGCTCTGGAAAAATTTATGGCTTTTAAGTCCCTACCTGAAAAATAAACTAAAAATTTGCTTAAAAGATTAAGATCTGATAAGGTCGGTGAATACGTGTTTAATGCCATGAATAGTTTTTGTGTCAAAAATAGAATCATCCATGAGTTGACAGCTCCATATTCACCTGAATCAAATGGAGTGACCGAGAGAAAAAATAAGGCATTGATGGATATGGTGAATTCCATGTTATGTAGCTCAGGATTACTTGAGAATAAGTGGGGAGAAGTTCTGCTCTCTCCATGACATGTCCTTAACTATGTTCCTCACAAGGAAAAAGACATACCTTTTGAAATATGATTTAAAAGAAAACCAAATTATAAATTATTGAGAGTTTGGGGTTGTTTAGTCAAAATAAAAATTTTCGAGAATAAGAAGAGAAAAATTGATTCTAAGACAATAGATGGTGCTTTTATTGGTTATGCCAAAAATAGTTCTACTTATAGATTTCTCATTATTAAATTTGATATTTCTAATATTTCGACTAATACTATTTGTGAATTTGGTGATGCAATCTTTTATGAGGATATCTTTTCTTTTAAGACTAAGGATATTGTTCGTGTAGATTCATCTTTTATTCCTTCATCCAGCACTTCTAGTCATGTTCAGCATGATCATTTAAATATAGACATAGAACTTAGAAGAAGTAAAAGAACTAGAATAGAAAAATCATTTGGAGATGACTTCATATCATACCTAGTAAAGGATGACCCTTTAACCTTTAAAGATGCCTTGTCATCTAGTGATTCTGCATTCTGGAACGAAGTAGTCAATGGAGAAATAGAATTAATTAGGAGCAACCACACTTAGGAACTGGTGGATCTTCGACCTAGTACCAAAAAAATTAATTATAAATAGATTTTTAAAAAGAAATTGAAACCAAATGGCTCCATCGACAAATATAAGGCTAAACTGGTTGCTAAGGGCTTTAGATAGAAAGAGGGAATAGATTTCTTTAATACCTATTCTCCCGTTGCTAGGATGACTACAATCCGTGTGCTTATTGCACAGGCCACTATATATTATCTAAAGGTTCACCAGATGGATGTAAAAATTGCATTCTTGAATGGTGAACTTGATGAAGAGATCTATATGGAATAGCTAGAGGGATTTATAGTTCTTGACCAAGAGGATAAAGTATGTAAGTTGGTGAAGTCCTTATATGAACTTAAGCAAACCCCTAAGTAATAGCATCAAAAATTTAACGAAGTCATTATAGATCATGAAAAATCTACAATATTTTGTAGAGAAAAAAAAGAAGGATATTAGGGAGGGGAGCATGAAGATGCTAATTGGAGTGTATGATCGCTAGAGACACGCCGGCCTCGAAAGATATAACAATAAAGAAAAAAAGATCGCATGATAAATACCTTTTAAGTGTGGGGGAGATTGTGAGGTTTGACCCTCCTTCCAATCGGTCGGCCGATGAAAGGGGCTTTCTTTAGATTACCCTTGCAAAAATGAACAAACAACCAATAATAAAGGATATGGATTAGCAAGATGGGGTGTGTAGCATCAAATTCTTAATAAGATATAACAATAAAAATATGGAAAGGAACACACCTTGTTGGCGTTTAGTCTTAAACCCCTATGCCAAGAGTGGATAAAAACATGCTGAAATATAAAATAATAAGGAGGTTGTGCAAGTGTTGCACTATGAGGATCTCAATATGATTGAGATGATGACTCAAACTAACATAAGAAGGAGATATAATGCATGCACTAATTAAATGAAAGAGGAAGATAGAAAAAGGCTTATTGGTTTTCTCCAAGAAGGGGTGCTTCAAGATCTTCAATATTCTTCAAAGGAGGAAGAAGCTCCAAAGGATGAGGCCTTCAAGCACATGGGAGACTCATCCACCAAGGGAGCCCTATTCCAGTAGAGTTTCCCTAAGATCAAGAATTTTCAACCTTAAACACCCTTGAGAGGAGGGTCCTATTTATAAAGTGAGAAATTCGGAGTTGTAATTTCCTCAAAAATAAAAAATAAGATTTTAATGAGATTTGGAGAGGGAAATACTTCCTCCAAATGTCCTTGTTGTCTTAGAAAGCCTTAGGAACACTTTCCCAAGTCGAAAAGGTGATCAAAATGGGGAAAGAAAGAGTCCATTTTCGGAATGGTTCTGGAAGGAAATTGGCATTCAGTGTAGTGGTCGCCAATTAAATAGTGTCAATCCAGAAAGATGCTAATTGAAATTCAAATTATGGAAAGTTAAAAAGTTACCAAAATTGAAAAGAATTGGCATCTTGCATCCGGACACTAATTAAAAATTGGCGTCCTTCTGCAAAGGCGTGGATTCAACAGATTATAAATTTTGGTAGGATTTAAATACTCAAAATGTGGAAATTGAATTGGCATCAGCCCTTAAGTCGCACATTAAAAATTGGCGCCTTTCAAGAAAGGCGTTAATTTAAAATCAATTTAAAGAAGGTGAATATTTTCAAAAATTAATGGAAACGCGTCTAGAGGGTAAGACACGTATTCAAGACATTAGAATTTTTGACGGATTTAAAATGGCAGAAATAGAAAATAGGCATCAAAAGGGCGTCTCTGTGAGAGGACGCGTATATTAAATGACGACTTTTCGGAGGCGTTGATTCACTGAGTTCAAGAAATGGCGCCTTGGCAGTGGACGCTAGTTTAAAAACACGTCTTCATGGAGACACGTGTTAAGATAAAATATTAGAAAATTAGAAAAAGCTAAGAAAATAGCGTCTTGGATGAAGGTGTTGATTTATCAAAAAGGCGTCTTGGTGTTAAGACACCTTTAAAGAAAATACCAAAAAATTAGAAAAATGCCCTTTAAAGAAGGCGACTTGGTGGGAAGACACCTTTAAAAGAAGGCGTCTTGGTGGGAAGGCCCTTTTTTAAAAAATGCCAAAAATTAGAAAATAGCCCTAAAAAATTAGCAAAAATGTGAAAAAATAGGAAACAGAATGATAATCATGAAAAATGGAAGAAAATGAGTTTTCAAAGAAACAAAGGAGTTTTCGAAGAAACGGCTTAAAATGGCAACAAGGAGAACTGTGGACTCAATTCGAAATGGAATATCTCATGTCAAGAATTAATATCAAATGACTCTCAAAATGAATTATAAGATGGATTTTCCAAAGTTAAATCAAGGTCCTACATGGATGCATGTTGGGTTTAAAGAGAAAAAATAAAATATAATATAATATAATATAATCAATGATAATATTGTTAAGTTATCCAGACTGAGTCAAGACACCGATTTCGTGAGCTGACACTAAGTCGAAACTCATTTGTCCACACACCAACTCACAAAAGGGAACCATCATCTTCAGTCATAGATAGCTCAACAGCCTATCCGTGTGACTAAGATTCTTCTAAAATTATCATTATTTTTTATGAAGGAGAACTCAAATTTCAGATTTACCAAAGTCACAAGGTCCTTGATATAGTCTAATAGCATATATAACATATAGTAAAATGCATATAGAGAAGATGGTGGAGCAATAATCACGCAGAGATCTGAGACATGAAATATAGTGCAATGCAATCAATCACCGTGGGATCAGAATGATGTTCGGACAGTGGGACCAAAGAGCTTCTTCTTGCACTCAAAAATTATTAGCCAAGATATCATGAAATATAACAAACAATGAATAAAAGGTAGCTTAGCATAGCATGGATCGTAACATTAAAGCATTAAAATGCTTAAGGCATGATATGGATCAAACCATTCAAACAGTCAAGCACTTAAGGAATCAAAGGATCATTATTCATTGTTTGCTTTCTAAATTATGAGGATGACAAACTTGGCCTATGACAGAGACTTGAACTTGAAAGATTAGAGTGATGATGATGGGAATGGCATAATCATAGAAAATGAATGATGTCGTTTGGGAATAAAGGGAAGAATCAGAAAAGTTGATGCAAGTGAAAGAATGGACTCATCCCATGTTCTTGGTCCTTCTTGCGGTAGTTGTCTCCCATGTTCTTGGTCCTTCTTGCGGTAGTTATCCTTGTAAAGCACCATCTAGACAAACAATTAGTGAAAACATAATACAAATTTTCTTTTTTTGTTTGATTTTTTAGATATGCAAATGTTTATGGATTTTAAAAAATATTCATATTTTATGGATTTTATTTGATTTTTAAAAACAATTGATTTTTTAGATTTTGTTATATTTTTTGAAATATATATAAAAAATAGCTTTTGGTTTAGACATTACTACTTGCAGCACTAAGGATAGTTCAAACCACTAGCTAGGGGTCCTTGTTCCTTCCCCTTTCGCTAAGAATTACTCAAAGCAAGGTGTACATTTGGCGGGCGGCGACCTATAGCTAGTTGCCCTTGGTTAACGGTGCCCCTACTAAAGCCATCAAGAAACACTCGGTCCTAGAGGGAGAAGAGAAGAAAATTTAGGGGATAAGCCAGATATGGGTTTAGAGGATGTTGGCTTTGACTCCCTTTCATGGCACAACCCCTAGAGATTCGGTCTGTTGCGTCAAGATTTTTTGTCATATCATCGAACCTTAATTCTCTTTTAGGCACGCATACGTCCGGGCTCATAATGTCTCATGGAAAAACTATACTGCCATCTTGCTATGTCATTATTCTTTGATTTTTTTTTCTTCTTATTTTTTCTTTTGCTCACATTCTTTCTCTCGTGGATTTTAAACTTTGATCACTTTCTTAACTTTGGATCTTTGACTTTGGTGAGCATTGAGATTGAGAATAAGGTCATAATAGACTGCCCCTATTTGAGACTTCCTCTTGTCAGGATGTGCTTAGGTTAGTTGTCTTGCCCAAACTATCTCTGTCATCATATTTTGGCCGAGTAGAGAAGAGAAAAGACTTCGTGTTCCCATGTATGGCCCAAGTAACAACGGTGTTTTCCAAAGGAGACGACTAAGGATGCCATGAAGTGTGTGTAATGCCCATGCTTAGGGTTATCATTAATGAGCGGGGAGAGAATGTCATATTCCCAATGCGGGGTTCTCATAGGCTAAAGTGATGCAAAAGCAAGCTAAAACTCATCAATTTTCTTTTTTTATTTTTTTGTTTGACATTGACTTAAAGAAAGACCTAGGACTAGGCCTAGACTACTACTCTTAATCATGTTAAGAAGAACTTCTTTGTTAAAAACCGTGCGTAGAGGTGAATGAGGTAATGAAATCATAAAAATGCATACTTATGCAAATGAATTACTCTGTGTCCCTGTTTTAAAAGTAGTTGTCAGAGGCGATTTTGATCATCATGGGAGTTATTTTTCTCATTTAGCAGATAAAAGAGATAGAGAGACAAAGATTTGAAGTGGCTTAACATAAAGGAGTGGTGCCAAGGCCAGACTCAAACGAATAAGGGAAAAAAGAAAAGAGGTGAGGGCTAGAACTCCCTCACTAAGGTGTAGAAACATTGATCACATGAAAGGGGTTTACAGGAGGAAAAGGAGATCAATGGGAGGAGTGAGGACTAAAGCCTCACAAACAATGGGAGAACGGGTAGATGCCCTGAGCAATCGACACGGGAGAAATTCGGTCGGACCCACAGTTATGAGGAATGAGAAGAAAGAATTGATAGATAGAAAGAGGTGGATCCGGAGGGTCTAGAGGGTCCAGAGGTAGAGGATAAGAATCATTGGGGGAAGGATCCATAGGTTCCGGAGGAAGAAAATGACAAGAGACACGATACCCTATGAAAATTGATGGATAAAGATGCTTTGGGAGGTTCCAGATGAAGAGAATAGCAAGGGACATGATGCCTTGGAAAAATAGAAGGATTAATCAGGGGCAAGTAGATGGATCAAAAGGGGAGAAGTCCGGGGGTTCTGGTGAGAGAAAATGGCGAGAGACACGATGCCCAGGGAAGAGGTTCCAAATGAAGAGAATAGCGAGGGACAATGCCTTGGGAGAAGAATAGAGGGATAGAAGAGGGGGAACTCCGGAGGAAGAGGAAGGCGAGGGACACAATGCCTTGAAAGAATAGGAAGATTAAGCAAAGGAAAGTCTAGAAGTTCTTGTAGGAGGAGATAAGAGATGTGATGCATAGATTAAAGAGAGAGAGATCCAGGGGTTCTGGAGGATGAAGATATTGAGGGACACAATGCCCTGAGAAAATTGATGGGTAAAAGAGAGGGAAATCCGGAGGTTCCAGAAGGAGGGAATAAGAAGGGGCGTGATGCCCAAAGAGGATGAGGGAACGAGATAAAGAATCTAGAGGCTCCAGAGGAAGAGAATAGGAAGGGACGCAATGCCCCGAGAAAACAGATGGACTAAATGGAGAGAAATCGGGAGGTTTCGAGAGATGAGACCATGGAGAGAATGAATACAAATGCAAATGCATGAGTTGCAAGGAATTCCAGGAATGCAAGGAATACAAAGAATACAAGGAACGTAAAGAATGTAAGGAATGCAAAGAATGCAAGGAATATAAAGAATGAAAGGATAAGAACCTCCTTCTCACCCAATGGATGACCCATAGAAATAGATTAATAATAAATAAGAGCAATGAGGGGATAGAACAAGAAATATATGATTTAATGAAAAGCCCCTCAACATGAGAATCCTCACCCCTCAAAGGCCGCGTGCTTTTTTGTGTAGAATTATACCCCGTCCAATGACATGCCCAGGCAGATGACTCAATTGGTGGAACTAGTGCCCATAAGCTCCCATTTGATGAAGTTCCCATAGCTAAATGATCCTTTGAATACTTCGAAGTGAGCGGCAACTCTTTCGGCAAATAATCACAGCATAACTTTAAGAGTTTCACTTGTGGTGTGAAAATCTTGGCACAAGATGGCTTCTTCAAAAATAACTCCCTTGACAGACGAGAAACGTCAATATGTGGGAGTCTAGCCTTTGGCATCGGAAGCTTTATAATGCCCAGGTCTCTTGAAATATTTTTATTACATGTGTTTGGTAACATGGGCACCTGCCTCTTGCATGGAAGTAGAGATGGAGTAGACATGGCATTGAATACTCCTAGCAGGGGGTGCCCTGACCCGTCCTTGAGCATAGACTTCATCATCTCCTTGGCAGCAAAATGTGTCATTACAATGCTAGAGGAGAACCCCTTCTCTTTGTTAGGTACTTGCACTATGATGGAACAAGGGGTAATGAGAGCTTCAAAAATATTTTTCCAAATGAGCAATGTAACTTGGATCGTCATGGCCTGTGGTCAGCATGACATCAATTCATGAACAGTTTTCTTGGTGAGCATCGGTGGGGACTTGTTTTTCTCAAAGAAGCCCGTTGTGAGGACACGAACTGGCATTCGACAAACAAAATCTTGGAGCTTGAATGGCATAGTCGTGACCAAGTTCTTCTTGCTTGGCTTTTGAGAGTCATTTTTCGCACATGCATGTGTAAATGTACACCCGCTCCGAGGGGAGGTAGAAGAAGGTGAGATAGAAATGGTAGGCTCAGTGGATGATGAGGTTTCAATGGAAGGCGTGGTTGGGAAAAGCGGAGGTGGAGGTTCAAACACAGCGAGCTTTGCCCCTTGCTCAGAAGCAGACGGGGTTGGCTCGAGTGTGAAAATAGGTGGACCCTACTCAGGCTCAGCCATGGATTTCGATGAAAGGTCAAGTGGAAGACTGGGTATGATTGGCTTTGGGATAGCAGGGATGGTGGGGGGGTTCGGGTGGTGGTGATGGAGGACTAATTGGCTGGGGAAGAGGAGAGTTAGTGGAAGAGAAAGGCTTCATGGATGAGTGGCTAATGGAGGTCGATGGTGTGGTTGTTGGAGGTATAGTAGTTGAAGGGTGAATGACGGTAGACTTGGTACAGATAAACCTCTTAAGTTTGGCTGGTCGAGGAGAAGGTTGCATGGAGGGTTCATGGTGCATCGATGTGGGTTGTTGAAGTACTGACTCAGCATCAAAACACCATGTGGTTTTGGAGATGGGAGCCATGGTGGTGGCATCAGCCTGACCAGGGGGCTCTTGTGGTTGTGGTGGAGGTAATTGGTGGGGAAAGCAAAGGAGCCTTGGAGCGGGTGTAGCTTAAGGCAACTCATCATGTGCTGGCCCAAATTCTTCATAGTTTGGTTCAAGTGGATGTCGTGATGGAGACATATTGGCGGGTGGAGGATGGAAATATGGATGTTTTTTTGGATATGGAGGGTCATATGGATGAGCGGGATAGATGGATGGTGGGTGGAGGGCTTCCTCTTGAACATGGAAACTTGTTGGACCAACTTTCTCACATGTTGTAATTTTCTTCCATAGTTCATCCATCTTATTTATCCTATCCATAAGAGTTTGATGGAGGGGATCTACTTGAGAAACTGAAGGATGCCCTTGGGGTCTTTGAGGGGCTTGAGACGAAGGTCGCAGACTTGTAACCCTCTTCAATTGCTCCTCCATTTTAGCTATTTTATCGATGAGAACAGGCCGTGGAGGATAAAGGGGCTGACCCATAAAAGGACCCGGTTGGACCGGGACGCAAGGAATACTTGGGCCTCGGGGCCGTGGAGGAAGATGGGTGAAAGAAGGTGGGTGATGGGCAACTGAGGAGGGATAGAAGGAGAATGAGAGGGAGAAGAGGATACACTCTCAACAGCAACTTTAAGGGCTTGGATTTGTTGAGGGGTAAGGCGATCTAATGCATGGAATACTTGAGCGACTTTATCATCATTTAGAGGAGATTATTTGATGGGAGTAGCGGCTTGCAATTGATGCAAGGGACCATGGAATTGAGAATTGCCGATGGGGTGGACATGAGAGGGATTGGCATGAGGTCCCTTGTAAAAGTTGTGATGAGAACTATAAACTTGAGGGTCATAAGATAGGCTAGGTTAATCATTCTCATAGTCATATGTATAGTTAGACATGTCAATATGATTACCAAAGCGCAACATTATACAAATCAAACAATGTTCAATCAACACAAATTTGCAAAGATATCAAACAAGTGGAATGTTTCACACTTGGTTTTAGTTATCCCTCGATGAATTAAATGATTTTTAAGAATGTTCATGCAATTCACTTAAGGATAGAAACCTAGTTTTAATGTGGTTTGACTTCGGTGCCAACTAGGTTGATTCTCCTACATTTTGGCCAACTAAACACGGGGAACTTTAAGGTACAACCTACCCAGTGATCGAAGAGGGAATCCTTCGATGTCTGGGACTTACGGAGGCCTTGGTGGAGAGATTCCAATACAATAAGAGGAGTTTTCGATTAGAGAGTCTTTCCTTCACCAAGAGAGGTAAATATCTTCTAAAAAGTGTAGGGAAAAAAGAATAAAAACTGATGGAATAGAAGGCTAAAACACTCACAAAATAACCATAAAAGACATGGCAATCAGCTAAAGGCAATAAAAAGCATGGTATCCAAAAGTTTTAAATTTTAAATCACACAACTTGGTGATCACTTAGGAAGGGGGTGTGCACGTAGTGCACAAGGGATAAAAGCAAATAGAAAAGAGGGAGAGTGCTACGTGGAGCACAAGGGGAGATACACCATGGGTGTAAAAGGGAGGGGCAAACGTGGGTGTCGAAGGAAAAGGGTAATCAAAGAAAAAGCAAGACGTGTCCCACCGTGATCGTCAATTTGTACGTGGATCATGAAAAATCCATAAGATTTTATAGAAAATAAAAAAAGAAGGATATTAGGGAGGGGAGTATGAAGAAGCTAATTGGAGTGTGTGATCGTCAGAGAGACACGGGCCTCGAATGATATAACAATAAAGAAAAGGAGATCGCATGATAAATACCTTTTAAGTGCGGGGGAGATTGTGAGGTTTGACCCTCCTTCCAATCGGCCGTCCGATGAAAGGAGCTTTTTTTAGATTACCCTTACAAAAATGAACAAACAACTAACAATAAAAGATATGGATTAACAAGATGGGGGTGTGTAGCATCAAATTCTTAACAGATAAAACAATAAAAGCATGGAAAGGAGCATACCTTGTTGGTGTTTAGCCTTAAATCCCTATGCAAAAGGTGGAAAAAAACATGATGAAATGCAAAATAAAAAGGAGGTTGTGCAAGTGTTGCACTATGAGGATCTCAATATGATTGAGATGGTGAATCAAACTAACATAAGAAGGAGATATGATGCATGCACTAATTAAATAAAAGAGGAAGATAGAAGATAGAAAAAGGCTTATTAGTTTTCTCCAAGAAGGGGTGCTTCAAGATCTTCAATATTCTTCAAAGGAGGAAGAAGCTCCAAAGGATGAGGCCTTCAAGAAGTCAACCCATTAGTTTTCTAGGATGATATTGCAGTTCAAAATCATAGTCCTTCAAGAATTCAACCCATCGTCTCTGGCGCAAATTCAACTCCTTCAGAGAAAACAAATACTTAAGGCTCTTGTGGTCCATGAAGACTTCAAACTTGACCCCATACAAGTAATGTCTTCAGATCTTCAATGCATGGACAACAATTGTCAACTCCAAGTCATGCGTAGGGTAATACTTCTCGTGCTCCTTCAGTTGCCTGGAGGCATATGCGACAACCCTACCATTCTGCATTAGAACACAACTGATCCCGATCCTTGAAGCATCAGTGTAGAGAGTGAATATGTCGATGCTATTGGGTAGGAACAAGAGTGGTGCTGACGTCAGACGATCCTTCAGTTTCTAGAAACTTCGCTCACATTCCTCGGACCATACGAACTTCACTCTTTTCCTTGTCGGCCTCATCAAAGGCGCTATAATAGAAGCAAAATCCTTTATGAACTTCCTGTAGTAACTGGCCAAACCGAGAAAACTCTAAAGTTCAGGGGATATTTCGGAGTCTCCCATTCTAATACCGCCTGAACCTTGGCTAGGTCAACTGCCACGCCACTTCCTGATAACACATGGCCAAGAAAATGAACCTCCTTCATCCAGAAATTACACTTGCTGAACTTCGCGTATAGCTTGTGTGCCCGAAGAATATCCAAAACAATCCTCAAATGTTCCTTGTGAGATGTCTCATCTGGGGAATATATAAAAACATCATCTATGAACACAACCACAAAGCTATCCAGGTAAGGCCTAAACACCCGATTCATTAGGTCCATAAATGCTGCAGGGGCATTCGTTAGACCAAAGGGTAGAACTAGGAATTCATAATGCCCATAGCTGTCTTGGAAATATCATCCTCCTTGATCCGAAGCTGATGGTAACCTGATCTCAAATCAATCTTCGAGAACACCGAAGCACCTTGCAATTGGTTGAAGAGATCATCAATACGAGGCAAAGGATAACGGTTCTTGACAGTCACCTGATTGAGCTTCCAGTAATCAATACAGAGGCTAAGCGATCCATCCTTCTTCTTCACGAACAAGACTGGGGCTCCCCAAGGCGAGACACCGGTCGTATGAAACCCATGTCTAACAGTTCTTGCAACTGCTTCCTCAGTTCTGCCATTTCTGCAGGTGCCATTCGATAGGGGGCCTTGGATATCAGTATTGTACCGGGCACAAGGGCAATAGAGAACTTAATCTCTTAGGATGGCGGTGATGAGTGTGCATTTTTACATAATAATTAATGATATACACCCTTTTATGAGCTTTAATATGAATAAATATGTATTTATCACACTTAATTATAATTTCAGATCAAAATGCATAGTTTCATGATATTAATTAAAATTTGATACATAAACTCTTATTTTGCAGGCACAAAAAGGATGACGCAAGTCTGTACAATAATAGGTCAAAGTCCATTATATAAAAAAAAGAGAAGAGAGAAGAGAAAACAAAAATATATTTAAATGGACCAAAGGCCCATGATTTGTTTAAAATAAAATAAAAGAAAAAATAAAAGAGAAACAACATTCATATATATATATATATATATATATATATATATATATATATATATATATATATCGCAAGCTTCAGCACGATGCAGCAGGAGGCTCCTTCATGTGAGATCGATGCATGGGCCAAAGCCCATTCACTAAGGCATCTACGCAAGCGCACGTTTGACGAGGCCAGCGGCCCCTTTTCAATGTCTTCAACATGGGCAAAAGCCCATGCATGCTGCCAGTCAAGGTCCTTCACGTGGGCATCAACCAATGCAAGGCAGGTGGCCAGCCAAGGCTGGCACGGACGCGCAGGTGCGAGGGCTTCGGCAGATGCGGTTGGCGGCTTCAACGTGGCTTTGGCTGGGTGACGTGGTCTTCACGCGATGGCGGTCAGCGAACGGCAACGGCTTCATGCATGCACACGTGGATAGCGTGGCGGGCTGCTCGACAGGCGATGGCCAAGGGTGGCCAGTGGCTTTGGCAGGGGTCAGCGCTGGCAGGCAGAGTTCACATGCTGGACGAAGCCAGCTACGCATGATCGGCAGAAAAGCAGTGGTAGGCTTTCACACAGGTGATGGCAGGCGGTCAACAAAACAAGGCAGGAAGACTTCCAATGTGTCACGCCCCGAGCTTTTATTACAGCGGAAGACTAGCTCGAGGAACGTGAACAACCGGCATGGTAAGCCTCTTGCAAGTAAGAACGATCGGAGCGCAAGACAATCACACATAACAAAATACAATTGCACAATAATTTACTCAAACTCCAACTTTATTTTATTAATAATCAACTATTCAAATACAATAACTTTTCAACCTTCTTCAATCCATCAGACTCAAGAAAAAAGGAAAATTACAAAGACTCGATCTAAACAAGATTGACTATCCTAAGTATTCACTCTCATTTTGATACGACTTTCATTCGCTCTCGGACCCGCTACTTGTATAACTCGAATCTGAATTCGAATCATTTCCATCTCCTGAAAAGATTGGAAATAGGTAATGAGTACACTTGCCCAGTAGGTATCTTTGCATCAACATGAAGGCACTATTAAAGTGTTTAGCATTTTAGCTCTAAAGAAAATAAATTAAGATTATGCGAATGCGATAAATCACATGTAAATAACCAAGATAACAAGACGATCATGTAAGATAGAATGAGCAAGTATGAATTAGTAAGAATATAACAAGAACATGATATGGCCTTTCATTATCAAGAATGTATCGAGAATATACTAGCAAGCCACGTAATCATTACACAAACATATTTTGCTTATGAGCAAGTATTTGGTGAATTTCTGTGAAATATCATGTAATAAGCAAGAAAGTCATGTACGTGTATATGTCATGCCGTGGATTTTCACTTATTTATAGAGAAAGTACTCCCAACGTAATGCGATGCCAGTAGCATCATACCCCATGGTTTATAGTATGTTTCCGACAATCAGCTGAGGGGACTAGCATAGAGCCCTTGAACATAATCAGTACTCGATCGCATCTTCAAGTATAAATCAAGCTACTTCCACATTTCAAGCAATAAAATATGGCCAGTCAATATAACAAGTTCAATAAGTTCATGATAACAATAATTCAATGAATGAACGCTTCAATTAAGAATGCAAGGGATCAAGAATGACTTAAAACAACATTATGCTCATGGAAATAATTTGACAGCATAACAGTACATTCCTTATCTTCCATAATTTAAAATTAAGTATCTTGAATGATATGACAAGTCCTAGACCATCAATAATCTATCTAGGAACTTTGGAATATCAACCCTTGGGTCAAACCTCGGGTTAAAGTACTCGGGAATTGTGACGGTCAATTAATGGGCCGCTACATGAACGTGACGGTCTAGTACTGGACCGTTAGAATGGGCTGAATCCAGAAAGAATAAATCGGACTCAGTAATGTGATGGTTGTATACTGGACCGTTAAATGTGCCTGACGGTCGAGTAATAGGCCGTTACATGGACAGAATTCAAAACTTTGGTAGTGCTTTTCTAGACAATTTGGGCTTTAATAGTACAACCACCTCGGCGTCCTAGTGGGAATCCCAGGCTCGCGTAGAATTACGGAGACCTTGAAACAAGATTTCCTAATCCATTGGAAGAAATATCCAATAGAGAGGTCCTCAAGTTCAAGATGATGTTCCTATTGTGCAAAAGTGTGAACTAATGGTCATATACTGGAATATATGCCATGTACTTAGAGAAATTGACTCTATAGATGAGAAAAATGTGAACGACGTGAAACCATGATAAACTCCGTCAATGCAACATTTAAAAACATGGTTTTAATACAAAACTATAGAGTTTAGCAAATGAAATTAACATACACTTAAAATAACTCAAGGTGCTTTAGACATGCAATTTCTATCATGAATCAATTAATAAACTCAAAGTCATGAAAACATGTCAAAACTTAGATTTCTAGGCTTTCTTTATAAGCTAAGTTGACTGTTTTCAATTCTGTCTCGGGTTGACAGATCACAGTATTCTGACGGTCGAAGATGAGCGCGTCACAATTATGTGACGGTTTATCGTAGGGCCGTCAGAATGTTGTAACGCACTACTCGTGGTCCATCAGAGTTCACATAAAAATGTAAGTATCACAGAGCATGTAACGGTTTATCGTAAGATCGCTAGACGACTCTGGCGGTCGAACTATAGACCGTTATAGCCCTGCTGACAGTAAATAGAATAGAAGACTATAAAAAATATGTCATGCCTGGAAATCAAAATACTTAAACTATTCCAGTCATGAAAAACGAAGTATAGGCCAGCTACATGCATGGGTTTCAGTGAATTTATAAGAGAATACCTTTTATCTTTGATTAAGGCTCAAGTTATGCATGTATGCATAGACTTACTAAAACATGAAATTCATAGTCTAGAATGCATGAAATCAAATAAAACCATAAGGCTTTTATCCCTAACATGGTATTCTTTCTGTTCATGAGCTGACCTACCTCTTTCCTGGGTTTTCAACTTCCAATTCGGGACTGCAAGACACGCCCTAGTTCTTCCCTTCCTGTGAATTTTCAGCAACTTCACGTCGCTCTAACTCCGTAATCCCTTGACCTATAGACGTGAAATTTGGAGGGTAAGAAGATGAAACTAAGGGGAACAAAAAGTTCTAAAGAACCGAACTCTAAATACCTTGTTTAGGTGTTCTAATATCCTGATCTTCAGCACCCCGTTGCACAGTTTCCTGGGTTGACGTGATGAAACCAGCAACTTTGCAAAGTTCTACCTCCTTGTGTAGTCGATCTCCTAGCACAAAATTTTGGGAGCTATTAGTCCTAGGTATTATAAACAAAATATTCTAAAGAACCTACCCCAAATATCAAGTCTTTACCTTGATTCCATGCAGGTCAAAGTAAGGGTCGCTCAGTCCAAAACTGGGCACTATTTATAGGATTTGGCTAGAGTTTTAAGGATTAGATCGATTCTAGAGTCCTTATTAGACCTTAGATCGACTTCAGAGAGTCCTTAACACGTTTACTAGTCCTCCCATCTCGATCTCTAAGAGATAGACTATCAAAAATCTAATCTTTTTGGTCTTTCTTCAATTCACGGAATTAGCCAGAACGTAACGGTCGTATCCTAGTGCGTCATAGCCCTGTGGCGGTCGCATGATAGACCGTTACCTATCGTAGGTGCCGAATTTGAAATGAATTCAAATTCTAATTTCGTCTTATCCACTTAATTATTTAATTAATGAATATTTATCCTTATAATTCGTGAATAGGCTAAATAACCTTCTAGAATATGGGCCAAACTTCATGGGCTTGGTCCTTAAACCTTTTGGGCTTCAATTAAATAGGCTAGTTTAATCGTTTACCATAATTGGGGCCTTAATAATGATTTATTTAACCCAATATCTATTTATTAATTTATTTAGGCCTTTATAAATTCCTAATAAATTCCAAAAAATCATTAAATAATTCTAAAATAATTTATAAATATTCTGGGTCATTACACAACGTGGCTCACGCAGGCACGGTGGAGGCTTCTCCATGCGGGCGGCTGACAGAGAAAATGCTGAGGAGAGCTTGGGTTTCAACAAAAGCGAAAAAGGAGAAAGAAGTTCGGGATTTCAAAAATGGCAACTGAGGTGTTCACATGGACGCAAAGGGGTTAACTTGGAGCCTATATAAGGAAGGGAGATGGAGGTTCAGGGGGTTCTCTCTCCCCCACTCCATTAGAGATGCACATACGTAGAAGCTAGCATTCATGTTTTGTTCCCCCTCCATTCTTAGTCCTTAGTGTAGGATTAAGCTTGTCCATTTTATTTCTTTTGTTATTGTTATAATTTTGTTGTAATTTATTTATTGTATTTTTCATACAGTTGTAAGTCGATTTTAATTCATGTTTAACTTCAAATAGTGTTGTTATTTTCTGTTTTACTTAAGCACAATTTCCCTCCATCTCTCTAATGTTCTTCCACCATTCTTTATCCTTCACCCTCTAAACTTCTTCTAAAGACGGTCAAGGGAATCGGTTCCGATCCAGTTGAGTGTACGTGGTCGTTCCCGATGACTCGTAAATCAAAGGCTCGAGGAGACGACGTCGTTATCACACCACGGCCGCAAATCTATCTCAACTTCATCTATTTTATTTCGTATTTAATTTTGTTAGATTAGATAGATTTATTTCATGTTCTCTAAATTATGAAAATCAAATCATTCATCCATTTTTACTTTAAAATAAAATTAAAGTTTTCAATCTCAACATTTCTCTCTGTGGATTCGACCCGTGCTCACCAATATATTACAGTTAATTTGGATTATATTATGAGTTCGGTATTTATTTTTGATTGATTGCCGCAGGTTTTAACGACGAACGTTTCGGCGACATTGGGTTGGCGGCAACCCCGATAGATCCTCCGAAAAGGCATCGGGAAAATCCCGAACCACTTCAATCATCTCCAGCAATGGGGCCTGAGAAACCTCAGCTGAGGCTACCACCCAAGCAAGAAAAGCACTGCCACCCTTACACAACAACCGAGCTGCCTTCATGGCCGAGACTACAAACTTCCTCGACCCATTCTAAGGCAAAGGATGGAAAAACTCCGTCTCGCCAGGGATGCTCCAGAATATCTTCTCCATCGCCCGCAACCAATGTTCCGCAACTAGGGGCTGACTCTCCCCCTTAAAAGAAGGTGGGTTCATCCTCCGAAACGTCTCCATGACTGACGGCCCTTCGACTATTCTCGACACTACCTTCGGATGCGGTCGGGCCTAACCAAACCACGCAGATCAATTACGAGGCCTACACAACCATCTAACGCACAATTCCCATCCAATCTATACCATACCTGGGCCTGAGCTTGCACCTGAGCCTACAATGCCGCATGTGTATTCGCCTGCGTCTGCATCACTTGCACCAATCCTTGCATGAATGTACCATAATCGACCAACGGCTGCGGTGGCGGTACTGGTAATCCTTGCTGACCTACACCTACATCTTACTTCGGCTCCTCATCGCGAGCAGGGACAGCAGCACGACGAGCACGAAATGCCATAACCTCGAAGGAAATAATTTAGTTAAGTCAAGTTAGATTCCTTAATATCATTATTTATCTATGTTCCTTCTATTTTTAAGCCACTTACAATGGAACTATCTAGATCTTGGGATATGGACTTAGCTGATGGTTTTACTTATGTAAACTCTTCACCTGTGGCTGTGATAGCACTCTCTATAACGCCTCACCCTATATCCGGTCCAGTATATCACTCTCATCGAATATAGGAGACAACACCACAGTGGAAACCACCCAACAGAACGGAGACGGGTTGAGGTTTACATGAATAAAAGAGCAAAATTTACAGCGGAAGAAGAAGTTCATTATATCAGCTAAGGGGAAATACCAATATCACAATAGTCCAATAGAAATTTAACTCCACCTTATTGATACAATAACCATCCAAAATTCATGAATTCATGCCCCTTTCTTTTATTTTCAAGCTACCTCGAACAGAAAAGAAAGTTAAACAAGAGTCACACTCAGACTTCCGGCTCAGACTCACTTGGTGCTAAATCCTCGTCCTTGCCAGTCGAATCGCCTGAAAGTTATCAAGTGTAAGTCTACGAATAGACTTAGCAAGATTCGAAAACTCAAAACATACCTCTTATACAAGTATAACATACTTGGTCAGTTTCTAACCGGAACAAATTCTCATCGCTTACCAGGTCGCGGAAACAAACACATGGTTTCAGAAAGACTAAAAACATATCATAATGGCGTGAACCGATTGATATGCAATTATGAAAAAGGTATGTGACAATGCACTAGACTATACTCAATCATGCAGTGAGAAAATGCATAGCAGAATTTGAATAGAATTCGTATGCCAAGTCTTAGCAAAATCAATATAGAATCATGGAGACAACATGCATCTATGTACAGCCTGAAAGGAGTCAGAAATCAGAAGTTAATGGAATATGTATGCATATGTACATGGCCTGAAAAAGAACAGGTATCAGAACTTATAAGTCAATTTCAGAGGTCAGTTCAGAACTAAATAGAACGGATAACATATGCCAAATAACATATAACATAGTCAAATAGTAGGTATAATCTGATCACAATTATCGGAAGTTCTGAACTGAACATAGTACTCAGATACAGTGCCCAAACCACCACTAGAAGATCAGAAATAGATACCAAATCACCTAGGCAATGGCGATAAGGTCTTGGTTAACTGCGTAGAATCGGAGGAAAATCCTCCCCACCTTAACCAGTGGAACTTATCCACCTCTAGGATTTCACCCCCCATGCCCTCGGGATCAAAACATATTGAGCCTCCCCACAGGGGTATTTCTACGGTTTGGCTCCATCCCCTTCTATGGTAGCAGTGTCCGTATGGTCTACAATTTGTCTCATAGCATAAGGGGTTCACAATGACAAGGAATAATATGCAATACAAGGACAGCATTGAAGGATAGCAAATGAACTTTCAGAATATGCAACCGTGCAAGAAAGATGGAATGAATATGAACTTGTGTAGTCACTATATGATGGGAACATATCATTTAAGTAACCCTACTAGTTTACAAAGTTTTAGCATGTAATATAGTGGGTAGCTAAAAATCCAAGGGAACAGTCAGTAAAGGGAAGCGAAACGATTGCACAGAGGAAAGATCGACTTTTATGGATCATAAGTCTACTTTTCCCCATGTCCAGAACACACTGAACAGCATGTGCAGGGCAGAAGTCAACTTCTGCAAGGCCAGAAGTTGACTTCTATCTACATCCAGAACCTGAACTGGGCAGGACACACAGGCTAAGTCAACTTCTGTAAGGCCAGAAGTCGACTTAGGCCTGCATCTAGAATTGGACTGGGCAGGGCGCACATGTCAAGTCGACTTCTGCAGGGCCAGAAGTCGACTTAGGCCTGCATCCAGAAAATGACATTGTCCTACACATCTCCGCCATTGTCTGAGTACCCATAAATCAAACCGAACTTCATCAAAGTAGAAACAACGTATTTCACACTCAAACCATGATTCATAACCCAAGTTTCAAGATATTATTTCGTGCACAAAAGGAGGGTTTGAGGTTTCAGATCTTGCCTTGCATCAAATGAAACAAGGATTAGGGAAAACCCTCCACCTCCGGCTAGAGACAGGAAGACGATGTTCTTCTCGAGATAACCAAGATCTAGCATAAAACTAGAGGAACGAGAAAGCCACTCAAGAGCAGGAATGATCCCCTCTCCCTCTGCTACGCTTCTCTGGGCTCCCTCTTTGGATTCTTCAGAACCATCCCCGAGCATAGCAGGAATGCAACGCTAGGGAGAGAAAAGGAAAAGAAAGACTGCCCTGAAAAGGGCTGGGGTTCCACCCCAATCCTCCAGCGGTTACGGTGTTTTAAGGAAGGGATAATGACCCACGTAATTGCTCAAGGAAATCCACGGTTACGAGAGAGAGAAATAAGGAAAGAAAAATCCCAAGTTGTAATGTCTGCCGTACGAACCGAGAGCACTATTCATCCATCCCTTTGAAAAATCGAATCTAACAATATAAAAAAAGATTTATAAAAACTATTTGTTATTCATTTCTCACCACCATTTATTTTATCATGGAAAAACATGAAATAAAATTTTAGACGAAAAAATGAAAATGAGTGAACAGTAAAACTCAAAACGTGAATAGTGAAAGTCATGAGTCACAGCCTATCCTAAACTTTCAGTAATTGTGTATATGCATTCATGTGCTCTCCTTTTTGATAGATATAATGCAAGAAACGTTTTAATCAACAATTAACTTAAGTTACAAAATTTTAATTGCTCAAATTTCTAGATTTATAATTATCGAAAAGTTTTATTTAATGTATTATTCATTTTATTTATTTAGTTGTGAATTGATATTTCATGGACTAAACAAATATTTTATTAATTTAAACAATAGAAATACTTTATTAATTTCAAAAAATTTCCGGGTACTACATGCTAAATCTGTAAGTACTCCATTAGTTGGTCATTTTAAATTCAATAAGAAGTCATGTCCCTCTTCTAAGGAAGAAATGGAAGAGATGGAGAGCATTCCATACTCCTCATTAGATGGGAGTTTGATGTATGCAATAGTCTACACTATGCCTAAAATTGCACATACTATTGGTGTAGTGAGCATGTTTCTTTCAAATCTAGGGAAAGAGCACTGGGAAGTATTGAAGTGGATCTTTAGATATTTGAGATGTAACTCTAGAGTGTGTTTGACATTTGAGAGTTCAGAACCAGTTCTAGAAGACTTTATAAATGCTAATATGGCAAGTGATCTTGATCACAGGAAATCCACCTCAGGGTGTTTGTTTACTTTTCTAGGGAGAGTTGTATCATGACAGTCCAAAATTTTAAAAATGGGTTGCTTTATCTACTACTGAGACAGAGTACGTTGCAGCAACTGAAGCTGGAAAAGAAATGTTATGGTTGAAGAGATTTCTACGAGAACTGAGTTTGAAGCAAGAAGAGTATGTGGTCTTCTATGACAGTCAGAGTAATTTCTGCGTCTCTCCACCCTCGTACTTGTATTCCTCAAGATTTGGACAAATCTTAAGAGAGGAAACCTATGCTACTATTTTGGTATAGTGGATTGCTGTCAGTTTGTCCCGTGATTTTTTTCTCTCCATGTCATGGGAGATTTTTTCACATTAAAAATCTAGTGCATTTTGTATGATTGTGTTATTATATAGTTTGGTGACTTTATCCGACTCGGCTACTTGTGTGAATGCCCTAGACAAATATTGTGGTTGTGTAGCGACGCCAAAATTGTGTGTATAAATTTCTTTTCATGTCGATTCCCCGATTACACATATATTTGTGTATGGACTTAATCTTGTAGCTTCCTAACAAAATAGATGTTAAGTGGAGATTCTAATTATTAGAATTCCCAAAATCCCACCTCAACGTTCCTTCAACCATGAATACATGACTTAACTACTCTGCAGAATCTGAACTTGAAAGTGGTACCAACCGAGTGAGATAGTATAGTGGGTTCCAATTACTTGATCAATTAATTAAGTGGGTCATCAAGATGACAGCAACCTTAATTATCGGCCCCCAGTTGGGTTGACGCCAGTAAGTACCAACGGTATCAGCAACCTTAATTATCGGCCCCACCATGCCCTTGGGGGGTTGTGGTGGGAAGGATGGTGCAACTGTGATTCGCCATATGTGACGTCACAGCTTTGATAGCTCTACCATTCAGGAAGGTGGTTGTGGAATAACTTTGAGTCAGCGTTCTTCTAACTTCTGCAATTTCACAGTCAATTTCCCAACGACATATAATGCTCTGGTCTTTGTTTACATAAAAAACTGAATGCATGCATGCATGCATGCATGTCGGTAGGGGTTAAAAGAGATTAGTATTAGCATCTGTCTGAAAAGGTTATGATCTGTTATTATAATCGCAGCAGAATAGGTGCGTCAGAGATTGCGTGGAGTAACGGGACTAGATAAATGTTTGAACGAAGTCTCGTCGTGGGTGGGTGCATGGTGACGTCACATGGAGGAGGACTCAGACAAGTCGATTCAAGTTTTTAAAACTTTTAGGTCTTGGAATCAAGTAACATTAAAATCCTAATTGGTTTTAATTTGGAGGCGCCACTTTTGAAAAAAAATCGGAGGAACAAGTATTGATTATCTTTGCAAAACAGTACTGCGTCCTAATATTTCATTAATTTCAATATCTTTATCCGACATCATGATCTTAAATCTTTTTTTTTCGACACAGAAAATTCAGCCCTCACCTGTTCTTTGCTGCTAATTAATTATGTACTCCAGCCAAAATCTAATTATATGTGCAACTGTGATTGGCATGCCTTTGAGAACCCGGTCCACTTCTTTGATAGCTCACCCATTATATATATCTATCTCTCTCTATATATATAATAATAAAAAGATCGGATAAAAAATAAAAATAAAAAACGGTTGTACTCTGTAGTATCCGTATTCCTCTACCCATAAATTCCTCATCAATTCAAATTATGACAGAATATGATATGAATGCACACTCGCCTTAGCTATACTAATACAAAAATGCATGCACATGTCGGCGTTGAGAGTAACCACTGTGCTTCTCCTCCCTTGTGAGCATGTGGTTGGTGTGTAGTATGGTTGGGAAGTCCTCCCGCATACGCGTTACATGAATATATATATATATATATATATATATATATATATTCAATCATCAAACGGGAACTTCAGGGATTACGTGCGTAGAAGAGAATTCATAAAATAAAATGATAAAAAGGTTTGAACCAAGTCAGGAAGTGGAGTCACATTACATGGAGAGCTCGATCAGCGGGCCACGCCCATCCTTATCTCTCTCTCTCTCATTTTTTTTTTTTTTGGCTTCTCCACAGTTTCTTTAGATTTTTCCTCATTAATACTCTTGTTAGAAATAAATCTGCATAAAAATCTACTCTAGATTCGTATTTGTATACATACCCTTCGTATGTGTATTTAATATCACTTTTGTCAAAATATTCACGGGATATTTCTTTTCCTTCTTCAACACTTGTGAGGATATATATTTTAATGATTTGTCAATGGAAGTGATCGGTAGGAAAGGTGTACATGCCACTTTATTTGAATATGAATGATATCTATGTAGATATAAATTCAACATGAATTTTGGCATAATTTTATCTTCAAGCAGGGTACTGTTTATGCAAGAAGACCCGCTTTCTGAATGGACGATGATCTGTATTGGTATAAAACATTAATATTCTTACATCTTGAAATCAAGTAAAAGTAAAAGTAAAAGCCTTTCAAAATTCAAATGACCTCTTAAAGTATGACACATTTGCTGCAAAGAACCCTCTACATGGTTGAACGTACGATAAAAGGGGGTGGTCCTAATTTCTCATTTTTAATATTCCACGTCAAGTCGTCGACCAAACAAAAAATAAAAAGTAGAAAACAGATATTCAATATTTGAGATCAATCCAAGTAAAAGGAGGATAAAATATTCCGACAAAAGTTTAGTGGTGCATGCCCATCCAAATGATCTTCTAGAAACTTTGATAACAAAAAGATTAATTAGTGTCACCAAAATCAAAGTTCCAGTATTTACCTACAATGCCACTGCAAAGGGCTATCATCAAAAGTTTGAGAGAATTCTAAAATTCTAAACTGTTGCTCTCGTCATAGACTTCCACTTGTTGCCAAACATTTCAGACTTGTTCGAATAGGGTTTGGGATGTGTGGGACCTTCCTCTCCAATGGACCCAGTAGTAACAGGTGCACTGTGAACTTTGGCCTCGAGGGGATTAGAGTAAACTTACGGATTACAACCCCATGTTGTACCCAAATGATGCCATCTTCACATGAATGCTCTCCAATTACAGTTTTTACTTTGGCATTCAATATGTAATTTTTTTTTTGATTTTCTTACAAATGTTTTCTTGGAGGATTCCATGTCAATGTTGATAGGGTGCATGCGGAATGGCCTGAGAGATCGGGTCTTGGGCAGGATCCTCGTTTCGGCCCTAACCGAGCCCGTGGTTGCCCTTGTAAAAAGTTTCTACTCTGGGCCCTGGCCCGATTGACCCCAAGGTTTCGAAAAAAAATATATAGGTTACAATAATTGAAAATATTAAATAAATAAGTATAAATTATATTTTGATGACATATAAAGTGAAAACTTGACCCGATTTTCATTGCACCACAGTCCACAAGAGTCGGAGACCTATCATCTACCAATAAATAAGTAACTATTTTATATAATCTTCAGGTATGAGGTCGACTCTCGGGTTCCCCCCCCCCCCCCCCACCTCCCCGCAAAAAAAGAAAAAAAAAAGGGTACCTATCGGGAAAAAAAATAGAATTGCATCTAAATTGATGACTCGGGAGTATCACTCGAGGCCGAAACCTGCAACATTGGGGTCCCTTGCATTAAGCCGACATCAGCTCCAATGTCGTCGTCTTCCGATGCCGGCTTTGGACCGGATTTGTCTTGAAGGGGTCAATTGGGACGTCATCCAAACTAACCTTCTTGGTCATCAGTCATGGTCAGAAGAGGGTGGGGGTAGAAAAAGAACTGTTTGGCCCCCATCGAAAGGTGTCCTCACAGAGACCAGTGATTTTAATTAAGAAATAGTGTGCTTCATCTGTGTGCCATCACTAAGTCTTGGATTGAACTCCATTTGCAAAATGGATGCAGCATGCTGCTGCAAACTTATAGTTGTTTGTCAGCTCTCCTTATTAACCGGTCTCTCATTGGTTCATGTCGGCCCCGACCTATATATAACATTCATCGTAAGCCAGGTTTGCTTTGCTGCAAATATTTATTCAGATGAGTTTTACTGCTTGCTGCACCGTAGCTGGTGTAGGAAAGTTTACCTGGAACGAGCCGCCCAATCATGCAGCGCCATCTGTCCGAGTGTGACATGAATCCCATCCTCAAATGCACTCTAGCACCATTTAATGGATTCGAACCTCATGTGCGGGTCAGCACGTATGGGGTCTCAATTTTGAGGTTTTTTTTTAAGTTGCCTGAATTTTTTTAGAGCATTTCTGAGTAGGAGTGTCAATGGATCCTTCTGATCCGAAAGTTCGATCCGATCCGGATCCGAAGCGCCGCTCCGAAACTGATTATTTGATTCGCATATTTGTATTCGGGGCGGAGTTTTTTTTGATCCGAAATCCTTGATTTCGGATCGGCCGTCGGGGCGCCATAAACCCCTCTCCTTTCGGGGCGAGCAACTCACTCTATCATCAGCGGCGCTTCGTCTCGCGGCCTCCCCTTTAGGGTTTGCTCCCGTCTTCCACGTCGATGTGGCGACCGGCCAGCAGAAAAGATGTTGGTCTTTGGCGGCGACGGCACTTGCTCTCCTTCGGCTGCTCACGACGTCACCTGCTACAAGTAAAGCTGTGGTCTTTGGCGTTTGCTCCTGTTGTTGCCTCTAGAGTATGTTGATCTCAGAGATGAGGACGCGATCGGTGCCTCTAGGGTATGTTGATCTCACCCACACTCCTCTTCCTCCAACCCCTTTCTATCAAATAGGGAGCGATGCTCGGCGCCTTCACTAAATCCCTTCGGGCGTTCTTCCCCTTTTTTCTTTGTTCTTCTTCTTCTTCTTTCCTCTCGTCATCGCGCCTGACTGGTAGTTATTCTTTGTGACGCTTCGCAGGCGTCGGAGAAGAAGCTCTCGAATCCGATGCGGGAGATCAAGGTGCAGAAGCTTGTCCTGAACATTTGCGTCGGGAAAGTGGAGATCGACTCAACTTTGGTTAGACATTTGCGTCGGGAACTGATGCCATGGGAGATCAAGGTATTTAGACGAGACCCATGTTCCTTTTTTTTTTTATTTTCTTCCATCGGTGGCGTTGAGTGCATGTCCAACGCGCGTTTGTTCATTGGTCTTTTCTGTCGGTAGATATGATATCTACTAAAACATTTTGTAATTGTGTTTGGTATTTTCTGTCGGTCCATATGAAGATCATGGGTCTTTACATAGTTCTCACCTACATAAAAGTCGTTATTGAAACATACATGAAGCTTTTGTTTTTGTTTTTGTTTTAATGTATCTATGTGGAAGGATTCCAGTGGATCCAGTCGCAGACTTGTGCCCTTGTCAGACAGGAAGATGTTGGCTAATGTTTAGGGATGTACCCATGGCATCAGTTCTCCAGGGAAAGAGACATTTGGCGATGAAAGCAATGGAATAAATCTTCCAGTGAACATTTGGTTAGACATTGATAACAAGCCTTTGAGAATATGTGGATCAGATGCATTTTCTTCCCAGACGTCTGAATGTATCCATTTTCCTACTAAATGTAGTCTGCTAGTCCCTTTCTTGTTCCTTGGTAATGAAAATGTGAGTTCAACAGGATCTTCTACTTGCAATAACCATGGTTGCCAATAATTGGAAAACGTTTGTTAGGGTAGATGTTCATATATGCTCCTAATATTAAGTACAATGATATAAAGTACCTTAAAGATTGAAAACATATTTCTAAATATTAATATCTCTGACAACTTCAAATTTGCAGAAAAAAGTGTTTGATTTTCATACAATTTTGGTATAATTTGTTTGCCCTGAAGGTGATGTGCCCATTTGTTTGCATGCCTACATCTGAATTCTATTAATGTCTAAATTGATAAAATTTGTAGATGGGAGTTAATTACAATGTTGGTCAAACTTGTCCACAAAAATGTCCACTGGGAGATTCTTCGTTATCTGGTACAGATGACCCAGTTATTTCTATGGCGTTTGCAAGTGATCTTAACTCAGCTTCCCTGAGTTGTGTATGAAGCTTAATAAAAAAATTATCAGGATACCGCATAAAATGTCTTAGTTCCTTTTTGCATCATTTATTATCCCTGAAATGTGTTATAAAAGGAGAGATGGCTGATTTTCAAATGTTGATTGCTGAAATTGGTTTTTGTTCATCAAAACTGTTGCATCCGTCGACACATTGTGCCAGAATGCCTGCCACAAGTGCCGTAATGTTGTTTCTGTAGCTTCTATCCATCTTGAATTTCTGAATGGCAATGGTTGGGAGATGGGTGCTCTGTCATGGGGATTATTTGGCTCATGATTTGGAAAGGCTTCTGGGGGTGGATTATGGTCTTGTTATTCAACATTCTATAAAAAAGAAACCAGACAGAAGATTAATTACTTTATTTTGTATATAAATCACCAAGGACAATAGTACCATATTTCCTCGGTTCCACTTTGCGAGGATCCGAAAACTGTTTAAGATGGC
Organism: Amorphophallus konjac; assembly: GCA_022559845.1. Lineage (NCBI taxonomy): Eukaryota > Viridiplantae > Streptophyta > Magnoliopsida > Alismatales > Araceae > Amorphophallus > Amorphophallus konjac. Next base: position 117,919,962 of record CM040129.1, on the reverse strand, counting down.
AATATCCAATATCACTGCTTGATTTTGGCTTACAATGCTGCATGCAGTAGGTAGTCTAAAATATATATGGCTATTAGATTTGACTGTACCTAATGTCATTTTAGGTATGTTAAGAGCCGAAGTGATAAACAGTTGCGATACAAGGCAAGTGAACGTGATACAGATTCTTGCAATCCTGAAAGCAACAATTCCAATGGGCCTGCAATTGTTCCCTGTTGTCTCATTGCCGGGAGCTTGTTCAATGATACATACATATTTTCATTAAACAGAAATGTTATAGAAGTGAACAAGAAAAATATAGCTTGGAAAAGTGATAGAGACCATAAGTTTGGCAATGATATCTACCCCAAGAATTTCCAGAATGGGAGTTTGATTGGAGGTGCTAAATTGAATTCTAGCATTTCTGTGATATTTTTCTTTGGAATTATCTGTAGAATGAATGAACAATTATGTCCTGTTTCCTGCCTTGCCTTTATATCTATCAAAGGTTGGGACTGTGGAGACCTTCGGCAGCTTCACATCATTTATTTATCTTACAGAAATCCACTTGCTGATGCAACAGAGGGTTTGACCGTTTATATGCATTGTGGTCTATTGACAGAAGTGGAAAAAATCAAGTAGAAGTTATTGTTTGAGAGACCTATATTGAAAGCTTGATTTAAGTTAGCATGCTGAGAGCTTGCCGTCTCATGATTCCAATCCCATTCAGTGCTGCACCCATCTATAGCTAGGAATGTTACAGACAATTGTCAAAATTTGGAAACCCACATGAAGTTTTCAGGGGTTGGGGTTTTGATCAGTGAGTGCTAAAAATTTCTATCTATAGTTAACGCAGAGTTGCATACACTTTGTAATGGCTCTTTTTTGGATTTGGTAGTAATGTGATTCCCTCCACCTGAACATCATCTTCCTTTAAATAAAAACTCACATATGAGAAAACACAGCATATTTTTCAGCTCAGGATTGAGTATATTCAATTTGTTTGAGTACTTTATGAGTGGATTTTCAGCCTGGAGAATACCTAAATGTGAAGGTATGTCAAGTTCCATTCTACGATATTCAGTCTGCTTAATTTGAGTCTTTGTTACCTTGTTATTAATTGCTTAATTTCAGATCTGAGATTGCAAACTCCCAAATTTGCAGTTTCAGATCTGAGAGTGCAAATTCCCCGGTTCGTCTTCCTCAGGATAGGATGATGGCGAAGCTCCACGCCCAGGGAAAGTCCATCGAGCACATTGCAGACGTGTTGAAGAGCTCCACGCCCAGGGAAAGGTCAGATTTAAAATAATTTCTTCTTGATCTATGTCTCTTACTGCCACCATTTTCCCCCCTTCTCTAGTAATAGGCAAGGACCATGTGTCCAATGAGTTGCTGACTTGTCTTAGACTAGATGAAAGATCATATGTGGAATAGAATGCATTCCATTTGCAATCATTTTAACCACGCTTTCTTTTTTTGTTGACAGCTAATTGCAGCCAAAGACACATTTCCATGCTGTAGGTGGGCAAATAGGTTAGAATTTTTCCTACATCATGTAATTGTATTTGTTTTAAGTTTATGAAGTTTGGAATGCATATATCAAGTTTAGTGCATTTCAGATTGGATTTCTGAAATTCAGTGGTTTGCTTGGTTGTTGGAGGTACCAGATCCAAAGAACTACATGATCGTGCAGAACAAGGTTGACCATCAAAATTTTGAGGACATTGTGATGGTCGTCACGGATTTTGTCTAGCAGATCTAGATTGATATTTTGTCCCAAATAAGGGATGATATTGGTGCATGATCCGTATGAGCATTCTTCTACTAATAGAGGTTCATTTGTATTGTCGAGGCCTGGGATGCTCTTATGTGCATGAATACTAGAAATATTTCTGAATCGTTTTGCTCAAGTACTACCAACAGAGGGCTTCGGCTATCCAAGATGAGCTGATAGCTTGACATGTTACAACAGGAGGTAATATGGTCCAAGCATGATGATCCACCAACAAACTCATGGATATGCTACACCAGTCCTCCAGCAAGGACATCCACTGCAGAATATGAATGGTATTATCATGCTTGCTCAATTACCATCGGTAAGCCTTGTCCACAAAACTAAGTTTAATCCATGGAACCATCTACATCTACAAAAAGTTTAGCACTTTTGAAAATGGGATCCAACCCATTATCAGTCATGCCATACAAGCTTCGCAGGATCCAAAATTGAAAATCGGATCCAGATCCAGATCCACATCCAAAAAATATGGATTCAGAATAGGATCCAGATCCAGATCCAAAAATAGGATTACAAGATTGAAAATAGGATCCAGATCCATATCCAAAAATAAGATTACAAGATTGAAAATAGGATCTAGATCCAGATCCAAAAAATATAGATTCAGAATAGGATCCAGATCTAGATCCAAAAATAGGATTACAAGATTGAAAAATACTATTTAGGATTCGGGAAAGATCCGGATCCGAAATTATGAGTTCGGATTCAGATCAGATCCGAATCCGAAATATCATTTCATTTCAGATTCAGGTCAGATCCGACGCAGAAGAGATCGGATCCGGATTCGGATCATAACGGATCCGACCCGGATCCGATCCATTGACCGGGCTATTTCTGAGTATTTTGGAGCACATTTCATTATAGGTGCACAGGCACCTGGGTGACAAATCCGGAAGTCTGTAATCTGTGTGACGAATCAAAGCCCACAAATCAATAAACAGGCTTATGGGTCAGGCCCGATTTAACCCACAGGCCACGCTCGTATGTGTGTCGGCTGGCACAAAGAGGCGTTCTCCCACCACCGCAGTCCATTGACACAGTCATTCGTCAATTAGTAGTAGTAGATGCTAGACACCATAACAACCAAAACCTGTCCCAAGCAAGCAAGGACCTTTCCATATGCAAACAAAGAAATCAAGTAGCTAAACCAAATCAACCCGTAAAAAAAAAAACAGAAGAAGAGATACTTGATGCAGGCAGACCCCCCACATGTGGCAAAGGAACTAATAATAAACAGAACATGCAGAGATGATCAAAGCGGCTAACCAAGCTGAAGATGAGAAACCAAGTGGTTATCTGAACAACACAAGCCGAAATGACAACTAGAAATGGGCACCCCGTACACAAGCCTTGCAATCCTAGTTGGTAAGCCAACTGCCTAACAGGACTGCATATTACCCAACTTCCAGTACTAATAATAGGCACCACCTATCACCAAAGATTGGTGACTACACCTTTCATTGGACCAGCTATGAGCGCAAGGCAACGTACTTCTTGCAATGTCAAACAAAGTACATCCCATTCTCAATACTGGTAAGCACCTCCGGGAATCTGTCAATATCAAAAGATGCAGGGAAATTTGATGATGATGATGCAGATGACGACGACGACGAATCGTGTGATGGAGCCAGTGCCTCGTAGTATTGGCGTCCCCTGTATGCCAGAAGGTCAGCATAATACACTGGGGGGACCAGTGAGACAGGCTTCGTGCACCTGTTAAATGTGAAACACAGATCGTAAGTTAGCTTCTGCAACTCATCAGACGTAAACCTTTGCTCATCCCACAGCACATAGTAATGGGTTGGCTTGCTAGTTCCAAGTATCCCATTGTGGCTGCAGAGGTAGAAGTTGAATAGGTAAGGAGCAACAATGCCCGTGTCCACAACTGTGCCAGGGGGAACATTCCCAGTTTTGGTGTTGAATGGTCCATGTCTGTCCTCTGGGAACAAGCGAGTCTGGTGGCGTTTCTGTGCCACTACAACAGTGATAGAAGGCTTGTAACCATCTGACTCAATTGCATGTTTGATATCAGTAAGCTCTTCATTGAGGACCATGTCAAATTGGCTGTCACTGACACCATCTCGGAAATATATAATCTTCTGGGGTTTTGCTTTGTTATGATGGGCATACTTGTCTATAAGTTCTTTGCAAAGAGAACCGACATTCACAATATTTTCTTTGCGATGCGGCTGGGCTTGCACCTTTGAGATATAGCTGTTTGATGCTGGCCAATTGATGGTAGCCACAACAGCAGCAATTGATGGGCTGGTGGTGTCTCGGCTCCTAGGATGGTTTACATCAGCACCGATAAACATAAAAGGAGAACTTGTATCCCCCACACATGGGAGTCCATCAAAGAGCTCGATATTGCTCCCACCAAGTTTTGCATTCATTTTCAAACCAAGGTTTGCAAGATACTGATCTTTCCCCTGATTAGCTAAGTAGCTCAGGCAACATTGAGTGAGAATTCCAACCTCTGTCTCAGCAATTAGCTTGAGGCTTTTATATCCATCGCTCTTATCTGACATAGGGCATATAAGTATCTGCAGACGACCACCAGTCTCCTGCTTCACATTATTAAGTATTTCCCTGAGCTTATGTGGATAAGAAAGGATATCCATGGAATACTTCCAAACAAAAGTGGGTCTGGAATTCATAGGGATTCCAAGATCGCAACACCTCTTGACAAGCTTCTGCACAAATGGATCAATGTAGAGCTCTTGATGCCTACGGTTGGCCGACCGGCTGAAATCTGCAATTCCCCAGTGCTCAATCCTCTTACCCAACGCGACCCTATGCCTTAGTAAGTTCCACTGACAATCATTATTCTGGATTGGGAATTGGCAAGATTGGCCATGCATGTCACTTAGTTTCAAAACTGGGCGCTCAAGGACACGACCAGTCACTCTTGCCATGTCACAGCCAACTGCTATGGAAAAGTCTTTCAACATATCTCCCCTGAAACCGAGTTAAAGATACCAGAAGTCAGAGCTTCACAGAAACATGTGAATGGAAATAATTTATGAAGTCAAAGAAAAAGGTACATCAAATATTGGGTGTAGGAGGGTTCAAATGAAACTGGAGAAATAATGAAAACCATTATATCATGCTCTCATTAGCTAAACTCCATAAGAAATACGTCATTAAAATATTCAGGATTTTTTTTCAATTAAATCCCTTTTTTTCTCATAGTTGCATCTCAAAAGGAAACATCATTCTATTGTTAGAATCTTTCCAGCAAAGGGGGATATCATGCTTGCACCATCCCTATGTAGTCAGAGGTGAGAGGCGACTAAGGCGGCCAAGGGGTCGCCTCATGCCTCGAATGCCTAGGCGATGGCCTTTGAGGCGGTATTTTATTAAAATAGTATACATAATTCAGAAATATAAATATATGTCTAAGTATCACAAAAATGCATACATAAAATCAATAAGCTTCCTAAATTCATTCATTCCTAAAATCAAACAAATTTAAATCAAATTAACAACAAATCTAGAGAAATTTAAATAAAAAATCAAACGGGCTGGGCCGTGCGGAGGTGGGCCGGGCCCACAAGGCCGGATTGAGACGATTGAAACGGAGACGAGGCGACTTGTGACCGCCTCCATCACTTCCATCGCCTAGGCGAACACTACCTTCGATAACATAGCACCATCCTCGTACATAAAACAACAAGGCTTCTCTAACACACCAACTGATTCATCAGACTTTTGGCAGGCCAGATATCTGACTTTTTGACACTAGAGGTAAGAGCATGTTTAGTAGTTGTACATTTGTAACAAACCCTTAAAGTTTATTCTTGCCGAAGACTAAACAAAAATGGGTTTCACTGCTTCCCACCGAAGAGATTAATATTTGCATTTAAGGCATATAAATTGTGACTTACTATACTAGTCAGGAACATGAACCACTAAGGTGTCAATACTGCTTATGATTCAAAATTCCTACAATAAAAAGCAGGTGGTTGATGCTCCATAATGTGTCCACTATGCGGAAGCACATACACAAATTCCTTTGATGTGCTGCATGGAAATGAATCAAGAGATACAAGAATCCAGGAGATCATAAACATGAAGATTGGCATGAGTAATAAGAAATAATCTAGTTGAAGACAATGTATCATTCTTTTATGCCAGATTTTAACTCAAATTACTGCTTCAGTAAATGTTTCTACTCAATCAAATAACAACAAAAGGTGGGGCAAAGAAGAAATAGCATATGAGTTAAAAATTAACAAATGCTAAGTTTAACATGATTAAAAGTCCAAAATTTCCTAATTTACATGCACTTAATAACCAAGTAGTCAAGGAAGAAAGAAAGAAAAGAGCTTGTATTTAAGTAGTTGGAAAGCAAAAGCACACATTGGTACATACCGAGCAGGACCATTGGCTGAATTAATGATGCGGGAGATCATATTTACCCTATCCCATGGTCGCGCCATTGCCATTTCTCTCAATGTCTGGCTTCCAACCTTGTGCAACCTGTCTTTGGGGCATATCTGCCCTTCAACCAGCCTACATAACTCCATAGGAACATAGTTCTCCTTGTTTCGGCTCAATTTTAAGCATGGAAGTAGCTTGAACTGTATTTCAATCCCATATGTTTCCCTGTAATAATCAACCAGCCTCCAGTTTCTCTGTGATTGATCATCCTGAAATGTTATCTTGTTTGTTTCTAATTTTGTCAAACCAAAGATAGTATACTTCTTTCTAGTTGCTCTGTGAACTACCATGATTTTAAGATTGTTCAGTTCACCCTTCACAAATTCTCTCTCTCTCCCCTCCAGTCGTGTGTGCTCATTAAATGTGAGATGGCAGCTCTCTTTAACGTAGTCAAGAAGCATTATTGGCTTACGGAATGCCATGACTGATTGATCAACATTGAGGACCAGGCCATGCTCAGTGGATTTAACGCTCTGTTGAAAGCCTGACAAAGCAACAATACCCATCCCAAGGTCATGCCCCTCATTTGAAAAAAAGCTCCGACCAACAGAAATTCTACCTCTGGATGAATTTTCTTTCATAATCACATCCAGTCCTTGCAAAATATCTCGTGGGCATCCTGGCTGCCTGAGCTCCTTCAGGGCTATTAATTTCTGGAGCTTTAGGGTGACATGATATGTATGACCATGCACCACCACTTGGAAACCTCCTTCAGGCAGTGGTTCTGGGCTGAAGAGATTCCGTAGACCATCAGAGGCCACAGTCTGCACCTGGAATCGGGAAGCATTGACCTTGAACAACTCTGTCTTGATGGCCAACAACTCCATCTTTGAAATTTCAGCATCTGCACCACCTTTGGACATCTTGTCTGGTTTGACACTGATGTCATAGTGATAGATGTTCATCCTATCATCAAACTTGAGAAGGAAGTGGTTGACACAAATATGGATAGGCTTATTGGCTCCTATCGACCCACCTTTATCGGGTCGGTTGATTGGCACTAATCTCCCTGTCATGGATGCCGTGGGTTGCCAAGCAGGTGAAGGTGAAATATCCAGCCTTCCCAGGTCAGATGCCAAAGAGTCTGCAGTGATTTTTCACTGTGTTAGAATTACAGAAAGTAAACACCTAACCAAACATCAAAATCACATTATGCATGACAGTAAAAAACAGTGGACTTCGAACAAATGCTAAGGTAATGAAAGGCCAAAAAACGAAAAAGGAAAAGAAAGTTAAAAAATACCATTACCTACCGCAGAGGCGCAGACACATGACATAAGAATAACATGTACAATAGCCAATTCTGCCTCTCCTAATCATACAGGTAAAATAAAATAATTTCCACTATCAATACCATAAGCAAATCCACTGCAAAGAAGCATCCATTTTTTTTGTAGGATTAGGACTCTGCAGTTCTTGGTGGCAATAGAATTAGATAGTGATAACATCAGAATCACATCTGATATGGATGAAGACACAAACGTGTCAATCGAACAGAATTACAGAAAAGATCCACAAGAACAAGACCAAAGAAAAGAGAACGATCATCAAATTCTTTACATTTGGGGAGTATGAGACAAAATATATATTACTAGCCCATCAAAAAATCTGCCAATTCTTTTCCTAAAAATGGACAGTCATGGAGACTAGATACGTCATCACCAAATAATGGAAGAACATCAGAATATGGAATCATTGGAGACAGTTGCATGCATCATTTCCAACTTATAGAAGAACCCAAGTACCCACCTAATATTTCATAACATAAAAGAAAACTAGGTTGCATTCCTTAATCCAGGATTGCAAATTAAGCCCAGGTACGGGGATGACCGAGACAAAGACGATCAAACATTAACGACAACTAAGAAACAACGAAATAAGTCGGGTGGAAGATGGGAACTTTTCTCTCACCAGGCGTGACGGTTGCGGGCGAGGGGCCGGCTACAGCGTGCTCGCCCCTCCCCTCTCTGCCGCCGCCTACCCCTCGTCCTCCACCACCCACGCTACCGCCGCCGCGGGCGCCCTCGCCGGCCCTGGCTGGCCTGGCTACCCAGGCGGGAGAAGGCGCGCCGCCGGAGGGCTGCCCCCCGCCGCGCCGCGCCGCCAGTCCCACCTGCTGCCACGCCGGACCTCCGGCATCGCCGCCCCCCGTCCCCCTGGGGTGCGGAGCGGCTCCGCCGCCGCCGCCGCCGCCGCCGCCGAGACCGCCGTGTCCACCCCTCTGCCACCCCCTTCCCCGGCCGCCGCCGCGGCCGTCGTGTCCAACCTGCTGCCACCCCCCTCCCCGGCCGCCCCCGCGGCCCTGGCCCGACTGTCCGTGGCGGCCGCCACCCCTGCCCCTGCGCTGGCCCTCCATGGGCGTCCTCTACCCCACCTTCCCCGCGGACCCAAAATGGACTCCCAACTGCTACTGCCGCCCGCTCCCCTACGCTCCTGGATACTGCAAACGTAAGGGGAAAAAGGCCACACCTTTTCTTATACGGGTGGGTGTGGAACTGCGTGTGTGGGGGCGTGTTTGCGTAAGATCAGAAGAGACCACGTTCGTAAGGATGGTAACCCCCCCCCCCCCCCCAATCCCCTTTCGTCTTGCAGAAGACGGAAGCCCCTGTTATGGGACGGCACGCGGGGCGCGCGGCGGGTGGTACAGGCAGGAAGCGGACAGGACAGGACAGGACAGGAGAGTAGAAACAGCAACAGAGCAAAGAGGAGTAGACAGAGGGAGAGAGAGCGTGGAAAGTGGGAAGAAAGGCAGGGGGTGTTGCCGTTCCTCTTTCTCTGTCTAACCCCACCGGGGGCCCCTTCTAACCCCTTGGCTTTCAAAAAAAAACTTTCCGCGTTTATTCCGCGGCTCCTTTCCTTCTTTTTGTTTGTCCGATATCTGAAAGGGGATTGCTGCTGCACACGTTGGCATTCCCCTATTTAATGATCTAAACATTTAAACAAAAATAACAGATCACATGGGCCATTATTTTTTTTGAGTTTTTTATACTTTACGATGTTAAGATTTATGTGTACGGTAAATTAAATTATTGTGAGTTGAGTCTCACCTCTCAAAAGTTTCAAAAAAAATATTAGGAGCATTCCATACGAGATTAATTAGCCCACGGGAGTGCAACAAACATTAACTATTTCATCACAAGCAGATCGAGCGCGGTGGGGGGGGGGGATCCTGTTCAGAATATATTTTCTATATTTTTTCAATTAGTCTGTGATTCAATTAATATTGCAAATACGTCAGAATTGAATTCGAACCAACAAGTTTAGATTCTAATTTTGATAAAGAAATCAATATTTTGATCCTGATATAATGGAAATATAGTATTGCCAATTTCATTCGATTTTGATTTTGATTATTGGAAATTGAGCTGTTTTCAGAAAATATCAAAATAATACTTCACTGTGAAATTTTACATTTAAAGTTTATGGTGTACAGATTACTTAAACTTCAAGCTCTCTTTGAAACAAAATATTGTCGAATGACCACTTTATAACTTTGTCAATATATTGAGGATTAGTTTCAAATTGATGGCATTTTATACATCCAAGTTTTATAAAAATAATCAAAATTGTCACAAATTTTTGAATTCCATTTGCATTCCCAAGTTCAACTCTCTCTCTCTCTCTCTCTCTCTCTCTCTCTCACACACACACACACACACACACGTTTTGGGTTTAAAGTTTTATCTTTTATGGTTGTATAGTTTATGAATTTGTGAAAATAATTCCTTATCAGTGAAATGTATTTTAAGGGTGGGTTCGTCTGACAGGTCCAACACATTTACGACTGTCAATGGGTCAGACTTGGGTCAGATTTAAATTAGTCCTGTCTGAGTTCGACTCTTCAAAATTAAAGTCCGAATCTGATTTGAGTCCGAGTTATGTTCGGACACAACATTATTAAAAAATTATAAAATTTGATTAAAGTTTAGCTCAGTTTCAAAATTTAAATAAAAAATAAAAAAATAAAAAACAATATATTTAATAATTTTATAATCTCATTAAATTAATTAGAATTTTGATGTTAATTAATTAATATATTAAAAAAGAGAGTTTTGATTTTTTAATTACGTACAATAACATACTTTCAATTAAGTATTTTTTAAATTTTAAATGAGAAAAATAATAGAACGGGTTAGGCCGACCTGTCGGCCGAACTCAAAACACAAACCCTACCTGTGTGTCTAATCGGACTTAATTTTTAGACCCGACTAAAAATCCGTAGATAAAAAATGACCTTAAGTTCTGACCCAAAATTAGGCCAAATCCGTGAGTCTATCAGACCGACCGGACGTATTGACAGTCCTAAACGCGCTTCACAAATGTGCCACTGTGGCATGGACTTCGTGTTATTAAAAGTTTGGGTGGAGATAAAAGCAAAACACACGAGGGGCTCACGTGTACAAAATTCCAAACCACTATTCATCCAACGCCAAATGGTGAAAAAAAAAAAAAGGTAGAAACGTCTTTCTACTATTCACCCCCCCCCCCCCCACCCCCACATATTCAAAAGGATCGCAACCATTTCAGATGAGATTTGAAATTTTAAAAAATCTGTACCTTTATTACTGAAGGTGTTACCGTCATGGCCGATTTTTCACGTTCTTAAGGCAAACTTGTTTTCAAATGCCGCTTAAAAAAAGGCGTGGGGGATTGAATTCACACTTTGAAGCAGCGATAAGAATTCAGTCCAATCTTCACCCGTAGACATACTTCTTAAAATGTTTCATTTTTATAATATTTTATTATTATAACAAATGTTACGTCGACGTAACAAAATAGTTCATTTATATCAAATAACTTTCTATTTATTAACCCATAAATTAATTTCACGATCAAAACACTCACTTAATTCAACAACCCAACACAAGAATTTAATCCACAAATAAAATCCAACTAAAATATAATAAATTATATTCATTATTAAAATATCATTCGTAAACTGAATTTAATTATAACTCTGACCAACCTCCGTAACCAGAGTACTTCTCTCCGCGGATGGCAGAGTTTGTAGAGGCATGTAATATTTGCTCGTGGCCGTGTTTGACTTGACACACTGGCCGAGTCATGGGGTGGGAAAAGCGTTACCACGGTGTTACCAAGTTGTTGGGAGACAGACAACACAGATTTCAGGAAGGGTTGATTGATGTATTATTGGAGATCACGATCCAAAATATGTCGTAAGTCTTTAATTATACACCAATTTCGTCGGGGAATAGATTAAAAGTAAGTTAATTTAACTAGATTAGATTGTTTCAGAGTTAATTCACTTTTAATTTGATAGGTATTGAGTTAGAGTTAATCAACTTATTGAGATATATTTAGAATTTTAAATTAAATTCAGATTAATCATATTTTTATCTTAATTATCTTGTTCCACCCGTCAAAAGTAAAAAAACGTTAACTCAAAAATAAAAATCAAACTAACTCCCACTTAATCCGCTGTCAAAGTGGAGTTTCCGTACTTTTTGGATGCTTGTGACTCCTTCAGTTTGAGGGGCCACGGGGAGTAGTATTGAAATTTATCAGAACTGTGGTTATGGACATAGATAGATATTGGTGCCACTATCGATATGGACGGCGTGTCTTGGATATGCCATTTTTTTTTCAAAACAGGATCTGAGAGCACAAGAATAGTATAATCTCCGTATTTATATTTGATAAATGATTTCATTATAAAATAATATGTTAAAATAATATGTTATAAAAAATCAATCAAATTATGAAGTTTAAAGTCGAGTAATAATTGTATAATTAAAATTAAAAAAGATAGAGACGATTTATATCAATACATTATAAATTAAAGACTTTCCACGTATCTTTGCTAGCTAGGGCGAGGTTTATTCATGGACCTACAATAATACATCAACAAGTAATGTTGTGTATATCGAATTCGGTGCACAAAGTCACGTCAAAATATAACTTGTGTTCTCGTTAACTCAAAAAAAATGTGAAAAGACTATTTCAGTGCGTAAAGGACATCTCGCGTCAGAATGGTACGGTCCGTTTCTTCGTACATCAAAGACAGAGCGTACTCGACGAAAAAGTACATGACTAAAATATTTTGTAGGATTGAAATATTTTATATTTGAGTGAAACATCTTATTACGAGAATGAAACATTTTATTTGAATTTAAAAATAAACCAATGAAATATTTTGTACAAATGAAATATTTTATTACATGAATAAAACATTCGTTATAAGGATAAAATACTACAGAAATGATGAAATCCCGAGATTAAATGGCACCCAAGAGGGGGGGGGGTGAATTGGGTGAAGGTAGAAATAATAAAACTTTTTCGCCTTTTTATAAAATGTGTGACAAGAAGCTAACAAGAGAACCTGAAATAAATAAAGCCCACAGACAAGGCAAGTTTTATAAGGTGAAGAAGGATTATGCAGGATAAAAGAGAATAAAAACTGAACTAAACTAACACACTTGCGATTTGCACAGAAGGAGGATAGAGGAAAAGGAACAAACCACACAGAGACAGCGATTTTAGGTGGTTCGGATGCCACAACGGCAACCTACGTCCACCCCTCACGGACAGTGAGGAACCACACACTATCTTGTAGGAAGTTACAAGATCAACCACACACAACACTAACACACTAGGAAGGAGGATTCCCACGAAGGTGTAAGAACACCTTAATACACACACACACCTCCAACCAAGAACACACAACCACACACACACACGGATCTAAGAGGATCCACACACTCTGGAATGTTTAAAGATTACAAGGATTACAGATGAAGCTTTGAGAGATCAAGAATGAATTCAAAACATAAGAGAAGGATCTTGATATGCTCCCCCTTAGTGGATGATTGTATGCTTTGGATGCAGCTTGAATCCTTGGACTGATTTACACTTGATTGGATGAAGAAGGATGAAGAACTTTCCTCTCGGAGCACTGTTCACGTCTACAGTGCCAAATCCCTTCTCTTCCTCTTGGCAGCCTCCCTTTGATCTTCCTTGAGCATTAGGGTTTTCCAAAACCTCTTGTATAGGTTTTATAGGTTATTGAATGGTCCAAAGACTCCCCCAGACTAGATCCACAATTTCTGGAGAGTTAGGTTGCTTAGGGATTAAACAATACCAAGAGAAAGACCATTTCTCGAAGTGACAAAAAGTCAACATTTGTTGGCAGCTCGAGGCTGGCGGTCGACCTACAAAGGCTAGCGGTCGACCGCCATTGGCCGTCCTGTAGCCATTTGGCTGCTGGGAAAATTGGTCGACCGCTAGCTCCTGGCGGTCGACCGCCAGCTTTCTCAGATTCCAGATTTCAATTCTGTTATTTTAGGTCGACCGCCAGGGGTCCACAGGTCGACCGCCAATCTTCAATCCTGCAAAAATCAAGTGTTAGCTCTCTTGAAGCTATCCATTTGTTTGATGATTGAAACGGGCTTGTGTAGAGTTGATTTATGTTTGAATAAACACATGGAAGGATTCATAACCACACATTTGACATGGGGTGAAAATTGAAGGTTTAAAGCATGAAGCTTTGCTTGAAAACAAGATACAAGGGAGAGAAATATCTTAGGTTTTGTTATTATCAAAATCACTCGGATATGTCCAACAATCTCCCCCTTTTTGATGATGACAAAACCTAGGCAGTAGAATTGCATTTTCACAAATGTGCCTTTGAAAGAGTTTTAGAAGCTTCGGCAATCACATATGAGATACGTGGAAATCCATCAAGTTGAATCTTCTAAACTCACGATTTGAAGGCATTCGAAATGCTCATGTCACCAAATATATCACTACCAACACAAGCATGTCAACGAATTCATACCAACCATTCAATACTTATTTGCCGTATTGACAAGAGGTGAGAAGGAAAGGAGCCAATCTTGTAATGTCAAAGAGTGCATTCTTCCATTCATTTTCATTTGATCCATACAAGGTACACTGAATGCAGAAGGGAGAAATGAGCTGACACGTTAAGGAATACAACCACTAATGCATACAATATGCTCAAACTACGATGCAAGAGATAGACAGGCATGCAAGCAGGCAGACACCAAACACACATAGCATATATATATATATAAGCCTAATAGCCTACTTCTCCCCCTTTGACATCAGCAAAAAGGAGAGGGAGGGATACAAAAAGTGGACAAAAGGGACACTAGAGACCCAAAAAGCAACTACACAGCAGGGTGATCCGCAGCTTCCTCGCCATGAACACCATCTGGTGGACCATCACCATGGGGGGAACCAGCAGGAGGAGGACGAAGACGTTCCTCAAGGTTATGGAGAATGTCATCATAATGACGGAGCTGGTTACGGAGGGAAAGAAGGGTATGGTTGGTGGTGCGAAAGGCCTCACGGTTATCTTCATGGCTGGCAAAGAGAGTGGCTATGTGGAGAGAAAGATCATCCAGAGCAAGAGTGAAGGTATCCATTCGTCCAGTCATGGTGTCCATAAAAGTATCCAAACGCCCAAGGGAGGAGTCAAGCCGAGTTTCCATGCCTAAAAGGCGCCTGTCAAGAGACTCATAGTCCCCCCAAGTAGAATGCCCAGCACCCTGAGTAGAAGACTCCCCATGAAAGTGCTGCGGTGGAGGAGGGAGATCGGCTGGAGGAGGAACATCTGTAGGCTGAACTGGTGCAGGTGCATTTTGGTTAACTTGCTGTGGGTCCAGCTCTTGTTCTTCTTCACTGCCAATTTCTTCCCCATAAACTGGGACAGCACGGCGAATTTCACCATTTGCATCCCTGTAATATCCCATATCAGAGAAAAGCTTATGCTCATTGTAAATGTCATCATGGCGGACTAGAACAGACTGCTCATTCTCCAATGGGACCCCGACAAAGATGAACACTCCAGTGAGCTGAGAGGCATAGGGCAGGGATCGCCGTAAATGTGTACGGCATCGAGTTATCAATTGAGTCATGAGCCATCCCATATTAACCAAGTCGCCATTCATAACATGATAGAACAGGAAACGGTGCACTTCGGTCACTTCATCTCGGCTGCCACTCTTGGGATAAATAAGTGTAGTAAACATGTGATGAATAACCCGTTGTAGTGCGGGAAAGTGGTTGGCATTCAGCTCAATGAGGTCACTCACACCACGAACAAAATCACAGCTCGTCATGGCAATAAAACTAGCCTCAACCTCACCATGCCCAAAAAGCATGTCTGCACCATGGGAGGAAACACCTAGGGCATTATGGAATAATTCTGCATTAATGCGGATCTCAATGCCTTGAACCATTGTATACAAGCTTCCATTTCTGTCAACCAAATTCCCATAGAACTGTTGTACTAGATAGGGATAGAAGCGATTGTATCTAGTGACAAAATCAAGCCACCCCGGTTGCATTGAAAAAACTGTATAGATGTCGGGCAGGATTTCATTCAACTCTTGAAAATCAACAAGACGAGGCTCGATGATAGACCTCGGAGGTAACCTGCGTGCGGGAGCTTGTGGTGGAGGTGCGGCCGGAGCTTCACGTCTCTGAGCACCAGGTTCCCCTTGGAGAAGACGCCGAGCACTCCTTCGAGGTGCCATTTTAGACTAGGAAACCCGCTGAAGAGAGTATCCTCTAGAGAGGTAGAACCTCTACCTTGGGATGGAGAGGGAGACACCGGGAAGAACTAAGAACACCGTCTCCACGCTCTGGAGCTCAAGGAAGGTTGGCACGAGTGCACGAACGCCGACGAGGAGACGTTCCGAAATGGAAACCAATCGACCGGATCGTGCTTGGGTAGAAACGGTGTGGGGTTTTTAGGGCTTGAAAGGTGGGAGGGAGATGTGCTAGAGTGGAGGTGAAATAAGGGAGAGAGAAGGGAGAGTGATAGAATGAGAAAGGGGGGGGGGAAGAAAACCCCCTTAAAGTAGGGTTCGGACGCGGTTGACCCGGGCAGGTTCGCCGCTGGCGGTCGACTGGCACGAAGCCAGCGGTCGACCGCTGGGACCTAAATCCCAAAAAGGATCCCGAGAGAGAAGAAGAACCCCAGCTAGCCACTACCGGAGATAGAAGTGGGCTCCATGACCCTTGGACTCCCCCATTTTCACAGATCATTCTTCTTTCTTTCCTTTTTTTTATTTCTTTTCTTTTGCTAACCCACGAATGATATCAAGCATGAGTCGACTACGGAAACCCTTGAATGGAGACTGCTAAGAGCACTAGATCACTAGTCCACATTTATCTATCAAGGAATATTCAGTTGTAGAAAAAAGTCAAGGAATAAGTGTATATAAATATAAGTACAGGCACACAAGCTAGGTATAGTCATACACAATAAAAGTGAACCACACATAATGCATGCATCTCACATGATCTACCCAACAAAAAGAGAAACAACCTAATGCAGACTTGAGTGCGTATGCCCTTACCCTTACACATGCCAAGTTCTCACCTGATTTTATTGAATTGATCCTGATTTAGAGGTTTTGTGAAGATGTCAGCCAGTTGGTTAAGAGAATCAATGAACTTGAACTCAAAGACCCCTTTGCCTACATGATCTCTCAGAAAATGATGCCGAATGTCAATGTGTTTGGTTCTGGAGTGTTGAACAGGATTTTTGGATAGATTAATTGCACTCGTATTATCACAGAAGATCGGCACACAATCCACTTCAACATTCAAATCAAGCAATTGATTTTTGATCCAAAGTACTTAGGCTCCACAACTTCCGACGGCTACATATTCAGCCTCGGCCGTTGAGAGAGCTACTGAATGTTATTTCTTAGAGGCCCATGAAACAAGGCACCCGCCAAGAAACTGATAGTACCCACTTGTACTTTTACGATCTACAATGCATCCGGCGTAATCCGCATCGGTATACGCAATTAACTCAAAAGAACTACCAATGGGAAACCACAAGCCAAAGTCAATAGTGCCAATTAGATATCTGAAAATGCATTTAACAACTGATAAGTGAGGTTCTTTAGGGCATGACTGGAAACGGGCACAGAGACATACACTAAATTGAATGTCAGGGCGGCATGTTGTAAGGTACAGTAGTGATCCGATCATACCTCGAAACAGTGTGGAATCTACTATTTTACCATTTTCATCCTTATCCAGCTTTGTGGTGGTGGCCATGGGAGTTGATATGGGTTTTGCTTCCGCCATCCCGTATTTTTTCAACAATTCCATAGTATACTTTGCTTGATTTATAAAAATTTCTTGCGAAGTTTGTTTCACCTGCAATCCAAGAAAGAAATTTAGCTCCCCCATTAAGCTCATCTCGAATTCTCCTTGCATGGTCTTTGCAAAATCCTCGCATAAGGCATTATCAGAAGCTCCAAAAATAATATCATCCACATACACTTGAACCACCAAAATGTCCTTACCTGATTTCCTTGTGAAAAGTGTTTGATCAACCTTACCTCTCTTGAACCCATTTTCAGCAAGAAAAGAAGTAAGCCGTTCATACCATGCCCTTGGTGCTTGTTTTAGTCCGTACAAGGCCTTTTGGAGCTTGTACACGTGTCGTGGATGTTTGGAATCTTCAAAACCTGGCGGCTGCTCTACAAAGACATCCTCCTTGATATAGCCGTTAAGAAATGCAGATTTAACATCCATTTGAAATAGTTTAAAGTTTAAAGAGCAAGCGTAGGACAGTAAGATTCAGACTGCTTCAAGTCTAGCAACTGGTGCAAAAGACTCATCAAAGTCAATTCCCATCTCCTGGCTGTATCCCTTGGCCACAAGCCGAGCCTTATTCCTCACAATCAATCCCGCATCATTCAGCTTGTTTCTGAAAACCCAGCGAGTTCCAATAGTAGGATGGTTCTTAGGATGCTGCACGAGAGTCCACACCTCGTTTCTTTCAAATTGATGTAGCTCTTCATGCATCGCCTGAATCCAGGATTCATCTTGAAGAGCTTCATGAATGTCCTTGGGCTCTACTTGAGAGAGTAGGGCCATCAGGTCCTCCTGTTCAACCTGCCTTAGAGAGGACCTAGTTTTCACCCCATCCTCCAGATTACCTATGATGTTCACAGTTGGATAATCCTTTAGAAATGTGGAGGAGCTGGGCAGATCAGGATGCTGCACTTGTGGTTCTTGCAGTGTCTCAATTGTAGGATCCTCATCTTCCTCATTTTTACTTGAAGTTGCCTTCAATGGCTCATCATTGGCTTTAACATTTGATGAGTTCTTAGGGTCTTCATCTGCATCCAAGATTGAAGAAATTTACTTTGTGAGTTTTGACACGGATTCATCAAAAATAACATGAGGACTTTCTTCAACAACTAAAGTCCTTTTATTGAATAATCGATAAGCTCTAGAATTGAGTGCATAACCTAGAAAAATTCATTTATCACTCTTTTCATCAAACTTACCCAGAATGGACTTACCATTGTTCAAGATATAGCAAGGGCATCCAAAAGGTTTAAGATAAGAGATGTTTGGCTTCTTACCCTTGTAGAGCTCATATGGAGTTTTCTTCAGAATGTGCCTTACCATTGCCCTGTTGATGATGTAGCATGCGGTACTTACCGCTTCAACCCAAAAATACTTGGGTAGAGAATTCTCACTGAGCATGGTCCGGGCCATGTCTATCAACGTTCTATTCTTTCGCTCTACTACTCCATTTTGCTGGGGCGTTCTTGGTGATGAAAAATTGTGTGTGTACCCCTGCTCTTCACAGAACATGCTGAATTCATGATTTTCAAATTCACCACCATGATCACTTTGGATTGTGGTGATGAGGTAACCCTTTTCATTCTGAATTTTTCTGCAAAACACTTGAAACTCCGTCACGGCATCACTTTTATTAGCTAAAAACATCACCCATGTGAATCTGGAGAAATCATCAACAATCACAAAACCATAGGATTTTCCTCCTAGGCTAGATGTTTTAGTAGGACCAAAAAGATCAAGATGCAACAGTTCCAATGGCCTAGCGGAAGAAACAATATTTTTGTTTTTGAATGAGATTCGTGTCTGCTTGCCTTTCGTGCAAGCTTCACAGATATTATCGCTTTCAAATTTCAATTTGGGCAGACCTATCACCAAGTCATGTCTAGACAACTTAGAGATCACTCCAAAACTAGCATGACCTAGTCTGCGGTGCCATAGCCATGCATTCTCATGGTTGTTAGCTACCAAACACACATTATCAACTGAAACATCATGAAGATCAATGGTGTATACATTGTTGCTCCTTTTACCAAGGAATTTGATTTCATTTGAATTTTTGCACATGACAAAACAGTGAGTCATATCAAAAATAATCTTAAAACCCTTATCACATAATTGACTTATGCTCAACAAATTATGATTCAAACCTTTCACCAGAAGGACATTTTCAATCAGAGTTTCAGAATTCTTACCTATGTCTCCAACTCCGATTATTTTACCTTTGTCCTTCCCGCCAAAAGCAACTAAGCCTCCTTCTTTTTCTTGCAGCTTGGAGAACACTTTCTTGTCCCCTGTCATATGCCTTGAGCAACCGCTGTCTAGATACCATTTGCTCCCCCTGGCTTCAAGACATATCTGCAAGAAGAAAAATTCTCATGCAATTATTTTTGGTACCCAAACCAGTTTGGGTCCATAGAAGTTAGTCCAACTTCTTACGGGTGTTCTCTTCGTCCATGGAACATGATAGTTAGGTGTGCTTTGTCTAAACCAGCAGTTGGAAATCATATGGCCAAATCTACCACAATGAAAGCAGTTAGCATGTAAAAAAGTTCTTTGATATCTGTGTGGTTTAGGCTGAGCATGTTGGGGTTTAGAGTTAGAACATGAAGCATGATTATCGTCCTTTCCATGAATAAAGGATGTGGTGATCTTATGCTCAAAGGATTTTTTGTTTTGAGGTGTGTACCCCAAGCCTTCCTTTTAGAAGTTGACTTTAACCCCCAATAGGTTATCCAGGTTTTGTTTCCCCTTAACAAACTTAGTCAAGGTGAACTGAAGCTCAGCAACTCTTTCACCCAAAATCCCATTTCTCCTTTCGAGTTTTGAATTAGTGGATTTTAGAGTTTGTTCTTCAATTTTGATCCTTTCACATGCTTCCTCCATTTCAGTTATTTTGCATGATAGTTCCTTTTTGGTTTTATCACAGTCTGAGATTATTTGCAGTAGACTTTCCTTTTCTTCCGAAGCCTCAAACCATTCCTGTTCCAGTTTCTCAAATTTGGCAAAGATATCTTCACGTGATGAATCATCAAGTTTCTTTTTAAGAGCTTTATTTTCAGATCTGACTTTCTTGTACTTAGTGTACAACTTTTCATATTCAGATTCCCATTGTTCATTGGAAATGAATTCAGGGTTAGAATTTACCTCCGTGGATTCATCCTCATGTGCCATGAGGCACAAGCTTTCCACAAGTTCTTGAATCTCTTCATCAGATGGTTCATCTTCTTCGTTGCTCCAAGTGGCGACCATGGCTTTGGGTTTATTGAAGTTATCCTTCTTGAATTTCTTCTTTAGATCTGGACATTCACCTCTCATGTGTCTAGGCTTCTTGCATTCGTAGCATATGATGCTACTTGGCTTGCTCGATTCGCCTTTAGTCTGCGTGGGCCTTCTTTGCCCTTTTCTGAAATTTTTTTGAAAGTTTCTCTTCTTCCTTAGAAATTTTCTCACTTGGCCAGTTATCATCGCCAATTCTTCCTCTTCATTGCTTCCGTCACTTGATTCACCTTCTTGAAATTCGTCATCGGATTGATGAGCTTTCAGTCCAATGACCTTTTTCTTTTTGATGTCTTCATCAACTGTTCTCTTTATATTTATCTCATAGGTCATGAGTGACCCTATGAGTTCATCCAAGGTAAGAGTTGACAGGTTCTTTGAGTCTTCAATAACCGTGGCCTTTGTGTGCCAAGCTGACGGTAGGGATCTTAACACCTTCCTCACAAGGTCGGAATTTGAGTATTCCTTCCCGAGACTTTTGAGACCATTTGTGATCTCTGTTAGCCTTGCAAACATCTCGGAGATGGTTTCTTCAGGTTTCATTTTGAATAGCTCATAGTCAGTGACTAGGAGATTTGCCTTGGTTTCCTTGACCTGTGAAGTTCCCTCGTATATGAGTCGCAGCTTGTCCCACATTTCTTTGGCTGAGCTGCACATAGAAACACGAGAGAATTCATTAGGGTGTATCGCACATTGCATGATATTCATGGCATTAAAAATAAGCAGTGCATTTCTTAATTTTCTCGGGTGTCCATTTTTCTTCATCAGCCCCGAGTTTATGAGGACCCTTGTCCACAACTCTCCAAACCTCATACTCTTGAGCCCTCAGAAAAACATGCATTCTATTTTTCCAGTAGGAGTAGTTGGAACCGTCAAAAAACGGAGGACGGTTGATGGAATGACCCTCGGGTACCATACCCTTGTTTGCCATTTAATTGGATCTTTCTCTAGATCGTTAGATCTCTGAAAGGAAGAGCCTTGGCTCTGATACCAATTGAAGTCCCGAGATTAAATGGCACCCAAGAGGGGGGGTGAATTGGGTGAAGGTAGAAATAATAAAACTTTTTCGCCTTTTTATAAAATGTGTGACAAGAAGCTAACAAGAGAACCTGAAATAAATAAAGCCCACAGACAAGGCAAGTTTTATAAGGTGAAGAAGGATTATGCAAGATAAAAGAGAATAAAAACTGAACTAAACTAACACACTTGCGATTTGCACAGAAGGAGGATAGAGGAAAAGGAACAAACCACACAGAGACAACAATTTTAGGTGGTTCGGATGCCACAACGGCAACCTACGTCCACCCCTCACGGACAGTGAGGAACCACACACTATCTTGTAGGAAGTTACAAGATCAACCACACACAACACTCACACACTAGGAAGGAGGATTCCCACGAAGGTGTAGGAACACCTTAATACACACACACACCTCCAACCAAGAACACACAACCACACACACACACGGATCTAAGAGGATCCACACACTCTGGAATGTTTAAAGATTACAAGGATTATAGATGAAGCTTTGAGAGATCAAGAATGAATTCAAAACATAAGAGAAGGATCTTGATATGCTCCCCCTTAGTGGATGATTGTATGCTTTGGATGCAGCTTGAATCCTTGGACTGATTTACACTTGATTGGATGAAGAAGGATGAAGAACTTTCCTCTCGGAGCACTGTTCACGTCTACAGTGCCAAATCCCTTCTCTTCCTCTTGGCAGCCTCCCTTTGATCTTCCTTGAGCATTAGGGTTTTCCAAAACCTCTTGTATAGGTTTTATAGGTTATTGAATGGTCCAAAGACTCCCCCAGACTAGATCCACAATTTCTGGAGAGTTAGGTTGCTTAGGGATTAAACAATACCAAGAGAAAGACCATTTCTCGAAGTGACAAAAAGTCAACATTTGTTGGTAGCTCGAGGTTGGCGGTCGACCTACAAAGGCCAGCGGTCGACCGCCATTGGCCGTCCTGTAGCCATTTGGCTGCTTGGAAAATTGGTCGACCGCTAGCTCCTGGCGGTCGACCGCCAGCTTTCTCAGATTCCAGATTTCAATTCTGTTATTTTAGGTCGACCGCCAGGGGTCCACAGGTCGACCACCAATCTTCAATTATGCAAAAATCAAGTGTTAGCTCTCTTGAAGCTATCCATCTGTTCGATGATTGAAACGGGCTTATGTAGAGTTGATTTATGTTTGAATAAACACATGGAAGGATTCATAACCACACATTTGACATGGGGTGAAAATTGAAGGTTTAAAGCATGAAGCTTTGCTTGAAAACAAGATACAAGGGAGAGAAATATCTTAGGTTTTGTTATTATCAAAATCACTCGGATATGTCCAACAATCTCCCCCTTTTTGATGATGACAAAACCTAGGCAGTAGAATTGCATTTTCACAAATGTGCCTTTGAAAGAGTTTTAGAAGCTTCGGCAATCACATATGAGATACGTGGAAATCCATCAAGTTGAATCTTCTAAACTCACGATTTGAAGGCATTCGAAATGCTCATGTCACCAAATATATCACTACCAACACAAGCATGTCAACGAATTCATACCAACCATTCAATACTTATTTGCCGTATTGACAAGAGGTGAGAAGGAAAGGAGCCAATCTTGTAATGTCAAAGAGTGCATTCTTCCATTCATTTTCATTTGATCCATACAAGGTACACTGAATGCAGAAGGGAGAAATGAGCTGACACGTTAAGGAATACAACCACTAATGCATACAATATGCTCAAACTACGATGCAAGAGATAGACAGGCATGCAAGCAGGCAGACACCAAACACACATAGCATATATATATATATAAGCCTAATAGCCTACTTCTCCCCCTTTGACATCAGCAAAAAGGAGAGGGAGGGATACAAAAAGTGGACAAAAGGGACACTAGAGACCCAAAAAGCAACTACACAGCAGGGTGATCCGCAGCTTCCTCGCCATGAACACCATCTGGTGGACCATCACCATGGGGGGAACCAGCAGGAGGAGGACGAAGACGTTCCTCAAGGTTATGGAGAATGTCATCATAATGACGGAGCTGGTTACGGAGGGAAAGAAGGGTATGGTTGGTGGTGCGAAAGGCCTCACGGTTATCTTCATGGCTGGCAAAGAGAGTGGCTATGTGGAGAGAAAGATCATCCAGAGCAAGAGTGAAGGTATCCATTCGTCCAGTCATGGTGTCCATAAAAGTATCCGAACGCCCAAGGGAGGAGTCAAGCCGAGTTTCCATGCCTAAAAGGCGCCTGTCAAGAGACTCATAGTCCCCCCCAAGTAGAATGCCCAGCACCCTGAGTAGAAGACTCCCCATGAAAGTGCTGCGGTGGAGGAGGGAGATCGGCTGGAGGAGGAACATCTGTAGGCTGAACTGGTGCAGGTGCATTTTGGTTAACTTGCTGTGGGTCCAGCTCTTGTTCTTCTTCACTGCCAATTTCTTCCCCATAAACTGGGACAGCACGGCGAATTTCACCATTTGCATCCCTGTAATATCCCATATCAGAGAAAAGCTTATGCTCATTGTAAATGTCATCATGGCGGACTAGAACAGACTGCTCATTCTCCAATGGGACCCCGACAAAGATGAACACTCCAGTGAGCTGAGAGGCATAGGGCAGGGATCGCCGTAAATGTGTACGGCATCGAGTTATCAATTGAGTCATGAGCCATCCCATATTAACCAAGTCGCCATTCATAACATGATAGAACAGGAAACGGTGCACTTCGGTCACTTCATCTTGGCTGCCACTCTTGGGATAAATAAGTGTAGTAAACATGTGATGAATAACCCGTTGTAGTGCGGGAAAGTGGTTGGCATTCAGCTCAATGAGGTCACTCACACCACGAACAAAATCACAGCTCGTCATGGCAATAAAACTAGCCTCAACCTCACCATGCCCCAAAAGCATGTCTGCACCATGGGATGAAACACCTAGGGCATTATGGAATAATTCTGCATTAATGCGGATCTCAATGCCTTGAACCATTGTATACAAGCTTCCATTTCTGTCAACCAAATTCCCATAGAACTGTTGTACTAGATAGGGATAGAAGCGATTGTATCTAGTGACAAAATCAAGCCACCCCGGTTGCATTGAAAAAACTGTATAGATGTCGGGCAGGATTTCATTCAACTCTTGAAAATCAACAAGACGAGGCTCGATGATAGACCTCGGAGGTAACCTACGTGCGGGAGCTTGTGGTGGAGGTGCGGCCGGAGCTTCACGTCTCTGAGCACCAGGTTCCCCTTGGAGAAGACGCCGAGCACTCCTTCGAGGTGCCATTTTAGACTAGGAAACCCGCTGAAGAGAGTATCCTCTAGAGAGGTAGAACCTCTACCTTGGGATGGAGAGGGAGACACCGGGAAGAACTAAGAACACCGTCTCCACGCTCTGGAGCTCAAGGAAGGTTGGCACGAGTGCACGAACGCCGGCGAGGAGACGTTCCGAAATGGAAACCAATCGACCGGATCGTGCTTGGGTAGAAACGGTGTGGGGTTTTTAGGGCTTGAAAGGTGGGAGGGAGATGTGCTAGAGTGGAGGTGAAATAAGGGAGAGAGAAGGGAGAGTGATAGAATGAGAAAGGGGGGGGGGAAGAAAACCCCCTTAAAGTAGGGTTCGGACGCGGTTGACCCGGGCAGGTTCGCCGCTGGCGGTCGACTGGCACGAAGCCAGCGGTCGACCGCTGGGACCTAAATCCCAAAAAGGATCCCGAGAGAGAAGAAGAACCCCAGCTAGCCACTACCGGAGATAGAAGTGGGCTCCATGACCCTTGGACTCCCCCATTTTCACAGATCATTCTTCTTTCTTTCCTTTTTTTTATTTCTTTTCTTTTGCTAACCCACGAATGATATCAAGCATGAGTCGACTACGGAAACCCTTGAATGGAGACTGCTAAGAGCACTAGATCACTAGTCCACATTTATCTATCAAGGAATATTCAGTTGTAGAAAAAACTAGCCTCAACCTCAACCTCACTAGCCTCAAAATCACTCGGATATGTCCAACAAATGAAACATTTTATTACAGGAACGAAACATTTGTTATAAGGATAAAATATTACAGAAATGAAATATTTTATTATAAGAACAAAATCTAACAAAATGTTTCAATTCTATACCAAATGTTTCATTCATGTAACAAAATATTTCATTCTTCTAAAAAAAATTTATTCATGTATTTTCTCGCCATGTGCGTTACATGTTTAATGTACAAAAATACGCACCGTACGGGTCTGACGTGGGGCATCCTTTTCTGCGCAGGAATGGTCCTTTCATCTTTTTGGGGGCCAATGAAAACAAATGTTGCAAGTTGACGTGGCTTTGTGTTGACACCCGTTTTCAGCCTACAAGTCGAGCATTTCTCTTAGTCTTCATTTATGATGTCCCAGATTACCCATTGCTTTGGAGTCTTCCTTGATCGGATTGCAAGCCCATCTTTGATCATTTTCTGCCCTACTGAGCCCGGGAGGCTATTTTTCACGGTCTTCTCATTTTTCCAGCCTATTTTCACGGTCGCAGTCCTCGCCAGACCGCTTTCATCAGGTAGCGGTCGGCGGACGACCACTTCTATCTCAGGTGTGTTGACCTATGCCGTTGTGTGTCGTCGCAGTTTTGGCTTTTCCCCTCTGGCATGGTCACGGCCGGTCGATCGACCTCGTTCATTAGGTCGCGGTCGCACGATAGGCCGCGTTCTCAGTGCAGAGTCCTGCTCGACTTGAACTCTATCTTCTCCGGCCGAGGATGCCCTAGAGTCCTATTCCAAGCATTCTACTCCAAAAATTTCATGCCAGATCAGTTCCTAATCCTTCTATGGACTTTATCCTTTCAATATCCCATAGATTTATCATTAAAAACCCTATCCTTTTGGTGATTATCCTCCAACTCCGATCTAGGGCTCCTAGGGTCTATAAATAGCCTCCCATGGCCATGAGCTCGGAGAGAGGGTGTTTTCTGAAGTGGGGCGAAGCCATGCTACGTTGCCAACTCCTCTATTCGACTCCCAATCGCCAGGGAAGTATCAAGTTCCTCCCTTTCTTCTAAGCTTCCTTCTATTTCTCTATGTTCTTCTATTGATCTATCTATCACATCTTTGCATATTGCATATTGCATATCTCTCTCTATCTCTGTTCAACTACGTTTTATCAATCACACACACACACACACACACACACACACCTATATTTGTTCTCTTCCACAGGGGTTAAAAAACCCTCCCCGGTGCATTTTTTCCCCTGTTTTCATGTTTATGTTCTATATGGGATTGATGCTGTAGCACCTCGTATAAAATAATATATAGACTTTTTCCCCGAATAAATAAAAAACTTCTATAGGAAGGTTAAATAAGAAGTTAGAACACCCAATGAGGGCCATTATATAAATTTACCACCATTGAAGTCGTCATACGTAAAGATTATTCACCTGACAAGGTGACTTCTTAGAGTAGTGGGTTAAGTGATGTGTTACCCCAAATGAGTAACTATGGTTCGATTCTTGCATTCGCCATTTTCTTTTTGGGCGAGATAAATACATGTATGAAGGGCCCAAGGATTAACGCCCACCTGCACATGAATATATATATGGGCCACCCCACTTTAAACTTATAGATATACTAAAATATATCTCCCTTAGACCCCACAGCTGACAAGCCAACCTACATTTGCTGGCAATATGCCCAACAAATGAATGAGCACTCTAACCTCTTTTGACCTGGCAACAGATCTGCTATGGCAACATGTCTTTGCCTAACAACTTATTGCTGGCAAGGCACTATCTTCGGGATAGGACTGCAAGGCTGCAGGATCTTGCTCCCCACCTAGACCCACAAGGCAATAAACATTTGCTTTGTGTGGGCAACCGAATTTCACTATAATTATACTTCCCTTTAAGTAGGTAGGAGCTACTGCCGTCATCCTCTTTTTCTTCTGAAGACGTGAAGGAGCGTCTTCTTCTGTCACTCTACGTCCGGCTGCAGGAGCTTTGCGGTGGAGAACGGGTGCTTCTCTTATTAGTTATTCTCTGAAGCTCTGCTACAGAGACGAGGAAGGGTTTGCTTGGATTTCTTTATTCCTACCACCTGTACCACATGTATCACTTCTAAGAGGTAGGTGTTCTCAAGATCTGGCCCAATTAGTAGTTACATAGGGTGACATGCATGAATAGGGTAGTTACGTATCACCTGGATTCTCTGTGTTATTCCATTTTAATTCCTGTAAATTACCCCATGTTTAAAAATTCATATCTATGAAATTAAATCTTAAAAATATCGTATGAGCATGATCTTGCAAATCTTGCTATTGGTCCATGTCCAGTCATATCTCTGCTTCCTGATTCTGTGAATATTATATAAATCATGAACAATAAGTTACGTAATTAGTATCAACAATTAAAACACGCACCGACTATAGCATGCCACTTTAGAAAAGATGCACAGACCGAATGCATGCTTAGATATGAAAACCTGCTCAGACCTATGTATGTGCTTAGACTTGAATCCACATATGCTTGGACTTATGTGAAGATGCTCAGACTTCATGTCTTGCCAATTTGAAAACATGCACATACTTCATTATGCATAGACCCAAGACATGCTCGGACCTTATATGGCCAAAAGCCAGAAGTGCACTGACCTTGTATTCATACGTGCATAGACCTGACGGTGTTGAAAGAAAACATGCACCGACCCTGATGTGCACCGACCCTGTTCGGCGTAGGTATAGGTGGATGTGCACCGACCTCAGTTTTGCGCTTTGCAAACATGCACCGACCTTGGTGTCATAAGTGCACAGACTTTGTGTATTGAAGCAAGACCTGCACGGACCTTGGTATGCATCTAGCCTAAACTAGCACGGACCTTAAGGCATAGAAACCAAAGCATGCACGGACCTTGTGTGCAGTCACATAGGGTGTGCACCGACCTTATGTGCGTGCTAGCCAGAAGTTGCACCGACCCTGTGTGGTTGGGATAAAAAAAAAACTACACCGACCTTGGCGTGCATTGGCTAGACTATGCACCGACCTCAAGTACTCGCAGCAACCTGCACCGACCCTGCATCATGCAAGGGCCAGCAAACCTGCACCGACCTAGAACACGCACCGACCCTACAGCATGCAAGGGCCAGTAAACCTACACTGACCTCAAGTGCTCGCAGCAAACCTGCACCGACCCTACAGCATGCAAGGGCCAGCAAACCTGCACCGACCTATATGCATTTGATACTAATACATGCACTGACTTTGGCTTTGCATCAAACAGTGACTTGCACCGACCCTAGTAGCGTGCATTACAACAGAACATGCACCGACCTTGTGTTAAGACCTACACCTACGCATAAGCAAAAGATGCACCGACCTCACAACATCTAGCATATAAATGTGCACAAACCTAATATGTATGCGTGAATAGTAATGTGCATGGACTTGTGTGCTGAAGGTGAAATGTGCACAGACCTTATTTGGGTTCTAGCCACAATGTGCTTGGACCTTGGTATGTGTGCTACAATGATGTGCATCGACCTTATATGGCATAAAACAAAACATGCACCGACCTTGGCAGTGTTGAAGGTAAAAAGATGCACCGACCTTATGTGCACCGACCTTGTATGGCACATGGCACTTGTGCACAGACCTGCATATGCGTAAGGCAGAAAAGATGCACCGACCTTATGTTCACCGACCTTGACCTGCGCAAGGGGTAATATGCACTGACCTTGCTTTGAGACCTACACCTATGCTAAGAAATCTTGCACCGACCTTATATGCATCGACCTTGATCTGCGCACGGGCTTGCACCGACCTGGAGTGTGTACACACCTTACGTGAGAAGAGGAAAACATGCACCGACCCTAGGCAAACCAGAACATGCATCGACCCTCAGTTATGCACACTCAAAATGTGCACCGACCTATATGCATTTTATACCTAAACCTGCACCGACCTTAATGTAGGGACCTAAACCTGCACCGACCCATGCTCATGCGCGCACCACTTGCACCGACCTCTGTATGACCTCGCCACTAGCGTCGACCTCAGTAAATGAGCGATGCAATCTAGCATCGACTTTTGCATGACATCACTACTAGCGTCGACCTCAGTAGATGAGCAATGCAACTAGCATCGACCTTAGCTGTGCATAATAGCTTAACTACAGTAACTAGCGTCGACCTTAGTTATGCATTCTTACATGAAAAGTAAAATGTGCATTGACCAGTTGACACCTTCGAGCAGTAGTGTTGACTTTCTATACACAACTTTTTGAACCTGTTCTGACATATTTCATACTGCTATATAGATGATCAACAATAAAGGCATCAAGTTTTTACCATCAAGATTATATATATATATATATATATATATATATATATATATATATATATATATATATATAATTTATCATCTACATGTGTTTCGTCCTTGAACTCGATTCCTGAAGGATCTACCTTATGTTCCTACAATGAATATTTTTTTGAAATTCTATATTGACTATAAATGAGAGTGGATGTCAAAAAGTATACATGAAATGCTGTACATATAGGGCCCGGTCTGGTCTTGGGAGAAGCACCCGAAGGTACTTGTGCCCATGGGAGTTTATTGACCACGGTGTTTAGCATTGCACCGAAGTACTTGCTTGACTTGACTTGAGATATTCCCACTCACTCTCTCATGACATGCTTGACTTGTTTGACATGAATTGCATGGCCCGAAAAAGGGCAATTACTTGTTTGAATGAAATAAGTGAAATAGCCAATTCCATTACATTACTTGTTATTACACTAGCTTGAGATCGCTTGCTTGAATATTGACTATCCCCTTCTTGGAAGGACTTGCTCGAATGTTAAATTCATGGAAATACTCGCTTAAATACTGATTTCCTGGAAATACGTGTGAAATTACTTGCAAATTGCTTGCTAGTCTCTTGATACATCTCATTGAAATTCCTGTAACACTCTCTTGATACAATTCTTGATATTCTTGCTTGTTCCAACATGCATAATTATACATGCACTGAACATGTAATTAACTTAAAGATTATGATAACTTGAGATATAATTCCTACTGAACGATTCGCTCATCCAGTTGTTTCCTAACATTTTTCAGGTAACTTGGATAGCGACCACCAACCGGAGGGGACTGATACCGAGTGACGAGTGCTAGAATCCTTATCGTTAGTTAGTTGTGTCTTTCAGATATCTTGTGTCCTATTTTGTATTTACAGTTATTATTAAAGGCTTGTATAATCAAATTGAGTCAGTTATGATCTAGTTAGATAGAACTTATTAAACTTGTAGCCTTATGAATGATTCTGGGATATTGCCATTTGGTTAATTTGATAAATTGTCATCTTGGACTATGGTTTTATGTTAGCAATAAATTACCAAGTACTATGCGCACTCTGATTTTACGTGAATGAGATGATCTATGTAGACGCGTCACGCACCCGAGTATCTTTCGCGCTCAGGACATGACATATGCTACACTCTTCTTGTTTCTAATGGGTTTTCTTTCTCTTGTTGCTTTGTTTCACAGGATAAGCAAGTTTAGGACATGAGGCCCTTGCTTTCTAGCTGGCTGGAAGGCAAGGAGGAGCTGAACCACAAGTTCTCAAATCTTTGTGTTGATCACGGGAGCACAAGGGCCGCGTTCTTCCTGTCGCGGTGGGGCACCCGATCGCGTCCTGGCCAGTGGACTGCAGGCTATCTTCTGGCTATCTCTTCATATGTCAAAGGTACGCAGCATGGTTATTAGGTTTCCATGACGTTCTCCTACTGTTAACCCTTGGTGGCGATCACGGTACATTCTTCTATCTCTTCATCACCCTCCCCTTCCTTATATTATATGATTGCCTTTACTTATCATTCTTGTTCGGGAGACGCTTTTATTGCCTACACGTACCTAATTTTATGGCGATCACGGTGGGACCTCTATTGCCCATCACGCCTCTCTTGTTTTCTTGCTATTTCTGTGTGTGTGCAGTGTTGTTTAGATTGCATATCATCAGGTTTTTCGTTTAATTTGGGTGTTTTCGGTTCTGTCGCTGATCGCGGTGTCCCCAGAGACCGCCTTCACCAGAAAGGAGCCCCTTGGAGACCGTTCACGCTCTGGAAGCCTAGGGGCGCCCCCTCAGGTACGTCATTCTCTTGATTGTGTGATTTGCTCTGTGGCTCTTAATTGTGTTTTTTTTGTATTCCTGCATTTCTGTTCATCATACTCTTCGTTCTCCCATGTTATTTGCATCCATCTTGTTATGCTTGCACATGATCACTTCATATTGATTTGTTAGTATTTAGGCTAGAAATTGTATTGCACTCTAGTGCGCATAGGATCATTCATTGCATACTTTAGTTTCATTCCTATCTTGGTAAGTGATCCTCTCGGCTTTGTATTCCTCAGAGTCGACTAGGTGATCTTATCCGGAACCTCTGTAAGTCTCCGTGAGTCATGGATTCTCACACGGACGCCGAGCAGGTTATACTGTTGCACCCCCTAGGTTTCGCACCTACATTCGTGTGAGGGAGTTAGCCCTAGGTCGACTCGGAGTTTGGGCCCCTTTCTCTTTTAGGATTCCTATCTTGAGGGAATTATGCTTAATTAAGACATTAAAAGGTCCACTGGAACTCCTGAAAATAAAAAATGTCGCATCATCTTAACTTGTTTGACTTAGGAGAAACCCTCTTTTATTGCCTTCGTTTCTACCATTCAGGTTTTTGATAGGAAGCAATTGTTCTGTGACTGCTATCTGTGAGCGCGGCCGCACCCTAATCGCGTCCATTCAGGCCCCTTGGCTCTATTTGTTTTGCATCGATTGATCTTCCTTGCGTGCTTTGCATCTTTTGTCTATTTATTTTTAGGCCTTTGTCATGCTTTATAACTTGGTTCCATCGTTCTTAGTCGCATTTTTTACATTGGTTTGGTGTGCATAAGTTTGTTTGTCGGGTCGTTTCCAGGGCCGGGTCGCGGTCACTATAGGACCGCATGCTGTTAGTAGCGGTTGGTTTGGAACCGCATTCTCGTCCTCACCACCCTACCCTCCTCATTCTTCATACCCTCTTCCCTAGTTGTATTTCACATTGATTTTCCTGTATTGAGTCTCCGCCTCTCTCATGGAGCGTCGCTATAATCCGATGTACCCTTCTCCCCAAGTTTCCTACTCTCGTGTGGAATCTTCCTCTCACGCGGGCCCTTCTTCCCATGGTCCCTCTGACCCTTCTGATGAACAAACAAATCTCATGGCCCATATCTCTTACCTTGTTCGTCAAATGGACCCTGCTCAAGCCCAAAAATTGCTTGCAAACCATCTCAATGGGCCCTCTTCTCATACTGCTAGCCCAACTGGTCCACATTCTAATGTTCAACCCAGGTCTGTGTATCCTTCTACTCTTGGAATGGGCCATTCTTCTACTCATGCCGGATCCTCCTATCCGGCCCATTATTCTATTCCTGGTCCAAATTCACAAACCTTTTCTCAAGTTGGCCCGCATTATTCTCAATCCCTCCCCACCCAGGAGATGATTTCTCAGGCCCAACGCCAGCTTGATGAGCTTCAGCGGCGGATCGATCCTAAACTTTCGTTAAGTGTTCCATTCGCATTCCAAAATCTTCATCTTCCACCACCTTCGTAAATCCCTACATATCGCCATTATGGTGGAACCGGTAATCCCTATGTGCACTTGAAGGAGTTTATTTATGAGTCGGCTAAGTTTCAGCACGACCGATGCTTAATGGCTTATTTGTTTGGTCTATCATTAGAAGGCCTAGCTCGGGACTGGTTTTTCTCTCTATAGCACGATCAGGTTGTGAATTTTCTGATTCTTCAAGCAAAGTTCATCCAGCATTATCAAGACTAGGTTGGGCCTAGGTACTCAGTCGTGGATTTGGCCCAAGAGAAGATGAGGCCTGACGAGGAGTTCTCTACTTTTGCTGATCGCTGGCGTCGCATGGTTGCGCAAGCCCCGGGGTATATTCCAGAGAAGGAGTAGATTAAGATTCTTATTTCTAATGCAACACCCGAATATCATTTTATCTTAGCCCTGAATGATATCACCTCTTGGCAACAACTTTATAGTTGAGCCCGCTTCATTCGCCATCAACTCCAAAATTCTTCTCACTCTGAGTCCCCTCAGCCCCTTACATCCACGTATACCTCTTACCAATCCCCCATGGGTCATCCCTCTGCCTCTCACCAGCCCTCCATGAGTCAACCCTCCATGAGTCAACCCTCCACATACTATCACCAA
This sequence comes from Amorphophallus konjac, assembly GCA_022559845.1. Taxonomy (NCBI): domain Eukaryota; kingdom Viridiplantae; phylum Streptophyta; class Magnoliopsida; order Alismatales; family Araceae; genus Amorphophallus; species Amorphophallus konjac. Next base: position 117,886,125 of record CM040129.1, on the reverse strand, counting down.
CCCTACGCTTCCACGTATCAATCCTCCATAAGTCAGCCATCCGCTATCCATGGTCAGCCTTCTACTTTCGTATACCTACATCTGTCTCAAACCTCGGTCAAGAGAACACCAAACCCCGAGCAAGTGGATGCCATCCACTACATACCTACCCATCTCGCTCATCATGTGTCTCCGCCTAGTCCTGTCGCTAGTCACCACGCACCTCCATCTCACTCTCCGCAAGCCTCTCCTTCATCTCATACCCCTCGGCACCTGCCTTGCCCGAAGCAGGCTCATTATCCTTCGTTGTCGGAGTCTCTCTCAGATGTCTTCAATGCTTTGAAGGCCACTCATGCGTTGTTACTTCCTCCGGTTGAGTCTTGCTAACCCGTAGTCAGAAGTCTGCTCCAATATTGTGCATTTCATCATCAGCAGGGGCATTTGGTTGAGGACTGCCACCAGTTCCAGGATTATGTTTATGATATGGATGCTAAGAAAAGGATTAATTGGCCTGCTATTAGCAAAGTTGTGGCGTACCTTCGTGGTAAGCAACAACAGCAAGCATCTCCCAGGCAGCCGTCTCCATTGCAAAGTCAGGGGCACCCCTGTGATTCTTCGTCCAGTGCTACACCTGCTCCATCGCCTATCTCGTCACCCACTCCATCACCCGCTTCGTCATCTACACAATCACCTACCCCATCTCCATCACCTATTCCCTTGCCATCTCCCTCATCTCCATCACCTCCACCTACCCAAACCTCTACTCAGGCTAGTGCCTCCACTTCTCCTACTCCAGTTGCCACCACTCCCACTCCCAACGCTGCTCGCCGTGTTGTGTTGATACGTCACCGTTGGTCACCCTTATCCGCAAAACCACCTCCATCCTCATCGCCTGCATTGCCATCCATTAACTTACCCACAACTTCCATTCCTCCCCCTTCGCCACCTACCCTTCCGAGATCACCTAATCCACCGCCTTCGTCATCTTCACCGCCTCTGTCACCATCCTCATTGCCCGAGCCTGAGCAAACCACACCTTCACCTTCACCGACACCCAAGCCTGCCATTGCTACTATACCTCCGATGCCACTTAGAATCACCATGCCCATGGAAGCCTCCACGCCATCTAAACCTACTACCACCACTCCACCATCCATTTCCACCCCACGGAGCGGGTGCGCGCTACCTATGGTGCCCTTTTGGTCTAGTCCCCAGGGAGAGAATGAGCCAAGTCAGGATAGTTCAGTGCTAGCTATGCATTTCAAGATTTAGGATTTTATCTGTCGCATGCCAATTTGCATCCCGGTCTCTGGCTATTTGTTTACGATGGGAAATCTTGTTCTTATTTTTTTTATTTCTTTATTTAGGTTTATTTGGTTTATTTCACGTGTCGATCAACCAATTAAGTAACTGGTAGTTAACTGACTGATTGAATGCGTGGGCGTGCCAATCACGTGAGTGACGAGTTTATTATGCGCTCATTCTGACCCGTGTCGGGCGAGAGAGAGATTCGGTCGGGACCAGCAGTCCGCCATACCATAAAGGCTATGGCATTAATTACATCCCCCACGAGGAAGGAAAACCTTTGATTAATTGCCGAGATAGTGGGCTGTTGAGGCCGGAATAAAGGTGCAAAGGCATAAACGTGACCAGATCACGTGGGATGCTTCTGTCTATCATGCAAGAGGGGAATGATCCATCAAGTTGGATACCCTCGATACATGGCGGAGGACATAGGTCCGAAGACCACCGTCGCGCATAGCAAAGACTTCCGATCGGGAGTTACCCAGACTTCCGTCAATGCCATTTAATATACCCGAGGGTCCATACAGGCATGCATGCGTGATGCTGATGACAACGTTAAGCATGGTCACAGAGTTGTAAAGATGAACAATGACCAATCAAGTTTAATAGACTCCGCTAAAGTGACGAAAGTGGCAACATACGCATGATGACGAAAGCAAAATGCTAACACACATGGTATTAAAAGCATGATAATAAGCTCGTCCGTGGCTTGAGGAACTTCTTCCTTACTTTGTTTATTATTGATTAGAATGGCTAATCTCAACCACGGGAGGCGAGAATTGCTCTGAAGGCGAGCAAGCAATCAGAACAGCGTAACGATTCAAAACCAGCGCGATCGCGCGTAGGGATAGGTTCCCCGGCATGGCCAAGCGTAGGTAAAAGGGTTTAATACGGCGCGGCCGTGGCAAAGGTTAATACGGCGCAATGGCCTCGGGGCGCGCCGATTTAGGGCGCGCCGGGAAGGAGCAATTTGAAAAATGAAAAGGATGAGTCTAACGTTAATACGGCGCCGGGGGGGGGGGCGCCGTATTAAGGCGTGCCAGATTAGGGCCGCGCCGATTTAACATATTTTATTATGAATTTTGAAACTATTTAAACTTATTAAGATGTTTTGAAGGTTTAAAGGTTTAATTGGGTTTATTACCTGTTGAATTGAAGTCTGGGGCTCTCCAGGAGCAGAGTCATGATCCAGTGCGAGGTTCATACTCGAGCACGGAGGTTCCTTGACTCAGAATGAATGTTTTATTATGGCCAGTCCACAGAAACGACTTGTCTGTCTAAAACCTACCAAAAATTGGGCAGCATCTCCCCTGTCCCTGAAAGGTTGCAGGAGAGGACCGGAGTCTTACTCACTTACGGAGCAAACCCCTAAACTACCAGTCTGCATGGTGGCAGCCAGCAAAGCCCCAACCGGACAGGATACCCCGGGGACGAGCCTGCGAGGGGCACCAAAGCTCCGTGGGTGAAGACAGCGGGATGAGGCAGCTGATAACAGAAGCAACACCCCGAGGACCAGCCTACGAGGGGTGGGCAACCTACAGCCTTCACTACGCCCCTTTGAGAGAGACCATTAGGGAGAGAAACTCCGAGGACTAGCCTACTAGGAGCACGCCTCCCTTAGACACCACAGGATCCCCAAATCATTGGGTTTAGGATTGTTGGGCTGAAGTCCTCATCACTATCCGCTCTGTGGCCTTTGGGAAGCATCTACCATGGAGAGGTAGAGCCCCTCGAACAACTAGCAGTTCCGTGAAACAATGGGGAATGTCCCCCTCCCCGGATGACTGAGATAAAACCGACGGAACTCAAACGGCTCAATGGCTACAAACCACAAACAAGAGGAATGAGGGCATTTGGTATAGACGGATTACCAGACACAGGGTTGGGGCATCGATGCTTGCGAGATTGGGCTGACATTCCTAGAGGAACAAACGATTAGCAGTCACACAGAGGGATAATGGGTACGTAGATAAGATAATCTAACTACATACGCATATGCTCGAATAACTAGAACGCAGTAATCACAAGATGGGCCTTCCCATTCTGGAGGTGGCTTCCAACTCTCCTGAGCAATAGAGTAATGCAACGGGGGAGAGGGAATGGAAGTCAGACCTCATATCAAAGCGGGAAGAGGCATGTGTACAGGCACAGCTCTATCCACCCAGTATACATAAATCATCGGGCGAAGCACAGCCATGACCTCGACACGAAGGACCCGGGGAGGGGTCATTTCTGTAGCCCATGGTAATACATGGCACATTTGTAATCGAAGAAATCATAACCGGAAATTAAACACAGGGGAAACCGACATACACCAACTACAATGGAAGTAGGTAAGAGAGAGAAGATGTCGAGCGTTCAACACAGTATCACATCCATATATTCATCATCATCCCATCAACGGGGAAGGCTAAAGCGTATTCGGCACCGGCGCCGTGGCACAAACGCTGCGCTCTAATTGCAACAAGACTCACAGAAGAACGAATCACACGATGGTGAAATGGGGAATGAGATTGGCTCATATCATCGCCATCTCCCCCGCCTCACATTTACATTTGATCGAGAGAAGATAAATAGCAGGACTGATGGAATCGCGCAGACAACCCACCTAAAAGCAAAATAGAGTAGCGGGCGAGACTATCTTCTCCGGCTCCGGAGGGCTTCAGGTAGAGGAAGGCGGCGGCGAGGGAGATGCTATGTGAGGATGCTGCTTCCCTCCCAAGAAACCCTCTCTCTGTTGAAGGTGATTGGCTCTCTCACCCTCGATCTCTTTTTTTTTAGACTCCCCTCGCCCTTTTCTTTTTTTTCGGGTAGCCACATATAAATAGAAGCAAGCTCGAATCCTCATCCGACGTGAGAAATGGCGCGCCGGGGAAGGGAGCTTCACTGCCTTTTACGCGCCGGAACAGCAGGGCGCCGGATGATGGGGCGCGCCGATTTAGGGCGCGCCGTATTAGCGCCCTTCGCACGTCGCGGGTCAGCCGATGAGTCCGGGGATGGTCCCGGGGATCACCGTGAGCATTTATCTCGCCACCATTCTTCAAAACTTCGACGAGATGCCTTGTCGAAGCTCTCAGGATGACGTATGGCCATTCTCGGAACTTCAGATGACTTTGGTTTGATCACGCGGGTTTTTCACTGACATGGCTCTTGGCACTATGATATGTGCTGCCGGCTCAGTCTGTTTTGTGCTCGAAGCTTCTTGGAGGGTAGGATAACACCCGGAATAGTTTCGTCTAGGCTGGGTGATCATTCGGCCACTAACGGGCCCATCTTGGCGGGAAGCCGTACCCATGCCGGGTGACCGGGATCTTCTGCCGACAGAGCTTTTAGTCCTCCGTTCTGAAGAGCCAAGGGCATTCTTTCATCTCAGGAGGGTCTTTCATGAGGTGGGTGGCCACCGGGTAGACCGTCATCCTTGGTCGGACAACGGGTGTAGTGTATGCGGCACGACAGAGTCGATGCTGGTTCATTGGGCAGGCTTGGTCGCACTGCCGGTTGGTTGCGAGTTCATCTCGATTCTCCTGAGGTGAAGTCCCCGTGCTCATATAGGGTGACTCGAGGCTCTGGCAGCTTAAGAAGTATTCAATATGTTGATATTTATCAGCTTTTGTGCTTCAGTGGGCCGTGTCGTTCGTCTTTGAGACTTGATCGCCGCGAGTGATATTTTGAGTGCCAACAAATGCCCCCCAGCCGTGGGTGTTGCGAGCGAGGCACGAGTGCAGCAAGGCCGACGGATGAGCTTCGCCCGGAATGATATCCTCTTCAATCGACGGAGGCTCGGAATGGCCCTTAATCCGGCACGGATACCAATCTGGCACCGTTTGAATGTTAATACGGCGCGGGGTTAATCCGGCGTGCCCCTGGGCTTTTTGACACTAATCCGGCGTGGCTTTTATGCTGGGAAGAGGTTAATCCGGCCCGCCCATAATCGGCGCGCCTTTTGCTCAGGGGGTGTTAATTCGGTGCGCTAAATTGCACGCCGGATTAGCAAGGGGGAGGCTTCCCCTATATATTTCTTCTTCTTTATTTTTCTCATCATCATTCCTCATTCGCAACAGGATTTGCTATCTCTTCCTGCTCTTCCCCCTCTCCAGCTTCGACGCCGGGTGAGTTGGGAGCGACCGTGGCCGTTCCTTTCGAGCGGGTGAGTGAGAGCGCTTGTTCATTTGGGTTTTGAACCCGTTCTTTGGGTCCCGGGAGGCTTCTTAGTAGGGCTTGCCCTCGGAGCTATTTCCCCGGGTGTCCCTTTTGGCCTCGGTGTAATGCCGATGGCTGCTTTTAGGGGCCGTTCCCTTAGTGGACGTGTTCCCGCTTCTCTTTGGCAATCTCCCGTGCTGGGGAGGTTCTGCCGAAATTTTGTCAGAAATTTGTCGTGATCAACTATTTTCTGACTTTGTTTATTGTTTGATGCGTTTCTTTGCAGCCAACATGGCATCTGGTTCTTCTTCTTCCACCTCCCGCGCCGTGGTGACGTGGGAGAATGTTCATTCCCTTGATCGGGGGCACGACCAACTGGCCGTAGTTGCGGAGTCCTCGGATTCGGAGACCGATACCGTGGACACTGGCCATCTCTTCATCCTTGGAGGCAATTCTTTTCATTATGACCGGGAAGGTACTGTCAGGCAGGATCACCCCAAGGACAAACATCTGATGTCCTTCCTCTGGCGTTTCAACCTTCAAGGAAAGAGAGACATGTTCCTTGTCCGCAAAGTCGAGCAAGCCTTGCTAGTGGAGAGGGATAGTCTAACAGACTGTGTGGTGCAGGGAAGGCCAATTTATCTTCCCGGAGAAGTCAGGAAATGGAGCGTCGTGCTGGGACTGCAAGATCTGGCTCCAGAAGATGGGCTGCTGACCAGGGCCCCTGAATTCGTACCTGCTTGGTGGAATGATTCCGCAGGCAGGGTGGACCGGGAGAAGCTGATCTTTGGCTTGTTTCTTGCCCCGTTGAAATGGGGGTACAGAGAAGAATCATTTCTGCTGGACTGCCTGGCGGTCCGCTTTAAGCACTAGATATCTGTGGGGTGGTTTGCCGAGCTGAGGGCCACCGATGCTCACGCATTCAGACCTGGAGCAGTGGAGTTCACAGATTATGTGCTGCATCATTACGCTCCCATCCTGACCAGGGCTGGCGTCTATCACAGTGTGTACGCCTCCAGATACTGCTACCCCATCTCCCGAGGCTTATGCTGTGGCATGATCGAAGTATTTTGCCCCGAGTACAACACTTTTTATACTTCGGAAGGAGAAACTTCTCTGGATTTATGGAGCCTCTCACAGCTTAGCGGTCTACCCATCGACGGAGAGCCGTATGAGGAAGTCTGCTGGCCCGACTGGTTGAAAGATCAGACTGACGGTGAGGGTCGGTATCTGACGGGTCACGCTTACCGCTATTTGATGAAGGCATACCACACCCTCTATCACTCGTCGCATGACACGAGGGAAGCTCGGAAGCCGGGCGAGAAGCGGAGGGTGCGGATGGGCGCCTGGCTCCAATACTTCTTCAGCGGGAAAAAGAAGTACGAAGACTTTCCCCCGATAGCGCCAATGGGTCCGAAGCGGAAGAAAAGAGTCCGACGCCAGGCTGCATCATCATCATCTTCAAGAGGAGGGCAGAGGGAGGACCCAAACCCTACTGGTGTCGACGCAGTCACCGATTGTACGGCGTACCTGGTTTACTGGATCTGTTCTTTCGCTCTCCCGCAAGGTGACGAGAGTGTGATTAGGGCAGAGGCCATTTATCCTGCCTGTCTCATGGCTTGGGGTACTAAGATATCCCTTTGCCCGGTGGCTCTGTGTCTTATTTTCAAGATGTTGGGAGACCTGCACAAGACGCGTCTCCCCAGGAATCTGCGGACGGTTGGTCCGCTACACTTTTTCAATGCCTGGGTCTGTACCCTGTTCCCGGAGGCGGCTCCTCGGGCGTTATAGTCGGTTCCTCTTGTTCCGCGGATGATAGAGTTTGCGAGTGCTGAGCCATCCTCGCTAGTGGAGCAGCTCTTTGCCATTCGGGGCAAGTTGGCCCGTATTCCCACAGATTCGCCCGGGGTTCTTCACTTTTGGAGCTTAGCTGCCCACTCCAGCCCGCTGGTGAACAGGACGAGGCAGTGCAAGCTTTTTGAGACCGAGGAGTATATCCATCCGATTTCCGGGGCCAAGTGTACCAGGCCCATTCTTGAGCCGGAGTTGGTTGACTGGGCGCTGGCTATCAGGCCGAGTGTCCTTGTATTCTGCAAAAGCGGCATTTTGTGGTTGGGGCCGTATTATCCGTTCCACTTCAGCCGGAACTTTGGCTACGACCAGCACATTCCACATTCTTCTTCACAATTTGCGTTGCCTAACAGGCACAGGGCCGGGCAAATTTCAAATGATGATGCCCGGATATGGTGGGACTTCTTCCACCACCGGGAAGATGTTTTTTTTAGGGTGCCAACCCCCGCCCGTTTCCCCCGTGTCACTCCTGAGTATATCAAGTGGTGGAACGCGCGGACGGGGTTCTATAGGAGCTCCCAGCGAGAGTGTTGGGCCGTAGCAGAGCATACGTTTCTGGACTCCCAGCCAGAGCCAGCCTTTGATATTGAGCGTTCCTATTTGAAGAAGTTGAAATCCTAGACCAATACGGAAGTGAGGGCCTATCTGGAGGCCTGAAAGGCCGTGAAAAGTCGCAGGACAAAAGTTGACCCGAAGCTGCCCACTATCAGTAAGGATGACTATGTGAAAACACTTCGGGGTTCATGTCGGGTGAGCAGCGAGAGGGTGGTCCTTCAGCAACTCCCTCTGTCGGTGGAGGAACCCATCTCGGTTGTGGCCGACTGGCGTCTCGAGGTGGATAGGTTGTACCCCTATCGGACTTTCATCCGTAGGGAAGACAGGCGGGATGCTTTATATGACAACACCCCCTGGCTTTTTGCGCTCCTTCACTCACATGGTCTTTCAGTGGGTGATCCCAGCGAAGCCATTCTGGACCGGCCCCTTCATATCTCATTCAAATATGCCGACAGATGGGGGCTGGACCACCTGAGCTTATATTATCACCTGTCTTCTCGTGGCCATGAGGACCTGGCGCTGCTGGCTGAGCCGAGTGAAAAGATAGGAGATTTATGTTGGCTTATTCATGAGGCAGCTTCGAGAGACAAAGTGCCCTCGCTATATTATTGGCCTCTCTTCCCCTTCTACACGGGGCCAGCAAGTATGTTATATTCTCTCATTTAGGCCCTTCGGCCAGCCCCCCTTTTTTTATTGTGGTGTATTACTCTCATCTTCGTGCATGCGCAGTCCGACCAACTTCGGAGGAGACCCGACACTTTAGGGAGCTGATAATAAAAGCTCAGAAGCCAGCATACTTTGAGGTTCCCGAGCCGGCCCCGACCACGATGCCACTGCCTCCTGGCGATTCGAGAAAGCGGACCCGATCCCAGCTGAGGGAGGCCGTCGGGAAGGCCAAAGCGGCAGTGACCCGAGTGACACGGGCACGCCGAAGGAAGGCTGTAGAAAAGGAACCAGCAACCGTTCTTCCTCTGGTTGTGTCCTTCGAAGAGTTCGAGGCTTCTCGCATGCAAAGGCCAGAAGCTAAAGGTAGGCTCTTCATCTCTCCAGAATTCATTGGCTCACTTTGACTGCCTTGGCTAATCCATGCTGACAGTTGCCGACACAGTCGCTGCGGTCGTCGGGCTGGAGGCGACGGTAGGCGCCGTGGCTAGGGAAGGGGCAGAGGAAATCCCTAATGCTCCCGTAGAGAGAGATCTGCCTTCTCCAACGCCCAGATAGGAAATAGAAGGTAATTTATAGTTTAATCGCAACGCCACCGCACTTGACTACTTCTTGTCGTAAATTTTAGTCGATATGCAACCATCATTACTCCCGGGCACAGAGGGTGCAGAGGAAGCGATTGCCCGGGGGCAGGGTGAACTTGCCCTTGAGATCCCATCAATCGTTGCCCCTGGTGTGGAGTGCACGGAGGAAGTCCGTGCTGTGGGTGATGCTCCCCCTGGCGAGGTTCCTGCTCCGATGGTGGAGCGTCCCGAAAGGGCAGAGGAATCCTCTTCCTCTGAGCATGTCGATTATGGTGACAGCTCCAGTGATGAGGAGTTCCCACATGTTGACACAGAGACTGAGGATGCCGGGGCATCTTCAGCCTATGAAAGTGATCACCTAACTTTCAGCCCGCCCCGGTTGTCATGGAGTGGTCCTGGGCCGTCCGGCTCACTTGTGAGCGAAGGGGCTGGGGCCGCAGAGGTTGCCCTTGGAGATTTGAGCCTAGTACCGGCTGAGGTGAGGATCCTCCCGTGGTCGGCGCTTGCTGCCCTTCCTTTGTTTTCTTTTTAGCTTTCGGATGTACATATTTCTGGTGCAGACTTAGGTGGTGCTGCCAACCATGACGGTGCAGATACCCCTCTCAGCTCTAGGCGCGGGTCACGCAACTTTCCAGCCCGTCTTGTGGCCTATCGCACTGCGATATCCCAAGGACTATGCAGCGGCAGCGGATCCAGCGGGACCCGGAGCACTTGTGAGGGTTGATGAGTTGGTAGCAGTCGAGGACTCTCAGCCATTGGAAGTCGCACAACGGTCAGCTTCGGAGAAAGATGGCCCCTCCGAGGTAGAGGCGGGAGAGATCATCGAAGAGGAAGCCAGGACTACTGGGTCCTTGGCTCTCACTGCTGAAACTGGCCACATGGGGGTCAGTCGAGTTGGAGACGAGGAGCAGATGTCCTTGGCTCTTGATGTTCCTGTTGCAGCTTCATCCCAAGGGGCTGGCAGGGAAGTCATCGTCATTGAGACTCCAGCTACCATATCAGTCACCGTGGTCGCTCCCCACACAAGTGCGCTGCAGATCATGCCGTCGTCATCTTCTGGGATGAGCGATGATATCTGGGCCACCGTGGACAGCAGAGTGGAGTTCGAGCTACCCGAGACGTCGCCGCTCGGTCTCCAATCGTCGAGTGACCTTGTGTGGCAGTTCTTAGGGACCCTTCAGCAGACCGTAACGGCCAGCAGAGATTTGACTTATGTTCAGCTGAGGGGCTTGATAGAGCACTTGTCCCGCTCGTTGTTGGCTTTTGGTTGCCCCATGGACGACTGGACTCCACGGGTGATTTTGCTTCTGAAATATGTAAACAGAAGGGAATTCTTAGGCTGGGAGGCAGCTGACCAGCTGGCGGCCATAACACTGGAGCGAGCTGAATGCCGAGCAGCTCTCATCTCTTTGAAAGGGACTGCGGCGAGGATGAGGAATGATGCCAATGCCTCTTTACAGCGCCGAAGCTTCCTCACGGCTCGGATAGCAGAGCTACAGGCCGAACTTTCAAGGGCGGAGGCTGAGCTTCAATAAGTAGAGCGCCTGGAAGTCCAGAGGATGGAGGAAGCAGAGATGGCCGAGGGTCAAGCTGCTTCCCTCGGGGAGAAACTATCTCAGCTGGAGGCCACCGAGTTCAGACTGTAAGAACTAACCCGCCATCCTTCCTTGGGCATTCCAGAGCTGGAGGACATTTTCCGACGCCCTCTGCCATAATCTTTTCTATTTGCCCCTTTCGCTGGACTTCATGTATTCTGGGGAATGCCCCGCGTAACATGTACCTTTTATTCCATAGGAACGAAAAATCTTCATTTTGCTGTTAAATGACGACTCCATTCTTTCATTATTCTTTTCTTTCTCCTTTCCACTTGCTAGTTAATTCTAGTCTGAGTATGTGAGTCACTAGGGCAGGAGAGCGCTCACGCCTTCAGCGAAGGGATGAGGTGTTCGCTCTACCGTGCCGTGACCATTCTCGGAACCAAGCAACGGCTAGTGCAGGCCAAGAGTTCGAAGGACCAAAAGGGTATAGAGCCCCCTTCAGGGCTAGGAAATAAGGACAGATGGCCTGTCAGCCGAATCCATTGAAGCTGACGAAAATTGAGGGTAGGGTTTCTTGATCAACAGAGTTTATATGGAGCAAAAGCAGTTTGCTACTTAATGAGGATGAGGGGTCCAGGTTAGGGAGAAAGTTGACCGGTCCTGTCGATGGCGACAAGGGTCGATAGAAAGTCGGTCAGTCTAGGAGACGGTGACGAGGATCGATAGTCAGCAGACCGACCTTGCCGATGGTGACAATGGTCGAAAGAATAGTCGGTCTTGTCGATGATGATGAAAACCGAAAAAGGTAGCGACCGATCTTGCCGATGGTGACAAGGGTCGAAAGAGGTAGCGACCGATCTTGTCGATGGTGACAAGGGTCGGGATGGTAGACGGTCTTGCCGATGGTGACAAGGATCGAAAAAGGCAGCGACCGATCTTGCCGATGGGGATAAGGACCGAAAAGGTAGCGATCGATCTTGCCGATGGTGACAAGGGTCGGAATGGTAGACGGTCTTGCCGATGGTGACAAGGGCCGAAAGAGGTAGCGACCGATCTTGCTGATGGTGACAAGGGTCGGAAAGGTAACGACCGATCTTACCGATGGTGACAAGGGTCGGAATGGCAGACGGTCTTGCCGATGGTGACAAGGACCAAAAAAGGTATCGACCGATCTTGCCGATGGTGACAAGGGTCGGAAAGGTAACGACCGATCTTGCCGATGGTGACAAGGGTCGGAATGGCAGACGGTCTTACCGATGGTGACAAGGACCGAAAAAGGTAGCGACCGATCTTGCCGATGGTGACAAGGGTCGGAATGGTAGACGGTCTTGCCGATGGTGACAAGGATCGAAAAAGGTAGCGACCGATCTTGTCGATGGTGACAAGGGTCAAAAAGGTAGTGACCGATCTTGCCGATGGTGACAAGGGTCAAGATGGTAGACGGTCTTGTCGATGGTGACAAGGACCGAAAAAGGTAGCTACCGATCTTGTCAATGGTGACAAGGGTCGGAATGGCAGACGGTCTTGCCGATGGTGACAAGGACCAAAAAAGGTAGCGACCGATCTTGCCGATGGTGACAAGGGTCGGAAAGGTAACGGCCGATCTTGCCGATGGTGACAAGGGTCAAAAAGATGGCCGGTCCTGCCGATGGTGACAAGTGCCAAAAAAATGGCAGGTCTTGCCGATGGTGACAAGGGCCGAAAAAGGTAGCGACCGATCTTGCCGATGGTGACAAGGGTCGAAATGGGGTAGCAGGAAGTGGAATGGTGAACGAGGCTAACCTCGCTACTACATCATCATCTCATCATTCATTTTTTTCTCTCTTTTTTTTTATCACATTACTGACTCAAGCGCCCTTTCGGGTTTTCGCCGAAGCCAGCCCCCTCTTGCTTTTGCCCACGCGCCCTTTCGAGTTTTCACATGGCGGGGTACCCGATTTTGCCTGTAACGCCCTTTCGGATTTTCGCCACAGCTGGGTTATGGCCATTTTTGCCCCTGCCCCAATATAGGAACAAGGCTGGCGGGGTATCTCTATTTTTAACCCCATCTCTCTTGTAGACACGCTATTCCTGACGTCTCCTGAGAAAGTCTCATATCACTATACAACGCCCCGCGACGGCTTACGCGTTTTGAATCACTTGAGTTCTTTCTTTTCTTGAGTCTTCTTCCGCCCTTTTCGGCATCCGGAATCGTCTCGTCACGGCATTCGGACGGCATCAACACCAGTCAGACGCATCAGGAGGTTCCGGAACCAAGAAGGGTGTCTACCGGGCAGGCACCAACGCCTGAACTGAGGACCCGAGTGGGTCTTTATGGGGGCGTCCAGGCCCCTGGACGCCCCCATTCTTTTAATTTATTTTTCACATCCCAAAATCAAATAAAAAATAATTTATTAATGGAGGCGTCCAGGCCCATGGACGCCTCCATAAAAACAAGCATAAAAAATATAAAATGCCAGCTTTGGCATAAAAACAAAACAAAAAATAAAAAAATAATATATTAATGGAGGCGTCCAGGCCCCTGGACGCCTCCATAAAAATAAGTATAAAAATTAATGTGCCAACTTTGGCATAAAAAACAAAACAAAAATAATAAAAAATATTTTCTTGGAGGCGTCCAGGACCCTGGACGCCTCCATCAACTCCCTCACGGGTGCCGCCCACCGAACGACGGTTTGTCGTGTGTGAAAAAATCTAATTTGTGGAGACGTCCAGGCAGCTGGACACGCCCATTTCAAAATCACGAGGCGCCGCTCACAAAACCACGCGTTGTGTCAAACCGCGTGCGGCCGTCGGTGGGGTTCGGTGGACCTGTTTGAGACGTCCGGGGCCCTGGACGCCTCCACAAAAATATTCCAAAAAAATAAATAAAAATAGAATAAAATATTAGTTCGGCCTTGATGGAGGTGTCCAGGGTCCTGGACGCCTCCACCCTCCGGAGCCCTATAAATAGAGGCCCACCCCCTCAGTTCTGGGAGAGCTTCGAAGAGATCCGATAGGCTGCCGGAGCCCAGAGGCTACCGGAGTCATTTCTAACCCGTGGGGTCTTTTGTAGGTGGAGGTTCTACCGGCTTCTCGGGTGCCCACGCTCGCGAGAGGAAGGTCGTCTTCATCCACCGCGCTTCCACGTCGTCCCTACGTTGCCGGAGCTCCGCCCGATCTCACCCTCGGCTCATCCAATAAGCCTTTTCTTCCCCTTTTTCTCCATAGTTCTTTACATTCATCATACTGCATCCTCTATCTCCCTACATAAGGGCGCCGTCTCTTGCATACTTCTTGCATTCACCATCGCATTTTCCTCCTACTCGAGTCCGAGAGGGGTTTAAAACCACACCAACCAGGTGTGTGTCAGGTCACGATCTCGTTACTTTTATTGCAAGGAATTGTTACTACACTGCCATTTTCTAATTCCGTTCGTTTATTGTCTACTGTTTTGCAAGGGTAACCAAGGAAAGCCCTCTCCGTCGGCCGGCCGAAGGGGGAGGAAGAAGCAACCAGCCATCTCCCGCTCTTGAGGTAGGCGTGATCACTTTCTTTATTTTGGGGTCTTTTGGCCCCTGGCGATCACATCTTGTTCTCGAGGCCGCGGCGAGTCACTTCCCCAATGGCCGTTTAAATTCTCGTTCTTATATTCTCTTTATATTCTGTTGTATTCTGCTCATATTCTTGAGGCCGCGGCGAGTAACTTCCCCAATGGCCGTTTAAATTTCCGTTCTTATATGTTATATTCTTATCTATTCATATTCTCGAGGCCGCGGCGAGTCACTTCCCCAATGGCCGTTTAAATTCCCGTTCTTATATATTATATTCTTATCTATTCATGTTCTCGAGGCCGCGGCGACTCACTTCTCCAATGGCCGTTTAAATTCCCGCTCTTTATATTCTCCTTATATTCTGTTATATTCTTATCTGCTCATATTCTCGAGGCCGCGGCGAGTCACTTCCCCAATGGCCGTTTCAATTCTTGTAATTTAATTTCTACACCATTCCCGTCCCCCCGAGGTCGCGGCGAGTCACTTCCCGCTATGGCCGTTTAACCCCCATATCTTGCTATATTACATTTGTCCCGCTCGCCCCGCCGGAGCAATCTCCCGTGGTGGCCCCTTCCCTCTTCTCTTATTTCTGTGTTGCAGCAAACAAAAGAGGAGCCCGCGCGCTCCGCGTCCTCTTCACACCCCAAACCGCATGACGTCGCTCACAGATTGGCGATCACGGTGGGACCTCTACTGCTTCCTTTCGGCTACCCTTGCAAGTTCGGCACCATCCGTGCCTCTCCACCTTGGCGCCCGCGCGCGCCCCCGTTGTGCTCACGGCAGCACTGTCAGTTTTGATCGGTTGTTTGTTTATTATATGTCTGTTATTTCTGTTGTTTTCCCACTCCATATCTCTGTCAGCATTTCATTGCATGCATCCATCCCTCTTTTCTATCCTTTTTTCATTTTTTTTAGGATCACCCTTTCCCGGTGAAGGAAGGACTCTCTGTTTGAGAATTCCTCTAAACGGACTAGAATCTCCTCCACTGGGACCTCCGTAAGTCCCCGACATCGAAGAATCTCCTCTTCGTTCACTGGGCTGGTTGTACCATTGAAGTTCCCCGGAGTTAGTCATTTCATTTGTGGTGAGACGAGATACCCTAGCTGACACGGCGGTGAAACAAAAATAAACTAGGGTCCCTATTTTGTGTGAACTTCGGATCTCGCTAAAAATACAAAAAAAAATCATCAAAATTAAAACACAAAAAAGGCGTAAAGGCATCCACTTGTTTGATAATCTCTGCTACCTGCTTGCTAGTGTATATTTTTACGTTCTGGGAAAACTGTGAGCATGGCTCACGAGTCTTTTGAGGAGAACCACCCTAGTCGTGGTTTGTCAGCCGACCCGCGAGTCTATGCTATGGACTCGGGTCCTTCTCATGAGCCCTCGCATGAGGTGTAGGTTATTGCCGGGGACACATCCCCACCGCAGGATATCTCTTCCTTACTGGGCGTCCTCGCCAACACGGAGCTTACCTCTGAACAGCTCCGGGCCTTCCAGGCCATTCTGAAGGGGAAATCTGTTTCCCCCACGCCCCAGGAATCAACTCCGGCCATCGCACCTCTCCAAGAGTCCGTGCAGGCCATTCCATCTCCTTCATTGGCGCAAGCCATCCAGTCTCCCTCGCTTCAAGGACAAGCGAGCCAACAACCACCCTCATTCCAGTTCCCGTCACAATCTCAAACTCCCGTTGTTCCCCACACACCGCTTCAGCCAGGGCCAACTGTCGGCGGTCCGACAGCTCCCTCTCATTCCGGGTTCCCCCCTCAAGTCTCCGGGAGACAGTTTCTCCCCCAGTGGCAAGTGCCACCTTCACCTCCAGAGGAGCTCGCCCAATCGCTCCTCAATAGGTTCAATCGCATGGACGAGCAGTTTCAAAATCTGAGAAGGATGGTGGACGTGAAAGCCACCCCGGAGGTTGCTTTGCCAATCCTTCCCGTCATTCATCTTCCTCCCTCCGAAATGCCCACGTACCGCAGATACAATGGTACCGACAACCCCTTCATTCACCTCAAGGATTTCATGTATGAATCCTCCTATTGGCAAAACGATCAGAGGTCCCTGGCATACCTCTTTCGGAGATCATTGGATGGTCCCGCGCTAGAGTGGTTCTATTCTTTGGAGCCCCGCGAGGCCGAGAATTTTGAAATAGTCCAGAGAAGGTTCTTGCAGAAATATAGGGATAGGGTCGGTCCCTCACTCTCCATTACCGACCTAGTGGCCGAAAAGATGAAGCCCGACGAAGATTTTGTCCGCTATGCTGATAGATGGAGGTCTCTGGCGGAAAGAATAAGGGATACCCCCTCCGAGCCCGAACAAGTGAAGATGATTGTGTCTAATGCAACCCCACAGTTCAGACACGTCCTGCCATGAATAAACTTACTACAATGGAGGAACTATATGAAAGGGCCCGGTACATCCAAACCCAGTTAAAAGACTCCCCCATTATGAACATGTTTGAGTCGCCGAAGCCCAAAGTGGTCAAAAAAATAGGCGCTGGTGTCCCGGGCGGAGCCACAGAAGGGGTCGTGACAAATGAGCAAGTGGGTGCGGTCAACAATGCCAACTATGCAGTCAACCCAAGGCCTCCACAAATGCCCCGACTTCCCCTCCAACCAGGTCCTTTCTCTCTTCGTCCTCCACCCCAAAATAATCCACCCCAGGATAATATGCCTCCATTACGTCAACCCCAGCAACAACAACCACAACCTCAGCAACAACAACCACCGCTTCAGTACAACCAAGTTCCACCCCCGGGGAACTATGGTCCCCAACAGCAACAAAGGAGGCCGCTCGGTCCCAAGAGAGCC
This sequence comes from Amorphophallus konjac, assembly GCA_022559845.1. NCBI lineage: Eukaryota > Viridiplantae > Streptophyta > Magnoliopsida > Alismatales > Araceae > Amorphophallus > Amorphophallus konjac. The sequence goes on along the minus strand of CM040129.1, from coordinate 117,869,166 downwards.
TACTATCCACCATTGCCAGAAACCTTAGCAGACATTTTTAATGCCCTCATGGCATCAAACCAACTCGCCCTACCCAGAGAAAGGCCCGTGTGGCCCCCAAATGTTGATACCTCCAAATACTGCGTCTACCACAGGCAGCCAGGACACACAGTAGATTACTGCTTCCATTTCAAAGATTACATCCACGATATGAATGATGAACATCAAATAGATTGGGATGAAATGAGACGATACGTCGCCGCTCTTAAGGCTAGGAGACCTCCTCATAGGCCACAGCAGCAGTTACAACAGCAGCAGCAGCAGCAACCACAACAACAACAACAGCCTCAGCAGGCCCCACAACAACAGCCCGACATGGGCATAATCCAGAATCCATTACCGGAGCACCAACAACCCAATCATCAGGTTAACCCCATCTCCTCCTTCCCGGAAGTCGGGAGAGAGCAGGTGTGGCACCAGGAAAGTACCTCCATTCTTTCTACCGCCAATCCTATCATCACGCAACACCCTTGCCTGCCCGGGTAGCACCTCTCTCTCATCAACCTGCGTCAGTATCGCCTTCACCATTTCCACTACCATTACGCCCTCTCATCCGTACCCCGATCCCCTATCAACCGACACTCTCCACTACGCCTTCACATCCTCTCATCTTCTCCCACTCCCCCACTTTACCATCCACCTCTACCACATTTACCCCTACGCCTTCTAAACCCCTTATCATCCGTCAACCATACATAACCCCGTCTTTCTCCACCATATCACCACTAATGCCTTCAAAACCACTCATTACCCATCACCCACCTCAAAATCATTGCCCGCTTCAAGCCCTACCCACTTCTACTTCGTCTCCACCTCCACCTTCCAGACCCCTTATCCTTCATAATCCGCGTGATATCCCCTCTACCTCCACCATGCCTCCACCTAACAAACCCCTCATCAGAATCCCTGCTCCCGTCGTCACCCCTGCTTCATCAACCATTCCTCCACTGCTACCCCTCAAATCCCTGTTAAAACTCACTGCTACCCCCACAGAGGTACAAAAGCCGCAGGCAATGGTGCTCCGGAGTGGAAGGATTTTCCACAGGGTCTTCCCCCACAACAGTCAGAATCCTGAGCAATCTCAGCCAGAGAAGGATGATGGAGAACAACCAGAAAGAGCTGTCCTTGGAACACAGTATGATCTATTGAAATACTTGGACAAGACACCTTCTCGGATCTCCATCCTGGAGCTACTTCAAAGATCCACATCCCACCAGGCGGCCTTGATGGAATACCTTCAAAAAGTCATGGTTAATGAGGACCTCCCCGTGGAGAAGATTTCGACCGTCCTGACCCCAACAGACACACAACCGGCCATCATGTTCCACAACTGTGAGCTCGCTCCCAAGGAAGCTCGGAAATATGCATTGTGCATTTCAATAAAAATTAATGGGGTATCCATAAACCCGTGTCTTGTGGACACGGGTGCGTCCATAAATGTGATCTCCATGGACACCCTTCAGTTGTGTGGGGTCAACGAGGAACAAATAAGACCTTCCTCGATCACGGTCACGGCTTATGACAATAGCAAAAGGCCCCGCAGGGGATGATTATTCTGAAGGTAGAACTAGGCCCCATGTCAATTCCCACGGAATTCCATGTCCTCGACATGGACCCCACATTCAAGGCTATACTGGGTCGCCCTTACATCGAAGCCGTGGACGCTGTGCCTTCCACCAACCATCAGTGCCTGAAGTTTCCTTACAATGGGAGGATTATTAAAGTGGTCAGTACACCTGTCCTTCACATAGTGGATGCTATCAACACCTCTCTGCCCTCTGTGTGGCCATCTCATCGGCCCATATTGTCATTGCTGGACGTGCGTGATCTATCTCACGTTCCACTAGCACCAAAGGAGCCGGTCAGGACAACCGCAACATCATGTCTCCCTTTTCACTCCAAAGGTTGGGAGATTATGAGGAACATCGGCTATCAACAGGGTAAAGGTCTGGGCGCACAATTACAGGGTATGCTCAAACCGTCAAAGGAAATTAGGCCGAACCCTAGGTTTGGCCTAGGCTTCAAAGGACCATTCAAGGCGGATTGGAAGCCCCTCACATGGACTCTATCAAACCACTTCAACAGAGGGCCCGTTGTTCAGATGGGAGATTACCCACGAGAAGCATATGGGGGATCACATGCTGTATATTTGGCTGAAAAATGTCCGAGGATCACCAAAAGAGGCAAGATCAAAGATCCGGAATGCGAGTGGAACAAATGGTTCGACATACGGGACATTTCCGTTGCACTGGAAAGGATGTTCTCATCTCCGCAGCTTGAAGGACCACCATTGATCTCTGGAATACCAGAGAATATTATCACTCTTGCCAAGGTTCCAAACTATCCTCGTCCTCGCCAGAAGGACCCTGTCATCGACGGATCTTCATCCGTCCTCAACATTGCCGTCGACGGCTCATTAGCCGCCATCTTCTCCATCCACTCGTCTCAGCCTTTGCTGATATCTTCTTCCTGGGCCAGGCAATTGTCTGATGATCTTCCCAGGTCCCCTTCTCTGCTTACATACCTACGCGGGCTTGTCAACTCGCGCCAGGCTTTCAATCATGATCTGCTCTACGAGCCTCCCAATCCTCTAGCCATAACCACTTTTCTTTCTCCTCCGATTTCTTTTCACTGTTTTGTCATCAAAAATGAAAACGAAAAAAAAACGTCAATTTTCAAACTCCCCAACAACACATCTTCGTTGAGGAAACCTCCTACATCTCCCACGGGTGCATCCCCCCTTGCGGACCACCCGTCCAAGGTCCGATGAGTGACCTTTTCTACCCCTCCTCGGAGGGGTCTTCTCCTGTACATTCTACACCATCCTCTTCGTCTTCCTCTTCTTCTGTAAATATTATCAGTCAATCTAGGAATGATAGGCCAAGGGTAGTACCTAGGAAGAAATCCAAGGGTAGGCAGATCCCTCGTCGATTCCTTCTGGATTTGGCCGCCAGGTGTCAGGCCCTTCTTGCCATCCCCCAGTTGTTAGAAAATCTAATCCAGCTACCGGAAATAGAATGTGAGGGCGACTGTGCATTTGATGAAGGGTATGGAGTCTACGAGATCACGGATGAAGAATGCCCCACTGAAGATGAGGGTGAAGAATATGAGGATGCGGCGGGCGCATACGCTAGTGGAATGAGGAGATTCGACGAGCCGTCAACTACCGTAGAAGAATCCACCAAAGAAGTCAACTTGGGAACTGAGGAAGACTCCAGGATCATCCTCATAAGTGACAACCTACCACCCTCTGAAGAAGAGGCATTAATTGAGGTTCTCAAGGAATATAAGGACACGTTTGCATGGAGCTACGAGGATATGCCGGGTCTAGATTCAACCTTGGTCGAACACCGTTTAACCCTAAAACCAGGGTCCGTCTCGGTAAAACAAAGGTTAAGACGTTTCCACCCTCAGATGGCTTTGAAAATGAAAGAAGAGGTCGATAAGCTCCACAAAGCCAGGTTCATTAGAGTCGTTCTTTATCCCCAATGGGTGGCGAACATTGTCCCGGTCATGAAGAAAGATGGGAAGGTCAGGATTTGCATCGACTTCCGGGACCTTAACCACGCGTGTCCAAAGGATGATTTTTCCTTACCTCACATTGATGTGTTGATTGATAACACGGCAGGCTACGAAACCCTCTCATTCATGGATGGATTTTTAGGATACAATCAAATTCGTTTGGCAGAAGAGGATCAGGAAAAGACGTCATTCACTACCCCTTGGGGAACATATTGTTACGTGGTCATGCCGTTCGGATTAAAGAATGCTGGAGCTACTTACCAAAGAGCTATGATGGCCATATTTCATGACATGATGCGCATATATCTGGAAGTGTATGTGGATGACTTGTTGGTGAAATCAAGGACCAGGATGGAACATCCAGAAGTTTTGGCTAAGGTCTTGCAGAGGTCAAGGGAGTTACAATTGAAAATGAACCCGAAAAAGTGTGTGTTTGGTGTGTCATCGGGTAAATTGCTGGGGTTCATTGTGAGTAAAAGAGGGATCGAGATAGATCCCGACAAAGCTAAGGCCATCAGGGATATGCCGCCTCCCAAGAATTTGAGGGAAGTCCGAGGTTTAATTGGGAGGTTACAGTTTATTCGTCGGTTTGTGTCCCAACATTCACAAAGGTGTAGACCTCTCTACGAGTTGACCAAGCCAGGAGTAGAATTCCACTGGAATTCTAAATTTCAGAAAGCTTTTGAAGGGTTGAAAGAATATCTGGCTAGTCCACCCGTTCTCATTCCACCCAAACCAGAAAAATCTCTGATCCTTTATGTCTCAGTCTTGGATGACTCCGTGGGAGCCGTCCTCGCACAAGCTGATGAAGAAGGTAAGGAACGGGCAACCTATTACTTGTCCAAACTTCTCAATCCCTGTGAGCAGAAGTACACCGTCATGGAGAAAACCTGTGCTGCCCTCGTTTGGGTAGTGCAGAAATTGAAGCACTACTTCTTGGCTCATGAGGTCCACTTGATTGCTCGAATGAATCCTATCAAATTCCTTCTAGAGAAATCCGTCCTTACGGATAGGCTAGCACGCTGGCAAAGTTTTCTCTCTCAGTTCGACATCACCTACATCCAGGAAAAGGCGATTAAAGGCTATGCCATAGCCGAGCATCTCGCTCACCATCCTCTTCCCAAGTTCAATCCCGTCCAATCAGAGTTTCCAGATGAGGAACTAATGTCCGTCAACCAATCAGAGGAGCCAATGTGGACGCTATATTTTGATGGAGCTCTGAATTCTCAAGGGAGAGGAATCGGCATCGCCCTCCTGTCGCCTGAAGGCCTCACATTCCCATTGGCATACCAGCTCAAATTTCCAGTCACCAATAATATAGTAGAATATGAAGCCCTTCTAGCTGGCCTAGAACTCGCCCATTCTTTTCGTATCACTGAGTTGCGAGTCGTAGGTGATAGTCAACTCATCCTTCGCCAGGTGCTCACTAAATATCGCACTCGCGATCCCAAACTCAAGCCATACCAAGAACTCACTGCTGCCTTTGCCAAACTGTTCACAAAACTGATCTTTGTTCATGTCCCTCGTCATCAGAATATTCTCGCCGATGCCCTCGCCTTGTTGGCATCATCCATAAGGTTCCCTCTAGGAAGATGGTTTAAGTCCATTTCCATCTACAAACTTCACGCCTCTGCAATCGATGATGCTTCCTATGTAAATATCAAAGACAGGATAGCAAGAAAGATCCTGCAGGAAGATATCCTTGAGAAGAGGGAGATCATGTTGGCAGAGGCCGAAGAAGAACTGGCTGATGAAGAGAAACCATGGTTCTATGAAATCGTCAAATACTGCCAAGATCAGTCTTATCCTGAAGGGGCCACCACAGAGGACAAGAAAGCCATAAGAAGGGTGGCTCAGAAATATACTTTGGTTGGAGGTCTACTCTATAGGAGGAGCCTTACTGGTATTCTATTAAGATGTCTTGGTGACGATGAGGTTTGGAAATGTGTAGAGGAGATGCACTCGGGTGTGTGCGGTGGCCACGTGAATAGTCAGATGCTCGCCAAGAAGATCATTCGGCAAGGCTTTTACTGACCCACTATGGAAGAGGATTGTGCTGTCTATGTCCGTAGGTGTGTCAAGTGTCAACTTCACACTGATAAAATCCATTCACCATCTTCCTCACTTCATCCAATATCCTCCCCGTGGCCTTTCTCCATGTGGGCATTCGACATCATTGGTCCCCTAGGTGATCCCAATTCCCTCACCAAGCAGAAATCTTTCATCCTTACTGCGACGGAATACTTCACCAAATGGGCCGAAGTTGAAGCTTACGCTAAAATCAAGGCGTCAACAATCTGCAAGTTCATCATGAAGAACATCCTCGCCAGATTCGGCGTCCCAAGCACAATCGTCACCGACAATGGGCCACAGTTCATTTCTCAGGACCTACAGGACCTCTGCAAAAGGTACGCAATTGCATTGCATCATTCATCACCTTATTACCCACAAGGTAACGGCCAAGCGGAGGCCACCAATAAAATATTGCTCAAAATCATCAAAAAAACCTGCGAGTCTAGTAAGTTTTCAGACTGGCCAGAAAAACTTATCGAAGCCCTATGGGCCTATCGCACTTCAATCCGTACCCCCACCGGGCATACCCCATTTGCCCTTACTTATGGTATGGAAGCGGTAGTCCCATACGAGACTCTGATCCCTTCTCTCAGGGTACAATTGGACGAGGAATTTTCCCTCGACGATCGTCGTAATTCACTACTCGCCCAGTTGGAACTCTTGGATGAGAAGCGGCTGGCCGCTGCCGAGCACGCGCGTGTGTATCAAAATAGACTCGCTCGCTTTTACGAAAAGAAAGTCGTTGAGAGAAAATTCAAAGTCGGTGAGATGGTCGTAAAAATAATTTTTGTCAAACCTGGAGGGCCGCGTTCTAAGCTCCAACCCAATTGGGAAGGACCATTTGTAATTCAAGCCGTGTACCCTGGCAACGCCTACAAGCTAGTCAACGCCGAAGGGACCGAGTTATCCCACCCTTGGAATGGGCTTTATCTTAAGAAATACTACCCTTAGCACAAAACAAAAAAAAATGATGAAAAGATAAAAAACATCAAAAATAAAGAAATATTGAAAACCACTAAAAATATGGAAAATTCAAAATGCTAATGCCTGGTGGTCACCATGTAGTCAAGTCACTGCATCTAACCTTTATGTTAGGATAGGGCCCATTAAGGCTTGGTAGGCATCGGGTCTTGGTTTGCCAGAACCGCGGAGATCCCTGTCCGGCCACGTCGGCCTATGCTCACTCGAAGGAAGCTAACATGTGCTCACTTATGTATTTTATTCAAAAAAGTCGGTAGCATCACCTATGGTGGGGCCCCACCCAGAAGATCTCCGGAAGCTGTAATCTTTATTCTTTTCTCTTCGACCAAATGAGACAGTCGGTGCCCTTAAAACGCTGAGCATGAGAAACCGAAACTCAAACCCCAAGGGCAAGAGTAGGATCAATTTCCTCGAGCATCGATCAGAGCACGAGAAGAGGGCAGTGTCCCCGCAGGCATACGAAAGGGAGCCCACAAACGTCAAACGACTATATCTCCCTCACAAAAAGAAATACAAAATCAAAATCAAGAGAAAAACCTGGTCGTGACCGTGCCTGTTGCGATAAACGGAACCCCTCAAAGCAAAAGTCTGAATCCACAAAAGGGGCCGTGAAATGTAAATGCTCGAGATTTGGTCCGAAGTTGTCCGAAAGGAAAGAGTTAAATGGACCCTTATTGGCTCGCCGGGTTAACGGTTTTGCCGGTCCTCTCAGGAGGTTTATTCCCTACACTCTTCCTTCTCCCTCTAAAGATGAAGGTTCGATGGAGTTTCTGAAGGGTGAAACCCGCCAAGGTCTGCGACCTTATTTTAATATACACATATGGTTGCCTACTTTGAAAAGCAAAAGCTATCGCTGCGAAGGAGTCTCTGTGTTTCTGGCTGGTCAAGACCCCTGTTTACCACCTTGATGTCTTCTTGTTTAACCTCGGGCTTAGGCCAATGCAAGTGCGTCACCTATGGGTGCGACGGCGTCTGATTCCGGGTCAGCGTCGCGCGGTTGGTCATTAGGGTTCCAGGGTGTTCCATCATATACCATCTAGAGTTGTGAAGAAACAGACCCAGGTCGGGCAAATCATTTACCTCAAACACCTTTTGGGTGAATCCCTGTGGTCGGAAGCGACTGGGAGCCTAAGCATGGCATGACGGTATTATCATCAGGGTAAGTCTTAGCCGGCGGGATCATCATTCGAGGGGTCTAGAGGCCCAAATCAACCTAGATGTACACTTAGGATACCTGGGAGGTTAGTAAGAAACCCCTGTTCTCACGTAGGTTAGGTGCCATTTGGGTGCTTGCCAGGCGTTAGCAACAAAAAATTGAAATGATAAAAATAACAAAAAATGGAAAAGAGAAAATGTACATATTTACAAATAAAAAAAAATCTTTTTTATGATAAAACAAAAAAATGCCAAATATAAAAAGAAAACAAATCAATTTTGCATGATTACATTTGCGTGCAGCATCTCACTTTTAATACCGCTTGCATTCGTGTGCTTACCTGTCGCATTTATCATCACTGCATCTTTCTCTCGCCTTCCTTAAATAAAGGCTTGGCCCCTTGACCAGTTATCAAGGACAGTCACAGTGACCATTTGCTTATTGAGCAAGGGGCCAAGTTAGAACAAAAATTCTGATTTGTTTGTTTCAGTGATGTGTGCAGGGATTCGAGGCGACAAAAGTAAAGGTGAAAACCAAACAGACCAAACCTTGTATATTATTCCTTTCCAAAACAAAAAAATTACATCAAGTTCTGCTCTCTCTCTCTGCATCACTCGTCCCACTACTCTCCGGGCAAAACGCTCTCAAGGGTGCTACCCAACTATGAAAAGCGGTACTCCTACCGCTCTGTATTCCCCTTCCTATTCCCACACACCGATGTTGATCCACGGAAACAGCAGAGAAGCTACCAACACGAAAGCCACGCTCTCGTGCTCTTCGGTAGCGCTCCTCACCATCTCTCAGCCACTATTCAGCAATACCAAGGCTGGTTCAGAGTTCAAACAACTGGGCCTCCATTGCCCTTCGTTCCTCCCTTTCAGTCAATCTGTTGACTCTTTCTCTCTCTGCGTCTCTTTCTCTCTCTGCCCGTTCTCTCTCACGGTCTTCCCTCTCCAACTGGAGAGTGATCCTCAGTTCCATAGCATCCCTGGAAGAGTCGTCATCAGGATGACGCCGTAGTTCCCTCTCCAGTTCTGCTATCCTAGCCTCCCTCTGCGCAGCTTGGGCAAGCGCTTCTTCCGTCTCCTTTTCCTGCCGAGTGTACCATCTCAGATACGCGATAAGGCGTAAACAAAGAGAACTCAACACTGAAACTTTTACCTGTATACAAAGCATCCCTTCTGCCTCCGCAGCACGCTGCGTGGCGTGAGCAAGTTGCTCATGAAGCAAGTCAAGTTCTGAGGTGGGAACCCACAAGCTGGAAGAGGCACCACCTACTCCCATCGCTGGGGAAGCCGCGCCAATCTGGGCATGCTACGACCGCGTGAATTAGCAGCCAACATCTGGAATCTGTGGTTTTAATTAGGAACGCACTGTACACCTACCAAGGCGCTCGTAGCTCCGCGGGCATCGCCCAACCGTTGCTCCATCTCTGCCAAGCGAGTTCGTAAAGTCGCTATCATCGTATCACGGATATCCTGCAGCCATACGAGTCAGCATTTCCACCAGAAAACCAAAAAAGGGAGAAAGAAGAAAAGAGAAAAAGGGGAGACCTACCTCCGTAAGTCCCCGGGGTTGGAACCGCTCTGCGTACCTTGTCTTGTATAGACGCAGGTAATCCTCACTATCCCGTGCCTACGATTCCACGATTATGCCACCCCGTTGCCAGTCTTCATACTGTTCAGGGAATCGCACACGCCAGTCAATGCAGGTCGCCGGTCCTCGCGTCTCTCTCCCAACGCGAGGTGGCGCAGCTGAATCCACCCATTCTTGAGCCAGTCTCAAAGTCCTCATAACCAATCGTAGCCGAAGCGGCTCGATTTCATTCAGGCAGTGCATCCATAATTCCCGTCCGAATCGGGCACGACTTGCTAGAACCCATGGCTGGTCGGCATCGACCATGTCTGAGTAGGGTCTCCAGTTTACCATCGCTGTAGGGAACTCCTGTAGCTCCCGCCTTAGCACCATCAGTTGGTAAGTTAGGGGTGCCGCACTCATGATGGGTTCCCACCGCCTGGCTAGCGGCACCATCGCGGGTCGCCAATGCCGAGCTCTCCCCATGGGGAGGTAATAATAGCTCCACAGCTGCTCGGTGCAGGTCATCAGTACTTTGCAAAAACAACAAAAAAAAATACAAAACAAGTAAAACCAAAAATACCTGGATGAATGGTGTGAAACCACTCACAGCCATCTCACGATCCGCTTCTTGGAACAGGCCTGCAAACAAGTGTGCCAGCATGACAGCTCCCCAGGCATAGTATCCTACTCTTTCAAGGTCTGATAGCAGCTCCAGGAAGCGACATTGGATACCGTCCCCTTTCGAGCTCAGTACCAATCTCCCCAAAAGGAAGAGGAGAAATCTCCTCAAATCTATGTTGCACCTTTCCCAGTTGCCGAAATCTGTGCAGTACACGGCGCGGCATCCTATCTCCATCCTTTCCATGAACTCTTCTGAGGATTCATCGTCCCGACGATGAGTGTCGGTGAGCCCTAATCCATCCATGAGGGACGCCCTAGCTACCGACCTATTTTTCCGACCATCTAGGTCCAAACCCAGTAGCTTCCGAGCACCTTCTCGGTAATCCGCATAAGTGACCCCGGTCACTGCCTCGCCCTCCACCTTTAGGCTTGTGATCCGGACCACGTCCTCCAAGCTGGGCACCATGTGCCCCCAGGGCATCAGGAATGCCCGACTCACTGGGTCTCATCTCTCACACAAGGCTTGGATCAGGACCAGGTCGAGCTGGATCGGCTCGATCCGAAGAAAGGTGCCAAATCCCATCACGTCTAGCCTGGCCTTCTGAAAATCTGGGAGACCCCTGTATGCGGCCACTACCAACTCCCATGAGATCCGTGATTTCATCACACACTACGCATGCAGGGAATGGAGAGGAGGTTTGGTCAGAAAGAAAGGAAGAAAAAAGAATGGAAAAAAGGGCAGGAAAACTTGACTTACGAGTTGTGATTTGGCCCTTTCGCTGAAGTGCCCTTCGAGGTCCGAAAGCCTCCGGGAACTACTACTACTGACCTGCTTCTCTTCGAGGAGTGGGAAGATTCGCCCTCCATCCAACTCTCAGAATTTTGAACTCCTCCTCTCCCGTGAGAACTTGTGCTCCTCGAGTTAGCTCTCGATATACCTGGGAGGATAAAAGGGACAAGAATTTATAGAAATGGAAGGAGTACATGCCAAGATTGCCTCCATCACTGTTAATAATAGCCCTCGCGATGAGGCACCAGCCATGCGGTCCCGTGTGTCACTTCACCGCTCGCACATGATGATTGATTGGACGAAGAATATGACGACTAGCCCCCTATGTTGTCTAGGGATACCCTATCATGTTTTGGAGGACGTCCGCAAAACTTGACACAACATCCGGGAAAAGGGACTAGGGCCGTCATTATTGACTTCGACGGTAGATTCCCGTGGTAAATGGTCACAACAAGACGCGATTCTCTGCTTGGGGTGGAGTCTCGGCAGACCCATCACATGGGAACAGTGCAAAGGAGAGGAAGTGTAGGGAAGAAGGAATGCACAAGAGAACAAACGAGCAGCATAAAATCAAATCACTCCATTCATAATTCTACATAAGCTGTCATAAACACTACAATCATAGAGAGGTGGCGGGTCCACTAGCTCGCCAACTCTTGCCATTATCTTCATGCTCGTCCCTCTAGGCGTCCCTCTTCTCTCCCCTGAGGTGAGGGTCCCTCAGAAGCCTTCGGGATCCCCGTGCAGTAGCACCCGCCTCGCCTCGTGGCGTCGGCTCCACAGCAATGACTCGCTGCTCCTCCCCTGGCGTGGCAAAGAAGCCACTAGCGGCAAAACGACCAGACTGGCGCAGTCGCTCCCCGAACTCTCGCGCTCTCTCATAGCGCGTCTCCATCCCTCCTCGTCTCTGCACGACGGCCTGAAGGCCCAGCTGGAGCTCCCTCACTTGGGCCTCCAAGGCCCTCCTCTCAGTCTGATCCCGCTGTCGCTCGGACCTTCTCTCGGCTTTCTCTCTCTCTGCCTCTCTCCTCATCATCTGCAGAAGAACCCTTAACTCCAGGATGTCTAGAGAAGGTCTCTCCTCACCGCGATGTCGCAGCTCTGCTATAGTCACCACCCAGGCATCACGCTCCTCTTCCGCCCGGGCAGCCCGAGCCACCGCACCAGCAAGTTGCTCCCGGAGGGAGGCAATCTCAAGAAAAGGGGCCGAGGAACTGGAAGATGCGCCGCCAGTCACTCCCACCATCGCTATCTGCTGGGCACGCTGGAACGAACAAACAACAGTCGTCAGCTAAGCTCCACATTTAAAAATAGAAAATGCAGCACTTAGCCTACCAAGAGCGACAGTTCCTGTTGAGTGGCGGCCAGCTGCCGCCTGACCTCGGCTAATTGGGCACGCGAGCCGTTGACGTCGCGCGTATCCCCGGCTCGGGAAAGACCCACGTAACTCTCTCTCTGCTACCGCAGGAAGTCGGCACTGTCCTACACCAATACGCTCCCTTGCTGTCCAGGGAGACGTATGCGCCAGTCTTCAAGCTTTGCCTTGCCGCGACTCTCCTTCCTGACGCAGCTCGGCTCGTCTGCACTCGCCCACTCATCGGCTAGGCCCAGGGTCCTCGCCATGTCCCGCACCAAGAAAGAAGGGCCTCGCATCATAACAAAGAACGCGTCCCCTGTCTAGGACGCGTCCATCATTTGAGTGCAACACTCGCTGAACCCTTTCCCCCCTCGCACGGCTCGCTTCAAAACTTAAAATGGATCAAAGGAGAAGATCCGAGGACCTACCAGACCGTGTTCATTTCCCTCCGCGACATCGGGCCCCTCGGGTCCCTCGGGGGCCCGAAGAGGCCCTTCCTCCTCCATGGACGCCGTTCCGTGCTCTTGAGGAGTCCCTCGTCCCTCTCCACCTTCACCATGGTCCGGCCCACCGAACTCCATCGATCGAGGGGAAGAAGACAAAAAGGGGACAAGCGAGTTTCGGCGGAAGGCGGGCTCATTTGCGGGTAAGGCACGGGAGAAGAAAGGCCGTCCGGTGCTTTAAATTTAAATTCGAGGGTTAAGACGCGTCCTCGCGCCTAGACGTGCCCAAAAGAAAGCAACAGAATCCCTCCGTGCAAAGTAGTTCCCTTCCGTCCAGGGCAAAAGTCTCGTAAGGCATGCCTCGAAACAACTTGGTGCAAGAGAAGAAGTGTAGGGAAGGAGAGGCGCTACAGTGGTTAGTCGTCAGAGTTTTGTCTAGACCCCCTTGTACTGTGGTGTGATTCTATTATAAATCTGCTACTTTCTGATGTTACTAACCTATGCTGGTCTGTGCAGGTTTTACCAATGGACGTCTTTGTCCTATCTCTTGTCCCACCTTTCGATGGTTGGTCCCACCATGTCATGCATCATAGTATATGATACTTACGCTACTAGAACATGTCAAGGACCTTGCAGCCCGAACGAATCTGGGATTTGAGTTCCCCTTCAACAAAAACAGTGATGATCCCGGAAGAATTTGGGTTGTACGGATAGGCCGTTAACTTGTGCGCGGATAAACGGGCCCCAGCCCAGTGTCGGCTCACCGGATCGGTATCCTGACCCGTTCTTAACAAGTTGACAATATTATCCTTGGCTATTTTCTATTTTAGTTTATTTTAAATTTTTCTTTAAGCCCAGCATGCATTCATATAGGACTTTTAATTTATTGCGGAAGATCATTCGAGTGATTCTATTGTGAAAGCCGTTGTGCTCCAATTCTTACAAATATGAGATATTCCATTCCTAATGAAATACTGAGTTTCCATGAGACGGCCCTATGCTGCTCTTCCAAAGGAGACCCTTGTTTGGACAGACCCTCAGATATTCCTTTACTTTTTACCTTGTTTGACCCACCTTGGCCGCAGCACTTCTACATTGGCTGGTAACCGCTCCCCAAAGGTTAAACCTCCAGTTTATGACCCAGGTACTTCCACACCGAGAAGTTGGTCTCTTTTGCGTGCCTGAGCGCACATCTCACCCTCCCTTATTTGATCTCCGTCCAAGCAATCGTCAAGATTTGAAAGACCTTCTTCAAGGTCGCCTCATTGAAACTCCAGGAAAAATTCCAGACAGTAACGTCAAAAGCGTGTCTCATCACACCTTGGCATCAACTTATCAGTCCGCTCCCACTTCATTTCACTCCACTTCGAAACCATTCCACTACGTGTCGCTCCCTTGCAAAGCAGACACCAAGGCGGGGCAGCTGTAGACACGCTATTCCTGACGTCTCCTGAGAAAGTCTCATATCACTATACAACGCCCCGCGACGGCTTATGCGTTTTGAATCACTTGAGTGCTTTCTTTTCTTGAGTCTTCTTCCGCCCTTTTCGGCATCCGGAATCGTCTCGTCACGACATTCGGACGGCATCAACACCAGTCAGATGCATCAGGAGGTTCCAGAACCAAGAAGGGTGTCTACCGGGCAGCCACCAACGCCTGAACTGAGGACCCGGGTGGGTCTTTATGGGGGCGTCCAGGCCCCTGGACGCCCCCATTCTTTTAATTTATTTTTCACATCCCAAAATCAAATAAAAAATAATATATTAATGGAGGCGTCCAGGCCCATGGACGCCTCCATAAAAATAAGCATAAAAAATATAAAATGCCAGCTTTGGCATAAAAATAAAACAAAAAAACAAAAAAACAATATATTAATGGAGGCGTCCAGGCCCCTGGACGCCTCCATAAAAATAAGTATAAAAATTAATGTGCCAACTTTGGCATAAAAACAAAACAAAAATAATAAAAAATATTTTCTTGGAGGCGTCCAGGACCCTGGACGCCTCCATCAACTCCCTCACGGGCGCCGCCCACCGAACGACGGTTTGTCGTGTGTGAAAAAATCCAATTTGTGGAGACGTCCAGGCAGCTGGATGCGCCCATTTCAAAATCACAAGGTGCCGCTCACAAAACCACGCGTTGTGTCAAACCGCGTGCGGCCGTCGGTGGGGTTCGGTGGACCTGTTTGAGGCGTCCGGGGCCCTGGACGCCTCCACAAAAATATTCTAAAAAAATAAATAAAAATAGAATAAAATATTAGTTCGGCCTTGATGGAGGTGTCCAGGGTCCTGGACGCCTTCACCCTCCGGAGCCCTATAAATAGGGGCCCACCCCCTCAGTTCTGGGAGAGCTTCGAAGAAATCCGATAGGCTGCCGGAGCCCAGAGGCTACCGGAGTCATTTCTAACCCGTGGGGTCTTTTGTAGGTGGAGGTTCTGCCGGCTTCTCGGGTGCCCACGCTCGCGAGAGGAAGGTCATCTTCATCCACCGCGCTTCCACGTCGTCCCTACGTTGCCGGAGCTCTGCCGGATCTCGCCCTCGGCTCATCCAATAAGCCTTTTCTTCCCCTTTTTCTCCATAGTTCTTTACATTCATCATACTGCATCCTCTATCTCCCTACATAAGGGCGCCATCTCTTGCATACTTCTTGCATTCACCATCGCATTTTCCTCCTACTCGAGTCCGAGAGGGGTTTAAAACCACACCAACCAGGTGTGTGTCAGGTCACGATCTCGTTACTTTTATTGCAAGGAATTGTTACTACACTGCCATTTTCTAATTCCGTTCGTTTATTATCTGCTATTTTGCAAGGGTAACCAAGGAAAGCCCTCTCCGTCGGCCGGCCGAAGGGGGAGGAAGAAGCAACCCGCCATCTCCCGCTCTTGAGGTAGGCACGATCACTTTCTTTATTTTGGGATCTTTTGGCCCCTGGCGATCACATCTTGTTCTCGAGGCCGCGGCGAGTTACTTCCCTAATGGCCGTTTAAATTCTCGTTCTTATGTTCTCTTTATATTCTGTTGTATTCTGCTCATATTCTCGAGGCCGCGGCGAGTCACTTCCCCAATGGCCGTTTAAATTCCCGTTCTTATATGTTATATTCTTATCTATTCATATTCTCAAGGCCGCGGCGAGTCACTTCCCCAATGGCCGTTTCAATTCTTGCTATTTAATTTCTGCACCATTCCCGTTCCCCCGAGGTCGCGGCGAGTCACTTCCCGCTATGGCCGTTTAACCCCCATATCTTGCTATATTACATTTGTCCCACTTGCCCCGCCGGAGTAATCTCCCGTGGTGGCCCCTTCCCTCTTCTCTTATTTCTGTGTTGCAGCAAACAAAAGAGGAGCCCGCGCGCTCCGCGTCCTCTTCGCACCCCGAACCGCGTGACGTCGCTCACATCTCTTTCTTTTTTTTCTTTCTTTTTTTTTGTAGGAAGAAGCCGGGACACAGGGGAGCCTGCCCGCTAGCATGCCGATCGGCCTTGTCGATGATGACAAGGGTCAGATCCTGGTTTAGTTCGTCGGCATTGGTTAAATGCCGAAGCAAAGGGCATAGTTCTTAACAGGGACGGAAGGTCCAGGTTAAGGGATAGAGGTTGACCGATCCCGCCGATGATGACGAGGGTCGAACATATTTTTATTCCTTGGCACGGGTCACATGTTGAGGCAAGGATAGATTCATTAACAGGGACGAAAGGTCCAAGTTAAGGGTAGAGATCGACCGATCTCTCCGATGATGACGAGGGTCGAACATAGGTTTGTTCCTCGATGTGGTTTACATGTCGAAGCAAGGGGTATGTTCATTAACCGGGATGGAAGGTCCACGTTAAAGGTGGAGGCCGACCGATCTCGCCGATGGTGACGAAGGCCGAATTCGGGTTTAGTAGGGGATCTCCGGTGGGACTTTTGATGGTTGTCCCTTGGGAGTTTCATTAGGATGAGAATAAGGAGGAAATTTTTGGATTACCACTTTACTGACCTGAGCGCCCTTTCGGGTTTTCACCGAAGTCATCCCCCTCTTACTTTTTCCCACGCGCCCTTTCGGGTTTTCACGTGGCGGGGTACCCGATTTTGCCTGTAACGCCCTTTCGGGTTTTCGCTACAACCGGGTTATAGCCATTTTTACCCTTGTCCTGATTTAGGAACAAGACCGGCGGGGTATCTCTATTTTTAACCCCATTTTGTCTTCTTTTTTTTTGTTCACGTAATAGAAGGATGTTGAGAGAGTCGGCTAGGACACGAAGTCTTGCGTCGAGAAAGAGGGTTTACTCATCAGCACGATGGCAATGCTGACGCAAGGGATATATTTGGGCCGATTCGAGCGTAAGGCCCGCAATGGCACCGTTGTATAAAGGTCGGCTAGGACATGAAGTCTTGCACCGAGAAAAGGGTTTATTCGTCAGCAAGAAGGTAATGTTGACGCAAAGGGGTAGATTTGTGCCGATTCGGGCATAAGGCCCGCAATGGTAATGATGTATAAAGGTCAGCTAGGACATGAAGTCTTGCGCCGAGAAAAAGGGTTTATTCGTCAACAAGAAGGTAATGCTGACGCAAAAGGGGTAGATTTGTGCCGATTCGGCCGTAAGACCCGCAATGGCAATGCTGTATAAAGGTCGGCTAGGACATGAAGTCTTACGTCGAGAAAAAGGGTTTATTCGTCAGCAAGAAGATAATGCTGACACAAAGGATGGATCTGTGCCGATTTGGGCGTAAGGCCCGCAATGGCAACGTTGTAGGCATTATGTGAGTCTGGTCAGGGCCGACCATTACTGGGCCGAGGTGCGGGTAGCTCGGTTAGGGCGGAGCGCCACTAAACCAAGGTGAAGGTAGCTCGGTCAGGGCGGAATGCCACTGAACCAAGGTGAGGATGGCTCGGTTAGGGTGGAATGTCACTGGACCAAGGTGAGGGTAGCTCGGTCAGGCGGAGTGCCACTAGACCAAGGTGAAGGTAGCTCGGTCAGGGCGAAGTGCCACTAGACCAAGGTGAAGGTAGCTCGGTCAGGGTGGAGTGCCACTAGACCAAGGTGAGGGTAGCTCGGTCAGGGCAGAATGCCACTGAACCAAGGTGAGGGTGGCTCGGTTAGGGCGGAATGCCACTGGACCAAGGTGAGGGTAGCTCGGTCAGGGCGGAGTGCCACTAGACCAAGGTGAAGGTAGCTTGGTCAGGGCGGAGTGGCACTAGACCAAGGTGAGGGTAGCTCGGTCAGGGCGGAATGCCACTGAACCAAGGTGAGGGTAGCTCGGTTAGGGCGGAATGCCACTAAACCAAGGTGGGGGGTAGCTCGGTCAGGGTGGAGTGCCACTGAATCAAGGTGAGGGTAGCTTGGTAAGGGCAGAATGCCACTGAAACAAGGTGGGGGTAGCTCGGTCAGGGCAGAGTGCCATTAGACCAAGGAAAGGTATTCCGATCACTCAGGGAATGTGGGTTGTGCCGTATGATACAGCTTCATATGCTTCCCATTGAGTGGGGAGAACTGGATGACTCCTTTGTGGTCCACCAGGATGTAAGCACCTCCCTCATATACTCGGTGGACGATGTACGGTCTGACCCAGTTTTCGACCAACTTCCCTTTGGGATTGGAGGCCATCACTTCTCTTCGCTTGACCATCACCAGGTCTCCTTTCTTGAATTCTCGACCTTTGACCAGCTTATCGAAAGCACGGGCCATGCAAGCTTGGTAGAGTTGGATATTTTGTTACGCCCGGAGGCTCTTTCCTTCGAGCTCGACGAGCTCTTCCAATCTTCTTTCTGCATTGGTTTGTTCACCGCTGACTAGTCCATGCTAGATGGCGACTCACAGCGAAGGAACTTCTAATTCAATCGGCACCACAACCTCTGACCCATACACGAGGGAGAATGGCGAACAGTCGGTTGGGGTTTTATAGACGCTACGATAGGCCCAGAGCGCCTCGTACATCCTTTCTTCCCAATCCTTTTTATTAGACTTAACAGTCTTTGCCAGCAACGTGCATAGTGTCTTGTTTAAGGCTTCTGCAAGTCCATTGGCTTGAGGGTTATAGGGGGACGATGTCCTCCAGTCAATCTTGTATTTGTCTGCTAGCTGGTAAACCTTCTGATTTCTGAAATGCCTACCATTGTCAGAGATAATTCGGCTGGGAATCCCGAACCGGAATATTATGTTCTGCCGGAAGAATCTTGCAACCAGTTCTCCCATGACATCTCTTAATGCAACTGCTTCTGCCCATCTGGAGAAGTAATCTGTAGCTGCCAAGATGTATTTGCACCCTGATGAAGATGCTAGCAGTGGCCCTACCAAGTCCGTGCCCCACTGAGCAAATGGCCAGCTGGGTAAGGTAGGATGTAGTGGCACTGGAGGTCTTCTGGACACATTGGCGTGCTCTTGACATTTCTAACAACCTTTAGCGAACTTGCAGCAGTCATCAAATATAGTGGGCCAATAGTAACCTAATTTCTTTATCTCAATTTTCATCTTTGGGCCGGCCTGATGTGCTCCAGCTGATCCCGCATGGATTTCTTGCATCACCTGCCCTACTTCTGCTGAAGACAAGCAACGAAGTAGGACTTTTCTTCGGGCATCTGCCATTATTCGGAACAAGGTTCCGTTCCTCATCTTGTAAGAGTCTTTGACCCTCAGGAGTTTCATTCTCTGTTCTTTTTCCTTCGGGAGCTGCTGGTGTTGGAACCACCGTAGGAGATGTTCTCGCCAATCGGGCTACTGAACCTCTTCGACGGCTAGCACCTCAACCTCTTGTTCGTCAGCTAAGACTTCTGTTACACTGGGGACTTGCCGGCGGTTGATCACCGTTATATTCAGGCTCATGTCTGGCGGGACCACCAAAGAACTGGCCAGCTTAGCGAGGGCGTCTGCCTGAGCATTCTGGCCTCGGTTGATATGCTTGATGCTGATGAAGTAGAATCTTGACATCAGGCGGATTGCCAGCTGATGGTAGGGGAGAAGCTCTTGCTTTCGCACATCAAACTCTCCTTCCAGTTGTTTTATAACTAGCATGGAATCTCCGAATGCTTCCAGCATCTGAATTCCCATGGATAGAGCAGTTTGCAACCCGATTATCAGGGCTTCGTACTATGCTTCATTATTTGTGCAATGTTTGTTTATCGAGAAAGATGTGTGCACCACTTCCCCTTCTGGAGATTTCAGGACTATGCCTGCTCCTGCTCTGACTCTGGCTGATCCAGTGGCAGATGCGTCAATTCTAGAAGCGCCATCAAAATATAGCTGCCATAAGGAGGGCCGCACCTGAGCGGCTTCCAGGGTTTCATCTTTAGGAAGCTCCGGTTCCAGCGGGCAGTCCCCGGGTACTGGGTGCTCAGCGAAGAAGTCTGCGATAGCTTGGCTTTTGACGGCCTTGCGCGGCACATAGGAGATGTCAAACTCCATAAGGATTACTGCCCATTTGCCCAGGCGACCTTTGAGTGCCGGCCGAGACATAATATATTTCAGTGGGTCCTCTTTGGATACCAAGTTGATTTCATGCGACAACATGTAGTGTCGAAGCTTCTTAACTGCGAAGATTAGCACCAGACAGATCTTCTCAATATAAGTATATCTCTCCTCAGTTCTGAACAGTCTCCGACTGAGGTAATAGAGTGCTTGTTCTTTTCCTTCTTCATTATTCTGGGCCAGCATTGCCCCCAGGGAATTATGTGTGGCTAGCTAATCTTCGCAGTTTGTAAAGATACTATTAGTGTCAGTAGAACATGCATAAGAAGCCAAAGCATCCGCAACTTGATTACCTTCTCTGTATGTATGCTGCACCGAGCAGCCACATTAAGTCCAGGCGAAGCAATCCCGGTATTCTTGCAGCAGCTGGGTGTACAGCTCCCATTCTTCTGGGGATAGTTGGGCACTGAGGAAGGTAGGCCTAGGGTCCTCCTTACTTCCCAAGTTGACTTCTATCAGTTCGTCGACTATGGCTTGGCCCCCGTCTTCTATCTCCGGAGGTCCCGGTTGGAGGTCAACGAGGTCTGGAATACCATCTTGAGGGTCGAGTACTTCGACTTTCTCATCTGACACCATCAGAGCTTCTCATAAGTCCTCTATTTCATTTGATAGTGGCCGTGCGTATTGCTCTTTCAGCAAATCCGCTGCCATCGCAGTCTCCTAGGGTAAGAGAGCAGCTTCAGTCCTTGCAGATGGGGTCGTAGTCGTGACCGACTGGTGACTGCTTGTTGTTGGGTTGGAACAGCAACCCAGTCTCGTAGCAGAAGGGGAGGAGATCTCGCCTTCTGGGGCAGTTGCATCTTCAATAGGAGTGGCAGTCCCATTGTCGGTAGCACACACCTCCTGGTCGGGGCTGGCCGAGGCTTCCCCGATTGGCACAAGGGGTGCGGAGGTCATTGGTGGAAGGACTCCACGGGAGGGAGAAGTCCCTGTTTCTTCAACACCTTCGGCTTCGTTGCTGCTAGCCGTATCAAATTCAGCTTGTCTGGCCGCCTCTTCGGGATAGACCTGCTCCCAACATCGACAAGGAATCCCGGTCTCCGCTTCTTGATTTCCAGGCTGGCCTGGGTCCGCATGTTCATCTTCCGCTGGGTATTCCTCAAAGGTTGCCCCCAGCGGGCTGTCTTCAGCAGGGTAGAAGGCAGAGAGGGTGTCCACCTCATATCGGCCACTATGATAATATTCTTCCAGGGTGAAGCCCAACCCCGGGTGCTGAGAGACGCGTCTCATTTCCTTATCTAGATTTACGGGATACCACATTTCCTGGAAAGCTTCCTTGCACTTTTGAGACTGATCGGAGGGGATGTGCTGCTTCTGAAACATCCTGGCCATCCGATTAGTTGTGAATGCCAGACCCTGGATGAGGATCGACGGGTTGCTTATGTCTTCGGGGAGGCTGCAGTCTGTGTCTTCTCGAGTAGTGTGCTCTTCAGCCGTATAGAACAGGCTGTTGGGTCCATCTTCATGTGTCACCTCCCAAGTTTTGAAAGGCTCGACGGTGGGGTTATCAAGGCTGGGAATCGGCTTGGTGAGGCCGTCCGAGACTTCGATTTGATTATGCTTCTGACCGACCCGCACTTCATTAGCTTCAGCGTATAATACTAGAGGTGCTATTCTGCCCACATCCCCGGATGTTGTGATATGGGAGACCACCTTGGGCTTAACATATCCGCGCGGCGGTGGTGGATACCAATTGCCGCCGGATGTGCTTCTCGATGCCCCCGTAGGGGTCTTAGCTTCAGAGATCTTCCGGGAAGGCCCTATATATAGGTTGGCGTCCGCCAAATGACATTCAAATACCTCGAATGGGTGGAGGTCTGCAAAGATCCTCTCTTCCTTCCCTTGAAGACTGTATTTGATATATTGGTTGAGCGTAGATGGCACCACCATATTTTCATGCAGCCATGGGCAGTCGAGCAGTGCTTTGTATGAGGTGCGGGAGTCAATGACATGGAACTGCACCGTCGTAGTGAAATCCGCTAAGGTAAGGGTAAACTCTGCCACCCCCATTGACACTTCACATTTTTGATTGAAGCCGACGATACGCATATCCCCGACTTTCTCAAGATGCACGTTGAAGTGGTGCCTCTCGTAGATTCTATAAGGCAGGATGTTGACCGCTGCACCAGGATCAACCAGAATCCTGTTCAGCTCCCTTCCATTCAGGTGCCCCTTCATATACAGCGGCCTGTTGTGGCTGATGGTAGGCAGCAGCATATCTTCTGGAGTGAAGGTCATGCTAGCCTCCGGCATTGCTTCAGCCAAACATGTCTCAAAATGGGCAGGCGTCTGCAGAGCAGTAATGATCGCATGTCGAGTCTCTTCACTCAAGGAAAGGATCTCCCAGATTGTAAATCGAGTAGGGAGCTTTTTGAGTAGCTTCATTATTCAGCTCCCAGCTCGGACATTGGAGAGCTTCATCTCTTCAGCCCACCTGGGCTTGGGGAAATCCTAGGCTGCGGGCCCTGACGGACCTGCTTCATCTGCCCCGGATTCGGCGCTCTTCATTAGCTGCTGCCAGGTGATGTCCATCTGTATTTGGATCTTCGACAGACTGGGCTGGCTGCGGGTGAACATCCCCGGATGTAGGGTCAGCCTCCTGACAAGGCTGCTTTCCCTTAGACATCTTCATAAATTCAAGAAATGAAGGGACTGCCTTGCCCCCACTCTTGTTATATAATCCTGGCGGAGGAGGGATCTGGACTCCCTTGATCTCCGTCAGAGGTGTTTTGTAGGGCTGTTCTCCCCTGAATATGATGTTGTGGTTGGGTGGCGACTGGCGCCCCCATTTTCGGCCTGATCGGGTGGCATGTGCGGCAGTCGCGGCCTCGGCCTTGCCTCCCCCAGCAAGGGGTGTGAAGCAAATTTCCTCTTCTTCCTCTTCTCCGGGCAGGTTGAAGAGTGCTGATAGAGTATTGCAGGAGACAACATGTGCTTTATCGGCCTTAGCGGCCCTTCTCTTATTCTTTTGTTTCTTCTTCTTCTTTGCTTCAGCAGGTGCCTGCCCCCAGAACAGACGGCCCTCCTTATTGGATGCTGCTTCAGCTTCCTCCTTTCGCTTGAGTGAGAGCTACTCCAGTTCTTGCCATGGGACATGGTCCCGCACCAGCAGAGGCTTCAATTCTGGCTGCATGTACTCGTCTAGCCCTTCAATGAGATTTTATAGTCGGTGGACCCCAGGATTAGTTTCCTTGACCACTGGCAGCGGAGTTTACCTACTCCGATTGTGTGTAGGTATCCTGATAGTTACAGGTGGAGTGATCCACACAAGTGCTGCCACCGACGGAGCAGGTCGGGGTGTAACACCACGGATATATGCCCCCAGTTTCGGGCATGGTGCTTTCTTCCTCTTGTGCTTCGCAGGGATCTGTTGCCACCCCTGTTGTTCCTTCGCGGGCTCCAAGAAATGAGTTTCATAGGTGCTCCGCGTACTTGCTTCAGAGATTTCTTCGGGCAGTGCCTGGTATAGGGAGATCATGTTGACTGCTGCCCTCCTCCGAGGGGCTTCATGCGGTTGAGGAGGGTCCACTTTGTCCCTTCACCATCCCTTCGACGATGTCCTTGAAAACATAGCAGTCTTCGATTGGATGCCCCAACATCTGGTGGTAGGGGCAGAATCTTGGGCTGTCTTTTCTCTTTAGGTCCTCCGGCCTCTTTGGCTATGGCAGGGTGACCATGCCATATTCCGTCACCCAGTCGAACAGAATCCGGGTTTTGTCCTTCGAAAATGAATAGGCTTTCTTCATCTTGTCCCGCAGCGAGGGACCTTCTTTACCGTCTGGGGCTTCTGCAGGCTGTGGGGTGACTGCCTTCTTGCCTTCACCTTTCTGTTGTTTGAATGCCTTTATGTCAAGAGCGTTCGCTTCTTTAGGCGACAAGCGTCGCTCCACTACCTTGCCCTTCTGGGTCGTGCTGGCAGCAGATGTAGGGACAGGTCTGGCCAGAAAAGCTTCCACCTCGGCCACGACATTGTTCAATCGATCAAACGATCGTATTTCCATTCCGATCATCTTTTCTAGAACCTCCCTCCTGAGGTTCTGTTTGCATATTTGTACAGCGTCTTCCAGATGCGGGGCCCGCTTGCACCTCATTCTGAGGTTCCTCTGCCTCTTGATATAGTGGAGGGCTGTCTCATCGGCCCTCTATTTTGTTGAGTAGAATTCGGCCACTGTGACCTCCCTCTCTGTAACATGGAATCTTTCTCTGAACTTCCTCTGTATATCTGGCCAGTCGCTGATTGACCCGACCGGGAGGCTAGAGTACCATGCAAATGCGAGCCCCGTCAGCGAGGACCCGAAAAACTTTAACAAGTATGACTCATCGGTGGCCAGGTCACCCATGACAGTCATATAATAGGCAATATGTTCTTTCGGGGATCCCTTCCCGTTGAACTTGTCGAACTTGGGCGGCTTGTTGATTCCCGGGGGAAGCCGCTTAGTAGCATGGTGTTGCGGGTATGGCACCCGGTAGGCATCAAACGGGACGTAGTCGCCTTCACCCCTTTCTGCGAGCTTCAGCTCGATCATTCTTTCCACCATCATCCGGTTCATGACCGCGGGGCCAACTGGCTCCGGATAGAAGTGTGTCGGCTGCAGGTACGGGGTGACCAGAGTGGTCGCCTGTGGAGGACGCAGCAGCGGGGGTGTCTGGTGCACCTGGGGGAGCACCGGTGGCATCAGCGGCTGCGACTGTGGTGGCCGCTGTTGTGTTGTCGCCGGGCTTGGTTCTGACGACTGAGGCAAGGTGTAGAGCGGCGGAGGGTCGACATAACGAACCGCTCCCTGAGATGATTCACCCTAGACTTCGGGTGGTTTGGAAGCTGATGAATGTTCAGTTTTCTCCATCAGCTGCTTTTTCAGCAAGTCTATCTCTTGTCCGATATTTTTGAAGTAGCATCAAGACCGATGGGTCCATAGTTGCCGTGGTGGGGATAGCTTCCGTTGTTTCCCCGGATGCACCCTCGGGCAGGATGTCGAGGAGGACGTCATCTTCTTCCTCCGCCGTTACCACATTGGCGGTCAAGATAGGGGCCTTATCATCCCACTGGTGGTAGACCAGGGGTTGTTCCCCTTTAGTCATAGCCAGGAGCTGTCTTGCGGCTTCTGCTCTTCTAGTATTCGGCTCTGGCCGTGCGTCCAATTTAGCCAACTCGCGGGGATCTTCAGGGAGTCCCTCGCATCGGCCGAATATACCGGCCATGTTGCAGGCGAAGACCTGCATCCTTCTCCTCTGTCGACGGACCCTTCTCTTAGCTCGATCTGGGAAGGTCAGCCTCTCGAACACAGAAGTTCTTCTTGTTCCTTCCCGCCTAGGGGAGACTACATCGGCTTCGGTCCCGAAGCCGTCATCATAGCCATTGTCGTCAACTGACGACAATATCATCCCTTCTCTTTCATTTTCTTCAACTGCCATTGATGGGCATTGGTCTTCATTGGTGGTGATTGCTCGCCTCAACCGCTGCTGCCCAAGCGAGGGGTTGCCTAGCCGTCGAAAATAGTTCCTGACCAAGTTGGTCATCTCTTCTCGACCTCGCTCTCGATGCAGTACGGGGGACAGTCGCCGGCCACCCGCAGGAGGGGTATAAGCTAGCCGAGCTCTGTCGGCAGGTTGCTGGAACCTTCGTCCCACAGCTGGGATGTTGGCTTGGCGGGCGCAGGCCCGAAAACTTTCACGGCGCGGAGGGTCTGCAACCACTTCTTCTTCTTTCGGGGCCAGGCCCCTTTTCCTCCTTTCTTCTGCTCCGTCGTGAGCAAGACGACGGCGGACAAGTGCAGCTTGATGAACAGGTCGGACCCTCTTGGGGACCCACACCTGTTTAAATTTCCTTGGCCTGGGGGCCAACTTCTCTTGGCCGTAACGGCCGGCTTCTTCTCTTTCTGCCCTCCTTCCAGCGAGGGCTTGATATGAGTTGCAGACGGGGATGGAAGGGACCACCCGATCTGGGACTATCTGCGCGTCGCATCCGTCGAGGAAGACGCGCATGCCACCAACCATCATAGATTTACCAGATTGCGAGAGGATTCCGGTAACCACAGTAGTATTCCTCCATATCTGCTTGCGCTGACGTCCTCCGGAGTTCCTGTTGATAGCATCGGGGCGGACCCCATGGACATCATGGTGCACCAGGCAGCTGGCGACCAAGGTTGGACTCTTGAGCGAGTCGTGGCGGCATCGGGCCTTCAGAGGCTCCATGTTCTTTGTAGCTCCCTCGACAGGCTCCGAGGGATCCACCTCCAGCATGTTCATGAAGGCTAACCCCAAGAAGTTGGGGAAGCCAACGGCGGCAGGGAAGCTGCCGAACACCGTGGGCACCGCCAGGTACCCTTGCGCATGATCATCAATAATTGATGGGCCAAAGCCGACGCCAGTCAACCCAGTTGTCGTCATGATTCGCCAAAAAAAAAATAAAACAAACCAACGATCAGCAACCTTTGGGAGGGCCTCGAAGCCCAAGTATCTCGGCAAAGAGATGAAAGGTGACACTGGTCCCACCGGGCGTGCCAGACTGTTTGCGATGGGAAATCTTGTTCTTATTTTTATTTATTTATTTATTTAGATTTATTTGGTTTATTTCACGTGTCGATCAACCAATTAACTAACTGGTAGTTAACTGACTGATTGACTGCGCGGGCGTGCCAGTCACGTGAGTGACGAGTTTATTATGCGCACATTCTGACCCGTGTCGGGCGAGAGAGAGATTCGGTCGGGACCAGCAGTCCGCCATACCATAAAGGCTATGGCGTTAATTACATCCCCCACGAGGAAGGAAAACCTTTGATTAATTGTCAAGATAGTGGGCTGTCGAGGCCGGAATAAAGGTGCAAAGGCATAAAGGTGACCAGGTCACGTGAGATGCTTCTGTCTATCATGCAAGAGGGGAATGATCCATCAAGTTGGATACCCCCGATACATGGCGGAGGACATAGGTCCGAAGACCACCGTCGCGCATTGCAAAGACTTCTGATCGGGAGTTACCCAGACTTCCGTCAATGCCATTTAATATACCCCAGGGTCCATACAGGCATGCATGCGTGATGCTGATGACAACGTTAAGCATGGTCACAGAGTTGTAAAGATGAACAATGACCAATCAAGTTTAATAGACTCCGCTAAATTGACGAAAGTGGCAACATACGCATGATGACGAAAGTAAAATGCTAACACACATGGTATTAAAAGCATGATAATAAGCTCATCCGGGGCTTGAGGAACTTCTTCCTTACTTGGTTTATTATTGATTAGGGTGGCTAATCTCAATCACGGGAGGCGAGAATTACTCCGAAGGCGAGCAAGCAATCAAAACAGCGTAATGATTCAAAACCGGCGCGATCGCGCGTAGGGATAGGTTCCCCGGCACGGCCAAGCGTAGGTAAAAGGGTTTAATGCGGCGCGGCCGTGGCAAAGGTTAATACGACGCGATGGCCTCGGGGCGCGCCGGTTTAGGGCGCGCCGGGAAGGAGCAATTTGAAAAATGAAAAGGATGAGTCTAATGTTAATACGGCGCGGGGGGGGGGGGGGGCGTATTAAGGCGTGCCAGATTAGGGCCGCGCCGATTTAACATGTTTTCTTGTGAATTTTGAAACTATTTAAACTTATTAAGATGTTTTGAAGGTTTGAAGGTTTAATTGGGTTTATTACCTGTTGAATTGAAGTCTGGGGCTCTCCAGGAGCAGAGTCATGATCCAGTGCGAGGTTCATACTCGAGCACGGAGGTTCCTTGACTCAGAATGAATGTTTTATTATGGCCAGTCCACAGAAACGACTTGTCTGTCTAAAACCTACCAAAAATTGGGCAGCATCTCCCCTGTCCCTGAAAGGTTGCAGGAGAGGACCGGAGTCTTACTCACTTACGGAGCAAACCCCTAAACTACCAGTCTGCATGGTGGCAGCCAGCAAAGCCCCAACCGGACAGGATACCCCGGGACGAGCCTGCGAGGGGCACCAAAGCTCCGTGGGTGAAGACAGCGGGATGAGGCAGCTGATAACGGAAGCAACACCCCGAGGACCAGCCTACGAGGGTGGGCAACCTACAGCCTTCACTACGCCCCTTTGAGAGAGACCATTAGGGAGAGAAACTCCGAGGACTAGCCTACTAGGAGCACGCCTCCCTTAGACACCACAGATCCCCAAATCATTGGGTTTAGGATTGTTGGGCTGAAGTCCTCATCACTATCCGCTCTGTGGCCTTTGGGAAGCATCTACCATGGAGAGGTAGAGCCCCTCGAACAACTAGCAGTTCCGTGAAACAATGGGGAATGTCCCCCTCCCCGGATGACTGAGATAAAACCGACGGAACTCAAACGGCTCAATGGCTACAAACCACAAACAAGAGGAATGAGGGCATTTGGTATAGACGGATTACCAGACACAGGGTTGGGGCATCGATGCTTGCGAGATTGGGCTGACATTCCTAGAGGAACAAACGATTAGCAGTCACACAGAGGGATAATGGGTACGTAGATAAGATAATCTAACTACATACGCATATGCTCGAATAACTAGAACGCAGTAATCACAAGATGGGCCTTCCCATTCTGGAGGTGGCTTCCAACTCTCCTGAGCAATAGAGCAATGCAACGGGGGAGAGGGAATGGAAGTCAGACCTCATATCAAAGCGGGAAGAGGCATGTGTACAGGCACAGCTCTATCCACCCAGTATACATAAATCATCGGGCGAAGCACAGCCATGACCTCGACACGAAGGACCCGGGGAGGGGTCATTTCTGTAGCCCATGGTAATACATGGCACATTTGTAATCGAAGAAATCATAACCGGAAATTAAACACAGGGGAAACCGACATACACCAACTACAATGGAAGTAGGTAAGAGAGAGAAGATGTCGAGCGCTCAACACAGTATCACATCCATATATTCATCATCATCCCATCAACGGGGAAGGCTAAAGCGTATATTACAGATTCGGCGCCGGCGCTGTGGCACAAACGCCGTGCTCTAATTGCAACAAGACTCACAGAAGAATGAATCACACGATGGTGAAAGGGGGAATTAGATTGGCTCATATCATCGCCATCTCCCCCGCCTCACGTTTACATTTGATCGAGAGAAGATAAATAGCAGGACGGATGGAATTGCGCAGACAACCCACCTAAAAGCAAAATTGAGTATCGGGTGAGACTATCTTCTCCGGCTCCGGAGGGCTTCAGGTAGAGGAAGGCAGCGGTGAGGGAGATGCTATGTGAGGATGCTGCTTCCCTCCGAAGAAACCCTCTATCTGTTGAAGGTGATTGGCTCTCTCACCCTCGATCTCTTTTTTTTTTAGACTCCCCTCGCCCTTTTCTTTTTTTTCGGGTAGCCACATATAAATAGAAGCAAGCTCGAATCCTCATCCGACGTGAGAAATGGCGCACCGGGGAAGGGAGCTCCACTGCCTTTTGCACGCCGGAACAGCAAGGCGCCGGATGATGGGGCACGCCGATTTAGGGCGCGCCGTATTAGCGCCCTTCGCACGTCGCGGGTCAGTCGATGAGTCCGGGGATGGTCCCGGGGATCACCGTGAGCATTTATCTCGCCACCGTTCTTCAAAACTTCGATGAGATGCCTTGTCGAAGCTCTCAGGATGACGTACGGCCATTCTCGGAACTTCAGATGACTTTGGTTTGATCACGCGGGTTTTTCGCTGACATGGCTCTTGGCACTATGATATGTGCTACCGGCTCAGTCTGTTTTGTGCTCGAAGCTTCTTGAAGGGTGGGATAACACCCGGAATAGTTCTGTCTGGGCTGGGTGATCATTTGGCCACTAACGGGCCCATCTTGGCGGGAAGCAGTACCCGTGCCGGGTGACCGAGATCTTCTGCCGATAGAGCTTTCGGTCCTCCGTTCTGAAGAGCCAAGGGCATTCTTTCATCTTAGGAGAGTCTTTCATGAGGTGGGTGGCCACCGGGTAGACCGTCGTCCTTGGTCAGACAACGGGTGTAGTGTATGCAGCACGATGGAGTCGATGCCGGTTCATTGGGCAGGCTTGGTCGTACTGCCGGTTGGTTGCGAGTTCATCTTGATTCTCCTGAGGTGAAGTCCCCGTGCTCATACAGAGTGACTCGAGGCTCTGGCAGCTTGAGAAGTCTTTAATATGTTGATATTTATCGGCTTCTGTGCTTCAGTGGGCCGTGTCATTCGTCTTGAGACTTGATCGCCGCGAGTGATATTTTGAGTGCCAACACTATTTTGGGGTTGATAAGCATACACTCTTGATGACGGCTGCCAAGAAGAGTTCCCTTGCACTAATGCCAGTTTCTTCGAAAGCGAGATCGGTGGCAATCACATTGATCACCGGAGGGTCCACCATTGATGCTCTCATCACCTCTCGCTCTGTTGCTATTCAGATTACTAGTCAGGAGGGGTTCTCTACCCGGATTATGCTAACACGTACGGCTGCCAAAGAAGTTATGGATTCTATGTTCAAGGGGTAATTTACCGTATCTTCGAGGTTTTCTAAGGACATTATGCACATTTTATGCACTCTCTCTCGGTCTATTAGTGAGCCGGCCATGTCAACGTCGCGCATCACTCTCCCTCAATTTCATCTTTCTCATCTGATAAGGGGATTATGCTTCATATCTGACCACCGAATGGAATTGCCAAACCTCAAGCTTCTCACACCAAGTGACAAAACTCCATGGATTCATGTTATTCATTCTAAGGAGTTGTCTCTTCAAGAATGTCCAGATACTGTTAACATCAGATGCCTAGGGGCAACCGCCCCGACGAAGCTGCATGTTCATGATAGGGACCGTCTACCAGGTGGGCCCGTTATTTAAGAAGACATCATAAGTCAAGAGGCCTGAAGGTCAAAGCCCAAGCCAAGCAGGTCCATTGCAAAGAGATTTCAGCTAAGAAAAGGCGGAGGCATAAGTTTAAAGGCCGTCCATTGTGCACTCAGGAGTCCACTTCTCTTTCCCCTTCTTTTCAGTCCTCCTTTCTTTTGATCAGCTCCCACCCTTGGGTGGTGTACTTCCCCTCTTCCGATCCCATGACCATAATCTTCTCCTCTATTCCTAGGTCCACGGGCCCTCATCCTTTTCCTTTTCATCCGGAATCTATGAATCTTCCTCATCCCTCCGATTTTAAACCCCCATCCAGTTCTTCTCCTCGTCCGGATTGTCCGAATTGTTTCCTTCACCCTAATTTCAGTTTGCCTCCTCATCATCTAGAGCCTTCAGATCTCTTCTCTTATCCCAATTTTAAATTTTCATTTGATTCATCCTCTTTTCTTCCAAAACTGCCAGACTCTGCCAATTTTTCTAATTCTTCCTATGTTCCGTCAGATTATTCTTCTTCCTCGCTTTTTCAGCAGTCCAATCATTGTTCGTCTATTCCTTCTTTGCCACCCTTTCGAGGTTTTCACCCTTTTTCGTGCTATTTTCGAGGCTTTAGCCCTCCTTGATCTCCCTTAATCTCAGGTTCTTCTGTAGACTGTTCCTTGTTATCAGGGTCTTTGGGCCCTCGTGAGGGAGTCCTAGCCCTCACCTCTCTTCCTTTGTTCCTTCTTCGTCCTGTTTGGCTGTGTCCGCTGCTCTGTGTCGAGGATTCTTCAAACCTTTGCTACCCTCTCCATCTTGGTCCTGTCAAGCAAGGAATACAAAGCTCGCCGATCAAGATCGCTTCAGGATGCTACTTCCATTCCATGGATCGCAAGGTATCTTTTAATTGCGTAAGAATATGCTATCATTTCTATTATGTTTATTTTTCCTACGCATGATTGTAATGATGATTCCTTAGCATGTTCGAGTGGTTTAGGAGTCTTAGTTAAGTCAAAGTTTAGCTTGCTGCTGTAACATCCTAGGCTAGTGATAGCTTCGCGCTAGGAGTCCCAATTTCTTTCCCCGATCATTGAGGGTGACCTTTGAGCGTGATTTTCACACACTACATGGCAAGCTATGGCTGACTCCTCTTATGCAACATCATTGCTACTTTGGCCATATTTTGGGTATGCACAAAGGCCTTTTCTCTTCTCTGCTCGGCCAAGTGCAGAGGCAAGAGATAAACGGATAAGATGCCCAACCTAGGCACTCCCTGACGAGAGAGGTCTCAAATAGGGCCAGTCTTAAGACCCATTCAAATATGAGCTTTCATGCAAAATCTAGCCAGCAAGGATATTATTATAAACCAAAGCAAATCAATAGCAAAATTATGAAAATCAAAGGCATGGCAAGAGTGGCAGATAGTTCCCGACGGGAGGTCATGAGCCCGGTCGTATGCATGCCTAATAAGTGAGTCCAAAATCAAAGACACAAAGCCCCGACGTAATAGACTATATCTGTAATGACCCGAGATCTGAACGCCGGGAAAGCCCGATAACCTGAATCTCAAACCGCCACCCACGAGCCCGAAGACTCAGAAGGGTTGAAGGGATGGTGTGGAAATACACAAGAATCTAAAATAATTGTAGAACTACACAATTAATATGAATAAGCAGAAAATAATAAATAAACTTAAATAATTTACATGGTCCAAAAAATAACACCAGTCTAAAATATGACAGTAGTCCACAACTAGTACAGTCCAAAGAGAAAAGATACAACTACGCGGGGCATACCCCGGAACTGGCAACTGGAAACAAACCCTGGGCACCTGAACCACGTGGAGCCTCAGAAGCGCTCCCTTGCAGCCTCGCCTCACCTAAAACCATGAAAAAAACGCATGGAATGAGCCTCATAACAAAAGGCTCGATAGGGATAACTCGGACCCCTACCTCGCAAAACGAGAAATTGCACGGAAAGCAGCCAAAGGCTAACAATAACCCAACATAGAGCAAGGTCAATAAAATAAGTAAACGGAAAAGCTTAGCCACGTCAAGTACCGACCACACGGCACAAAAATAGAGACAACCCGACAAACATCAAGAGTCACTACCTGACACAGACAGGAGTACCAACCACTAGAAGCAAGGCCGGATGTGCCCACTGGCGTCTTAGACTGCACCTCAGGTGTCCCCCTCAACGCACCCTGTCAGAACATGGACCCGTACAAGTAACCACAAAACAAGGACTGGTCGGGGTTGCGCTCGTCAGTGCAGGTCCACCGCCCCCGACTACGTGTGCACACACAGACCACACATCTTATGTAGCACCTCGAGAATTTTAACGACGAGAATAAGTGACAACAATCATTCAAGAACTGAAAAAGGAAATAGTTATAGTAAATAAAAATAAATCTATGGATCCAAATCTCATGTGCCATCCAAAGGTCTTTTACCCAAACTTTTAAGCACACATATATATAATATATATACACATATATAACGCTGGTATAATTAAACATGCCTTAATTCAAAAAAAAAAATCCATTATACAAGCTTTAAAAATAATATACATATGTGGTATATTATGCATGCCAAGCCTTAAGACACCGTGAAGAAACTACCCACATATTTATGTGTGTGTGTAGTTATAATACAATAAGATATATGTATATATATATCAACCCCATATATAAATATATATATATCTAGAGATAAACCATATATATATATGAATATTAAAAGTGCATAGTATATATTAAACCATATTTGAGCATCTAGCTAATACTAAATATATATACAATACTTGAATATATGATCCTTATAATTAAAAGGGTCCAAAGCCTTTAAGTCAATTAATGGGCCTTGACACATATATTGTATTTAACAAACCAAGAATAAGAGCCATGATATAAAGCGACCCCACTAGCTAATTACATATATGTATATAAAATCCTAGCCCAATTATTACCACCCATATCTATATAAAAATATATATGTTAATGGATTTTAACCGTGAGACCCTTGCAGCCCAAATACACAAGGACCTTTTTCCAAACCAATAAAAAAAAAACCAAGTGAACCTCTCACAAGGCCAAACCCACGTAACAAGCCCAACCTAACAAACAAACCCAAACAATATAACTCACGTATATATATATTTATGGGCCGCTCTCACATTAAGTCAACGCAAAACCCTTCACCCATATACAACCCATGGGAGTTTCTCACCAAATCCAGCCCAACCTCACCATATACCCCACATGCCCCGCGTGCAAACCCAAGGCATGCATGCTTGCGCACTGGATAGTTTAGGGTTTCGATGTTAAAATATGGAAGGTGGCGGGTGAAATAGCAGGACGTCAACCAAACAAAGTAATGCGCGAACAGAGTATAAAACCTTGCCATCGTTAGTCTTGGAACCCTCTAGAATTTTTCTCCACTATAAATATATCCCATTGAACACGGCAGGTTTTTCCTGTTCCTAAACCATAGGAAGGCTTTCTTCCTCCTGCGGCTGACACATCTTCTTCCTCCTGCTGTGCGGCTTCCTCCTTCTCCTGCGGACGCGCGTACAACAAGGAGAAGCACCTTCTTCAGTCATCTTCTTCCTGTTACGGTGGAAGTGAGGGAGCGCCTCCTCCTTCTTCCTCTTCATCCTCTGTTCCAAGTAGCAAGAACAGAGTGCCGTTTCTTCTTCCTGTCCATCTTTCAATCATCACAAACGGTAGGTGTTCTCTCTGATGGCTAAACTCAATTGACAAAGATGATATATGCTCTTATGATCATAAACAGCATGCTCATGTTCGAGTTCATAGTCTCTAGTTTCTCGTAGGTGTTCTCGACATCAAGCTAAACCCGTTAATAGTTAAACTTTAATATGATCTCTGCATGTATATACCTTAATCTTTTAATGCATACGTAGGTTTTCTCAAGACTTAGTAAAACTCTGTAATTAGTAAGTTATAAGCATGCATATAGGTCTGTAAGAAGTACATATTTCATTCTTGATTGAGGTTTATCTATTTTACTGCAAGAATAAAAATGACGACCCAATCTAGGGCGTCATTTTAATTCAACGACCAACCAATCAGTCGTCAATTATAGAAGTTAGTTATGGAGTTTTCGCCTTAATAGTT
Organism: Amorphophallus konjac; assembly: GCA_022559845.1. Lineage (NCBI taxonomy): Eukaryota > Viridiplantae > Streptophyta > Magnoliopsida > Alismatales > Araceae > Amorphophallus > Amorphophallus konjac. The sequence continues at coordinate 117,834,266 of CM040129.1, read as the reverse complement.
TGTTCATGGGTATCGGAGTCTCCTTTGGCCATGAAAATTTATGGGCGTACTATAGGGGTGGAGACCGAGGTAGTGAGAGTGGTTGCACCATTTTTCATGTTCCCTATCTCAAGATCCCCCATCTCTCAACAAAAAATTATTTTGAACATCCAGTTAGGTAGAGTTTTTCGACCCCGTCATTTTGATATATAGAATGCGTGATTCCGACGTGTATACGTCGAGAACCGGAGGTTTGAAGGAGGCAAGATATTTGATATATAAATGACGACCTTAAGAATGTACGTCAAATCCTTTTGACGACATAAGGAAAAGTCGTCAAATTATATATATATATATATATATATATTGTAATTATAGCTTTAAAAATTCATATCTATTAAAATATGTAACAAAAAATTATAAAAATTATATACCTAGAATTCTCATATTTTTCTCCTAATTATCATATATTTTATTTCTCTAAATTATTTTAAATAAATAAATGTGTCTTGGAATATATATTTTTGAAATTATTCAATTAAATAGATATTGACGTGAATTCTTGTTAAATAAATTAAGTTGAAAATCATAGAATTAACATCCCTCCAAGTGGACGCTAATGAATAAATGACACTACCCACGGGTGTCAAATAATATAAGTTTATTTAATTATAGTTAATTATAGAATTGGATGGACATGAATTCTATAATTAACACATTCATGTTCTCACAGTTTTCTTCCGATTTTGACCCATACCACGGGTCTTCTAGCACTCTCATCTCACGTCCGTAGATGGAGTCCCTGTTTCATGATTGGTTCACATACCTCAACTCTCGGTGACATACGAGCCCTCCGTTGGACATTCCGTTCCTTCGGACTGGCAAGTTAGTCATTGGGACCTCCGTAAGTCTCCGCTAGCCTTGGATTCCCTCAAGGCAGCCGAGCTGATTGTACCCTAAAAACCTCAGGATCCGATCCGTGTCACTTTAGTTTTCCGTTAGTCTTGACACTCTACTCTTTTTGGAATCTTCTAGTCATCAATTCGAGAACATAACCCTTTGACTCTGTATTTGGCCAAATCTGATTCTGAAACATTAAGGGCTGTGGGTCCGCGACTTTTCAGTGCCAGGTAGGACGGAAGTCCAATTCTATAAACCATGGGAATTCTGGGTGTGACATTGCACCAAACTCTATACATCTGTCATATTCTGTTATTCTGTTATATCTGTTATTCTGTAAACTCTGTTAATTCTGTTAATTTTGTTATTCTGATATTTTGTTGCTCGATTATTCTGATAATTTAGATATTCTGCTAGATTGTTTAATTCTACTTATATTTTTTGGAATTCTGTTATATTCTGGCCAATTATGAAGTTATGTTCATCTAAGTATCTGTCCTTGTTATATTCTGATAGCTTGTCCTTGACTCTGCATGGGAATTCATCCCTATTTCTCTTGAGCTCGTAACTGCCTTTGACTTTAATATTCATCTTTCCCGTTAGATTGATCATCATGATTTTCTAGTTCCATGCCTTGCATCGTCATGAACATGTTAATTGGCTAATCACTTATATTCTGCTTGATGAGAGATGTAATTCCTACTGAGCGTTTTGCTCACTAGCATATCTTCAACATTTTTTTCAGGTAACGACATTGAAGATAGTCCAACAGATGGGGAAGGGCAAGAGTGTTGAGTGTTGTGGAAAAAGCAAGCCGGTGTCTTTTAGTTTTCTTGAGTCTTATCTTGTCCTTGAGTCTTTTCCCTTTATAAAGTATTTGAGTCTTTTCTTTTTCCCATATAAGTGGAGTCCAGTTATGTAATTGACATTTGATTATCAATAAAGATTATATTTTTGTCCATACTGTCTGGCCTTGGAAATTTTGTGTCTTATGTTTGCTCTGATTATTCACGACTGTATCACTGCCGCGTTCCGAACAACACGTTCCGCTGCTATCGGTTCGGGACGTGACAGTTTGTGGTATCAGAGCCTAGGTATATTAAACCCTAGGTCTTGACTATAGGTTGCCATAAGTTCTAGGTTCAACCCCATTATTGCCCGGTGAGATTGGGTAGAACCTTGGGTTAAGAGCTAAAAAGGAATTTTTAATACTAATAATATCAACTTATGAAAATATCTTAGTAAAATTTCATAAGAATCTCTTGATAATCTTATATGAATTAATTGTGTCTTGTAGAACTAGATAGATAAAAATGGCCGCTGAGCGTGCCCAATGGCGTGAGATGCAAATGACGGTTCAAGGATTAACTCAGGCTCTTCAGTGGGTAGCCGAGGGTGGAGCCAATCGTGGAGCTGGAGAGTTACATCGTGAGTTTCAGAGCCTCAATCCCCCTAGGTTTAGTGGAACCCCTGATCCTGACATGGCGGAAGATTGGACGAAGGAGATGAAGAGAATTTTCTGAGTGATGCAATGTTCGGACCAAGATATGGTACTTTTAGCAACATTTCAACTAGAGAAGGATGCAAGGGCTTGGTGGGAGTCCGTAGAAGCCACTTTGCCAAGCATTCAAGTAACTTGGGTAGAATTTTTAGAACACTTCAACGAGAAGTATTTCTCGGAGAGAGTTCGGGAGAGAAAGGCAGGAGAATTTACCTCGCTCAAACAAAGAAACATGTTTGTGGCAGAATATGAGGCTTAGTTCTCGAGGTTATCACGGTATGCACCTCATTTAATCATGATGGAGAAGATGAAAGCTAGGAGGTTCTTGAATGGGTTAAGATTGTAATATATACCCCAATTAGCACCGATGGATATTCAATCATATGCCGAGATGGTTAAGAGAGCTCAGCTATTGGAAGACGCTATGGAATTATCTGACAAGGTCAAGGCACGAATGGAAAAGAATAAAGTAGATAATGGCAATAAAAGGTCTAATGATAAGAATAGAGTTCCGAACGGTAAGAAGCCTAAGGAGGGGAAGTGCAAGCATTGTAGGAATGAGGGTCATCAATCCGAGAAATGTCGCTGGATGAATGGAGCTTGTTTTCATTGTGGAAGCCGAGAACACAAGGTAGCCGACTGTCTACTTCCTAAAGATCAACCTCAGCAGGCAAATGATCGCAATAAGGAACGGCGTCAGGGACGAATGCAAGCAATAAGACGAGTCGAACCTGCTGACAATGGAGTAGCTAGAGGTACCCCTTTAACCTAAGCCTAGTACCTTAGCTTATTTTGACTAGCATACCTAGATGATCTTATCTTATGATTGGAGTATAGAATTAGATACCCCACCAATGTATTGGAAAAGTATGTCATGAGAATTTGGGGACCAAATTTTTTTAAGTGGGGGAGGATGTAGCACCTCGATAATTTTAACGACGGGAATAAGTGACAACAATCATTCAAGAACTGGAAAAGGAAATAATTATGATAAATGAAAATAAATCTATGGATCCAAATCTCATGTGCCATCCAAAGGTCTTTTACCCAAACTTTTAAGCACACATATATATAATATATATACACATATATAACACCGGTATAATTAAACATGCCTTAATTCAAAAAAAAAATCAATTATACAAGCTTTAAAAACTATATACATATGTGGTATATTATGCATGCCAAGCCTTAAGACACCGTGAAGAAACTACCCACATATTTATGTGTGTGTGTAGTTATAATACAATAAGATATATGTATATATATATCAACCCCATATATAAATATATATATATATATATATATCTAGAGATAAACCATATATATATATGAATATTAAAAGTGCATAGTATATATTAAACCATATTTGAGCATCTAGCTAATACTAAATATATATATAATACTTGAATATATGATCCTTATAATTAAAAGGGTCCAAAGCCTTTAAGTCAATTTATGGGCCTTGACACATATATTGTATTTAAGAAACCAAGAATAAGAGCCATGATATAAAGCGACCACACTAGCTAATTACATATATGTATATAAAATCCTAGCCCAATTATTACCACCCATATCTATATAAAAATATATATGTTAATGGATTTTAACCGTGAGACCCTTGCAACCCAAATACACAAGGACCTTTTTCCAAACCAATAAAAAAAAAACCAAGTGAACCTCTCACAAGGCCAAACCCACGTAACAAGCCCAACCTAACAAACAAACCCAAACAATATAACTCACGTATATATATATTTATGGGCCGCTCTCACATTAAGTCAACACAAAACCCTTCACCCATATACAACCCATGCGAGTTTCTCACCAAAGCCAGCCCAACCTCACCATATACCCCACATGCCCCACGTGCAAACCCAAGGCATGCATGCTTGCGCACTGGATAGTTTAGGGTTTCGATGTTAAAATATGGCAGGTGGCGGGTGAAATAGCAGGACGTCAACCAAACAAAGTAACGCACGAACGGAGTATAAAACCTTGCCATCGTTAGTCTTGGAACCCTCTAGAATTTTTCTCCACTATAAATATATCCCATTGAACACGGCAGGTTTTTCCTGTTCCTAAACCATAGGAAGGCTTTCTTCCTCCTGCGACTGACACATCTTCTTCCTCCTGCTGTGCGGCTTCCTCCTTCTCCTGCGGACGTGCGTACAGTAAGGAGAAGCACCTTCTTCAGTCATCTTCTTCCTGTTACGGTGGAAGTGAGGAAGCGCCTCCTTCTTCTTCCTCTTCATCCTCTGTTCCAAGTAGCAAGAACAGAGTGCCGTTTCTTCTTCTTGTCCATCGTTCAATCATCACAAACGGTAGGTGTTCTCTCTGATGGCTAAAATCAATTAACAAAGATGATACATGCTCTTATGATCATAAACAGCATGCTCATGTTCGAGTTCATAGTCTCTAGTTTCTCGTAGGTGTTCTCGACATCAAGCTAAACCCGTTAATAGTTAAACTTTAATATGATCTCTGCATGTATATACCTTAATCTTTTAATGCATCTGTAGGTTTTCTCAAGACTTAGCAAAACTCTGTAATTAGTAAGTTATAAGCATGCATATAGGTCTGTAAGAAGTACATATTTCATTCTTGATTGAGGTTTATCTATTTTACTGCAAGAATGAAAATGACGACCCAATCTAGGGCATCATTTTAATTCAACGACCAACCAATCAGTCGTCAATTATAGAAGTTAGTTATGGAGTTTTCGCCTTAATAGTTTGTTCATGGGTATCGGAGTCTCCTTTGGCCATGAAAATTTATGGGCGTACTATTGGGGTGGAGACCGAGATAGTGAGAGTGGTTGCACCATTTTTCGTGTCCCCTTTCTCAAGATCCCCCATCTCTCAACAAAAAAATTATTTTGAACGTCCAGTTAGGTAGAGTTTTTCGACCCCGTCATTTTGATATATAGAACGCGTGATTCCGACGTGTATACATCGAGAACCGGAGGTTTGAAGGAGGCAAGTTATTTGATATATAAATGACGACCTTAAGAATGTACGTCAAATCCTTTTGACGACATAAGGAAAAGTCTCAAATTATATATCTATATATATATATATATCTTGTAATTATAGCTTTAAAAATTCATATCGATTAAAATATGTAACAAAAAATTATAAAAATTATATACCTAGAATTCTCATATTTTTCTCCTAATTATCATATATTTTATTTTTCTAAATTTTTTTTAAAAAATAAATGTGTCTTTGAATATATATTTGAAATTATTCAATTAAATAGATATTGACGTAAATTCTTGTTAAATAAATTAAGTTGAAAATCATAGAATTAACGTCCCTCCAAGTGGACGCTAATGAATAAATGACACTACCCACGGGCGTCAAATAATATAAGTTTATTTAATTATAGTTAATTATAGAATTGGATGGACATGAATTCTATAATTAACACATTCATGTTCTCACAATTTTCTTCCGATTTTGACCCATACCGCGGGTCTTCTGGCACTCTCATCTCACGTCCGTAGATGGAGTCCCTGTTTCATGATTGGTTCACATATACACCTCAACTCTTGGTGACATACGAGCTCTCCGTTGGACATTCCGCTCCTTCGGACTGGCAAGTTAGTCATTGGGACCTCCGTAAGTCTCCGCTAGCCTTGGATTCCCTCAAGGCAGTCGAGCTGGTTATACCCTAAAAACCTCGGGATCTGATCCGTGTCACTTTGATTTTCCGTTAGTCTTGACACTTTACTCTTTTTGGAATCTTCTAGTCATCAATTCGAGAACATAACCCTTTGACTCTGTATTTGGCCAAATCTGATTCTGAAACATTAAGGGTTGTGGGTCCGCGACTTTTCAGTGCCAGGTAGGACGGAAGTCCAATTCTGTAAACCATGGGAATTCTGGGTGTGGCATTGCACCAAACTCTATACATCTGTCATATTATGTTATTATGTTATTCTGTTATATCTGTTATTCTATTATATCTGTTATTCTATAAACTCTGTTAATTTTGTTAATTTTTTTATTCTGATATTTTGTTGCTCGATTATTCTGATAATTTAGATATTCTGCTAGATTGTTTAATTCTGCTTATATTTATTAGAATTCTGTTATATTCTGGCCAATTCTGAAGTTATGTTCATCTAAGTATCTGTCCTTGTTATATTCTGATAGCTTGTCCTTGACTCTGCATGGGAATTCATCCCTATTTCTCTTGAGCTCGTAACTGCCTTTGACTTTAATATTCGTCTTTCCCGTTAGATTGATCATCATGATTTTCTAATTCCATGCCTTGCATCGTCATGAACATGTTAATTGGCTAATCACTTATATTCTGTTTGATGAGAGATGTAATTCCTACTGAGTGTTTTGCTCACTAGCCTATCTTCAACATTTTTTTCAGGTAACGACATTGAAGATAGTCCAACAGATGGGGAAGGGCAAGAGTGTTGAGTGTTGTGGAAAAAGTAAGCCGGTGTCTTTTAGTTTTCTTGAGTCTTATCTTGTCCTTGAGTCTTTTCCCTTTATAAAGTCTTTGAGTCTTTTGTTTTTCCCATATAAGTGGAGTCCAGTTATGTAATTGACATTTGATTATCAATAAAGATTATATTTTTGTCCATACTGTCTGGCCTTGGAAATTTTGTGTCTTATGTTTGCTCTGATTATTCACGATTGTATCACTGCCGCGTTCCGAACAACACATTCCGCTGCTATCGGTTCGGGGCGTGACATCTTAGGTCTGGCCATCTGATTGGTTTTCCCCTCAGCCGGACTCTGGCTGCAAGATGTGGGGCCCGACGGTAATCAGCCTACTGGGGTAGCCTCGCCACCACTCCCTGGTGGGACCACTCTCGTGTCGGAAGGCTACGACTAGTGGAGGGTCACTGCAAGAGTAGACTCTCTAGTCAATGGAAACCAACGTCTAAATTGGACCAAGTGCAAGGACTGCCCTTCGCACCGACACCAACTCACGGTGACAACAGCCGAATCATGCCACTCCCTGGGGTTCCCACGGCACCCACTTACGGCCCCCACATGATGCCCAGCATCATTCGGGCTGCCGATCAGCACAGGGATCAAGGTCCATACCCCTGAGATTGGGATCGGTGAGAAAGAACTCCGGTCAGATAGAAGACAGGTGGCGGTCCACCCTTGATCGTCCCTGACAAAAACGGTCAGATGCTAGACCGCCCTAAGGATAGGCGGTCTCTCTCTGGGCCGCTCAAAGAGAAGAAACGGTCTCCTGTGGGCCACCCCTCATAGGGAGTAGATGGTCTCCTGAAGACCGCTCAAAGCAAAAGCGGTCCACCTTGGGCCGCCTCAGGGTACTAAACGGCCCCACTTGGGAACCCCCAGCCCTGGGACTGCAAAAACATAAAACGGTCGCCCTGTGACCGCTTGGAGAATAGACGGTCTCCCTTGGGACCGCCGGAATGGGTTAAACGGTTGTCTCGTGACCGTGAAGCCCAAGGACTGTTCAACGGTCAAAGCACAATGGTCAAAAATGCCTTGAAGACCACGCTGGCCATGAGGGAAAAATGGTCGGCCCCTTGGCAGCCTCAGGGCTAGACAGTCTATCGCATGACCGCATAGCCTGCCGACACTCTAAGCCCAGAAAATGGTCTAGCCAAGGCCGCTTCAGGCAAAAACGGTCTAATGACGGGTCGCCAAAGGGCCTTAGCAGTCTATCGCTCGACCGCTAAGCCCAACCGACAATGGAGGCCATAAATGGTCAGTCTGGGGCCGTTCTAGCAAGAAACTGTCCCTATTAAGACCACATACATTCCGAAAAATCGAGAACGGCGGGAATGACCCCAAAACGCCATTCTATGCCCCATTCACCCCCAGGTGAAGGGGAAACAAAAGGGGATCTCTTCCCCATGCCACAGAGCATCGAATGATGCCCACAAACCATGAAATAATGGATTAAAATGGTAGATTTGGCGCTCAAACCCCAAATCAAGGTTTTCCCTTCCCGGCTCAAAATAGCCCTCTCTCGACCTCACCTCAGCCTAGAAATCACGAGGAAGGTAAATGCTGAGCTAAGGATCCGTCACCCTACCTCGGGGTTGTTGTGCCCCTGGTTTTGATGATGACAACCATGAGATATGAATGATGTATTCAATTCAATGATGAACTAAAGTTTGATTAAATAATACTTTCACTTGATTTCATTCTTGTTGCTAGAAAGGAACAGGGTCGACGCTGGGAGCTTAAAGCGTCCACGCATCAGTTGAAGAAGCCTTCACCAATATCTTCACAAGTTGTTCCACTGCGTCAACGCCAAAATAGAGCAGCGTCGACGCAGCAGTTACAAAGGGAGAGCCAATGGCTTACTGGAATACTCTGATGCGTCAACGCTTTGATCAAGTAGCGTGAACGCAGCAGTTCAAGCATTCCTTGTTGCAGCCTCTGGAGTACCTTGGCAGCGTCGACGCTGTAGTTCGATGGGTCGACGCTGCAGTACGATGGATTGCCACAACTGTCTAAAGCGCAACTAATGAGTGGACGCAGTTGCATCTTGCGTCAACGCACTCAGCATGAAACCTGAAGCTAGAAGAAGGATGCGTCAACTCCTTGGGGCAAGAGGGTCGATGCCATCTAATTCAAGTTGCAGAGCACGATAAGTGGATCCCACCTTCAGTCATTATCTGCCACATCAGCCACAAGCGGATAAGGTTTCGTAGCTTCTACCACTCTAGAAGGTTCCCCACGTGAGCAATCATGAGAATAACCAGAAAAATAGGGTGGTGGCCCACCTGCCTCACGTGAGCTATTTTGTGCGCGGGAAGACCATAAAATAGGTTCACCCGAGAAGAAAAGAAAGGAGAGAGGGCAAGAGCAGAACGAGTGAGGTGAACAGCAGAATGAGAGAGGCTGAGAGCAGAACTGGACGAAGGCTACTGAAAAGTCAGATCAGAAGATCATCGCGCCACCAAGACTCCTCTACATTCCAGACGGAGGAGATTCAAGGATCGAAGCTCATGCGTATGGACATGGATCTCTCTGTTGGTGATCTAAATTCCGCTGCGTCCAAGTGCTGAAGTTTGATTTCTTATCTTTTAGTTTTCCTATTATTTTTGAACATTGTATTCCTCTCCCTCACTGGATTTAGTGAAGAGAGTGTGATTCTGATTCAGCGGGCTGTGCTGAGATCAGGGGTGTCAAGGCTATTTGCCTTCAAGCTGTTTGACAGCGGATCTGAGGATTTGTTCCTCGTTGTCTTCTATTGGGGTAGTCAACAGTGTAGAGGAATTACTTCCTCAGTTTAGCAAAGCTGTGAAGCTCAGCAGGGTTCCTCACTAGTTGAGTGGGGAGGTGGACGTAGGTCTCCATTGGGTGACCGAACCACCTTAAAATTGTGGTCTCTTGTGGTTTGGTTTAATCTTCGCAATTTGTTCCTCGCTAGATGCATGATAGGCACGCTCTCTGATTGGCTTGGTTCAGTGTTTCAATTAATCATCTAGGTGTGGTGCTTCTGATGCGAATTGCTCTACTATAATTTTTATAAGGTCAACCTATTCACCCCCTCCCCCTCTAGCTTGACCGTCCTCTTGATCCAACACGTGGTATCAGAGCGCCAGGCTCTCTTGCAAAGGTTTCACAGCCTAGAGAGAACTAATGGAGAACAGAGGACTCATGCCTGAGGGGTATGCAGTGAATAGGCCACCATTTTTTGATGGGACTAATTATTCGTACTGGAAAAATTGCATGCAAGTATTTTTAAGAGCGCATGATCATGAAATCTGGAGAGTAGTGAGCAAAGGGCCATACCAAATTGAAGGCGATGAAGAACTCTGGGTGAAGGAGCAAATTTGAAAGTCAAACGTAAATTGGCAAGCCATGAACATTATGCAGTGCTCACTCCATCCCAAGGAATTCTCGCGTGTATCCTCATGCTCCAGCGCAAAAGAAATGTGGGATAGACTCGAGGTAATCTACGAAGGTACCTCAGAGGTAAGAGAGACAAAAGCTAACATGTTAATTTCAGAATATGAATCTTTTCGGATGAAACCTGAGGAAAGTGTATATGAAATGTATGCCAGACTAACTCTTCTTGTGAATGGTCTTAAAGGTTTGGGAAAGACCTATAGTGACTATGAGGTAGTTAGGAAGATTCTTAGATTCCTAACTCCAATCTGGCATACCAAAGCCACGGTCGTTGTGGAATCAAGGAACCTTCCCACCACCAAACCAGATGAGCTAATAGGTTCTCTTATGGTTTATGAACTGAACTTAAAAAGAACAGATGAGGACATGAAGAAGAAAAAATCCCTTGCATTGAAGGCTAGTTCCAGCAGCAAGGAAAGCTCAGATGATAGTCAGTCACCTTCATCTGATGATGACTCAAGTGAAATAGCCATGCTTACTAGAAAATTTAGAAAATTCTTAAGAAAGGGAGGTAAGACTGATAGATATAAAGGATATCAGGTAAGAACTAGCTCAAAACTCAAGCCAGAAAATCCTAAGAAATCTGATAAAGTTGTTTGCTACAAATGCAGGAAACAAGGACACATCAAGTCGGAGTGTCCTGAGAATGTGAAAAAGACACAGTCAAAGTGGAGAAACAAAAAGCCCAAGGCCATGCTAAGCACTTGGAGTGATGAAGAAAAAGATGAAGATGAAGAAAGCACCTCTGAAGAAGAAAGCGAGGTGAAAATGTGCTTCATGGCAAATGGTGATGATCAAGTCGAGGTAACCTCTCCCTTTGCAGATTTCTCTTGTGATGATTGGGAAGAAGCTTTTAACGAATTGCTGGATAAGTTTGAAGGTGTTAAAAAGGAAAATAAATATCTAAAGAAAAAGAAAACTCAAACCAGTCAAAAAGATGATTTGAATGAAAGAGTCAAAACGCTAGATGCTGAAATCGTGTGTCTAAAAAGGGTATTGGAAGAAAAAGATGAGTATAAGAAACAGCTAATTGAAATAAAGAGAGAAAATGATTTTTTATTGAAGATGCATGATGAATTGAAATTAAGAATGCAGAAATTGGAGAAAGAAGTAAAAATTGCTGAAGAGAAATATGAGGCCATTTGTGGAGTCAATGCAAAACTTCAAGAAAATCTGAAGAAATTGGAGGAAGATAACCTAAGCAAACAAGCTTCCCTCGAAAAAATGACACAGGGTAAAAACAACCTTGATGCTGTTATGGGAATTAAGTGCAACTTTGGAAAAGAAGGGCTTGGATTCAATCCTACTAAAAAGAAAGAACTGGGAACTAGATTGGTGACATTTGTCTCTGGGAAGGACACATCTGAAGAGAGGCAAATGGATGAAAACAAAAAGGATGAGAAGAATGAGGAAGGATCAAAACAATCTAATGCAATAAGAAAAGAAAAAGGAAATGAGAAAGGGAAGGCAACATTGAATTTTAATAAACAGAAAAGCACATTTATGTTCAAATATGCCTCTTCAGGTCAATATAAGAATCCTAGATTTGATTCATCAACCCAACAGCAATCTTATAGAAGATCAGAAGGCTTAAGGCGTGGTAGAAGTCAACCGCGTCAACGCACTGCTCACATGGCGTCAACGCATCTAGCCTTCCAGAAAGGGCATTCGGTCAGAAACACTCAGATGCGTCGACGCAGTCACTACCATGAGTCGACGCAGTACATGTACCAGAACCCCCATGATAGATATGGTAGGTGGATGAGTCAACGCAGCAACACTAAAGGGTCTACGCACTCAACTCTCAATCAACCAAGAAGCATGCATTCATCTAGAGTCCTTAAGTCAAATTTCCCTAGTACTTCATGGAGTCATCACTATCAATGGCCCAGGAATAATCACAAGTCTGTCAAATCATTGAACTTACCATATCAAAGACCTTCACAACAGCAACTATGGATTCCCAAGAGCTTGATATCCTACCTGAACACGTCCTATGGTTTGAAGGGACCCAAGTATATCTGGGTTCCAAAATCTCTTGTTTAATGTGTTTTGCAAGAGTGTCTTGCAGCTGTACATAATAGGTGGTATCTCGATAGCGGCTGCTCAAGGCACATGACGGGGGATAAAGCAAAATTCTGTGTCTTGATGGAGAAAGACGGGGGTCATGTTACATTTGGAGGAAACAATAAAGGGAAAATTATTGGAAAAGGTAAGGTAGGTAAAAATCCTTCGAATTTCATTGATGATGTGTTACTTGTTGATGGCTTAGAATATAATCTACTTAGCATAAGCCAGCTGTGCGATAAAGGAAATAAAGTTGTGTTTGATGATCACACTTGCACCATTTTAGAGATGAGTTCTGATAAAGTTAAATTCATTGGAAAAAGAATAAACAACATGTACGTGGTAGATTTAGATGACCCTGCACATAACAATCTGTGTCTTGTTGTGAATAAAAGTGAACTTGCTTGGCTGTGGCACCGCAGACTAGGGCATGCTAGCTATAGTGTCTTGCATAAGTTAGCAAAGTTTAACATGGTGAAAGGTCTGCCAGATGTATCATTTAAACGAAATGACAAAGTTTGTAGCGCATGCACTCAAGGTAAACACACTAGAAAATCATTTAAGTCCAGACTTGAAACTCAATCATCTAAACCTTTTGAACTCATTCATATGGATTTGTTTGGACCAACTAGAACAGCTAGTGTGAGTGGAAATAAATATGGATTTGTTCTAGTGGATGATTTCTCTAGGTTTACTTGGGTGTTCTTTCTAACTCACAAGAATGATGCATTTGAAGAATTTCAGGCATTCTTCAAGAATGTGCAACAGGATGGTAAGTTTGCCATTTCATCTATCTTGTCAGATCATGGAGGAGAATTTGACAATTCTGAATTTGATGATTTTTGCAGAGTCACAGGAATCTCACACAAGTTCTCATCTCCAAGAACTCCTGAACAAAATGAGATTGTGGAAAGAAGAAATAGAACCCTTGTGGAGATGGCAAGAACTATGCTGATTGAAGGACAACTCCCAAGGAAGTTCTAGGCAGAGGCGGTAAATACAACTTGCTATATTGTGAACAGGGCAATGGTAAGACCTCAGTCCAAAAAGACTCCATATGAATTAATGAAGGGTAAGAAACCTTCTGTTGCTTATTTTAGAGCCTTTGGATCAAAATGCTTTGTTCAAAATAATGACAAACAGACGTTGGACAAATTTGAACCTAAAAGTGAACCTGCCATCCTTCTAGGATATTCTAGTCACTCTAGGGCCTATAGAGTCCTAAATCTAAAAACACATGCTGTTGAAGAATCACCTCATATTGTGTTTGATGAAATGAATGAAAATTCTAAGATTGAGGAATCATGTAGGGATGAAGATGAAGGGAATTTCCTTAAAGAAAAGGAAGAAAAGAATCTCCAAGATGAAGAGACAAGGCCAAATGATGATCATGCAGAATCAACCCACCATGGTGATTCATGTATAAATGAAGGTAACTCTCTAACCGATGTCAGGATGCTAAGGGATCATCCTTTATCAAATGTCATTGGTAACTTGCATGAACCTGTTAGAACTAGATTTCATTTTAGAGGTGTTGAGGAAATGGATAATCTAGCCCTTGTCTCTCAAATTGAACCAAAAAATGTTGCTGAAGCATTGAAAGATAGTAATTGGATAAACGCAATGCATGAAGAATTACATCAATTCAAAAGAAAAAAGGTGTGGTATCTTGTGCCAAGACCCAAAGAGCTTTCTGTAATTAGAACTAAATGGGTCTTCAGAAATAAATAAAATGAAAATGGAATGGTAGTTAGGAATAAAGCTAGGCTGGTAGCACAGGGTTATAATCAAGAATTTGGCATTGACTTTGAGGAATCCTTTGCTCCAGTAGCTAGATTAGAAGCCATTAGATTATTACTTGCTTATGCTTGCTGTCATGGAATAATGTTACATCAAATGGATGCAAGAGTGCTTTTCTAAATGGGTCAATAAAGGAAGAAGTTTATGTTGAACAACCCCCTGGTTTTGAATGCACAGAAAATCCTAACCATGTGTACAGATTGGACAAAGCTCTTTATGGACTCAAACAGGCACCTCGAGCGTGGTATGATAGACTCAGATCGTACCTCACAGAGAAAGGCTACTCTAGAGGTAAAGTGGACCAAACTCTGTTCACCAAGGTAAGAAATTCAGATATTATTCTGGTTCAAATTTATGTTGATGATATAGTTTTTGGTTCCACTAAAACCAGCATGTGTGAGGAGTTTGCCAGCTTAATGACCACTGAATTTGAAATGACTCTAATGGGTGAGCTTAAATTCTTTCTAGGTCTGCAAATCACTCAGAGCAAGGAAGGATGTTTCATCAACCAGGCAAAGTACATCTCTGAGTTGCTTAAGAAATACAAAATGGAAAATCTGAAAGCAATCAGCACACCTATGAGCACCACTACAAACTTGGATGCAAATTTGACAGGTAAACAGGTTGATGCAAAAACATATCGAGATATGATTGGATCACTCCTCTATCTTACTGTATCTAGGCCAGACATTAAATTTTGTGTATGCATGTGTGCTCGTTTTCAATCTGATCCTAGAGAATCCCACTTAAGTTCTGTCAAGTGTATCCTTCGATACCTTGCTGGAACTCGAGATTTAGGGATTTGGTACCCTACATCTTGTTCTTTTGGTCTTGTATCCTATTCAGATGCAGACTATGTTGGATGCAAACTGGACAGGAAAAGCACGAGTGGCTATTGCCAATTTTTGGGAGGATGTTTGATTTCTTGGGCTTCCAAGAAACAACACTCAGTGGCACTATCCACTACAGAGGCAGAATATGTCGCTGCAGGGAGTTGTGGTACTCAAGTGTTGTGGATCAAACACCAACTCCAAGATTATCAAACTGATCTTGGGTGTGTCCCCATATTGTGTGATAACACAAGTGCCATAAACCTGGCCAAAAATCCTATCCAGCACTCTAGGACCAAACACATAGAAATTAGACACCATTTCTTAAGAGATGAAGTGATAAAAGGAAACTTTAAACTCATATTTGTTGAATCATAATCTCAATTGGCCGATATTTTTACCAAGCCTCTGAACAATGATAGATTCTCTTATCTTAGAAGAGAGCTTGGTCTGTGCAATTATAATATGGATGCCTTATTTGTGTGCCTGACTTATCTTCTAGAATATGAATGATTAAACTTGTCTTGGTTTGAAGTGTATCTGTCATAAACTCAGGGGGAGCTTAGTCTTCTGTGCTTGGTATGTCTATCTTTCCATCAATAAATTCATAATGAATACAGTTTCAACATGATACTCATTTTATTGGCTGTTATAATTTCATTCATGCATGGTCTGAGGGGGAGTTAGCTTCAGATTACCTTCTCGGTGTCAAAATGATGAATAAAGTGCAGAGTTGTTATTGCTGGTTGGTTGGTTGAGTTAACGCAGTGTGGAAATAGGGTTAACGCACCAGACAGCTTATTCTTTGAGAACCTGGTGTGAAGTGTCTCTGGCTGGTTGAATGAGTTGACGCAGCAATGAGACTGAGTTGACGCTGTGGGCAGTTATTTTCAGAAACAGAACCATTCTATGAGCGGCTTTGATGGATGAGTTGACGCAGTAATAAGGCTGGGTCAACGCAGCAGAGTTATATATTCTTCTTTTGGAGACTTCCCTATCTCAAATCAACTTGCTCTGTTCATTTATCTCGTCCCTTCCGTTCTTATCCCTCAATAAAGCCTCCTTGACATTCTTGTATGAGGGAAAAACTCTAGAGCACCGAGATATGTAGACGATGTCTTAAATTCAGGGGGAGTTACAGTGAAAATTCCTATTGAGTATGAGATATGTTCTGAATAGCTCTATGAAAAGCTAATGATAGGAGATCTATAATTCTTATGGTGTTTGAACTCAAGAACTTTTGAACCCAATAATGCACTATGTATGGAATAAAAGCTGAACAATTTAATAAAACCAGGACCTTATCATCTCTCAAACCTTATATTGTTCAACAGTAAAGAAACCACTGTGTGTAGAGGAATTTAATATTTGTATTGGTAATAAACCCAGATATTGAGTATAAACACTGAAGAAACAATCTCTTACACATGTTATAAAATGCAGAGCAATGGTAGCTATTCACTGAGAAACTAGCCCTATGCACCAAAGAAGTGCTAAAGAGCAAGTCATGAGGTGCGCCACTATCTCTGCCTTCAAATGAAAAATAAATCATTACAGAGCAATGGTAACTATTAACTGAGAAACTACCTTCTAGCACCTATGAAGTGCTGATAGGCATGTCATGACGTAAGTTGCCAACTCTGGTCCATCTATGCAGAATAGTTTGCTATGCTGAGTAACCGGGGACTCGGGTGTCTAATAAACATGTGTACCCGTGTCAAAAGGCTAGCCATACTTGACTGTAAATGAAAACGTAAAAATAAGTTGAAAATGCTGCAAATGTGAAAAATAATGAAAACATGTGAGTGTGATTGATCTGAAGCTCGTTATTCAACTGAGTCTGTTATCAATGCCAGTTAAATTTCTCTCTCTCTCTAAAAGGCAACTTGAAATTGACAGATATAAGGAACAGAAATGAAAATGGTTCTAGTGTGAAAAGAGTTCCTCTTTTTCTCCAGGCAGGTGCCTTTGGTGGTTCATGGTTTTTAATTCAATGCTTTAAGATTATTTCTTCTCTTTATCATTAATTGAATTGGAGCCTATTTACACATCTCTCTCATGGGAACTCGATCTGCAATACTTAAAAATCCTTGAATATGAGCATCTCTACTCCCTATCTCAGTATCTTAAGAAAATTCCTTGTACAGATGACTTTCTTGCTACTCTTCTTGCATATATTCGTTTGTTTCTGCTTCACTGCGTCGACGCTGTATCCCTTGGCGTCAACACAACAATTCCAGAACCATTTCCTTCTTTTTTCGGTTCGCGGACTTGAACCGGCTGAACCGCTCACTGAAAAGGGTTTCGAAGCTCCTTTAAAAGCGGAACGTGACCGCCGTTCGTCTTCATCTCTTTTGAAAGCCTTTGTCGTTCTATCTTCCGTGCTCTCCAAAACCCTTTCCTGTTTCATTCTTCCTCATCCCGCTGCCATGGCTCCTCCGACATCTACTCATAAGGGGAAGAAGAAGGCAGAGGATCATCCAAGACGCTCAGCATCGGCTGAAGATAATATGGATCCCCGCTCCAAAGTTGCTCACGATAAAGGGAAGAGGAAAGAGATGCGTCCACGCGCTCCGAGCCCGCCAACCAAAAAGAGAAGGGAATCTGATGTCAGGTCAGACAAGAAGGGTTTATCTTCCAGTGCTACAACGGGACAGAAAGGTGCGGACAGCTCTCTTACCGTCACCGTGGAAGAACCTCTGAAGGCTCTTATTTCCCGGTATATTGCTGCTACCGACCATAAAATGCTTGACGTTTTTCCGGAACTGTTTCCTACCTTGGACTATCAGGGATGATGGTCTTTTGTTACAACCCACAAGGTATATTACCCCACCCTGGTCAGAGAGTTCTACAAAAATTTGAAGTATGAACCTCACGTTCCAAAACTCACATCAACTGTCCGGAATGTTAGCTTTGAATTATCAAATAAATTGTTTGCCAGAGCCTGGAAAATCCCCAAGAATGGAGTTCAACTACATAGCTTTGAGTATGATGAGCATGAAGCTTATGCTCTCCTGACTGATAAACCGAGTGATCCTTCCGATGTCCGGGAAACTTATTTATCCAGTCTCAAAGCAAATCAATTCCCCCCATTGAATAGACTGCTCCACCACATTTGCACATCTATGATCACACCACAGAGCAGTGGTAGGGAAAGGGTGACTGAGATGTAGAGATTTCTCCTTTACTGTATGCTGAAGAGAATACATATTTCCCTGCCTGATGTAGTTATTCAAACTATGGGGTCATGCTTGACACAATCCAGAACACTTCCACATGCTGCTCCCTTGACTGCTATTTTTTGAAAAGTTGGAGTAGACTTTGGTTCTGAGAAGAAAATAATCATCCCTCAAGGGAATGTTTACACACTTTCTTATATTCAGAAATTTATGGGTTTTAAAGTCATTGATGGTAAGCCAGTTCGAATTCTTCCTAGTCAGCAAACAGCTCCATTAGAAATAGGTCAGGCATCAAGAACAGGCACTGCGGATGCTAGTCACGTAAATAGGACAGAGGTACCAATTCCTCCTGTGGTGAGAGAAGAAAGACAAGAGGGTAGTTCAGCAAGAGGAGAGCATGAGTTTGAGGAACCATTTGCTCGATGATCAAGCCCTCAGCTGGAAACTGGGCAACCTAGTGGCACTGCACCAACATTGGAACCCCTTATGACTGGAGCCATTGGAATTTATAGAAGACCTTTTCCAACTTCTGATGAAGCTCCACCTCCAGCCACTGTTGAAGAGATGTTCGCACACATGACTATGATGCTGCAACGTCAGGATGCCAAAATGGACAAGTTAATGGAGTTTACAAATTATCATCTCAACAAATTGACTTCTTGGATTATCCAATTTGAAGTCTCTGTCTTATCCGAGTGGCAAAAATTCTTACTCACCAAGATGTTATCTGACCAAGCTACAAGGAAAGTCTTGCAGAACATATCATCTCTTCTTGACAAGTTATCTACACTGGTGAATGATATGCACAGCAATCAAGCTTCATTTTTTCAATCCCTTGCCAAGATTACTGATTTATGCTTTGATGTGAGGATAGCCGTTGAAACCATCAAAGGTCCTGTCAATGCAGTTCCCCAATGCCTCAAAGCAATGTTAGAAAAGATTGACAAAGTGACTGCAGCAATTCAGTCAATTGGGGACAAGTTTCAAACCAAGGACTCTATCACAGCTGATCTTCCTTCTGCCATTGACAGTGTACGCTCCACTCTCAGTCATCAGCTGGGCGAACTCTCTCAGGATATCCGAGATTTACTGGCCAGAGATCCATCTGCCTCAGGACAGCAGCAGCCTCACCAGCCACCTCAAGGATATCAGTCTACTCAAGGGCAATCCTCTCGTCAGCCACAACAACCCACTTCTGCCAAAAGATACAATCGCTTCTTCCCCTCTTGAGATATATCTTCCACATTTACTCCCCTTCCTGATGATGTCAAAGGGGGAGAATGTTTAATGCATCAATCATGAAGTCAAGCTGAAATCTTGACCAGAGTTCATTGCATCTGCATCTATCATATTGACTAACTTGAATGAATGTTTTCTTTTTGTCTGGTTCTATAATGTGAAATCTTGAACTTGAATGAATGACAAAATTATAGTTTGATTTAGTTACTGATTTGATTTCCTGTTAATCTGAAGTTTCTTGCTTGATATGAATAACCTTGATTGTTTAGATGCAATGTTATGAATGGCATTCACCTCATAGTTGCCATCATCAAAAAGGGGGAGATTGTTGTGCCCCTGGTTTTGATGATGACAACCATGAGATATGAATGATGTATTCAATTCAATGATGAACTAAAGTTTGATTAAATAATACTTTCACTTGATTTCATTCTTGTTGCTAGAAAGGAACAGGGTCGATGCTGGGAGCTTAAAGCATCCACGCATCTGTTGAAGAAGCCTTCACCAATATCTTCACAAGTTGTTCCACTGCATCAACGCCAAAATAGAGCAGCGTCGACGCAGCAGTTACAAAGGGAGAGCCAATGGCTTACTGGAATACTATGATGCGTTAACGCTTTGATCAAGTAGCGTGAACGCAGCAGTTCAAGCATTCCTTGTTGCAGCCTCTGGAGTATCTTGGCAGCGTCGATGCTGTAGTTCGATGGGTCGACGCTGCAGTACGATGGATTGCCACAACTGTCTAAAGCGCAACTAATGAGTGGACGCAGTTGCATCTTGCGTCAACGCACTCAGCATGAAACCTGAAGCTAGAAGAAGGATGCATCAACTCCTTGGGGCAAGAGGGTCGACGCCATCTAATTCAAGTTGCAGAGCACGATAAGTGGATCCCACCTTCAGTCATTATCTGCCACATCAGCCACAAGCGGATAAGGTTTCGTAGCTTCTACCACTCTAGAAGGTTCCCCACATGAGCAATCATGAGAATAACCAGAAAAATAGGGTGGTGGCCCACCTGCCTCACGTGAGCTATTTTGTGCGCGGGAAGACCATAAAATAGGTTCACCCGAGAAGAAAAGAAAGGAGAGAGGGCAAGAGCAGAACGAGTGAGGTGAACAGCAGAACGAGAGAGGTTGAGAGCAGAACTGGACGAAGGCTGCTGAAAAGTCAGATCAAAAGATCATCGCGCCACCAAGACTCCTCTACATTCCAGACGGAGGAGATTCAAGGATCGAAGCTCATGCGTATGGACATGGATCTCTCTATTGGTGATCTAAATTCCACTGCGTCCAAGTGTTGAAGTTTGATTTCTTATCTTTTAGTTTTCCTATTGTTTTTGAACACTGTATTCCTCTCCTTCACTGGATTTAGTGAAGAGAGGGTGATTCTGATTCAGCGGGCTGTGCTGAGATCAGGGGTGTCAAGGCTGTTTGCCTTCAAGCCGTTTGACAGCGGATCTGAGGATTTGTTCCTCGTTGTCTTCTGTTGGGGTAGTCAACAGTGTAGAGGAATTACTTCCTCGGTTTAGCAAAGCTGTGAAGCTCAGCAGGGTTCCTCACTAGTTGAGTGGGGAGGTGGACGTAGGTCTCCATTGGGTGACCGAACCACCTTAAAATTGTGGTCTCTTGTGGTTTGGTTTAATCTTCGCAATTTGTTCCTCACTAGATGCATGATAGGCACGCTCTCTGATTGGCTTGGTTCAGTGTTTCAATTAATCATCTAGGTGTGGTGCTTCTGATGCGAATTGCTCTACTATAATTTTTATAAGGTCAACCTATTCGCCCCCTCCCCCTCTAGCTTGACCGTCCTCTCGATCCAACAGGGGTCGCCCGAAACGCGACGGATCGCCGCCGATCTTCGAAACACCGCTTGAAACCTCGCGAGCTCTCACGATCTCTCCATGAGCCGCACGCCGCCATCATCGCCGCACCGTCACCTCGCTACCGTCTGCAGTCGGAGGGGTGGACACCACAGTCGCCGCCAGAAGAGGGGGGTGCCACGGTCGGTTCGCTCACGGGAGAGGGGAGGAAGAAGAAGAAAGAAGAAGAATACGAAAAAGAAAAAGAAAAAGAAATGGGGTTTATATAGAAAATCTCAATTTTTTGAAAAATATGGAAAAATAGAAAAATACATTTCCTCGATCCTCGGAACATGCCGGTCGCACTAGTACTATCCTAGAGTAGGAGAACGCAACGGTTTACCCGATACAGGGTTCCATAGGTCCTGTCAGGGAAAACACGTGAAAATAGCAAAAGAAGTTCCGGGACCCCCGAAACTGATCCGAAACCCATCGATCTAGATCCGGAAAGTGTCCAAAAAACTCGGGACATTACAGCCCTCCCCCCTTAAATAAATTTCATCCTCAAAATTTAAAATGAAGCACAGGGGAAAAAGAAGGGGAACTTACTCAAATAGATAAGGGAACTGTTGACGCATCTCATCCTCTCGCTCCCAAGACGCCTCGCCGCCAGAGTGCCGCTGCCACACCACCTTAACCAGGGGAATAACCTTGTTCTGTAGGTGCTGCTCTCGTCGATCTTCAATACGGATGGGGAACTCTGGTAGAGACAGATCGAGAGTCATCTCGGGCCAAACAGAATCCTCCAACACATGAAAATCATCGGGCATGTACTTCCTCAGTATGGAGACATGAAACACATCATGCACCTGATGCGGGACGGGACCACGGACACGACAAGCTAGCGGTCGTCCCTTAGCGAGGGAAGCGTCGGATGTGCACGGTTGAACAACCGGCAGTGAGCTAGGGTGGTCGGCTCTCAATTGTGCCCGGATCGGGTCACGGGACGGTCACTCTCTCACTCGCAGCAGTGATATGATAAATTAAAAGCGAGCTAGGTAACCCTACACATGCTCTCTAGCAGCGGCATAAACAAGCATATATAGAAATAAGCGTAATGCCAAGCAAGGAGCGAATACGATACCTCCACGCTCTCGGCGTGGCGAAGATGGCACCCGGCCGAAACTCGTACTCCCGGGAACTTAATACATTAAGATTACAGCAATACAAGTAAGCCCACTCCACGCAGGGAGGTAACGGGCGACACAAGGGGGCCCGGGAGGACCAATTCCGGGTTGACGGGCGGTTTCCGGGCACGGCTTCGGCTTCGCGCGTACTCGTGCTAGTGGGGCCCACGTGTGGATCGGAGGGGTCGTGTGGGACCTGATGCCTCCTCTGGTGTGGGTACACTTGGGAAGCGCTCCCCTAGGATGGCGAGTTGCTGGAACGACCACCGGACGCCGGGCGGCCCTCGGACGACGCTCGCGGGAAACCGGCCACAAGTCTGCACTTGCTGTCTTCTCACGCGCTGTCCGGCGAGATCGGCTGCTGTGATCAACCCCGTCGTCGGAATGCAACGAGCTCGGCGCCGTTGGAAAGAGGACTCCAAATACTTCGACGTAGGGGCCTTCAGAAAAAATAATCAGATACGTATATCTGACTTATGGAATTTACACCCTTGCTGTAAACAGGCCAGAACTGCAGGGGCAGGTTCTGACTTCTCTGAAAATCACCGTTGACCGGGGAGAAGACCACCGAATCTGGTGATAATCTCTTCAGAAAAGTTTAAGATCTCTGAGAGAGGAAACCGGGAATATTTTTGGTTTCTTGATTGGACAAGAAATGGATTTTTTTGGGATTTTTTGAGTGGACCTGGGTCGGATCTGGGACACTGTGGAAAAATTGCTCACAGGAACTGGTACGAAATTTGAAAAATACCTAGAGACCTTATCAAAAATTAGGAAAATTCATGGTGATAGACATATGTGGACAGAAGTCTTAGTAATTTTTAGAGCCCCAACAAAATTCAAAACATGGGTCGAACAAGGTAGACTCAGAACTGATGAACAGTAGACAGAACCTGAACAGAACTGAAATTTGAACTTGGACGAAATTCTAAAAATATCTAAAGGACGAATTTTTGACTGAAATTTTTTGTGGAGGTAAGGGTTCAAGAGGGGAACCAACCCTGAAAATTGGAGCTTCAGAAGATGAGGGAAGAGAGAGAGACAATTCGGAGAAGAGAGGTCTGTCCAGAGTGGACAGAAAACCGAATTCGTTGGTGAAGACGCGTCGGCGGCGAGACGGCGGCGGCGGCGATCACCGGAGCTGCTTCAGAAGTTGGAGGGGATCAAGGGGGAGGGGATTACACTCTAGAAATGGGCTGGAGGTGGAAGAACACCAGGGAGAGAGGGGAGAGGGGCACAAGCTTCAAGGAGGCAAAATGCTAATTTCTTCTTCATTAATTCATTCAAAATGAAAATTACAACCTTATATAGGATGCCAACCAAACTCAATCTCAACCCTTGGATCTAGGGGTTTGGATTGGATGGCTGGGATACAATGAGAATCCCACATTGAATACATTAGTTTAATCAAATTGACCACATGTGTTCAAACTTGGTGTAATTCCATTCAAACACAACCTAACTACAACTACCAAGCCTAATAAGGCCAAAAGAGCATGCGCCCCCCTTCTTGGGCCAAGCCCATTCTTGGGCCAAGAGCCACTCCATATGGCATGCTAGGCATGGGCCATTCCCACTTTGATGGCCCATGAGAGGATGGAATCCCATTTGGGCTTTAAGAGCCTTAATGACCCACTTTGAAACCAAATGGCCCAATATGAAGGAGCCATCTTAAATGGACCTTAAACATGCTACCTAGTTATGGACTCTTCCTAGAAAGAGGCCCATTGGCTTAATTAAGCCTTACAAGGATGGCCCAAAAGAAGGAAATCAAAAATTACACACTTTCAAGCTAATACAACCCATAAAACACACCTATACAAGCTAATACACACTAATACAATCCATAAGCTCATGATGTCCTCATCAATTCTCCCCGGGTGGGAGAAACTCGACCCCGTCGAGTAGGGGTATGGCTGCTCGAGTACTCTGGCGGATCCGTCACCGTGCCAAGTAGCGCGGGTATGCTCCGCTCCAAGTGATCGGCACCTGCTCGTTCCACATATACTCGATATGCGCACTGCTATGGCCAAAGGTGGTCACTCCGAAGGGGCACTCTCAACGGAAGGAAACAGTTTAAAGACTCACTAGGAATCACTGCTGAGTCCCTATAGGTGACTGATCCGGGTATAGAAGTAAACCGATCCCATACTCGTCAAGTGAGTCGACTCGCTTCACACTCATAAAAGAACGACAACGAGCTTGCACAAGACACATGCTGACCCACCATGAACTGACATACAAATGCAAACCACGCAAACAATCGACTCAAAATCACCACACAAACAGACCACACAAAGAAAAACACACCGACTCATGCATGACTCTAGACTAAGGTGGTAGCATCAAGCCCACTAGGTGGTGACATCCTGGGCGGCCGAAGGGTCGCCCAGCTCTTCCCCCATGGCATAATATTCATCGGCCAGTGCCTCATCGGCCTCGTAATCGACATGCTCAAGCTCGGGAGGTGCGGATCCGCCAACACCTAAGGCTAGGGTGGTGCGAGCGGGACACTCACTAGCAATGTGGCCATACCCATGACAGTGGAAACACTGTATTCGCGATCGACTACTCTCCCCGATAAGAGGGGCCTTACCCTTATCATCCCGCCGGGTAGGGGGTGTAGGCAACAATGGGGGAGGTGTAGGTGCCTTGGACAAGAGTGGAGGGGGTGCCGGTGCCAGAGGACGGGCTATAGGAGCTGGGGAACGGGCAAAGGGTGCCGGTGGTTGGGATGGAAATAGATCCCGGGGTGGAGGAGGGCGAGGCCGTGGAGCGAAGTGCTCCTGACGGGTGGGCTCCTGAGGTCGAGCCATGGGTGGCCGCTGATGCGGGCCTATGGAGTGACGGGGCTCGGTACTACGGAGAGGGGTGGGGCCCAACCGATGGCTAGACTCGAACTCTCCCTCAAACTGCTCCATCTCGAGAGCAACCTGATATGCCTCTTCCAACGTCTTGGCATTGCGGCGGAAAAGCTCATACTGGTAGTGTGGCCGCAAACCACGTCGAAAGCGGGACACGGGCATGGTACTCTCCTCCGTGACACCACATCGTAGAAAGTACTCATCAAACTCCGCGATGTATTCGGAGACGGACCGGTCTCCCTGGCTAAGACTTTGCCATCTATCGATGAGTCGCTGGCGGTATGTGGGAGGAAGGTACTTTTGCCGAAGTTTATTCTTCATCTCGGCCCATGTGTCGATCGGGGGTTCTAGCCGCTGAAGTAGCAGGCTCTCCACATTCTTCCAATAAGTTTGTGCCTGCCCCATAAGTTTCATGGTGGCAAATCGGACCCTTCGACGCTCCGACATATCATACCATTCAAAATAACGGTCCATGCCAAACTCCCAATCTAGGTAGACTTTCGGATCCAAAGACCCGTAAAAAGCGGGAGGATCCGCTCGCACGGTCTTAAGGACCCGATCATCATCCTCATCTCGTTGTGGTTGAAAACCACGACGGCGTTGACCGTACCCCTCGTAGGCATTGTCGGACCCATAGTCCTCGAGACCAAGGTCACGGTGTGGTAGTTGGGGAACCCGAGGAGGGGCGGGTGGAGGAACCAGTGGTGGCTGGTTTTGGGCCGCGGGAGCGGCCTGGACTTGGGCCATGGGAGCGGGTTGGACTTGGGCCACCATGGGAGGAGGTGCGGGTGGACCTTGGGCTGTCCCAAGAGGGTCCCCGTGTGACATCCTTTCTAACCGCCCAACGAGGTCTTGGACCGACCTATCGGAGTTCTCCATGCGTCCCTCCATGGCCCTAAGGCGACCATCCATATTCTCGGAGAAGGTCCGAAAGTTAGCATCGGATTGGTCCAACCTAGTCATAATGGCCATCATCGCCTCTTGTAGGGAGTGGAAGTCTCCCGAGGTATCCCGTGGGTTGGCCATAGGTGGGGGTGGGGGTGAGTACTGAGTACCCCGACGAGTGGGCATGCAAACACACCGACTAGAAGACACCGACTAAAGTAAAACACACTAATGCAAAATGATGCGCCTAGACTTAACCAAAACTCGGTACGCGGTGGAGATAATCGACCCGAAGGTCACTCGCACAAGTGTGCGGCCTTCCCGATAGGCGTAACCTAACGGTCGGACAACACCTTTTGATATACCGAGTAAAGGGATGTATGCGACCCAAAATGACTCTTTTTTGTTGTTTTGAAAATATGATGATCCTAGACACGACTTAGACCGACTAATGACTACATGACACGCCTTTTTTTTTTTTTTGAATGCAAACACCCTAGACTCAACCTGCTCTGATACCAAATTGATGCGGGACGGGACCAAGGACACGACAAGCTCGCGATCGTCCCTTGATGAGGGAAGAGAGAGAGACAATTCGGAGAAGAGAGGTCTGTCCAGAGTGGACAGAAAACCGAATTCGTTGGTGAAGACGCGTCGGCGGTGAGACGGCGGCGGCGGCGATCACCGGAGCTGCTTCAGAAGTTGGAGGGGATCAAGGGGGAGGGGATTACACTCTAGAAATGGGCTGGAGGTGGAAGAACACCAGGGAGAGAGGGGAGAGGGGCACAAGCTTCAAGGAGGCAAAATGCTAATTTCTTCTTCATTAATTCATTCAAAATGAAAATTACAACCTTATATAGGATGCCAACCAAACTCAATCTCAACCCTTGGATCTAGGGGTTTGGATTGGATGGCTGGGATACAATGAGAATCCCACATTGAATACATTAGTTTAATCAAATTGACCACATGTGTTCAAACTTGGTGTAATTCCATTCAAACACAACCTAACTACAACTACCAAGCCTAATAAGGCCAAAAGAGCATGCGCCCCCCTTCTTGGGCCAAGCCCATTCTTGGGCCAAGAGCCACTCCATATGGCATGCTAGGCATGGGCCATTCCCACTTTGATGGCCCATGAGAGGATGGAATCCCATTTGGGCTTTAAGAGCCTTAATGACCCACTTTGAAACCAAATGGCCCAATATGAAGGAGCCATCTTAAATGGACCTTAAACATGCTACCTAGTTATGGACTCTTCCTAGAAAGAGGCCCATTGGCTTAATTAAGCCTTACAAGGATGGCCCAAAAGAAGGAAATCAAAAATTACACACTTTCAAGCTAATACAACCCATAAAACACACCTATACAAGCTAATACACACTAATACAATCCATAAGCTCATGATGTCCTCATCAGCACCGCAGCTAACACCGAAGGTAGCTGCAACCGATAAGCAACCTCATCAATGCGTTCCACAATGGGAAAAGGACCAACATAGCGGGGACTCAACTTCCCACGCCGTCCAAAATGTATTACTCCCTTCATAGGAGAAACCCTAAAAAATACTCGGTCACCGACCTTGAAACTGAGGGGCTGCCTTCTCCGATCGACATAGCTCTTCTGCCGACTCTACGCTGCTAACATGTTCTGATGGACCAAATGCACCACGTTCACGCACTGCTGCACATGCTCTGGTCTCGTCATAACACGCTCACCAACCTCAAACCAATCGAGTGGAGTTCGACACGGTCGCCCGTACAACGCCTCATAGGGAACCATACCAATGCTCGAACGATAGCTGTTGTTGTAGGCAAACTTCACCAATGGTAGATAGTAGACAAACTCCACCAATGGTAGATGGTGAATCCAACTCCCCTGCCATTCTAGGCAACAAGACCTCAACATGTCCTCTAGCGTCTGAATGGTCCTCTCTGACTGACCATCTGACTGAGGATGATAGGCCGAGCTGAAAGCTAACTCAATGCCTAGAGCTCTCTAGAAACTCCTCCAGAATCTAAATGTGAAACGCGGATCTCGATCTGACACAATGGAAATAGGAATTCCATGCGAAGGTACGATACACTCCACATAAAGATGTGCCAACTTGGGCACACTCCATCTGACTCTAATCGGTAACAACCGAGCCGTCTTCGTCAGCCTATCCACCAGTAACCAAATACTATCCTACCCACTCGGAGTCCTTGGCAATCCCACCATAAAATAAGTGGTCATGTGGTCCCATTTCCATGTGGGAACCTCCAAGGGTTGGAGCGTACCACCAGGTCGCTGATGTTCTGCCTTCACCTGCTGACAGGTCAGGCACCTGGCCACAAATTTGACAATATCTCGTTTCATGCCAGGCCACCAGAACTACCTTCTCAAGTTCTGATACATCTTTATCGCACTCGGATGTATGGTGTACCTACTCCCATGAGCCTCTAGTAACACCGCATGCCTCACCTGCTCCTCGGTCGGAACGTAAAGCCTACCTCGGAACCTCACCACTCCGTCCTCGCCGAGCTCCACATCGGCCATAGCCAAAATCCAGGGCAACTCAGGGTCTGCATGCTGAGCCTCTGTCACCTGACAACGAATGGCTGGTGTGACAGTCAAGCTCGCAAGAATAGCTGACCCTGGCTCTTGAGGAACCTTGAGCCTAAATGTCACGGCTGACACTTGTTCCCAGAGCCTCCACTTCCTCAACATCATCGCACTAATGACGACCTTCCTACACAAGGCATAAGCAACGATGTTCATCCTGCTCGGCTGATAAGACATGGTGAAGTCATAATCTTTCATATACTCCATCCATCTCCTCTGCCTGAGGTTAAGGTCCTTCTGAGTGAACACATACCTCAAACTCTGGTGGTTAGTGAACACCTTGAACTTCTCGCCGTACAGATAATGCCTCCAAATCTTCAATGCAAAGATCACAGCAGCCAACTCAAAGTCATGGGTAGGGTAGTTCTCCTCGTGTGGCTTCAACTGCCGAGATGCATAAGCCACCACTATACCATGCTGCATCAGCACAACACCCAAACCGATCCTAGAAGCATCCGTACACAATACAAAACCTCCTGATCCAGAAGGCAACACCAATATCGGTGCCGAGGTGAGCAACCTCTTCAACTCCTTAAAGCTCTGCTCACACTCACTAGTCTAGACGAACGGCACCTCCTTCCTCGTAAGTCTGGTCATCGGGGTTGCAATACGAGCAAAATCCTGGATGAACCTCCTATAATAGCCTGCAAGCCCCAAGAAACTCCGAATCTCCATCACGGACTCCGACCTCGGCCATTGCATCACTATCTCGACCTTGGCTGGATCCACGAAAATACCATCACCAGAAATCACGTGCCCCAAAAAGTGCACCTCACGAAAATAGAACTCGCACTTGTTGAGCTTCGCATACAACTGGTGATCTCACAAAGTCTGTAACGCAACCCTCAAATGGTACACATGGTCCTCTACAGAATACGAATAAACAAGGATGTCGTCCACAAACACGACCACAAACTAGTCCAAGTAGGGATGAAACACCCTATGCATCAAATCCATAAATGCTGCGGGGGCATTGGTGAGCCCAAACGTCATCACCAAAAATTCATAATGCCCATACCTCGTGCTGAACGCAGTCTTCTCCACATCCGACTCACGAATCCGCAGCTGATAATAACTGGACCACAGATCAATCCGCGAGAACACTCGAGCAGACTGAAGTTGATCGAACAAGTCATCAATCTGTGACAACGGATACGTGTTCCTAATGGTCACTTCATTCAGCTGCCGGTAGTCAATACACAACCTCAGACTACCGTCCTTCTTCTTCACGAACAAAACTGGTGCACCCCAAGGGGAAAAGCTAGGACGAATATATCCCTTGGCGAGCAACTCTTGCAACTGCACCCTCAACTCTTTCAACTCAGCGAGAGCCATACGGTAAGGAGCCTTTGACAAAGTTCCCGTACCAGGCAGAACCTCGATCACAAAATCGATCTCCCGCTGGGGAGGTAATCCAGGTAAATCCTCAGGAAAAATATCGGGAAACTCGCACACCATCGGAATGTCGGCTCCGACTGGTCCACCATGACCATAGAAGCGAGAAAACCCAGACAACCCGCGTTGAACAATCGACGAGCCCTAATAGCCAAAATAAGGAAGCGGGAAGAGGAAGACTTGATACCTTAGAAATAGAAGGTGGGTCCTCAAAGTTGCTGGAAATAAACCTTCTTCGAACCGTAATCCACCAAGACATGATGAGCCTCGAGCCAATCCATGCCCAAAATCACATCGAAATCCTGAAGTGGTAATGCATAAAGCTTGGCCGACAAGCTCCGGCCTTCCACCCACACAGGTACCTTCTCAAAATAATACGGGGTGATCATTAAATCACCAGTAGGTAACTCCATCGTCAAATCACAAGACATCTGGGTTACCGGCTCCTCAATACTCAGCGTGAAATCCTCCAAAATAAACAAATGCGACGCACCAGAATCAAACAAAACTTGAGCTGCGTAACCCAAAATCATAACAGTACCTTCCACAAGCTGCGACGCCTCTGCCTCTGCCCTGATCATGTGTATAATCTTGCCTCGAGACCTATGGCTACCCACGCTCGCTGACCGGGGTAGTGGCGGATACTACCCCTGCTGCAGACGCTACTGCTGCTGTGGTTGCTGCTGCTGAGGGTACTACTGGTGTGGCCTCGAAGGACAATCACGCGCCATATGCCCTGCCTGGTCACATCTGAAACAAATCACTAGCACCGTGCACTGCTTGAGCTGATGAGAACCGCCGCACCGGGGACACAACCCCCGCGAACCACCAACTGATCCCTGACGCTGATAAGGAATCGACTGTTGAACACTACCCGCAGACGCCTGCCTCTAATCTTTGCCCTCCTTACGCTTCTTGTGGAAACCTTTTCTGAAAAAATCTTGACCTTCGTGCCAAAAGATGCAGATCCTGTCACTGACGCCGCCGGCACCAATGCTCCCGAACTACCTGTAGCGTGTTGAAAGGTGCTCTGCTACTGGGTAGCCGTCTGCTAGCTGCGGCCTAACTGGGACTGCCCCTGGCTAACCTGTCCTCAGATCTTCTGCATATCCAGCTCCAATGATGCCGCCACACGGCAGGCGTCTCCGATGGATCCACTAAAATGGTTAGATGGATCCCACCCATACATGGGTTTCTACTTAATGTTGATGGTGCAAGTAGGGGGAACCCGGGTCACTGTGGGGGCGGTGGTTGTATTAGGGACAGTAGAGGTCATCTGCTTATAGCCTTCTCACATTACTATGGCTATGGATCTGGCATTGTTGCTGAAACTCGTGCTATGTGTGATGGCATCCGCCTTGCTCAACAGCACGGTATCCAGATTGCTACAATCAACTCTGATTCGGTCAATCTGGTCTCTTCCTTCAGGTCGGGGAATGCTCCTTCTTGGACTTGTCTCCGATGGTGGCGTGAGATTCTCCACTTTGCTCGGGATTCTGGTATTCTTATTTCACATGTTTATAGAGAGGGGAATCAAGTGGCCGATGCTCTCGCAACCTACGCCTACAGTGTTCAATGCAACGATACCTACTTCACTTCCTCTCAGCTTCCGAAGACATGCTTTGGACCTCTTGTGGCAGATCGACTGGGGCTTTTCTCCTTTCGTCACTTGTAATTGTTTTCCTGATGCTACTTTAGCAACTTTTTTGGTTGTTGTTCTTTTCGGGGGTATGCCCCTATGATTATGTTACCTCTTCACCTAATTATCAATTAAAGGTGCCTTTCGGCCTTTGCTTAAAAAAAAACACGGCAGGTGTCTCCAAATTAGTGGCAGCGTTTGCCATCAAGAGGTGCCTCAGATCCTACCTCAAACCCTGGACGAACTGCTCGGTCTTCAACCCCTCATTCTCCATGATATGGGGAGTATAACAGCCCAACTCAACAAATCGAGCCCTATACTGCAATACTGACATATCGTTCTGAACCAGCTCCAGAAACTGACGCATCTTCTGCGTACCAATGTAAGATGGGCAGTAAGCACGCTCAAAGATCCTAACAAAGTCCTACCACATAATCAGCTGCAGTAAACGAGACTGAAAGGATGTCTTCCACTCCGAAGACTACCAAGCTCGAGCCAAACCCTGCAACTGGTTACAGGCCAACATCACCTTATCCTCCTCAGCACAGTTCATGGAACTGAACACTCTCTCCATCTCAGCCACATCTGGGTCTGGATGGCCGCCATAGTAGGGAGGATGGAACTGCAAAAAGTCCCTCAATGCACGGCTAGGCCCACCCCTAGACGTCGAGCCCTCACTAGCATCTCCACCGAACTGCTGAGTCATGAACTGAAACATACTCCAGAAGAAATCCTTTGCCCCTGGGACTCTCGCTGCATTCCCTGCCTCAGTGGCATCTAGTGGCACTCTGCTCTGCTCCTCTAGCTCCTCTGTCGACTGTCCCTGCTGCTGAGAGCGAGGCCTCCGCCTCGGCGCCATGCTCGCTTGTTACAAAAGACAGAAGACACAGAGAAATGGTGAAATAAATAAAACACACGATGCCCTAAGCCAGTGCCGACTGTACATCATCATTGCGAACTAGTGGACCACTACAATTATTTATAATTCTTATATATATATATATATCCACAACTGCTACTCTGATACCAACTGTAACGACCTGAGATACGAACACCGGGAAAGCCCGATAACCCGAATCTCAAACCGCCACCCACGAGCCCGAAGACTCGGAAGGGTTAAAGGGATGGTGTGGAAATACACAAGAATCTAAAATAATTACAGAACTACACAATTAATATGAATAAGCATGAAATAATAAATAACCTTAAACAATTTACATGGTCCATAAAATAACAGCAGTCTAAAATATGACAGTAGTCCATAACTAGTACAGTCCAAAGAGAAAAGGTACAACTACGCGGGGCATACCCCGGAACTGGCAACTGGCAACTAACCTTGGGCACCTGAATCACGTGGAGCCTCAGAAGCGCTCCCTTGCAACCTCGCCTCACCTGAAACCACGGAAAAACGCAGGGAATGAGCCTCATAACAAAAGGCTCAGTAGGGATCACTCGGACCCCTACCTCGCAAAACGAGAAACTGGACGGAAAGCAGCTAAAGGCTAACACTAACCCAACATAGAGCAAGGTCAATAAAATAAGTAAACGGAAAATCTCAGCCATGTCAAGTACCGACCACACGGCATGAAAACCGAGACAACACGACAAACACCAAGAGTCACTACCTGACACAGATAGGAGTACCAACCACTAAAAGCAAGGCCGGATGCGCCCACTGGCATCTTAGACCGCTCCTCTGGTGTCCCCCTCAACGCACCCTGTCGGAACGGGGAACCGTACAAGTAACCACAAAACAAGGACTGGTCAGGGTTGCGCTCGTCAGCGCAGGTCCACCACCACCGACTACGTGTGCACACATAGACCACGCGTCTTAGGTTTGGCACTTTGACTGGTTTTCCCCTCAGCCGGACTCTGGCTGTAAGACGTGGGGCCCGACGGTACCAGCCTAAAAATCATCTCTCTGGGGTAGCCTCGCCACCACTCCCTGGTGGGACCACTCGCGTGTCGGAAGGCTACGACTAGTAGAGGGTCACTGCAAGAGTAGACTCTCTAGTCAATGGAAACCAACGTCTAAACCAGACCAAGTGCAAGGACTACTCCTCGCATCGACACCGACTCACGGTGACAACAGCCGAACTACGGCACTCCCTGGGGTTCCCACAACACCCACGTACGGCCCCCACATGATGCCCAGCATCAGTCGGGCCACCGGTCAGCACAGGGATCAAGGTCCACTCCCCCGGGATTGGGATCGGCGAGAAAAGAACTCCGGTCGGACAGAAGACAGGTGGCGGTCCACCCTGGACCATCCCTGACAAAAATGGTCAGATGCTGGACCGCCCTAAGGATAGGCGGCCCCTCTCTGGGACGCTCAAAGAGAAGAAACGGTCTCCTGTGGGCCACCCCTCACGGGGAGTAGATGGTCTCCTGAAGACCTCTCAAAGAAAAAGCGGTCCACCTTGGGCCGCCTCAGGGTACTAAACGGCCCCACTTGGGACCACCCAGCCCTGGAATTGCAAAAACATAAAACGGTCACCCTGTGACCGCTTGGAGAATAGACGGTCTCCCTTGGGACCGCCGGAATGGGTTAAACGGTCGTCTCGTGACCGTTAAGCCTAAGGACTGTTCAACGGTCAAAAATGCCTCAAAGACCATGCTGGCCACGTGGGAAAAGCGGTCGGTCCCTTGGCCAACTCAGGGCTAGACGGTCTATCGCGTGACCGCATAGCCTGCCGACACTCTAAGCCCAGAAAACGGTCTAGGCAAGGCCACTTCACGCAAAAAATGGTCTAATGACGGGCTGCCAAAGGGCCTTAGCGGTCTATCGCTCGACCGCTAAGCCCAACCGACAATGGAGTCCATAAAATGGTCAGTATGGGGCCGTTCTAGCAGGAAACGGTCCCTGTTAAGACCGCATACATTCTGGAAAATGGAGAACGGCGGGAATGGCCCCAAAACACCATTCCATGCCCCATTCACCCCCAGGTGAAGGGAAACAAAAGGGGAGATCTTCCCCATGCCCCAGAGCATCGAACGATGCCCACAAACCTTGAAATAACGGATTAAAACGGTAGATCCGGTGCTCAAACCCCAAATCATGATTTTCCTTTCCCAGCTCAAAATAGCCCTCTCTCGACCTGACCTCGGCCTAGAAATCATGGGGAAGGTAAATGCCGAGCTAAGGATCCGTCACCCTACCTCGTGGTTGCCGAAACGCGATGGATCACCGCCGATCTTCGAAACACTGCTTGAAACCTCGCGAGCTCTCACGATCTCTCCACGAGCCGCACGCCGCCGCGATCGCCACGCCGTCGCCGTCGCCGTCACCGTCGCCACCGCGCCGTCACCTCGCCTCCGTCTGTGGCCGGAGTGGAGGACACCACGGTCATCGCCGGAAGAGGGGGGTGCCACGGCCGGTTCGCTCACGGGAGAGGGGAGGAAGAAGAAGAAAGAAGAAGAAAAAGAAAAAGAAAAAGAAATGGGGTTTATATAAAAAATCCCAATTTTTTGAAAAATATGAAAAACTAGAAAAATACATTTCCTCGATCCTCGGAACACGCCGGTTGCACTAGTACTGTCCCGGAGTAGGAGAACGTAACGGTTTAGCCGATATAGGGTTCCGTAGGTCCTGTCAGGGAAAACACGTGAAAATCGTAAAATACGTTCCGGGACCCCCGAAACTGATCCGAAACCCACGGATCCAGATCTGGAAAGTGTCCGAAAAACTCAGGGCATTACAGCCCTCCCCCCTTAAACAAATTTCATCCTCAAAATTTAAAATGAAGCACAGGGGAAAAAGAAGGGGAACTTACTCGAATAGATAAGGGAACTGCTGACGAATCTCGTCCTCTCGCTCCCAAGACGCCTCGCCACCAGAGTGCCACTGCATTACAATATCTCTGAAGGGTAGTGCCCTGGAAGGAAGTTGAGTCCTGATATATCCCATCCTGCATAAGGCTTATCCCTAATTTTCTTATGTTTCTCCCTCTTAGGTTGAGTTGTTTCCCGGGTATGGCCTTAGTAGGGGCACCGTTCTTTAGAGGCGGTTGGCTGTAGCGCGCCACCCTCAAATGTACGCCCTACTCGAGGAAGTCCTTGATAGAAGGGGGAGGAACGACGACCCCTAGCTGATAGTTTAAGCTCGATTGGGTTCTACAGGTGGTTTCAAAAAAAATCAAATATTTTCAAAAAAAATAAAAAATAAAAAATCAGATATTCGAAAAAAAATCAAAAAATTTCAAAATCCAAAAATATGTGTCCTTTGTTCTCTTTCATGCATCTTTATTTTTCTGGCTATTTTTTGAGATCAAACATAATTTGTTTGTTAAAGTGAGTAGGTCGCAGGTCTTCAAGCTTTCATTGCTATGTTTCTCCTGTTCGCGTCTTTTCGATCTGTCTCTTCTTCAGCCTCGCCCTTGATCTATTCTGAAACTCATGTCCTTCTCAGCTTTTGCTCACCTCGCTTCATCATCATGTCTCCATGAGAGGGCTTTACCTTACACTTGTGAACCTGGCGATTCTGCTTCGTCTAATCATGGGTTATTTACATGTCATTGCTGTTCTTGGCTGTTCGTGGTCTTGTGCATATGTTTTATTTCCACCATGATTGTCATCCCACCGTGTTCGTTGTCCTGCCATGTTGTCGTCCCACCACGTTTGTTGTCCCACTGTGTTTGTTGTCCACTGTGTTTCTTGTCCCACCGTGTTTCACAATCCCACGCTTATTGTTTGTTTTCTTATAGTGCGTTGTCTATGTCGTGATGTGGTGTTATATAGTTTATCTTTTGTGGTTGTCTTGTTTAAATATCCATAAAAATTTTTCAAAAATGCTACTTCACCTGTGTAGGTAAGTCAGGTGTGGCTCTCTATCCCTTCTCTTTGTTGCATTACTACATGTTACCTCTACGCTATTATATAATCTCAAGGACCGGTTGGTTCTCCGTATGTTCTGGGATCTGATGTTTCCCTTTACCAAAAATGATGATGATTTAGGAGCATCCTGTTAATCGTTGGATAGGTCGTTGGGTTGAATCGGATGGGGAACGATGGACTCTATCTCGCACGCCATGGTTGCAAGAAGACTCTTGACCCCAGCTTATTCAGTCTAGCAATATTATCCTTAAGTACTTTCTATTTCTTTTCTCTTTATTTGCATTCGTTTTGATGATTTCTTTATTTTAGCCCAACATGCATCATGTCATTTTGAGCATTCACGCCTGTAGATATTTTTGTTGTGATGGTGTGTGTTGATGATGTGATGTGTGTAGTGATATGCGAATATGGCGTAAGCAAGTGATGCACAAACTCAAGCAATCAATACCAAGCATGAAATTCATGGGCATGCCATCTTAACACTGTAAAAATAAAAAAAAACACACGCCGGGATGTGGAGCAAAGGGATAAAAGGAAAACACACACCGTGGGTGAAGAGTAACTAAAACTAAGAAAAGAGATAGAAGGAATGATGAACTAGATGACGAATACCCAAAGAAAGAAGACAGATGTGATCGCCACCAAGGTTAATAATGTAGTAAAGCCACACTATGTACCTTGGAAAGAGTCGAGTGAAGCCACCCGCCCACGGGAGAAAGAAACCAGGCGCTACGACAGAAAATGGTCTTCAAACGACCGCCAGACAACGTCAAACGGCCCTGCGATAGATCGCATGAGATCAGCAAACGGTCTTGCAGACGGCCGCAAGAGCACCCAAAACAGAAACATGGAACTTGAATCTCCACCCCTCCTGGCCGGCCAGAAGAGCTGGGCCTCGTGCAATGAGCTCTGTAAACCTACAAGAGAATGTAGACACGAAGAAAAATAACCCAATAAGCCATTGGACTAGTGTAGTATCTATAATGCAATTAAACTAAGATGAATAAAAGGAAGGGTGAATATCTGGGGTGTTGGTGGTTTTTTAACCCCTGAGAGGCGTGAAAAAGAGTGGGAGGACGTTTGAAAACGTGATGTGAATGCAGAAGAACGTGGAAGAGGAAGAGGGAATATGCTATGATGATGCAAAGAGAAAGGGGAAAAACTAAGCAAGAAAGACACAAACTAAACTAATGGAACTCAATACTCCCTGGACCGTAAGCCTTAAGGACGTGGAAAGGACTTCTCCCTGGTTGGTACTCGCTCCAGGATGTAGCAGCACTTCGACGCAAACTCCAGAAATCTCCTCCTCAAGCCATGAAGCCAAGGGTTCTATTTATAGACCCTCAAACTCTTTGGTTGAGTTGGAGAGATAATGACATGAAAATAGGGCAAGACTTAGATAAATCTCGAAGATAATACTTCCAAGAGCCCATAGAAACAAATAGAAGCATCTGAGAGTCTCTATCTAGAGAGAAATCAACAAATGAAGGACTCGGGTTCGACCACGGTCGAAGATAAGAACAACAGACAGAGCAGGACTCTCTGTCTCCCCTAACGGTCTTGCGATAGACCGCAAGGCTTGGAAAACGGTCGACTGATAGACCGCATGGCTCAATCGTCCAGAAAGAGATAAGATCAAAGAAACCCAACAGGACTCTCTGTTGCCTAACGGTCTAGCAAAGGACCGCCAACCCTGACTAAACTGTCGCACGATAGACCGCATGGATGATAGGCATGGCAAAAGAGATAAAGGCCAAAAAAACTTCATATAAATCCTCAATAAAACACTTATTAGCCCTTATCCAGGCCCAATAAGTCCAAATTTCGAAAGATAAAAGGAACTGAGCCCAACCAGGGAGAGTGACCCATAAAAATAAGCCCAAAAGTGACCAAAAATAGCCCAATAACCGGTGAACAACTCAGGACATCATTAAAAATAGATAATGAGATGACCCAACTCACTAGTCATAAAACAGGTGTCAACAGATGCCCCTCGTTAATGTCCTCTTTGGAGGGGAGCGAGCGGAGGTGAAGCGAAAGTGAAATGGAACATGG
Source organism: Amorphophallus konjac (assembly GCA_022559845.1). NCBI lineage: Eukaryota > Viridiplantae > Streptophyta > Magnoliopsida > Alismatales > Araceae > Amorphophallus > Amorphophallus konjac. Next base: position 117,795,631 of record CM040129.1, on the reverse strand, counting down.
AGATGAAGTGGAAATGTAGTGGAGTGGACTGAGAAGCAGGTGTTAAGGTAAAAGACACCCGTCCTCAACGAACGAGCGATAGGAATCTTTTGAAAAACTTTGAACCAATCACAAGGAATGGCCAAACCGAATGACACATGTCTGGAGAAACTAAGGAAAATAAAACACGACCAACCTCCTCACTGGAACGCACAGCTGATAGGCGGTCTGAGCAAATGGAAAATAAAGAGATGAGCAACTAAACTCCAGACAGGAATCTTCAGCTAACCAGACTGAGCAAAAAGATCGAAGGAAACCTTCCAACTCAGGGTGGAATGATTCTTCTTACACAAGACCATGGATACATAGCTATCCACCATTACTGAGACACTTTAGACAGATGAGGGCACATGAATGCTCAAAGATGTGAATGATGCATGTTGGGCTAAAATAAAGGAAATCATCAAAACGAATGCAAAGAAACCATAAAATAGAAAGATATTCGAGAATATTATTGCTAGACCGGACAAATCAGGGTCAAGATACTATCTACAACCACGGCGTGCAAGATAGAACCATCGTTCCCCAACTCTTCCAACCTAACGGCCTATCCAACGATTAAACATGTGCACTTAGATCATCATCATTTTTATTAAAGGGGAACATCAGATCCCAGAACACATGAATGACCAGCCGGTTCTTGAGGTAATATATCATAGATACCATATAGTAATGCATTAAGGGACTAGGATCGAGATACTTACCTAACTTACCTGCTTGGCGAGAAATGACAGCATGATGACGTTTATGATTTTGACAATAAGAGGGGTTAGCCATCAACAATCATATTCATGATATATATCTGAGATAAAGACCACACAAGAATGGAACAAAGAATAAAGCAAATATATCATTTCAAACCATCAATCATGCAGCTGCTCCAAACGGACTAGCAAGGACCGCAAAGAGACTCATAACAGTCTAGTGATAGACCGCTAGACAAAGGGCGGTTCGCATTCTTTGATGAGGGTAACCCAGATAACAAACGATCTGCATAAAGACCGCCTAAGGCTGCCTAACGGTCTTGTGATAGACCGCATGGCTCTGAAAGATTTTAAAATAGAGAACGGCCATTCCCTCTCCCATTCTTCACACTCATTCAAACCTCAAGACTCACTCCGGTGACCACCGAGACCGCCACACCGTCGACCACCGTGACCGGGCAACCACCTCCCCATACGCGGATGGTGAAGAGAAAAGTTGTCCATCGCTTCCAACGACATTTAGAAGAAGAGGAAAAAGCTCCAACGGCGGCGGGGAACCCACCGGAAGGGGAAGAGGGGCCGTCAGTCCAAACAATGGAGGAGGGGTCTCCCACGGCGACGGAAGGGCCTGGGGAAGCTCCTGGAGATGTGGAAGAAGGGCACATGGCGATGGAGGCACCGGAGGCGCCGGCTGGAAGACGTTCGTCCGAGGTAGGCCGACTTCCTTAAAAATCCAATTTTGATTTTTCTAGATCATGCATGTGGGTAAAAATAGGAAGGGAATGGGTGTGGGGACCCATAGAAACGATGTAACGGCCTTTAGGGCCATTTTCAATCTCAGGGAAACGGGGTGAACATGGCCCTTTCGCTAAGTGCCTAGCGGTCCTTACAGCGACCGCTAGGGATCCAAATGGTCTAGGCATGACCACTAGGGAAGAAGAAACGGTTCAGAGACGACCGTTTGGGAACCAGAGTGATTTTTTTTATTTTGTTTTAAATGTAATGCAATGCATGAACTATAAACTATATGAACGACTGATTTTAAATGTTTAAATGTATGCAGGGGAAGAGACGGACTAGGATCTCATGGCTACAGGTCCGAGCAGTATACCTGGCGCTGTCAGATTTCCAGAGAGACAGATTGGCTGCGATGGGATTCGGTGAGCTGTTGAGCATTGAGGTTATGAGGATAGATACCGTGTTACTGTACGTGCTGCACGAGAGATGGGATCCAATCAGTAGAGCTTTTTTGTTCCCGTGGGGTCATATGATCCCGATGCTGGAGGATGCGACACGGATTACTGGACTTCGAGTGCACGGAGCGCCGGTGACGGGGACCACACATGCTGACTACTGAGAGTTGGCAAGGGAGCTGCTCGACTTAGAGCTGATGAGACTAGGAGGCCATTCATCGATGCTAGCGAGGGCTGTTGGGTTCGATACTATGGATTCAGAGGGGGGTGAATGAATCTCCCCTTAAAAATATTTGCCCAATTAAAAATTCTTCCTGATACTAATAGAAGGCCAATGAGCAATTGAGGAATTTACAGATTCACTAAGTCAACTGATATGCTTATAGATGAACTGATCAGTGACTTAGGAACAATGTCAAAGACTCTCAATACCACAATCAAACACACAGTGTTCAATCAAACCATATCGTCCCTATGCATTCATCTAGAGGAATCAGATGATAAATCAAACCAATGCACAGAGGGTTTTTAGGTGGTTCGGTCCTCCAGACCTACATCCACCCCACACTCAACCCAGAGTGTGGATTTCTGCTGACTCACAGCTTGAACGGCTGGGCATCACAGCTTGCCTACATCAGCTGGGCCTCACAGCTTGCCATCCCACTGAGCATCACAGCTTGCTGTCCAGAGGAGTCCATCTCTGCAATGCTGAGCATCACAGCTTGCTCTATGGGCAATACAGCTTAGCCATCCAGTGGAATCCTCCATTGCAAAACGCTGACAAACAGCTTGAAGAAAGGTTTAAAATGAAAACAAAAACAAGAGACAATAGCAACAGGAAAGCTGTAAACTATGAAGCACAATATGGATCTCAAAGAGAGCTGACTGGCCTAGATTTGATCCACGGTCCAGTAGAGACTGATCTTCAGACTGCTCTCTTCTTCTCTCGATCTCACTATCTCTCCTCAACTTCTTTCTCTTCTTCTTCTGCTAATCTCTTTCTCTTCTTTCTCTTCTTTGCTCTTCTCTTCTCTCTCTTTTTCTTCTCTCTGCTTTTCTTCTCTTCTTCTTCTTCTGGATCGTGCAGGCACTTTCTCTGTTTTCTCCTTCTGCTTCGATCACGATCAGTCTTCTTCTGAGTAAGAAGCTTCACATATATATAGCAGCAGCAAACAGATAGGGCGTGTGCTCTCCATGATTCCCGCCCAAATGCCTTGACCACGTGGCAGCCTTTCAACAGGCTTCAATACACGTGTCACGATCCTGGTACTCCCCTTATCCTCAGATCACGTGCCCTCCTTAAGCTCCTTGATCATCAGTCAATGAGCAGTCTGAAATAGCAGAAGATAATGGATCGAGTAAGTTTGTGAATGTACAGACTTAATGGCGTGGAGTTCTGTATACATATGAGAAAGTATATACATTGACGATGAGTGCTCAGACATGCCACCAATCAAGTGTACGGACTCTGTGTGCAATGTGCAACCAATGTGCAGACTTGCTAGTGGGTGTGTGCGAGACAATGTATAGACTTGATGGCATATGATGCAGTATGCATATGGTGAAGTATGCACATTGAAAGTTGAATGCACTGTCATGCTGTTAGTGTGCAGACTTAGCGTGCAACAATGTGCAGACTCAGCATGCACCATTGTGCAGACTTACTCAAATGATGTGTGAGCATAGCAACACACAATGTGCAGACTTTGTGCAATGCATGAGGCAATGTATAGACTTATATCGAAGGAGTGCACAAATGCAGATAGCAAGGTATAGACTTTACATCTATCAAAGTATGCACAACAACAATGGATGCTCAGGCATGCAGACGAATGTGTAGACTCTGCGTGCAATGTATAAACAATGTGCAGACTTGCTTTGAAGAATTGCACAGCCATTGAGAAATGTACAGACTTTGAACATAAGTAAACACAGCAATGTGCAGACTTTGAACGTAGGTAAAGATAGCAATGTGTAGACTTTGCTCATGTATGGACTTAGTGTGTGCGAGCATGGTAACATGCAATGTGTAGACTTTGAGTGTGCGTACAATGCAACAACCAATGTATAGACTTGCATTCAGCAGTAATGTATAGACTTGAACACATGCATGCTATGCGATGTATAGACTTTCCAGCAACAAGTGTATGGACTTAACAGCTATGAATGTGCAGACTATGTGTGCGGGCATGCTGCAAGGCAATGAATAGACTTGGTGTATGCAGTCTAGACAATGTACAAACTTTGTGTTGCGAACACAAGCTGTACAGACTTTAAATGTTCATGCACAAAGACGCTAAGTGAGACGCTGGCTGTATAGACCTGAATGATGCATGCACAAAGACGCTAAGTGAGACGTTGGCTGTACGAGAGACAAATGTGTAGACTCATAGAGACGCTGAGTGAGACGATGAATGCACTCGAGAACAATGTACAGACTTGCTATGCCTGCGCCAAATGCGATGTACAGACTTGCTATGTCTGTGACACATGCAATGTACAGACTTGCTATGTCTGCGACAAGGCGATGTACAGACTTGCTGCTGCCTGCAACTGGATGATGTACAGACTTTGCGTCCTAGCGTTAATTCATGGGCTGTACTGACTTTAAGTGCATGGAAAGCAGACGATGTACAGACTTCCTATATGCTCAAGTCCAATGTATAGACTTGCTGAGATGATGCACCTGAAGAATGTACAGACTTTAACCCTTGAACATGCATGTGCCTAGGCATGCACTAACGTATGGCCACCATGAACAGAAACAGACAATGCACCAAATATGCACACAGCATGTTCGATGGAATGACATTCAAATAAGATGCTCAATCAATCATTCATATGCAGACATAAACAAATGATGACTTATAGTGTTTGCTATCATCAAAATCACAGGGACACAATAATCTCCCCCTTTTTGATGATGACAACACTATGAGTCATACTGACTTGAATCAGAGTATTCTCCCCCTTTGACTTTAGCAAAAAGATAGTAGTTTGAGAGGGAAGTAAGAAATGCATAATATGATTGAATTAAAAACTCTCCCTTTGACTAAGCAAGAAAGGCTTTCTCCCCTTATAGAATAACCCATTCTCCCCCTGAAGCGCAAGAATGAACTCTGGTTATTCAATGAATCAATCTGAAATCCACCATCACAAGGATTCTGAAGTTCAGAAGGCTGCAAGTGAACAAGGTAATAATGGGAGTGGCACCCCACATTTGTATGGTCAGAAAAATGCAGATGGAATCAATCAACTGATAAGAGATGATTTGTCAATACAGTTTCTGTTGATCAAGTTGTCATGAATGAATCTGATCATGAGGGATTTTAATGCTTGCACTACTACAATAAGTCTTAAGAAGAATAGACTCTTCTATCATAAAGGGTTATGAATTGGCAATTTAACCAATCTGATTTAATTATGATGTAAACCAGATTTGTCAAATTAAACTCAATACTCATATCTGAATCCAAGTTTTAATAAGGGTGAACCAAATAGTCAAAAAACACTCAAAATCAATCATCTTTATCTTACACACATGATCTCAATAGCTCCTTTGAAAAATACACAGATTAGTACTGAGGTTAAACACTTTTACAAGAACATGAGTTGACAGAATTTGTAATATATTTTCATTTGAAGCACATTATATTTTTCCTGAGTAATTTAGGTTGATCAACACCTTTTTACATGAGGCACAACACGTCTCAGGTGAAGTGACCCAGTTACTCAGTGTGATAACTATCATTGCCTCTCAAATTCGAGAACAGAGTTAGTAATATAAGTGTCTTTTTACATGAGGAGACACCTTGATCAGAGGCCAGACTCCCCAGTTACTCAACACAGACATGCCATTACTATGTCAGGTTTTCAATGAATTTTCATTTTAAGTGACTATGACACTTCATGACTTGGGTTTACTCCATTTCTTTGATGGATAACCCAGTTTCTCAGTGAACAAAGTCATTTCATTACTCACTGATTTTATTTCCTGTCAGATTTTTGATGTTTTAACAACAATACTAACTTTATGTATCTCAGCCAAAATAGCCCTGATTTCAAATTTTCAGATATCTGATGAGTGAGTCTGAGGTTTTTATGACACAGATGGTTAAGATTTATTAAAGCTTATCATTCAGATATTTTCAATTCATTTAAATACAAATCTGAGAATACATTAATCTTATATCAGTCTGATTCAGTGGTTATTCTTAAACCTATATGATAGGAATTTCTACAAAATTCTCAGACTGAATTGCATGACATGCAGCTTGAGTTCCTCAGATCAGAAAAAAAATTTAGCTGACCAACTAATCAACAGTAGAACCAAATCAGTCACACCAGCTAAGAGATATATGAAGGATGAGTATAAGCTGGTGGAAGAGTCAATCACCAATAGAGAAGAGCATTAGAAGAGAGTTTATCAACAAACAGTAGCTGAGTCTGGAATACAGACTGATCATCTGCTTTGGTGAAGACAGCAGAGAATTCAATTGAACAGCACATAGGCAAGAGAATGGATCAGATTACTAGACAAAAGGAGTTCATGAGGTGAAGAAGAGATGAAATAGGAATGCTCCCCCTGTCTAAATGCAATGAAATATCTTTTTAGGTTTTTCAAAATTTTATGTCATGCACTACTCTTCATATGTGCCGTATGCAACAATTCTGATAAGGAGAGCATGATGACCAAGCGACAGCAGAGAAGCTCCCCCTGACAAAATGCATGATATGCAATGAAGGCACAACAATATGCACTGTGAACATGAGATGCACCGACTATATGCAAGACATGCAGCTACCTATGAAATGTCAACTATGCAAAGCATGCGTATGACATTCAGCTATGCAGAATGATTATTCAAACATCAGAGCATTCTTTACTCAGAGAGCATCATGCGAGAGCAATCAACTTTTCAAGATAAATCAATTTAGCACAGACAGATTATTATGATATGCGATCATCTAAAGGGCAGAGAATGTCAGAACACAGAATTTAACACAGGTTTTCAGAACTTACCTGAGTGGTCCACTTCTGGGGGTTCCACTTTTGAGTGCCTTGGATTATTAACCCCTTTATTCATCAGCTTCCAAGGCACACCTGCAAGGATTTGATCATTTTGATCCAGTAGGAACCCAAGCAGCCTTGGGTCCTGTACTAGCCCTAGCAGGTGTTCTGAACAGTCGCTTAGCAACGCTATCATCAAAATCCATCTGATAACAATTGGTCATGAAGTGACCCAATTTGCCATAATATCTACATGAAGCATCAGAATTTTGGGTCCTATGATGCATATCAACAGTAGCATGAATTTTTCTGTTGTATGCATGAGCAGTTTGTTTCTTATTACCTGATGACCAACATTCAATATACTTGTGACCTACCTTGCCACAATTAAAACATGAAGGACTCACAGGTCTTTTGGCAAAAAATTTGAATAATTTATTATTCCCATGGCCTCTTCGGACATGCCAACAGTCCTTGACTGCATGACCATACTTCCCACACTCGAAGCATCTTAGATGCTTACTTCTTGATTCATTGTTACCCCAATGATTTCCTGACCAGCACTCATCTGCCTTATGCCCAGGCTTGTTGCAAGTGAAGCAAATAATATGCTGGCCTGAAGTAGACTTATATCTATATGGGCCATGAGCATGTGAGAGAATTTTAGCATGTAGTTTATTGTCTTCTTTCATGATAAAACATGCATTCATTAGGTGACCACGCCTACCACAGTAATAACATGATGCATCAGATTTCTTAGTGGTGTGGTTTCTATCAGATGAATTCCTAGAATGCAATGTTTTATTTGCATGCTCATCTTCTTTTAATAGTCTGCAATCGTCCATGATATGCCCTACTTTGCCACAGTAATAACATGAGAATTCCTTCTCAGATGCATGCGAGTGAGTAGATGATTTGTGAGTGACATGCGTTAATCTATCAGACTCCACACAGCTAGCAGAATTCACAGTACATGCAGGGACAATTTTGACTTTGTTCATCTGACCATCATTTTTCAATTTTTTTACCCCCTTTCACAATCTTCGTTTGCTTTTAATTTTTCTGGGCTTTGAACTGAAATATAGATGATGAAGGTGATTTCTGATTTTTATTTTGTTTTGGGGATTGATTTGAGGTACCAGCTACATCAGAGCTTTGCACAAAAGTGGTATATAGCTGGTTTCTACTAATTTCCTTAACATCAGAACTGCAACTTATCCCCTCTCTTGAATTATCATCCTTACCTTTCATGACAGCTTTCATTTTTCCTTCATTTTTAGCAGACTTGGATGCTGAGTTTTCCAGATCATGAATTTTATCTTCCAAAGAAGCAATGTGGAGTTCATAACTAGCTATCTCCTGTTCACTGCAATTAACGCATTCACTTAAGACTTTATTTGCAGTTTTATACTTCTCAACTTCTTGTTCCAGATTGCTCAAGATTTTTGATTCTTCATCACAGATAGTTTTTTCTTTCTTTAACATGAGAAGTTGCTCGGACATACCAGTGTTTAACCATTTCAAATTTTCAACTTCAGCTTTCAGTTCAGTGTTTTCTTCCTCAAAATTTTTAGCCTGAATTTCATTACCAGCACATCTTTCTCTTCCAGACATCAGCTCCAGATTTTCAATTAGTTCCTCTTCCCTTTCTTCCACTTTAATTTTCTCAGCAAGCAGATTTCTGTGATCCTCTTTAAACACGGTAATTTATTTCTTCATCCATTCATTTTCATTATAGAGATCTTCATTACGTTCTCTTAGAGCCGAGCACATATTACAGCTTGACTCTACAGAAGAGATATGCATTGCTTCCTTGTTGATTTTATTCAGACTAGCCTTGAGATCTTCATTATCCTTTTGAACCTTAGCATTTTCAAACTTCAGTTCTTCTATTACAGAATTTACCTCGATCAATTCTTGCATGCCTTTTAGATGCTCATTTTCCGTCTTAATAAGCTGATTCTCCAGTTCAGATATCTTGTCCAAACATGTTTGATTTTCAATTTTTAGAGAACCATTTTGTTCCTTAAAGTTATGAAAATCTATTAAGCATGTCTCATAAGAATGTTTCAGTGTAGGACAAACATCACAAGTGACTTCAGATTTGCATTGTTCAATCCTTTTCTTTAGCCTTTTGTTCTCAGATTTCAATTTGTCACATCTATCAGACAGTTCCTCATTTATATCCCATAAATCATCAATCGAGATTTCTTCGGATTCAGAGCTTACCTTGGATGGAGTTTCCTCATGATCATTTCTCCGGTCAGCCATCAGACATGCGTTGTGATTCCTGGTAAGTTTTAGTTTCTCCAAAATCTCCTTGGCAGACCTGCAAGAAGAGACACATGAAATTAGAGCTCTGTCAAGTGTTGCTTTTACCATATTCAATGCTCTAGAGTTGATGGAGTCTTTCATTTTATCCTTCTCAGTCCATTTGGATTTATCCTTTGATAGTTTGTATGATCCGTGAGTCATTACCTTCCACAAATCAGGATCGATTGTCCTTACATACTGATGCAACTTCTCCAGCCATGGGCTAAGGTCATCACCTCTGAATATCGGTGGATGTGCCATCGAGAGATGAGTTAGACAATTGAGATAGTTAAGAGGTGCACCGGAATCAGTAGAAGTACAACAAAACACCAGCTCAGAAAAATAGACTGAAGCACCGAGCACAAGAAACCCACTCTGAAATGCACCACAGAAGATGTAGGATATGCTGCGGATTGTTAGATCCTATGCACAGCAACTCGCTCTGATACCAATTGTTGGGTTCGATGCTATGGATTCAGAGGGGGGTGAATGAATCTCCCCTTAAAAATATTTGCCCAATTAAAAATTCTTCCTGATACTAACAGAAGGCCAATGAGCAATTGCGGAATTTACAGATTCACTAAGTCAACTGATATGCTTATAGATGAACTGATCAGTGACTTAGGAACAATGTCAAAGACTCTCAATACCACAATCAAACACACAGTGTGCAATCAAACCATATCGTCCCTATGCATTCATCTAGTGGAATCAGATAAGAAATCAAACCAATGCACAGAGGGTTTTTAGGTGGTTCGGTCCTCCAGACCTACATCCACCCCACACTCAACCCAGAGTGTGGATTTCTGCTGACTCACAGCTTGAACGGCTGGAAATCACAGCTTGCCTACATCAGCTGGGCCTCACAGCTTGCCATCCCGCTGAGCATCACAGCTTGTTGTCCAGAGGAGTCCACCTCTGCAACGCTGAGCATCACAGCTTGCTCCGCTGGGCAAAACAGCTTAGCCATCCAGTGGAATCCTCCACTGCAAAACGCTGACAAACAGCTTGAAGAAAGGTTTAAAATGAAAACAAAAACAAGAGACAACAACAACAGGAAAGCTGTAAACTATGAAGCACAATATGGCTCTCAAAGAGAGCTGACTGGCCTGGATTTGATCCACGGTCCAGTAGAGACTGATCTTCAGACTGCTCTCTTCTTCTCTCGATCTCACTATCTCTCCTCAACTTCTTTCTCTTCTTCTTCTGCTAATCTCTTTCTCTTCTTTCTCTTCTTTGCTCTTCTCTTCTCTCTCTTTTTCTACTCTCTGCTTTTCTTCTCTTCTTCTTCTTCTGGATCATGCAGGCACTCTCTCTGTTTTCTCCTTCTACTTCGATCACGATCAGTCTTCTTCTGAGGAAGAAGCTTCACATATATATAGCAGCAGCAAACAGATAGGGCATGTGCTCTCCATGATTCCCGCCCAAACGCCTTGACCACGTGGCAACCTTTCAGCAGGCTTCAATACACGTGTCACGATCCTGGTACTCCCCTTATCTCGGATCACGTGCCTTCCTTAAGCTCCTTGATCATCAGTCAATGAGCAGTTTGAAATAGCAGAAGATAATGTATCGAGTAAGTTTGTGAATGTACAGACTTAATGGCGTGGAGTTTGTATACATATGAGAAAGTGCATACATTGACGATGAGTGCTCAGACATGCCACCAATCGAGTGTACAGACTCTGTGTGCAATGAGCAACCAATGTGCAAACTTGCTAGTGGGTGTGTGCGAGACAATGTATAGACTTGATGGCATATGATGCAGTATGCATAAGGTGAAGTATGCACATTGAAAGTTGAATGCACTGTCATGCTGTTAGTGTACAGACTCAGCGTGCAACAATGTGCAGACTCAGCGTGCACCATTATGCAGACTTACTCAAATGATGTGTGAGCATAGCAACACACAATGTGCAGACTTTGTGCAATGCATGAGGCAATGTATAGACTTATATCGAAGGAGTGCACAAATGCAGATAGCAAGGTATAGACTTTACATCTATCAAAGTATGCACAACAACAATGGATGCTCAGGCATGCAGACGAATGTGTAAACTCTGCATGCAATGTATAAATAATGTGCAGACTTGCTTTGAAGAATTGCACAGCCATTGAGAAATGTACAGACTTTGAACGCAGGTAAAGACAACAATGTGCAGACTTTGAACGTAGGTAAAGACAGTAATGTGTAGACTTTGCTCATGTATGGACTTAGTGTGTGCGAGCATGGTAACATGCAATGTGTAGACTTTGAGTGTGCGTACAATGCAGCAACCAATGTATAGACTTGCGTTCAGCAGTAATGTATAGACTTGAACACATGCATGCTATGCGATGTATAGACTTGCCAGCAACAAGTGTATGGACTTAACAGCTATGAATGTGCAGACTATGTGTGCGGGCATGCTGCAAGGCAATGAATAGACTTGGTGTATGCAGTCTAGACAATGTACAGACTTTGTGTTGCGAACACAAGCTGTACAGACTTTAAATGTTCATGCACAAAGACGCTAAGTGAGACGCTGGCTGTATAGACCTGAATGATGCATGCACAAAGACGCTAAGTGAGACGTTGGCTGTACGAGAGACAAATGTGTAGACTCACAGAGACGCTGAGTGAGACGATGAATGCACTCGAGAACAATGTACAGACTTGCTATGCCTGCGCCAAATGCGATGTACAGACTTGCTATGTCTGTGACACATGCAATGTACAGACTTGCTATGTCTGCGACAAGGCGATGTACAGACTTGCTGCTGCCTGCAACTGGATGATGTACAGACTTTGCGTCCTAGCGTTAATTCATGGGCTGTACTGACTTTAAGTGCATGGAAAGCAGACGATGTACGGACTTCCTATATGCTCAAGTCCAATGTATAGACTTGCTGAGATGATGCACCTGAAGAATGTACAGACTTTAACCCTTGAACATGCATGTGCCTAGGCATGCACTAACGTATGGCCACCATGAACAGAAACAGACAATGCACCAAATATGCACACAGCATGTTCGATGGAATGACATTCAAATAAGATGCTCAATCAATCATTCATATGCAGACACAAACAAATGATGACTTATAGTGTTTGCTATCATCAAAATCACAGGGACACAACAAGGGCGACACTCCAGGAGAGCCTGGGGCTGAGAGGAGCGATGATAGCCGTGGGAGAGTTACCAGAGGAGCACCTCGAGAGACTGACAGACAGAGCCTGGGAGAGAGTGGCTGTGAGACCAGGACCGGAGGGAGACGTTGTCCTTCGTCGCTTCCTGATGCTGTTGTTCGGGAAGCTGCTCTTCGCGACGAGGGCAGACGGAGTGAGTTGCAGGCTCCTCCTACTGCTGAGGGACCTAGACGGAGTCGGTGAGTATGCCTGGGGTGCTGCTGCGTTGGCGTTTCTCTTTGACACACTCAGCACCACTGACCGGCAGACGATGCTGGGCGGCTTCTCACCTTTGCTTCAGGTAAATGCTTTACTTTAAAATGCTTATGCTTATGATTATGATTGCTATATGCTGACATTTAACTAATGCACGTATGGAGCTACATGTACCTCCCTGGCCTAGGGCGGGGAAAGGAGGTACATCCGGACCGGATCCCCATTGCGAGGCGTTGGATGACGGTTCGGGAGACAAGGTCACTGCGACGCTTAGCACGGGTAATTCAGGACGACATGGACACGTTCCCCTATGCATCGGTAAGACTCTAGACTTAAGCTCCTAAATGCACTTAATAATGCTCTTATAAATGCTGACTTGACTTGATTGCCCTATTCAGGTGCGCTGGACACCGTACAGTGATGAGGGTCACGAGGGACAGCCTTGGGTGGAGGCAGCCCAAGCTTACGCAGGACGGGAGGTGTTGCTTCATTGCATGAACATCATCGAGCCTCTGCACCACCGCCTGATTATGAGGACCAGGGGCGTCCACCAGTCAGAGGTGGAGTTCCCAGTGAGGGATGACGAGCGTGTAGGATGGTCCTCGAAGGGACTGAGTGGCGAGATTGACTGGGTCACCCGGGTGATCGACCAGATCCGAGACTGGACACGGAGAGGTTGGGTGGTACGTGCCCGAGCTACTAGCGATGAGGCCTACCTGAAGGCCTACGCCAGGAGATATGGAGATCAGGTTTTTCGCGGTGCCCGACGACCGGTATGACTCTATAAACTCATGCCTCTTAATTACTTCTAATGTACTGATACCTTGACTTGCTACATGTAGCTAGACCCCCAGGGACGGATAGCGGAGCTCCGGGGTCTCCTCCACTCTACCGTGCAGCAGAGGGATGAGTTCCAGCGTGCGCTGGAGCTTCTGGTGAGTTTTATTAAACCTTAGACTTAATATGCAATGCTTATGCACTTGACTTACTTGATTTTTAAAATGCAGCGAGCCGAGGGAGCACAGCGACAGGGACCGGACGCTCCATCCTCTTATTCCTAGCCAGCGGATAGGGCGGAGCGAGATGCTGACTTTGCTCGGGCGGTTGCTCGGGCAGAGGATGTCGAGGCCACTCTCGCAGAGAGGGTAAGCAAACCAACTGACTTCCTTTGACTAAATGCTATGGTTATGCAAATGATTGACCATGATGAATGTTTATGCAGGTGAGAGAGCTGACCACAGCACTTAGTGAGGCCGAGCACGCTCGAGCGGAGGCAGAGCGACTCAGAGTAGAGCTGGAGCAGTCACGAGCCGAGGCGGAGCAACTCCGAGCAGGAGCATCGGACTTAGAGCACTACCGGACCGAGGCGAGGGAGGCTCGGCGCCAGGCCTATGATTTGTGGATCGAGCTGCGGGCTGTAGAGTGGACAGTATGGATGATGGGTCGAGGACCCGAGTGGAGCGCCTCACAGAGCGGTGCGTGGAGCAGCACATTCCCTGACTTCCTTACCGGCTCCTCTGGCCATCGGAGGAACGAGGAGGGAGAGCGGCGATGACGACGAGAGGAGAGGAGCACAGCCATGGGCCCGCCAGAGAAGCGGCACGAGGGCACCAGCGATAGTGGAGGTCCAAGAGGGGGGCCTGCTTGAGAGCGCCTTTTGTACGTATGCATGCATGTACATGATCTTTTGATTAATAAAATCTGATCTTCTTTATCTTTTCAAATGCAAAATGTATGGATGCGAATGTTGACTTACTAACAACGACCTCTAGGACTGACAAAGAGAGCAGGAAAGAGTGAGAGATAGAGTGGAAAAGAAATGATATTTAAGATGGGAAAAGATGGTCAAAATAGGATAGAAAGTGTGAAAACGGTATAATGAAAGACCACAAGGAGAATTAAATGGTCGAGACATGACCGTTTGGCGAGAGGGAGAGAAGGCGGTGAAGGAAGGTAAGAAACAGTCGTATGATGACCGCTTATGGGAGCGAAGCGGTCGTGCGATAGACCGCAAGGTAGGCGACTCAGTTAAATCCGAGCGGGACTTTTCAGGAGAGTCCCAACCCGTGGATAGAGGTTCCTAATCCGCATCAAGACCTATCCTAACTTAAATTGAGGCCACCTAGCCTCAATCCTAATGCATTAGGACTAGAATTAGAGCCCTATAACTAGGAATAGCCCCCTAATTCATAGCTCATAGAAATCTCTACTTTAAGCCCGTGAAAACTGCATAAAGAGCACTTAAATCATCATGAAATGGAGCTTTGAAGCTAGTACCATGGGAGGGGTCATCTACACCAGGCCAAAGGCGGCTTGGAAGGAGCATGGGGAGCTACAGTGGCTGACTTCTATCCCCAAGCACTTGAGCACAAGCTCTTCAAGAGTGGTGAGTTCAAATAAATTTCAAATTTCATGAATTTCTTTAAGCTTCTTCTCATGGCACTTCTCTTTTTCTTTTTCTCCTTCTCTTTTCCTTCCTTTTTCTAGCTCCTTCCTGGTCCAAGATGCTACTCTAGCTTGAAGTGGGTGGCTCCCATGATAAAGGAACTTCCTTTAGAGGTCCTCTCAATCCTAAGGGCATGGCACCTTCATCCTTTAGTAGTCATAGCCAAGAATTTCCAGAAAATCTTCTTAGACTGGCCTAGCATTTCAGCTCTAGTAGAGTTATGGCATCCTCAAATACATACTTTCATATTCCTAATCTTTGAAGCTACTGTCCTTATAGAAAAGGTAGAGACCTACCAAGCCCTTCCTAAGACTAAGGTGGGGGATCGATGAAGACTTGGCATGTCATACGATTGAACCTATAAACCCATCACTCATCTTAGGGGATTTCATACATAACCCAAAGGATGTGAAAATCATGATTAGCTCCCACCATATCCATTTGATACCCATGGCCTAATGGATCACTTCCCATTGTAAAAATAAGTGGGGGAGGTATGAAGCCATTGCCAAAGCTACTTCCATTTGCTTGTGCGGGGTCTTGCTCTTTTCTACCACCGACCACCTCTTAGACATCCAAAACCTTAGCATTATTGGGTTGTGGCAGGGTTTATCCATCTCTCAAACCGTCTTTTCTTACCTCTATGAAGGCCTTAGTTCAGCTTCTTTAGGAGGTCCCCTTTTTGGTTCAATGGTTATCTTGGAATGTTGGATGGGAATTAGACTCAAATTTCTACCCAAGGAAGACATGCTCTCAGCTAGCCACGTATTCGGGAGCCACCCACTCTACTTTATAGGAGGTGCATCTGGATTTTCCTCACAGGTTGAATGCCAGACTGCAGATAAGAAGACAAGGGATGATTGGCGCCTCTTTCTCAACACCTTGCCAATTGACAAGTTCGTGATGCGACCCCGAGCTCTTCAAGCCACTACCCTTAGACTACCTCGGTGATTGGGCCTAGACCTGCAGCTAGTGGGGAACACTACCCTGGCGATCTACAACCCACACCGGTGCTACTTACAAATCGGGCTTCCTCAAACTATGGTTCTAGCATTATCACACTACCCTCCCCTTAAAGATAGGAAAATTGGGACTGAGGAGGATGAGAGGGTGGTCCAGAGTGCTCTGACCATGTGGAAGATCAGCCACGTCCGTGCCTTGCAAGCAGAAGTGACATAGGATGAAGAAGAGTACCGAGCTTATGTGAAGGAATCACACAAGATTCGGCCCCGTGTAGATGGAAAATTGAATACAATTTGAATTTTATCAATGATGTACTTGAGAACCTTGTTAAAATAATGTATTATGAACCTTGATTGAATGAAATAAGAGATAAAAGATTTAAAGTGAAGCTGCTCTTTTTAGCTTTGATAGTTCAGATAAGACAGAGTTCTCTGTTTGAAAAAACGGTCCAGCAAAGGATCGCCATGACCACTAAACGGTCTAGCGATAGACCGCAAGGGGAGGAGGCACAGGGAAACTGTGTGTCTTCTAATCTCGAGTGTGGCATGCGGTCACCATTAGACCGCCAGAAGGATCCTAACGGTCTATCGAAAGACCGCTAAGGGAAAGGAACAGAGAAATCAAAGAATTTCGATTCTCGGGTGAGGAAAATGGTCTCCGGGTGACCATTTAGGATGGATTAACAGTCTAACAAAAGACCGCCAAGGGACCAGAGACAGAGAAACCTGTGAGCCTTGAATCATGGGGCAATGGAACCTGTGCCTGCACACACTTAAACAAGCAAAACAAGTCAGATTTCTTCTTAGGCTCAACCCGTTGCCTACAGCAAGTTAGAAAATGACCGATCCTTAATATTTGGTCAAGGGGTGGAGCCTTATTAAATAGGCGAGATGTAATGAAATATATAAATGTAATGCATGCTATGCAAAGGATGATGTTTTTGTTTAAAAATTTTGAAAACATTTGATGTCTTTGTTGGGTTTTAAAATATTTAATTTTTTTGGATTTTAAAATATTTGATTTTTTTGGATTTTGAAATATTTGACTTTTTTGGATTTTGAAATATTTATTTTTTTTGAGATTATGAAATATTTGATTTTTTTTGAATTTCGAAGGCTAACTTCGTCTCGTCAACCAGAGCCCTACCTGTCCCATTAGGAATCTCCTGAGGTTGGCGTGCTTTCTAAGGTGACAATCCCCGGCCGGGGCCAATCTGTATGATGGTGCTTCTGCCAAGGCCATACCAGGGTACGGTCTAGTCCTAAAAGGAAAACAAGGAATTCGAGAGGTAAGCCTAGGCCAGGTATAGAGGTTTTTAGGGCTTGAGTTCTTCTCATGATAACCCCTTTGGAGATTCAGTCTGTTGCGCTAGGGCTTTGTGTCCGTCATCGAACCTTCATCCACCCTAGACATGCATACGACCGGGCTCATAACATCCCGCGGAGAAACTGTACTACCACTCTTGCCATGCCTAGTTTTATACTTTTGGAGCTTTTGGACTTTGAGTTTTGAGCTTTTGAAATGAGCCTTCGGCTTTGCTTTGATTTTTTTTTGCACCTTTTCATTTCTTTTTTCCTTTGGTATCACTGTTACTTTTCTTCTTGTGGAATCAGGTCATAACGGACTGCCCCTATTTGAGACCTCCTTTCATTGGGGTGCCTAGATCAGCCATCGCCCCCTTATTCGCCACTTGCCCCTAGATTCATCCGAAGAGAGAAACAGACATGGACTTTCACTTCCCCCAAGCATGGCCAAAGGAGAAACGGTGTTTACATGAAACTGGGGAAACCCGACCAGGGATGTCGTGTAGTGTGTGAGTGCCAAGCTCGGAATCTTCCTTCGTGATCGAGGAAAGGAACACCTCGCTACCGGGCCTTCATTAGCCTGACTCTAAGGGAAAAAACGCTTAAGATACAACACATTCCAAGTGTGATACAACTCCTCGCCTTCCGCATTGACTAGGAGATATGCATTCCCTAGATAAGCTTCTCTAACAACGAACGGCCCCTCCCAATTAGGTTGTAACTTAGACCTAGGACCTCCGGACCTAATGAATTTGCGTTTCAAAACCATGTCACCTATTTGAAATTTACGCTCAATTACCTTCTTTTGAAAATAACGTGAAACTCTCTTTTGATAAACAGACACGTGATCGACCGCATTGAGCCTCTTTTCATCCAAGAGTTCCAACTGGACGAGCAACGCCTCTCGACGTTCATCGAGATTAAGTTCCTGATCGAGTTGTACCCTTAGGGAAGGGATCAAGATCTCATATGGGAGTACTGTCTCCATCCCGTAAGTAAGAGCATAGGGGGTTTGCCCCGTAGGAGTGCGGACGGAGGTGCGGTAAGCCCATAGAGCTTCCACTAATCGTTCAGGCCAGTCAGAGAATTTGTGAGATTCGCACATTTTCTTTATGATTTTGAGAAGGGTTTTATTAGTGACTTCGACTTGACCGTTACCTTAAGGATAATATGGAGTTGAATGATGCAATGAGATATTAAACTTCTTACAAAGGTCCTAGAGCTCTTGAGAGATGAACTGGGGTCCATTGTCGATGACGATGCTGCTTGGCACTCCGAACCGCGAGATGATATTCTTCATGATGAAGCGGCACACCGTGGTAGCCTTGATCTCTGCATATGCTTCCGCTTCGGCCCACTTGGTGAAGTACTCGGTGGCGGTGAGGAAAAAAGATTTCTGTTTGGTCTGAGAATTGGGATCATCTAGCGGGCCGACAATGTCAAAAGCCCACATGGAGAATGGCCAAGGAGTAGAGAGAGGATGAAGAGATGAAGTAGGAGCATGGATTTTATCAGCGTGGAGTTGGCATTTAAGACACCTTCGGACATAAAGGGAGCAATCTTCCCTAGAGTGGGCCAATATTAACCCTGTCTAAGGATTTTCTTCGCTAGAGCCTGGCCATTGACGTGACCCCCACACTCACTCGAATGAGCTGCTTTGGCCACCTTCCAAGCTTCATCATCATCTAAGCATCTTATGAGCATTCCATTAAGAGCGCGCCTGTACAGTTCTCCAACAATGATAGTGTACTTCGAGGCGACTCTTCGAATAGCCTTACGCTATGCAACACTTACCCCATCTGGAAATGATCCATCCCTGCAATACAGCTCGATTTCATGATACCATGGCAACTCTTCTTCTTCCAGGATCTCTTCTAACTCTGTTAAAGATACTTCCTTCAAATCTTCCTTTTCAGTCCTCGCCTCTATAGCCTTCCTAAGGTTGTCATACCAAGGATCTTGAAGAGAGGGGCCATCCAATTTCTGGACGACGATGGTCTCAGTGCTCTGACTGAGAGGGAAAGATAAGGAGGAAGCGAGAGATGCCAGCGCATCGGCGAGGATATTCTGAGATCAAGGAGTATGGATATAGATCAATTTGCAGAATTGCCTAGCCAAGTGAGTGACCAAATCTTGATATGGCTTGAGCTTTAAGTCATGAGTGCGGTAAGTGGACAGAACTTACCGTAGAACGAGCTGAGAGTCTCTTATGATGTTCAAATAGCGCACACCCAAGAGATAGACATGCTTCAATCCAGTCAGGAGAGCTTCATACTCGGTGATGTTGTTGGTAGAAGGAAAACGAAGCTGATATGCAAAGGGAATCATCACCCCTTCCAGAGTGAGGAGAACATCACCTATCCCTTGGCCTTGAGAGTTGAGCGCACTATCAAAGTGCAGAGACCAAAAGGGATGATGGGTAAGAACAGAGAGATGCTCATCAGGGAAATCATCCTGAATAGAGCCCGTGTAGGGGATAGGAAGATGGGCGAGGTGTTCAGCAATGGCATATCCTTTTACTACCTTCTGAACAACGAATGTGATATCAAACTGAGAGAGGAAGCTCTGCCAACGAGCTAACCTACTAGAAAGGATGGGCTTTTCTAAGAGATAGCGAATCGGGTCCATTCTAGAGATCAGCCTAACCGGGTGGGCTAGAAGGTAGTGTTTCAGCTTCTGAGCTACCCAAACTAAGGCGGCACAAGTTTTCTCCATCGCAATGTACTTGACCTCTGCCGGGTTAAACAACCTGGAGAGGTAATAAGCTGCCCGCTCTTTGCCTTCATCATCTACTTGTGCCAAGATAGCTCCTAGGGAGTCCTTGATGACATAAATATATAGGATCAGGAGTTTCCCAGGGACATGAGGCTGTAAAATCGGGGGATTGGACAAATATACATTTAAATCCTCATACGCCTTTTGACAATCTACATTCCATTCAAATTTGACCCCCGCCTTTCTCTGAGAATGCTGGGATATGAATCTTCTAATGAACTACAAGCGTCCAATCAATTCTTGAAGTTACGTAATAATCTTAGGCGGTGGCATATCTATGATGGCCTTGGCTTTGTTAGGATCAATCTGAATCTCCCTTTTGCTAACTCTAAAACCTAGCAATTTTCTTGAAGAGACTCCAAAAACACACTTCTTTTGATTCATTTTCAATTGGTACTCCCTAGCTCTCTGGAGCACCTTAGCTAGAATGGCGGGGTGTTCTTCTTTCATCCTTGACTTCACCAAGATATCATCTACGTAGGCTTCCATGTAAACATACATCATATCATGGAATATAGCCATCATCGCCCTTTGATAGGTGGCACCTGCGTTCTTCAAACCAAACGGCATTACCACGTAGCAATACGTGCCCCAGGGCGTGGTGAATGAAGTTTTCTCTTGATCTTCCGGAGCTAGACAGATTTGGTTATATCTTGAATAACCATCCATGAATGATAATGCTTCATAGCCGGTGGTGTTGTCCACCAACACGTCTATATGAGGCAGCGGGAAATCATCCTTGGGACATGCTTTGTTAAGATCCCTGAAATCGATACAAATGCGCACTTTTCCATCCTTCTTGATGACAGGGACTATATTCGCCACCCACAGGGAATATAAAACAACTCTAATGAACCTGGCCTTATGCAATTTGTCAACTTCTTCTTTCATCTTCAAGGCCATGTGGGGGTGAAATCTTCTTAGCCTTTGTTTAACGGGCGTTGCCCTTGGCTTAAGCACTAATCGGTGTTCCACCAGAGAGGGGTCAAGCCCCGGCATGTCCTCGTAAGACCAGGCGAAAGAATCACTATACTCCCTTAGGACCTGAACTAAATCTTCTTCAACTTCTGGAGGGAGACTAGCGGCAATAATAATGGGCCTGGGGTCCTCATTAGTTCCTAGATGTATTTCCTTCGTAGGTTCATCAACTGCGACGATGGCTCGTTGAGTCTCTTTAAGCCCCGCGCATACAAATCGGCAGTGTCGTCTACGTCGATGTCCTCACTATCGATCGGGTGCTTCTCATCCATGACTTCATAGACTCCCAGTCCATCGTTGCTCCACACCCCACCTTGCTCCTCGTCCTCTTCTTTGATCACAATCGCCGTAGCTATGAACTCTGGGCATTTAAGAAGTGCACGACATCGCTATGCTAGATCTTGTAAGAACTTATCAGGAATGGATTTAGAATGTCGCGCTAGCGAGCGCGGCTCAGGTAAGGATGGGTTGGATGACCTAGAACAAGACCCTACTTCTCTAGACTTAACAGACTCTACTTCCCTAGACTCGACGGACCCTACGTCTAACCTAGGAGAGAGAAAATCTAGTGGAAGGGAGGCAACAGGGGCCTCATGCCCCTGGGATACATGGACGGACAGAAGAGATCGAGAAAAGGATCAGAGGAGAGGAAGAAAGGAGTAGATAGATCAACCGGAGGACAACAACTGCATGTCCTGACAATGAGAAAATCAGTAGGAATCTCAAATAGAAACAGATCAATCAAGAGAGGAGGTGATTAGGGTATAAATTCCAACTTTTGAAGGAGAGACGTCAAACGGGAAGGAGACCAAGTGAAAATGATGGGTGAGCTCCCCTTTTCCCGCGCAGAGATGGCTGGCTTCTTCTACTCATAATGCACAAGCCGTACTTCCTGGCTCCTTTGACAACTATCTTCTTCATGAAATAATCTTGAAAATGCCTGGCTAAAACCAAGCATATCATCAACGAGCCCCTTTGGCAGCAATGGCGGGCTGATAACTGTATAAGCTGTATCTTGTTTCTCGGGCTGTCTTGGCGATGCTTCCAATGTACATGGCTGGAGAGGACCCTTGACAAAATGTTGGCGATAGTCCAAGGTTAATGGCCCTGAGTCACCCAAAACTGAGAATGAGGATTCTCGATAACCGAGACCTCCCCTGTTCATTTTCCTGCCCTTGGGGAACGGTTTGGTCCACCCCTGTAATTATGCTCCGAGACCTCTTCCCGACTGATAACCCAGCTTTAGTATAATGGACCAGCCCTTTGATTCTCTGATCTTGGGCTTTTCTCTGATGTTGACTGACATGGTGGCGGGCTTGCGCGGTGTATAGGCCCACGGAAAATTCAGATATAATACTGAAATGACAGGCCGATTACTAGGCCATAGCGTTGGCAAAATCTTTTTTGAGACAGCTTTGACTAATTGGACCGTGGATATGCTCTTTACCTTGACCACGCTACCTTGAAAAGGGAATTTGAGACACTGATGAGCTATGGATGGTACAGTATTAAGATTGTCAATCCACGGGCGACCCAAGATGGCCTTAAACATAGGATCAATATCCAGTACATAAAACTCAATCGGCATTGTAAGAGGCCCAAGCTCAGCTTGAATGGTGACTACCCCGTTACATGCTCTTCTGGAATTGTCATATGCTGCAATAGTAATCGGGGTTGGCTTTAGTAAATCTTCTGACAAGTTGCAAGCCCTTAAAGTGCTGAGAGGACAAACATTGATAGAGGCCCCTGTGTCTACCAATGCCGCGTCTATGCTTACTTTGTTTAGAATGATAGAAATGCATTGCGGCATCTGTCGTGCCTCAGGAGGTGCTAGTTCAGTCTTAGAGAATGTGATTGTCGGCCCCTTGGAGATTGTAGCCAGGGCTATCGGTAAGCTATCTACTGCCATATCCTCGTTTACTATGACCTACTGCAGGAAATTTTGGAGGGAATCTTGGTGAAGCGTGGGCCTCTTGATCAATTCTAACACAGAAATTTTAGCGGGTACCTGTCCAGATGATGTAGCAAATCATATTGGGTACTTGGCAGTGGATCTGCCTCCTCTTGATCAATAGCCTGTTGCGAGGACTGGGGATTGGGTGCGGATGCACCGATGGAAGGATAGTTTTCATGGAACAAACACCCGCTCCGTAGGGCAAGGTTCTGGGCCGGCACGACATCAGATGGGCTCATGGTAAGTGGCTTAATGGGCCCGATGGGATGGATGAATGGTGTGGTGGAGGGTGTAGTGGAGATAATATGGGTGATGGGAGTAGTGGTGGAGATAACAGGTCGTGGAGGGAGAATGACGGGTAAAGGGTTAGGTGGAGGAGAGGTGATACTGGGGGTAGGTGTTGGCGGTGGAGTGGAGATGGGCGGAACAATAGGGGAAGCGGGTGGTAGGATGAGGGTGTTGACACCCGTTTTATGACCAATAAGTTGGGTCATCTCCTTGTTTATCCATATGATGCTCCGAGTTATTCACTCTTCATCGAGTTTCCTTGATCAGTTTGAAGCCTGTTTCTTGGGTCTTCTCCATGGTTGAAGTGTGGTTTATTGTGGCCTTTTATTTCGACGAGCTTAGCAAGCTTTGCACCTTTTTCCTCATTGTTAATAACGGTCCTCCCTGGGGGCGTTACTTCCATATAACGCATGATCCCTGGATCGTTACTTATTGAAGAGTCCTAAAGTTTGAGGCCTTTGTTCTAAAGCTTATCATCTTGCTTATCCGTTGAATGTAACAGTCTGTCGTGCAATCGTTATTTATTCCAACACGTCCAGCCTTGGCCGTTACTTTCCTTCGAGAGTCCAACTTATTTGATCTTCTTCCCGTTGATCTTATCTCTTTTGAGATAAGGCTGAATGTAACGGATGTTCCCTAGCGCGTTATTTTCATGTAGCGGTCTGTCGACCCGACGTTACATCCAACAGAGAGTCCTGGCAGTTCAGGCCTTTTCTATGCTACTCCATGGTCGAGATAAGAGCTTGAATTGTTGATTTCTCTTCCAAATCTGATCCTCAGAACCTTCTGTTTGTTTCTATGGACTCTTGGTGATATTATCTTCAAAGGATTTGCTAAGAGTTATCCTCTTTTCTTGTTGGATTATCCTCTGCTCGACCGGAGAGTTTGAGGGTCTATAAATAGCACCCTTAACTTCATGGCCCGAGAGAGGAAGATCTGGAGTTCGCGTCAAAGTGCTGCCACATTCTGGAGTCACATCTGACCAAGGAGAATTATCTTTCACGTTCATCTGCTTCACGGTGAAGGGAGTATTCGTTCCATTAGTTTTCAAAGTTCATCATTACATATTGTGTTCTTCCTCATCTCCTTTTCATCAAAAGCATTGTCCCTCTTCTTTTTCCACGTTCTCCCTGGTTTTTCATCATCTAAACATCCTCCTATCTTTTTAAAACGCCCAGAGGGGTTAAAAAACCAAAACCTCCTCGGTACTTTCCTTTCCTTTTGCATGCTATTGAGTTTATTGAAGAATTGATGCTATATTGTTTAAAGGGCTAATTTGGGTCTGTTCTCTTGTGTTTTCATGTTCTTTGGCAGGTTTACAGGTTCACCACACGAGGCCCAAGTCTTCTGGCCGGCTGGAAGAGTTGGAGTTAAAAGAATTCACAAGCTATTACTGTAGGTTATTTGACGGTCTTGTGCAGGCGCGTCAGATTTATATAGCGGTTCATCGAGAGACCGTCACTTCCCAGTGACGCGTGGGCTTTCGGCCGTTACATTTCGTTGATCTGCAGATTTCCCTGATTTTCTCTCTCTCGCGGGCGGGTGCTTCATCCACCTATTTCCAAGGTATTTTCAGGTCTTTGGCTTGTTTCTACTTTGGTGGCGATCACGTTCTTTCTTGGTATTGGGCATTAGCTTTCTCTTTCTCTCTCATATCTCTTATTCTCTTTCCTTGCTCCACCCTTGCGGTGTGTTTTTTTTATTTGCTTTTGCTCCACGCCCCGGCTTGTGTTTTTCTTTATTTCCTTAGTTTAATTTGATGATTGAGATAGCATGCCCATGCTAGAGCTTGTTCTGGTTGCCTAGGTTCATGGTTCACATGTCCTTGGGTTGATTGAGATCTTTGATTTTTTGCTTATCATCTTTATCACACATCAAAACAAAAAGAAGAAGAGTAGCAAAACAAATCAACAGATAATTTTTTGGCGATCACGGTGGGACAACTTGTGCCAATCGTGTCTTGATCTCTGTTTAAACCTGCCATCATTCCCTTGTTTGATTGTCCTCGGATCTCCCTCTTACTTCATCTTATTTCTGGTTTTCTGGGTGTTCTGACGGCCCTTTATCCCGGCGTTACTCCACTCTGACGTAGGGGCGTTGGACCATCATACGCCTGATCCTGTGTGCGGGCTTTTCACGGATTTCCCTTTTATTTCTGGTTGTTTTTGGCTCTCTGGCTCATCCGACGGTCCTGGTGCTCTGCGTTATATTACTTCTGGCGGTCTGGCATTCGACCGTTATCATCTTCTGACGCAGGGTCTATAGAGCGTTATACTCCAGATAGGTACGCATCCCGAGGTGCATTACTTTCCGCAGTTTCTGCTGTGATTTCCTTGCTTGGGTGATATCTGACTTCCTCCCTGATTGTTCTACATACTTACATCATTGCGTGCATAATTGTTTGCTAGATTCTAGGCTAGATTTTGCATGCACTCCGATGCACATAGGTTCATTCATACTTTCATACATTAGATTGCATTTTCCTACCTTGGTGTGCGGACCTCTCGTCTCCATATTCCTTGGGGCCAACTAAGAAATCACACCAGGGACCTCCATAAGTCCCCGCGAGCTGTGGATTCCCACACGGACGCCGGGCCGGTTGTACCTTTTCCACCCCGTGTCTAGGGTTGCATAAGTGAAGGAGTGGTCACACTTAGAGTCAAACCAAGCTTTACGTCCATCTCCCGCCAGGAACCTATTGTTGAGAGCTCATATTAATCCATCCACTAAATTTCCAAAGGAGAAATCATAAGAATCTTGAAGCATCATATTAAACAACTTGGTTGACTTTGAGTGTCTTCATCTCTTGCTACTTACATCTTTGTGATAAATCATCTAAGTTTGGTTGCTCATTGTGTGTTTGTGTTGTGTTGTTTGCATCTTGTTAAAGGTTGTTCGTTGCATGTGGAGTTATTTTCGTCAGTTGGAAGCACCTCCTAGGGTCAACTCATTCTGCAAGTTCTACTCAAATCTGCTCTTCGAATCCACCATGGCTTCTTTCAATCCTCCCCATTCCCAAGAGGATTCTCTTCCTCAAGGGCTTCTTGAAAACCCTGCTAGGGTTACCTCGTTCTCTTCTGGAGAGGGGACGGCCCCTCTTCCATCCTCTACCTCCATGGAAGGCGGTCAGGCTACCCCTTCCTTCTCTACCCCTTCTGCGGGCTCCATTCTCCAGATGATGGCCCAATTGGATCCGGCCCAACTCCAAACTGTCTATCAGGCCATGCAAGGATCCAATATCTCCCCTCCCATGATTATGCAGGGTCAATCCAATCCTCTCATCCAGCCCACTCCAATTAATCTCACTCCGGTCCAACGCCGGACCATCACATTCACCGGCATGGAGACGGGCCAATCTTCCGCTTCGGCCCAGCAATCTTTTGACAAAGGGAAGTCCCCTATCCCTTCTTTCACTCAGATGGATCATCACTTGTCTAGCCCACTGGTTCCACAAGTCCTGCTGGGTCCCTCCGATTTTCTGCACCCTCAGTCAGGGGTGGTCCAAGCCCACTCCAATCTGGGTCAATCTCAGGCCCAATATCCTTCTTATGGACCCCCTACGTCGGCCGCTTATCCTTCGGCTCCTTCTTATGGGCTCCCACTTCCTACTACAATTCACCCCTCTGCTCCTCAACTTCAAGCATCATCTCTTGCTACCCCTGCTCCATCCAGAGAGCAGGAATTACTTGATAAATGGGCCACCATGCAACAACAACTCGACTTCCTCCAGAAACGGGTTGGCCCAAAATCCTTGGCCAATGTTCCTGTCCTCAGCTTCCAGAACATCCGGTTCCCTCCCCAGTTCGAGCTCCCCAATTATAGAAAATATGACGGGAACGGCAATCCCTTTATTCACGTGAGGGATTTCTTATATGAATCGGCCCAATTCCAATATGATGATCGTCTTATGGCATATTTATTCCGCCGATCATTGGACGGTGTTGCACTGGAATGGTTTTATTCGCTGCCATTGGAAGAAGCGGAGAGCTTTAAGGTAGTAAAAGACAAGTTTATTCAGCGGTTTCAAGATCGGGTCGGCCCGGAATATTCTTTTACAGATCTGGTAGCCGAAAAGATGAAAATAGATGAGGAGTTTGCCACTTATGCAGATAGGTGGAGGCAGATGGCCGCTAGAGTGCCCGGCCATATTCCGGAGGAAGAGAAGGTCAAGCTACTTATTTCAAATGCTACTCCAACCTTCCGAAACATCCTGGCAATGAACGACATATCCAACATGCATCAACTATATAGCCGGGCGCGCTTTATTCAGACTCAGTTCAAGGACTCCCCTATCCATTCTCTGTTCGAAATCCAAAAGCCCAAGTACCATAAGAAGCCACAAGGGCCGGTTACAGAAGGGGTCCAAACGAATGAGCAGGTTCAAGCCGTTGCTTTTCCGTTCCAAAACGCACCTTTCCGCTTCCCTCAAAACCCCCGCACTCCACAAAATCCCGCTCCACAGAACTTCCAAATCACTCCGCAAAACCCTCCGCCCACCTTCACCATTCCACAAAACACCTTTGCCGCACCACAGCAACCACCACCACCCCCATAATACCACAACGTTCCTCCACCCAACGGCTATAACAACAACCCAAACAACAAGCGCCCGGCTCCCAAGGGGGCACAATATCCTCCACTGCCAGAAACCCTCACGGATATTTTCTCGGCTCTTATGTCGGTTAATGCTATACAGCTTCCTCCGGAACGGCCCAACTGGAATTTGGCCGTTGATCAGACGAAGTATTGTATGTTCCACCGGCAACAGGGACATACCATTGAAGCATGTTTTCAATTCCGGGACCTAGTATATGATCTTCATGAAGGACAGAGGATAGATTGGGCCGAAATGCACAGGGCCATTGTTGAGATTAAAGAAAAGAGAAGGCAGCCACAGAGGCAGCAAGTGCTGCAGCATCAAGCACCGCAGCCGCAGCAGCCGCCACAACAGCAGCAACCACAGCAGGTTCAGGATCTGGGGATCCATCAAAATTCAATGCCAAACCATCCGCCCGCTCCACAACCTCAGCCGCCGGCGCCGGCACAAGTCAATGTAGTCCAACCCCCGACTCCTAATGCCGAGTGGGCTTTTGATGACGATGGCACTGCACCACAAGTAATGGCCCTCCACCATAACCACCGCAACCCCCTCACTCCTTCATTTATCCTCCCTACACACCCAACACCCCCTCCGCTTGTCCTTCCATTCACACCCGCACCAGCAAATCCACCACCACCCACAGCGCCATCATACCCACCATTAGTTACCCCCGCTACGGTCATAACCACCCCCTCATCCAATCCTCCGCCCATCACTCTGCCTACACTCGTCCTCCCACCATCCGCACCATCCCCCATCATCACCCCACCTTCCGCTCATCCCACGCCACTCATCCGGCTACCATCTCTTGTTAACCCCAACATTACCTACCACCAAATCACCTCTCCTACGCAGTCTATTCCACTCATCCACCCTACCGGGCCAATAATATCATCTCCCGACGCCGCGGTAAATTGCACCTTAAGAAGTGGGAAGTTATTCCATCGGAACTACCCTACTACCTCCAATCCCCAGTCTTCCCAGCCAACAGCCGAGCAAGAAGAAGCCGAACCTCTACCAGGAGCTCAGTATCACTTGCTACATCATCTGGACCGAGTGCCCACCAAAATATCAGTTCTGGAACTTATCAAAAGGTCCACCCTGCACCAGGACGCTCTCAGGGATTTCTTACAGAAGGTGATGGTTAGCGAGGACATGGCAGTTGACAGCTTACCAACAGCACTGGCAACTATTTCTAAAGGGCCGGCAATTACATTCTCAGAAACCGAGCTAGCACCTCCAGAAGCTCAGCAGATGCCGCTCTGCATTACAATTATTCTGAATAAAGTTAGCATTGAGGCAGCACTGGTTGACACAGGGGCTTCAATTAATGTATGCCCACTCAGTACTCTCCGAGCTTGCAATATATCAGAAGAATTGCTACGACCTACCCCCACCACTATAGCAGCATATGACAACTCAAGGAGAGCATGTCACGGGGTAGTCACTATTCAAGCGGAGCTCGGGCCCCTTACTATGCCCGTGGAGTTCTATGTGCTGGACATTGACCCCATGTTTAAGGCGATCTTGGGTCGTCCATGGATTGATACACTCGGTTCCGTACCCTCCACCGCACATCAGTGTGTCAAATTCCCTTTCCAAGGGAGGGTCGTCAAAGTCAAGAGCTTGTCCACGGTTCAATCGGTTAAGGCCATTTCAGAACAGATTCTTCCTACACTTTGGCCAAGCAGCCGACCCGTCATATCAGTGCTGGATTTGAACTTCCCTTGGGCTTATACACCTCCTAGGCCCATCACTACTCCAGTTAACATCAAGATGAAGCCCCAGATCCGAGACTCAAAAGGCTGGAACATTATACTGAAACTGGGCTACCAACCGGGGAGAGGCCTCGGTGCATAATTACAAGGAATGACCAAGCCCATACCCAAGGGGAGAAAAATGGGAAGGAGAGGTCTTGGCTACAAAGAAACCGCATTGTCTATGATGGGTGATTCTGGGCCACTCACCTGGGACTACCGTCAACACTTTGTTCGAGGGCCTCTCCAGCCTGGCACATTAGCTCTGCAGCCAGCTCCGTCAGGGAGAAATACAGTATGTCCGATTGCCAGTCCACCGCCAGCACTGAAGAGGCCAGAAGATGATATGCTTGATTATGGTCAAGCCGTTCAGGGGTTGTTTCATGAAGAAGACTACCAGAAGAAGCAAGAGGCTCGGCTCGTGCAATGGAGGCCGAAGGAGCGGCCAGTCGATGATCCACAGGAGGAGGGGAGCTCGCCGATTGTCTTTTCTTGGTCTCCCTCCCGCTTTCAATCTCTCCTCTAGCAATGGGATTTCTTACCCCGTCTTCCTCCTATCATGGTAAATCCATCCTTCGTTGATCCGCCCGAAATTCTATTTGTTCCTTGCGCTTGCGGGCATTGCCCGCCCATTGATCTATCCACTCTATTCACTCCTCCACCTCCCAACGCCCAACTCCACGAGATGTGGTTCTCATCTTCCGATCCCTTCTTTGACTGCATCTTCCCTGAGCTATTCCCTATGCAGCTCCCGCCTCCTCCATCTTGCTGTGTAGTCTCTACTGATCTCCAAAAAAAAAACGTCAAATTCGAAACGGAGATTTCAGTGGAAGATTATGCTACCCTGTCTCCATCCTCATCCCAGGGGCACGAGTCCCCTGCTTCTTCCCTTCCACTAGATCTCCTTTCTCCTAGGTTAGGATTAGGGTCTATCGAGTCTAGGGAAATAGAATTAGTTAGGTCTAAAGAAGTAGGGTCTTGTTCTAATTCGTCCAACACTTCCTCCTCTGAGCCGCGCCCACTTGCGCGTCCTCCCAAATCTGTTCCTGATAGGTTCTTGCAAGACCTAGCTCAGCGTTGTCGTGCCCTTTTGAAATGTCCAGAATTTGTTGCTACGGCAATGGTGATTGAAGAGGAAGAAGAAATAGAAGGGGTGTGGAGCGATTACGGACTCGGCGTCTATGAAATCTTAGATGAAAAAGATCGGTTAATGAGGACAGCGACGTAGATGACACTGCTGATCTGTACGCACAAGGACTTAAGAAATTCGACAAGCCTTCGTCAGCCGTGGATGAACCTACGAAAGAAATCAATCTGGGAACTGAAGAAGACCCCAGGCCCATCAATATTGCTGCTAATCTCCCTCCACAAGTAGAAGAATGTTGAGTCCCGGAGGGTGGCAATCAAGAGGGGAGGGGTGAATTGATGGCCCAATAAAAACTAAAAACGAGCTACACGGAACCAAGGCAAGATAAACAACAAACTCAAAACTAGCATGAACAGAAACACACACGTGAATGCGTGATGATGGGGTGATTTATTAACAAGCAATTGAATTCTCTCCTCACCGTGAAGCCCACACGGTTTAGCAGAAAACCAAACCACAAAGTGCACACGGGATTTTTAGGTGGTTCGGGTACACACCGTGTCCCCTACGTCCACCCCTCACACGGAGGATTAACTTCCACAAGACAGTGAAACACACACACCCGCTGTTTACAACAACAACCACACACACACGCTGTGTAGAACAGCAAGCACAAACACACATACACGTTCCTGTTGTCGAACACGAACACACACACACAATCTCGGATTTACTGATTACAAACAGATGATGAAGTTAAACTCAAGGTATTCAAAGTGAGAAGAGTGAAAAGAGGTTGGATTATCCTGGTTGGAGCTCCCCCTATCACTTCCACGAATTTAATCGAACACTTTATGCAGCACGGTGACGATCTTGGCTTGAATGAAGCTTTGGGTTGATTTTGGATCGCATCCAGCAGCTGTGGCTTGTATGGAAGTAGTTCTCCTCCTCCTTCCCTTCACTTTCACGCACTCTTCAAGCTGGAACCAGGTCAGGAGGTGGTGACTTCAACCTGCCAACACAAGGGGTTAGAAAGAAAGCTTACAGCTCAACATATGATATTTCCCCTTAGGGTTTTCATCAACCAAGCGACATTATATATGCTAAGAGAGTTCTGGGGACGGTCAAGGGACCAGATCCGCAAAATGTGGAGCAAAGCACGGGCCCCCAACCTAAAACAAATGACCCATGAGGTCGAAACTCCAAGGGTCAACAAATACGGCTCGGCCCAGAAATGAAGGGGTCGACCCTCGTGGGTGGTTTTTCTGCCCAGAAGGCATGGGTCGACCCCTGGGGTCAACCCTCTCAGGAACGCTTGCTGTTTAAGAATTTTTACTGAAGGGGTCGACCCCAAGGGTCGACCCATAGCCTGAGGGGTCGACCCTTGGGGTCGACCCTCGCAGTCCATAACCAACAACCAGCGGGCCAAAAAATAAAGACAACAGGGGGCGACCCCTAGGGTCGACCCTTGGCTAGGGGTCGACCCTTGGGGTCGACCCTTTCAGCCAGAACACGAATTTGCCGAGAACGCGATCCAAACGACCGAGTCAAGTTCCAGAACATCTAAAATAAACATGCAAACCATGAGAAGTGTTCAAGAACAAGTTTATGAGCTACAAAAATGGTTTTTAAAGCTTGTCAATCAATTAAGCTTAAACCATTTCATACTTAGACATAATTCAAATGAGAGACGATCTTAAAGGACTTCAATCACAAAATTGAAAATCAAGGTTGAAGTCGATCTCACCAAACGTCCCAGAGCATTGAAATTCTTGTCCTTGAAGATTGGCCTGTCAAAATATCTCGCAGTTAATTCTTTCATCCAAACTGTCAAATTAACTCACTTACCCTCAAGAAGATTGCATTGAGCCTTCATAACACACCAAAACCTCATATGACGGAGTTGGGATTCAAGACGTTAGAAGGACTCATTTTCAGTTCAAAAAGAATTTGGTCAACATCAAAACCATAAGGCATTTTACATGAGGAGGGGGTTCAACAATCTCCCCCTTTTTGATGATGACAAAATTTAAAATTGCATTTTTGATCAATGTAAACTACCATTCAAGAATAAATGAAACCACATAATTATGAACCATATCAACCACAAATATTGAACCGAATTCACCATGCTGAACCGATATCAAAGGCAACTTAACAAAACATGTGAGATTGAGTAGCATTACCACAAGGTGTGCCGACAACAAGAGGAAATAGGAAGAGTTCAAATGCAATAACAATGAGACATGAAGGAACTTGAGACTCACACAATATGATATGACACACATGACTCTAAAATGCAAAACTAAAATGCAAACTAAAGGCAACTGAAAATGAGCACACATGCATGCAAGCATTCATCACACATACATATAAGTAGCCGAAATAGTCTTTTCTCCCCCTTTGGCAACATCAAAAAGGAGGGGGTGAAATAAGTAGTAGATAAAGTCCAAGCTCCAAGAGCAATGTCATCTAATCTTCATCGGACGACGGGGAGTTGTGCGGACGCCTCATATAGCCCAAGATTTCTTCAAGCAAGTGGGTTTGATTATCAAATGTGTCTTGAACAGACTGGGTGTGCTCTTGATGACTAAGTTTCAGATCCGCAAGTTGTTTTTGCATGCCCTCCAATGTCTCCCCATAACTGTCTAACCGGTCATCTATCGAGTCCAACCGATCCATGAGTAGCTGAACCGCCTCGGAAGGCATTTCTTCGGCAGGTGGGGCCTGTTCATATTCATCAGATTCATCCTCAGAACGGATCTCTTGTTCTGTACTTTTCAGAGTGCGAACTAAGTTTCCATCAAGCAGCTCATATATATCCCATATTATGGCAAATGGAATGAATTGTGAAAATGTCAGCCTCTCGTATAGTTTGTGAGATTTCGGTGGAGAGATCAATACCCAAATGTGTAAACACGGCAGTGAGTGCAGCAGCATATGGAATGGTGCGGTTCTTGTGCTTCATGCTATTGCTCATATGAAATAAAAGCATGGCTGGGAAATTCACAGGAATACCACTTAAAATGCAGTAGAAAAGAAACATATGAATTTCAGTGACCTTGTCATGACCATCGCCCCGGGGAAGTAGAATTGTGGTGATCATTCTGTGTAAAATATGTTGCATGGGCAGAAAATGATTTGCATTCAGTCCTGCCACAGAACGGTTACCCCTTTCTTCACCTTTCATCATTTGAAAAACTGCATCTTCAAGAATTTCAATATCTCCAAGCATAAAACCTTCAGTCGGGAGATTAAATGTTGCTCCCAAAAATTCTGTAGTGAGAATTAACCGATGGCCATGAACCATTGTAGTTGGGTGCTCCCCAGACATGATAAAATTGCCATAAAATTGATGTACCAAGTTGGGATATATACGTCGATGTGCAGACATGAAATATTCTAGATTCGGCTGACTGCATAACATATCAACGAGTCCCGGAAGATGACGATGTAAGTTTACAAGAGATACCGACCGCGGCCGGAGGACTTTTCTATCCAATACTTTGGGTGGCGGCGCCGGTCCTCTGCCTTGGATGCCCGCCCGACCACGTCGTGCTGGGGCCGCACTCGACTCTCCACGGCTGCGAGAAGCTTGCCTCTTTGGCGCCATCTAACCACAAATCGACGGAACCGGAGATGAGGGAATAGATCAAAATGGCTCAACTTGGAGAGAGATGCTTCCACGAGAGAGAATGGGGATCCTCCACACATCAAGAACTTACCTCAGTGAAGGGAAGAACAACGAGACGCGGTGCTAGCGTCGGAAGAATGATCCGCGTGGGTAGCCACCGAGAGGGCCGCGCTAGGGCACAAAGGGGGATGCCAAGGAGGGGTGTAATGTTTGGAGAAAGAGGTGGCTTTAGGCTAGAAGGGGGCTTGAGGGGTTTTAAGGGATGGGAGGGGAGGAAACGTAGGGTTTCCTCCCTTATTGGAGCCGGTTCGGACGCGGCGAGGCCGCCCGACCGGAACGGGTCGACCCTATGGGTCGTCCCCTTTTAAACCCCGCCCCAGAACATTACCCGTTAGCGAGGGTCGACCCTTGGGGTCGACCCCTTTTCGTGGGTCGACCCTTGGGGTCGACCCTTTCAGGGTTTGCTGCAAAAGCTGAAGAAACCGTAAGTTTAAGGAAGCGAATGATATGGCTCGAGTCCCCAGTGATTATATTGAGTTGGAATCAAGAAATTGGAGTTATATGAATGGGTATACACACTGGGGAACTTGTTTCAAGAATGACTTAGACCATAGAAGGTGTTCATTGTTTCCTATCTCCGAAAATTCAGATTTTGATATCAATTGCTCTTTTGCTGGCCTTAAGAAAATTCAAGGAATTATCGGCCATAGAATTTGCAAAGCCAATGGTTGTATACTATAATAAGAACATGCATACCATGCAATCAAGGTTTTCATGCAAAAGAAATAGAAAATTTTTGTGGTTTTTCAAGCACGACTATGCACATGCATGACAAAAAAAAATGACACACTACATGCAATGCAATGACATTGATGCACATGATTAAGACTCAGATTGATCTATCCTACAAACCCCTAGTTCCCTTCTAAATGATGTGAACTTGTTTACACTAAGAGGTTTGGTGAAAATGTCGGCAATTTGATGATCTGTCTCAACAAAACTGATGTTAATATCACCCTTACTCACATGGTCTCTGATGAAATGATGTCTAATTTCAATATGCTTGGTGCGGGAGTGATGAACTGGATTTTTGGACAGATTTATGGCGGATGTGTTATCACAAAGAATTGGGGTGTTTTTAAAGGAAATGCCATGATCAATCATTTACTGTTGGATCCATAGCACTTGGGTAACGCAACTACCGACAGCCACATACTCGGCTTCGGCTGTTGATAATGCCACTGAATTTTGTTTCTTGGAGGCCCATGAGACCACACAACCCCCAAGAAAATGGCAATAACCACTAGTGCTTTTCTGATCCATCTTACAACCCGCGTAATCGGCATCAGAATAAGCGACAAGTTCAAAGCATGAATTCCGTGGAAACCACAATCCTAAGTTAACTGTACCAGCAATATATCTAAAAATCCGTTTCACAGCCGACAAATGAGATTCCTTTGGATTTGACTGAAATCTTGCACATAGACAAACAGCAAATTGTATGTCGGGCCTGCTGGCAGTTAGATACAATAGTGAACCTATCATACTTCTAAAGAGTTTTTGGTCCACTGATGTACCTTTCTCATCTTGATCAATTTTTAATGAAGTGGACATGGGTGTTGGTTGTGGCTTAGTTGATGCCAAACCGAATTTTTTCAGCAACTCCATTGCATATTTCTTTTGGTGTATGAACAACCCGTCCACCGTTTGATGTACCTGCAATCCCAAAAAGAAGGTTAACTCTCCCATGAGGCTCATCTCGAACTCACTTTGCATCAATTTTGCAAAGTCGTTGCTAAGGGCATCTTTAGTGGAGCCAAAAATAATGTCATCAACGTAAACTTGAACAATCAAGATTTCCACACCATTCAATTTTGTGAAGAGGGTTTGATCAACATTACCTCGTTTGAATTCATGTTGAATGAGGAATTCACTTAACCTTTCATACCATGCACGAGGTGCTTGTTTCAGACCGTAAAGTGCCTTGTCCAGCTTGTACACATGGTCTAAATGCTTTGTGCCTTCAAACCCCGGTGGTTGCTCCACATACACGTCCTCCTGGATATAGCCATTCAAAAATGCACTCTTAACATCCATTTAAAATAATTTGATGTTATGACAACATGAAAATGCTAAGAGAACCCTCACTGCCTCAAGTCTTGCTACTGGAGCAAAAGACTCATCAAAGTCAACTCCTAATTCTTGGCTATAACCCTTGGCTACAAGCCTGGCCTTGTTCCTAATTACCACTCCTTGATCGTTTGTTTTATTTCGAAACACCCATTTGGTTCCGATCACGGAGTGATTCTTAGGACATGGTACGAGGAACCACACCTTGTTCCTTTGAAACTGGTGTAGTTCTTCTTGCATGGCCATGATCCATGACTCATCTTTCAAGGCCTCTTCAATGGAGTGAGGTTCAAATTGAGAGAGCAAGGCTAATAAGTCACGAGTTTCAACTTCCCTGAAGGAGGCTCGTGTCCTTATCCCTTCTTGTACATTTCCCAATACATTCTCCAGAGGATGGTCCTTTGCAAATGTACATTGCAACGGTAGCTCCTGTTCAAGTTGAGTTTCCTGATTTACATCTTCTTCTTTTGGTTCTTTCTCTTCTTGTTTTTCTGAATTTTCTTGCTTCTTCTCGATATTGTCATCTTTCAACACATCATCCTACAAAATAGATTTTTCATCAGTTCTAAATGGAGATGATTCATCAATAATAACATGTGGACTTTCTTCAACTACGAGAGTTCTCAAATTATATACTCGATATGCTCTCGAATTGAGAGAGTACCCAAGCAATATGCCTTTGTCACTTTTGGGATCAAATTTAGCCAAGTCCTTCTTACCATTGTTATGAATGTAGCATATTGAGCCAAACGGTCTCAAATATGAGATGTTTGGCTTCTTACCTCGGTATAGCTCATATGGAGTTTTCTTCAACAATGGTCTTACCATGGCTCGATTTATGATGTAGCAGGCCGTGTTCACTGCTTCAGCCCAAAAGTACCTTGGTATTTTATTCTCATTCAGCATGGTTCTTGCCATCTCAACTAGTGTTCTGTTCTTCCTTTCCACAACTCCATTCTGTTCCGGAGTTCTAGGTGCGGAGAAGTCATGCATATAGCCTTGAGCCCTGCAAAAATTGCTGAACTCATGGTTATCAAATTCTCGGCCGTGATCACTCCGCACAGCTTTGATGCAATACCCTTTATCATTTTGAACAAATCTGTAAAATGCTTCAAATTCCGTCAGGGCATCATTTTTATGAGAGAGAAAATAGACCCAACAGAATCTTGAATAATCATCCACAATCACAAATCCATATAGTTTACCACCCAAGCTGTGAGTTCTACTTGGTCCGAAGAGATCAATGTGGATGAGTTCAAGAGGTCTTGATGTGGTCACATCTTGTTTGGACTTGAATGATGTCTTTGTTTGTTTGCCCATGCTGCAAGCTCCACAAATTCCATCATTGACGGCCGTCAACTTGGGCAGTCCAACCACCAAATCCTTTCTGGATAATTTCAGCAATACATTGAAGCTAGCATGCCCAAGCCGCCGATGCCAGAGCCAAGCATCATCGTTGCTCCTTGCAGTTAAACATAAGTTTTCATGAGAAGCATCATTCAAGTCTATCATGTAAATATTGTTATACCTGAAACCAATGAATTTGATCTCTTGAGTATTCCTATTCAAAACAGTGCAGTGGTTAGAATCAAAAATCACATTGCATCCCTTATCACAAAGTTGACTTATGCTTAAAAGATTATGTTGCAAACCCTTCACAAGCAATACATTTTCAATGGTATGATTTTGATTCTTACCTATCTTACCTTCCCCAATAATTTTACCTTTGTCTTTACCACCGAATGCTACCGTTCCACCATCCTTTTCTTGCAGGTCCACAAACCATTCCTTGTTTCCCGTCATATGTCGAGAGCAACCGCTGTCCAAATACCATTTGTTCCTTTGAGCTCTCGAGTGGACCTGCAATTCAACCAAAGTTCTTATGGAGATTTTGGTACCCAAGCAAGCTTGGGTCCATGATGGTTAGAGGCATGATGCATATATGATCTTTTTCTGAATCCAACAGAATTTTCTTCATCATATTTCAGAATTTTACAATCATACATATCATGACCCATTTTTCCACAATAGAAACAAGTGATGGCTCTATCTCTTTTTCTCCATCTACCAACATTCGAAAAGGAGTTATGCATGTGTTTCTTTGGTTTAAGAGATGCTGAACTTGATCTTTCAAGGATGGCAAGGGCATCCTTCAACATTTTTATTTCAGCCAATTGAGATTGACTTTGTTTTTCAACCTTTTCTTTGGCTTCATTACAAGCCGAGATTTGAAGCTTTTCTTGTTCCATGTCATCTTTTAATTCTTCATGCATTTTCAAAAATGTAGATTGTTCTTCTCTCATACATGAAATCTCTTCTTCAAATAATTCAATTTTGGATGAAAGAATTTCATTTTCTGATTTTAAAGCATGGCACTCTTCACATGATTTTTTAGTATGCACAAAATGATCAATTTTATTTTTCAAATTTCTATTTTCATATTTGAATCTCTTACATTTTTCATATAAAGATTCATATGCAATTTGCCATTGTTCAGAGGTGAGAGTTTCAGTTTCAGAATCTACCTCATTTCCTTCGTCGTCATTTGCCATGAGACATAGATTCTGGACTAGCTCCTCTAGTCCATCTTCATTTCCGGACTCCACTTGATCTTCATCGCTCCATGTGGCCATCATGGCCTTGGGCTTTCTGAACTTGCCTTTCTTTACCTTCTTGATGAGATCGGGGCACTCACCCCGCATATGGCCGGGTTTCTTGCATTCATAGCAAATCACTTCTTCTCTCTTGCTATTTTCTCCTCTGTTTGGACCTTGCCTTCTTAGTCCTTTTCTGAACTGACCACCAAAATTTATGGTTCGTTTCACAAACCGTCTTGCCCTTTGTGTGATCATGGCAACTAATTCTTCATCTTCAGTGTTGCCTATTGAATCATTTTTACTGCCCTCTGAGTCGTGTGGATTCACCTTTAGAGCCATTGTGGTAACAACTTTCTTTTTCTTGTGATCCTCCTCACTCCTTTTGATGTTTATCTCGTAAGTCATCAGCGAGCCAATTAACTTGTCAAGGGTTAAGGTACTTAGATCCTTGGAGTCTTCAATTACAGTGGCCTTTGTATGCCACTGTGGAGTGAGGGATCTTAGGACTTTTCTGACGAGTTCCTTGTTGGAATACTCCTTGCCAAGTCCCTTTAGTCCATTGGTAATCTCGGTTAGCCTTGCAAACATGTCAGAAATTGATTCTTCTGACTTCATTGCGAATAGCTCATAGTCCCGAACTAGGAGGTTGGCTTTTGTTTCTTTGACTTCCGATGTTCCTTCATATATAAGCCGTAGCTTATCCCACATCTCCTGCGCAGAGGCACACATAGATATTCGTGAGTATTCGTTAGGATGAACGGCACATTGAATTATATTCATAGCCTTAAAGTTCGTTGAACACTTCTCTATATCTTCTTCATCCCATTCATCTTCTTTTTCAGATAAAACATATGGACCCTTACTTATGACACGCCAAACATCATAGTCATGGGCACGTAGGAAAACATACATTCTATTCTTCCAGTAAGGGTAGTTCGATCCATCAAAGAACGGAGGTCTTTGAATGGAATGCCCTTCGGGCATCATCCCTCTGTTTGCCATTAAACGGGATCTGCTCTGACGACCGTGAGATCGTAAATCAACCAGAGCACAAGGCTTTGATACTAATTGTTGAGTCCCAGAGGGTGGCAATCAAGAGGGGAGGGGTGAATTGATGGCCCAATAAAAACTAAAAACGAGCTACACGGAACCAAGGCAAGATAAACAACAAACTCAAAACTAGCATGAACAGAAACACACACGTGAATGCGTGATGATGGGGTGATTTATTAACAAGCAATTGAATTCTCTCCTCACCGTGAAGCCCACACGGTTTAGCAGAAAACCAAACCACAAAGTGCACACGGGATTTTTAGGTGGTTCGGGTACACATCGTGTCCCCTACGTCCACCCCTCACACGGAGGATTAACTTCCACTAGATAGTGAAACACACACACCCGCTGTTTACAACAGCAACCACACACACACGCTGTGTAGAACAGCAAGCACAAACACACATACACGTTCGTGTTGTCGAACACGAACACACACACACAAATCTTGGATTTACTGATTACAAACAGATGATGAAGTTAAACTCAAGGTATTCAAAGTGAGAAGAGTGAAAAGAGGTTGGATTATCCTGGTTGGAGCTCCCCCTATCACTTCCACGAATTTAATCGAACACTTTATGCAGCACGGTGACGATCTTGGCTTGAATGAAGCTTTGGGTTGATTTTGGATCGCATCCAGCAGCTGTGGCTTGTATGGAAGTAGTTCTCCTCCTCCTTCCCTTCACTTTCACGCACTCTTCAAGCTGGAACCAGGTCAGGAGGTGGCGACTTCAACCTACCAACACAAGGGGTTAGAAAGAAAGCTTACAGCTCAACATACGATATTTCCCCTTAGGGTTTTCATCAACCAAGCGACATTATATATGCTAAGAGAGTTCTGGGGACGGTCAAGGGACCAGATCCGCAAAATGTGGAGCAAAGCACGGGCCCCCAACCTAAAACAAATGACCCATGAGGTCGAAACTCCAAGGGTCAACAAATACGGCTCGGCCCAGAAATGAAGGGGTCGACCCTCGTGGGTGGTTTTTCTGCCCAGAAGGCATGGGTCGACCCCTGGGGTCGACCCTCTCAGGAACGCTTGCTGTTTAAGAATTTTTACTGAAGGGGTCGACCCACAGCCTAAGGGGTCGACCCTTGGGGTCGACCCTCGCAGTCCAGAACCAACAACCAGCGGGCCAAAAAATAAAGACAACAGGGGGCGACCCCTGGGGTCGACCCTTGGCTAGGGGTCGACCCTTGGGGTCGACCCTTTCAGCCAGAACACGAATTTGCCGAGAACACGATCCAAACGACCGAGTCAAGTTCCAGAACGTCTAAAATAAACATGCAAACCATGAGAAGTGTTCAAGAACAAGTTTATGAGCTACAAAAATGGTTTTTAAAGCATGTCAATCAATTAAGCTTAAACCATTTCATACTTAGACATAATTCAAATGAGAGACGATCTTAAAGGACTTCAATCACAAAATTGAAAATCAAGGTTGAAGTCGATCTCACCAAACGTCCCAGAGCATTGAAATTCTTGTCCTTGAAGATTGGCCTGTCAAAATATCTCGTAGTTAATTCTTTCATCCAAACTGTCAAATTAACTCACTTACCCTCAAGAAGATTGCATTGAGCCTTCATAACACGCCAAAACCTCATATGACGGAGTTGGGATTCAAGACGTTAGAAGGACTCATTTTCAGTTCAAAAAGAATTTGGTCAACATCAAAACCATAAGGCATTTTACATGAGGAGGTGGTTCAACAAAGAAGATTTGATCAAGGTTCTAAGGGAGTATAACAATTCCTTCGCCTGGTCTTATGAGGACATGCCAGGTCTTGACCCCTCTTTAGTGGAACATCGACTCGTGCTTAAGCCAGGGGCAACACCTGTGAAACAACGGTCAAGAAGATTTCACCCCCACATGGCCTTAAGGATTAAAGAAGAAGTTGACAAGTTATATAAGGCCAGATTCATTAGAGTTGTTCTATATCCTCAGTGGGTGGCAAATATAGTCCCTGTCATAAAGAAGGATGGCAAGGTGCGTATTTGCATCGATTTCAGGTATCTCAATAAAGCATGTCCCAAGGACGATTTCCCGCTGCCTCACATTGATGTCTTGGTCGATAGTACCGCTGGGTACGAATCGTTGTCATTCATGGATGGTTACTCAGGATACAATCAAATCCGTCTCGCTCTAGAAGATCAAGAGAAAACTTCCTTCACCATGCCCTGGGGCACATATTGTTATGTGGTTATGCCATTCGGTCTGAAGAATGCAGGTGTCACCTATCAAAGGGCGATGATGGCCATCTTCCATGACATGATGCATATCTATATGGAAGCTTACGTGGATGACAT
The DNA here is from genome assembly GCA_022559845.1 of Amorphophallus konjac. NCBI lineage: Eukaryota > Viridiplantae > Streptophyta > Magnoliopsida > Alismatales > Araceae > Amorphophallus > Amorphophallus konjac. The sequence continues at coordinate 117,753,113 of CM040129.1, read as the reverse complement.
TTTGGTGAAGTCAAGAACCAAAGAAGAACACCCCTCTTTTCTGGCTAAGGTGCTGCAAAGAGCCAGGGAGTACAAGCTTAAGATGAATCCAAAGAAGTGTGTATTCGGAGTCTCTTCAGGGAAGCTGTTAGGTTTCATAGTGAGCAAACGGGGGATCCAGATTGATCCTAACAAAGCACAGGCCGTCATGGACATGCCTCCGTCTAAGAATATTACGGAACTTCGAGGATTGATCGGTCGATTACAATTCATTAGAAGATTCATATCCCAACATTCTCAAAGGTGCCGTCCATTTTATGAATTGTTTAAGGCGGGGGTTAAGTTTGAATGGAATGAAGATTGTCAAAAGGCCTACGAGGACTTAAAGGAATATCCATCCAATCCCCCGGTTTTGCAACCTCTGTCCCTGGGAAACCCCTAATCCTATACATCTCGGTTATTGAAGACTCCCTAGGGGCGGTATTAGCACAAGTAGACGATGAAAGGAAAGAGCGGGCTGCTTATTACCTCTCTCGGTTGTTTAACCCAGCTGAGTCCAGATACACCGCTATGGAGAAGACTTGTGCCGCTTTAGTGTGGGTAGCTCAGAAGCTTAAACACTATTTTCTTGCCCACCCAGTTAGGTTGATCTCTAGAATGGACCCGATTCGCTATCTCTTAGAAAAGCCCGTCCTTTCTAGTAGGTTAGCTCGCTGGCAGAGCTTCCTCTCTCAATTTGAGATCACATTCGTCGTTCAGAAGGCGGTCAAAGGATACGCCATCGCTGAGCATCTTGCTCATCTTCCTATTCCTCACTCTGATTCTATTCAGGACGATTTCCCGGATGAGCATCTCTCAGTTCTCTCTCACCATCCCTTCTGGTCTCTGCACTTCAATGGTGCACTCAATTCTCAAGGCCGAGGGATCGGCGCTGTTCTGCTTACTCCCGAAGGAGTAACTATTCCCTTTGCTTATCAACTTCGATTTCCTGCTACCAACAACATCGCTGAGTACGAAGCTCTCCTGGCTGAACTGAAGCACGCCTATCTCCTAGGTGCGCGTTATTTGAACATCATCGGAGACTCTCAGCTCGTCTTACGGCAAGTTCTGTCCACTTACCGTACTCGTGACCCCAAACTCAAGCCATATCAAGATTTGGTCACGCTTCTTGCTAGGCAATTCCGTAAGCTAATCTACATCCATACTCCCCGTTCTCAGAACATCCTAGCCGATGCTCTAGCATCTCTTGCTTCCTCTCTGTCTTTTCCTCTCAGTCGGAAGACTGAGACTATCGTCGTTCAGAGATTGGACGCGCCCTCTCTTCAGGACCCTTGGTTCATCAACCTTAGGAAGGCTGTAGAGGCGAGGGCTGAGAAGGAAGATCTCAAGGAAGTATCTCTAATGGAGTTAGAAGAGATTCTGGATGAAGAATAATTGCCTTGGTATCACGAAATTGAGTTGTTTTGCAAAGAAGGATCATTCCCAGAAGGGGCAAACGCCGAGCAACGCAAGTCAATAAGGAGAGCCGCCTCAAGGTATACTATTATCACAGGAGAACTGTACAGGCGTGCTACCAATGGAATGCTCATGAGATGCTTGGATGATAATGAGGCTTGGAAAGTGGCTGAAGCAGCCCATTCTAGTGAGTGTGGAGGTCATGCCAATGGCCAGGCTCTAGTGAAAAGAATCCTTAGGCAGGGCTACTACTGGCCCACTCTAGAGGAAGACTGCTCCCTCTATGTCCGGAGGTGTCTTAAGTGCCAACTCCATGCTGACAAAATCCATGCTCCGGCTTCATCTGTTCATCCTCTTTCCGCTCCTTGGCCATTCTCTATGTGGGCTTTCGACGTTGTCGGCCCACTCGGTGATCCTAATTCTCAGATTAAGCAGAAATCCTTTATCCTGACCGCCACTGAGTACTTCACCAAATGGGCCGAAGCCGAGGCGTACGCAGAGATCAAAGCTTCAACGGTGTGCCGCTTTATCATGAAAAATATCATCTCGCGGTTCGGAGTGCCAAGCAGCATCATCACCGACAATGGACCCCAGTTTGTATCTCAAGAGCTCAAGGACCTATGTAAGAAGTTCAATATTGCATTGCATCATTCATCTCCATATTATCCACAAGGCAACGGTCAAGCCGAGGCCACTAATAAAACCCTTCTTAAAATCATCAAGAAAACATGCGAATCTCATAAGTTTTCTGATTGGCCAGAAAAATTAGTGGAAGCTCTGTGGGCTTACCGCACCTCCGTCTGTACTCCTACGGGACAAACTCCCTATGCTCTTACCTACGGGATGGAGGCGGTGCTCCCATATGAGATCCTGATCCCTTCCCTTAGAGTGTATCTCTATAAGGAACTTAATCTCGATGAACGTCGAGAGGCGTTGCTGGTCCAGTTGGAACTCTTAGATGAGAAGAGGATGAACGCGGTCGATCACGTATCCGTTTATCAAAAGAGAGTTTCGCGTTATTTTCAAAAGAAGGTAATCGAACGTAAATTTCAAACAGGTGATATGGTTTTGAAACGCAAATTCATTCGGTCTGCAGGTCCTAGGTCTAAATTATAACCTAACTGGGAAGGGCCGTTCATTGTAAAAGAAGCTTATTCAGGGAATACTTACTGTTTAGTGAACGCGGAAGGTGAGGAGCTCTCTCACCCGAGGAATGGGTTGTACCTTAAGTGGTTCTTTCCTTAGAGTCTAATCAGTGCCACCCCGGCCAACAAGATGTTCCTCCTATTTCTCTAAAAACGGGTCCCGAGTAAAGGCAATCACACACTACACGACATCCCTGGTCAGGTTTCCCGCTTTAAAAGACACCGTTTCTTCTTGGCCATGCTTTGGGGGAAAGCTGAAGTCCCTGTTCGTTTCTTCCATCAGCTGAATCTAGGGGCAGGAAGTGAATAAGGAGGCGATAACCAATCCAAGCACCCTGACGAGAGGAGCTCTCAAATAGGGGCAGCCCGTTATGACCTAACGCCACAAGCAAAAGAGCAAGAAAAAGAAAGCAAAGGATTAATCTCTACGACAAAAATCAAAAGTATCATCTCGAAGGACTATTGAATATGATTCAAAAGCAAGAAAGAAAAAGAAATTTAGGCATGACAAGAGTGGCAGTATAGTTCCCCGCGGGACGAATGAGTCCGGTCGCACGCATGCCTAGAGTGGACTAAGGTTCGATGACGGACGCAAAGCCCCGGCGCAACAGATCAAATTTCTAATGGGTTGTATGGAGAGGAACTCAAGTCCTAAAAACTTCTAAGTCTGGCCTAAGCTTACCCCCGTGTTCTATTTTCCTTTTTTTAGGATTGAAACTAGTACCCTGGGTATGGCCCTGGAAGAAACACCGTCATGAAAAATCTGGGCCTTGGTCAGGGGTGTCACCTCATTGCACGCCAACCTTGGGACTCTCAATACGATGCGGAGGGCTCGCGTTGCTAAGGGAAAGTCCTGGTTTTCAAAATCCAAAAATAACATATATTTCAAAATCCAAAAACATCATATATTCCAAAATCCAAAAACAACATATATCCCAAAATCCAAAAATAACATATATTTCAAAAACCAAAAACAACATATATTTCAAAAACCAAAAACAACATATATCTCAAAAACCCAAAAACATCAAATATTTCCAAAACTCACAAAAATTTAAATATTCTTTCCAATATCCAAAAATACCATCATATGCATCGCATGCATCGCATTATTTCTATTATATTTTTCCCGCCTATTTAATAAGGCTCCACCCCTTGACCAAATATCAAGAAACGGTCATTACCTAACTCGCTTCGAGGCAAGGGGTTAAGTCTAAGAATAGATCTAACTTGCTCCATGTTTAAGTATGTACAGAACGCAGGACCAAGAACAAAGCTGAAATCTCACAACTATGCAGGTTCAAGGCTGTGACGCGCCAGGTACAGGCCGTCACATTCGTTTAATGGTCCATGCTAGCCTGTTACGTCTCTTCAGGCCTTCACTTTGACTCTCTCAGCAGCTCTCTCTCAAACGGCCTGGGGCACGACCGTTACTACTCCTAACGGTCCATCGTTGGACTGTTACTTCCTCCAGAGGATTTAGTTCTCAGAGCATACACTATAACGGCCTATCTCCCCACCGTTATCTCCTTGTAACGGCCCTGCTTAGATCCGTTACATTCTCCAGAAGCCCGGTTCTACTAGTCGTTCTAACCAAATCAAGCCACAAATTCATGTCCATTCAACTGAGGCAATCCCATCTTATTCAGGTGAACTTAATGAAACATGAGATTGATAAAAATTCCAACTCTGATTGTCAAATCACATCATTCATAAAAAGAAAATCAAACTACATTCAGCCTCTTATCCGCAAAAGGGCAGATCTTCCTCAACTCTTTCAGGTAGCCACGGCGTGCTTCATCGTTCTCTTCTACTTCTTCTTGCCACGGGCGCACCTTGCTGATCTCCCACATGGTCAGCGTGTTCCGGACTGCTCTCTCATCATCCTCGGTCCCCATCTTCCTAGGTAGAAGGGGAGGGTAGTGTGATAATGCAAAAACTTTGGTTCGAGGAAGCCCGATCTGAAGATGGCACCGGTGTGGGTTGTAGATCGCCATGGTAGTATTTCCCACTAGCTGGAGGTCCAGGCCTTGACGCCGCGGTATTCTAAGAAGAGCGCTCCGAAGGATCCTTGGTCGCATGATGAATTTCTCCGTTGGCAAGGTGTTGAAGAAGAGGCGCCATTCATCCCGAGTTTTCTTGTCTGCCGTTCTACATTCAACATATGAAGAAAATCCAGATGCCCCTCCAATGAAGAAGAGAGGGTGGCTCCCGAAGATCCAGCTAGCAGAAGTAATGTCCTCCTTTGGTTGGAATTTGATTCTCACTCCCGTCCAACACTCAAGGAGTATCATGGAGCCGAACAAAGGTCCTCCTAGGCAAGCCGAGGTTAGTCCTTCATAGAGATATGAGAGGATCACTTGAGAGATGGACATTCCCCGCCACAACCCACTAATAATGTTAAGATTTTGGGTATCTAAAAGGTGGTCGGTTGTAGTGAAAAGGAAAACTCCACATAAGCAAACCGCCACCACCTTGGCTATTGCTTCGTGTCTCTCCCACTTGTTTTTACAATGAGACACTATCCACTGTGCTAAGGGTATCAAGTGAATGTGCCGTGGGCTGATCATGGTCCTCACGTCCTTTGGATTATGGATCAAATCACTCAAAATTAAGGACGGGTCGATAGGCTCAATCGTGTAGCAAACTCGGTCTTCATCCCCCACCTTAGTCTTAGGAAGGGCTAGGTAGGTTTCTACCTCCTCCAATAGGACTGTTGCGTCGAAGGAAGGGAAGATGAAGGTGTGTGTTTGTGGATGCCACAACTCTATGAGGGCTGAAATACTAGGCTAATCTAATGTCAATTTCTATAAATTCTTGCCTAAAACCAAGAGAGGTTGAAGGTGCCATGCTTTGAGAATCGATGTAACCTCTAAAGGGAGTGCATTTACCATGTTAGCCACCCACTTCAGATTAGAATAGCATCTTGGACTGGGGAGGGGCTAAGAAAAGAAGAAGATCATGAGGAAGAAAATGAAGTGCAGGAATTTCTGAACTTGGTTAGGTCAGGGAAGCTTACCACTCTTTGAGCATTGGAGCTTAGGTGCTTGGGAATTGAGGTCAGCCTTTGTAGCTCTCCATACTCCTTTCTTGCAGCTTTGGGTCCGGCGTAGACTTTCTCCTCCATAGCTATCACCTCGAAGCTTCTCTTCATCTTGTTTCCTGCCCTTTGGAGGGGTTTTTCATCCTTCTAGCAGAGAATTCAGAAAGATACGATTTTGGCTAAGTTTCTAAGTTTTAAAGGTTTGGTTTCAGCTTTAAAAAGATAAGATTCAGATTGGAAAGCTTTATCTTAAGTCTGGGAGGAGTCAAGAACGGATTTGAGGCTTCCTATCTCAGATTTTGTCCCTTGCGGCTCAATCCGTCTCGGAGTACAATTCATTATCTAACGGTCTGTCGCTAGACCGTCACTTTCCTCTGACGCGCCAGATCTGGGCCGTCACATTTTCTGTGGGTTTAATTTGATCAAACCTATTCTGTCAAGCTTAACGGTCTAGCATTAGACCGTTATTTTCTTGTGACGCGTTCTCTCTGAGCCGTTACATTCTCTGCTGATCAGTTTTGGCCTCTGCTTCTTCAATCATTCTCAACGGTCTTGCTCATGGCCGTTATCTGCCTCCGACGCACTGCACCTGAACCGTCGCATTTCTTGCATATTTGGTTAAGTCTGTACATCCCCTTCATCATCCCAGTCTGCATTCATTTATCATGTTGAAGTCTATACGTTCCACATCTTCACCCAAGCCTATACATCCCCCATTCTTTGAAGTCTATACATCCCATTTGTTGAAGTCTATACATTCTTCACCATCATTTTCGAAGTCTATACATCCCCCATCCTTTGAAGTCTATACATCCCATTTGTTGAAGTCTATACGTCACATTTGTTGAAGTCTATACATCCCACATTCGTTGAAGTCCATACATTTGTTGAAGTCTATACATTCCCATACCTTCCCCAAGTCTGCACAGCCTTCGTCCAAAGTCTGCACGGCGTTCAAGTCTATACATTCTTCATCCAAGTGTGTACATTCGCCAAGTCTGTACAGTCTTCATCCCAAGTCTATACGTCCACACCGCTTCAAGTCTGTACATTCTTGATTCAAGTCTATACATTGCCCAACGTGAGCACAAGCCCCAAGTCTGTACATCCCTTGTCCAAGTCCATACATCCTTGCTGCTGTGTGCATGAAGTCTATACATCATCTGGACGTCTGGACTCGAAGTCTACACATCGCTTGGGCAAGGTCTATACACACTGAGTACATTCAGTACGTTCATAGTTCAACATTGCTCTGCCATCTCTAATGGTCTAGCATTTGGCCGTTACTTGTATATAACGCACCATCTCTGAGCCGTTACTCTTCCTGCTGCTTAGTTCTGCAAAGTTGGGCACTGTCCTTTCTAACGGCCTCCACCCAATGCGTTACTTGATCCTGACGGTTTGGGTATAGACCGTTACATTGTCTGCTGCTGTGACTTGTGCTATTTCTATCTGCCTCCGTGTAGACCTGGCGGTCCTACAGGCTTCCCATTCCGTTCATCCTATACATCCACACATTATCTCATCCCCATCGTTCACATTTCATCCGCTCTTTAAATCCGTTCTTTAGCGCATCCACATACATTTCCTGCATTACCAATCACACATTCTCACATTCATTCTTGCCTTCATTCATGATCATCTGTTTACATTCATATACGCATCCATTCATTCACGCATTCACAAACAAAAAACCAAAAAGAACTTTTCATCCTCATTTTCATTTCATATAAGTCATGTACAAGTAAAAAAAACAAAAGAAAAAATGCATCACTCGGCCGGCTTGTCTCCCGGGCCACCGTCACTATCCCCTGTGCCCTCCGGCTGCCTGGCTGATGGTCCCATGGCACTGTGCTCTCCCTCCTGCTGTCGTCTCTGGTCCGCCTCCTCGTTCCTCCGATGGTCGGAAGAACTAGTGAAGTACCCTCGAAACCCGCTGCTAGGGGCCGCGCTCTGGCTCCGACTGCTCGTTCCTGACTTCTTCCCTAGGAGACGGAGTGCATCCTTCAAGGCCCCGATCGCGCCCTTCATCTCGAAAGTCTGCACTCGGAGTTGGTCTCGCTCACCTCTTAGGCGCATAGCATCAGCCCTATGTCGCTCCACCTCTGCATCATCCGGACGTCGCGGGGTCTCCGCTCTCAATCGGGCCATCTCTGCCCGCATAAGCTCTGTCTCTGCTCGGGCTCGCTCAGTCTCAGCCCGGCTCCTCTCTATCACTGCCTGGAGACGCTCTGCCTCCGTTCGAGCCAGCCTTGCCTCGGCCACTGCTACGGCTAGCTCTCTCGCCTGTAGTTCACATTTCACCTAGTTAGTCACATAAGCATCTAAATTGCATAAAAGCATAAGCATTTGAGTATAGCATTTAGCATCTTACCCGCTCCGCGAGGGTGGCCTCCGCCTCCTCAGCCCGAGCAACTGCTCGAGCAAACTCGGCGTCTCGCTCAGCCCTACCTCCGGCAGGCTGTGAGGATGACGATGGGGCATCCGGTCCCGCTCTTTGGGCTCCCTCGGCCTGCTGCATTTAGAAGTCATGGTCAGTCAATTGCATTTGCATCATTAGCATCATAAAGCATAATTATTTTAAGTCCAAGGTTCTGGGAATCTTACCAGGAGCTCCAAGGCAGTCCGGTACTCGTCCCGCTGCTGGACAGTGGCGTGGAGAAGCCCCTCGAGCACGGCTATCCTTCCCTCAAGGTCTAGCTGCATTTTTAGAGGCATGTGAGTCAGTGCATATAGGATAAATTTTTTTATAAAAGGTATTTCAGAGTTTTGAGTTTAGAATTGCATACCGGCCGTCGGGTACCTCGGTACACCCGGTCCCCGTACAGTCGAGCGAAGGCCTTCAAATATGCCTCATCGCTCTCATCCCGCTCTTTCACTGCTCTACCCCGCTTGTTCCAGTCATGGATGTAATTTGCTTTCCGGGCGCACCAGTCTATGTCGCCGCTGATTCCTTTCGCTGATTTCCCCAGGTGGTCGTCACTGCGGCGTGGGAAGGTCACCTCAGGCTGATGTAGTCCCCGAGTCCTCAGAATTAGCCGATAATGAAGAGGCTCGATGATATGGATGCAGTGCAACCATATGTCTCGTCCCCGGTACGAGAGGGCTGCTTCCACCCATGGCTGTCCCTCGTAACTCTCGCCTCTGTACGGGGTCCACCTCACCTAGAAGCATGATAGTCCATTCATCAACATATAAGTTCATCATTTAAGAAGCATATAAAAGCATTTAAATCATTTAAAAAGCATTTTGAGTTCGGGCTTACCGCCGTGTGTGGGAAGGAATCCAAGTCATCCTAGATCGCCCGGGTCAATCTAATGATCGACCCCGGGTCCCTCGCGACCACCCATCGTCTGGCGATCGGGATGTGGTCGACGTGGAGTAGCGTGCCCCGTCTGATGCCCGGGAGGTACATGTAGCTCCAGAACTGCATTTAGAAGTCAAGTCAACAATTTGCATAAACATTTGCATAAATCATAGTGGAAAGCATTTAAATTGCATTTACCTGTAGAAAAGGTGAGAAGCCGCCCAGCATCGTCTGTCGGTCCGTCGTGTTGAGGGACTCGAACAGGAAGGCTAGCACTGCCGCTCCCCAGGCGTACTTTCCAACTCTGCCCAAATCCTCGATCATCGGCAGTAGCCTGCAGCTGATCACATCTGCTCGAGTCGCTAACAGGAGCTTCCCGAACAATAGCATCAGAAACCGCCTCAGGGTGTGATCTCCCTCCGGTCCCGCCTCTGCCGCCACCCTTGGGCACACCTGGTCTATCACTCTACCCAGATGCTCCTCTGGTAACTCTCCCATAGCTATCGCTGCTCCTCTCAGTCCTAGGCTCTCCTGTAGAACTGATCTCGAGAGCTGGGATGGCGTCTGCCCCGGTCTGATCAGATCTAGCCCCAGCAGCTCCTGGGCCATCTACCGGTAGTTCCTGTAGGTCCATCCTGTCACTGCGGCTCCATGGACTCGCAGCCCGGCAATCCTCGCCATGTCTTCTAGCGTGGGGATCATGTGACCCCACGGGAAGATGAACGCCCTGCTAATCGGATCCCATCTCTCGTGCAAGGCGTACAGCAGAGGCGTGTCCACCCTGGTCACCTCGATGCTCAGCACCTCGGCGAATCCCATCCCAGCCAATCTCTCTCTCTGGTAATCGGGCAGTGCCTGGTACACCGCCCGGATTTGAAGCCAGGAGATCCTCGTCCGTCTTTTTCCCTGCATCCATTTAGATCATAAGTTAGTCAATTGCATCATAAAATCATTGCATAGCATTTATAAAATGAAAACAAAACAAAAATTGAATAACTAAAAACCTAAAAAATAGTTCTGGCCTCTGGCGCATGTAACGGCCCTGGGGTGGGGCGTCACATGTCTCTAACGCATCTAGGGTGGCGCATTAGGTGTGTGACGGCCACTGGAAGGACCGTCACATTCCCTGCTAGAGGGCGTTTTTCATTTGCATTCCATGGCTCTCCCACTTTGGCCAAAAGGGCCTACAATAAATCCTAATGGGTTCGTAGACCCATTTTCTACCCCCATTCCCACATGCATACACATAAAAAACTATAAAAATTAAAAATTGGAAGATTAGGGTGGGCGGCCTACCTCTCGGTCTTGGCCCCTCTTCCTCTTCTTTTCTTGTTCCTTGGGCTCTCCCTCGTCCATGGGGATTTCCCCTTGATCCTCCTCGGCCGTGGGAACCTCTCTTTCCTCCGTTGTTGGCCCCCTCGCCCTAGTTTCTTCTTCCACGGGCCTTGGCACCTCCTCTCGTTCTATTCGGCGGTGGAGGCGTCGGATGGCCTTCTTCTTCCCTCTCTCCCTCTTCTTCAGCGGCGGTGGAGGCTCGTCGCCGGCCATTTCGTCGGTGGTCGTGGGTGGTCGCCGGTGGTCTTCTCGGGTTGGGGTGTGTGGGCGTTTGAGGGCGATTGAGTGTTGAATGCTTGAATGAGGCCATGGGCTGTTCGGTTTGTTTTTTTTTGAACGCTCAGGAAATGTGACGGTCTGTCGTCTGACCGTTACACTCTCTGACGCGTACTATTCGGACCGTTACATGAATTTGAACTGTTTCATTAGAGAATGTGAACCGCTTAGTTTATGACGGTTTTTCCATGGCCGTTTCTTTATGTGACGCCCTCTAAGTAGACCGTTACAAACTTGCAAGTTTCTTGATGAATGAAATAGTCTATTTGATGTTTAAATGATTACATTTTATGCCATGGCACATATTATTAATGCTTCTAACACGTATGAATGGTTATGCCTTGATTTATACTCATATAAATTATTGGCTAACCTCTTTCCTGAATGAAGTTATGAATAACACCACGCTTTGCCGTTCGTCAAGCAGGTAAGTCAGGTATTGTATCTCTTTCCCTTAATCCCTTAATGCATTACTATATGTTACCTATGATATATTTTCTCGAGAACCGGCTGGTCATTCGTGTGTTCCAGGATCTGATGTTCCCCTTAAACAAAAATGATGATGATCTAAGTTCACATGTTTAATCGTTAGATAGGCCGTTAGGTTGGAATAATTTGGGGACGATGGTTCTGTCTTGCACGCCGTGGTTGCAGATGGTGTCCGGACCCTAGTTTCTCCAGCTTAGCAATATTATTCTCGAGTATCTTGATATTTTATCTTTCTTTGCATTCGTTTTAAAAATTTCTTTTTCTTTAGCCCAGCATGCATCATACGCATCTTTTTAAGCATTCATGTGCTTCATCTGTTCAAGGTATCTCGATATTGGTGAATAGCTATATTCTTGATCTCGAATGAGGAGAATTATTCCACTCTGAATTAGAAGGTTTCCTTTGATCTCGTCGCTCGATATGGTTGGCTGAAGAATCCTGTCTGGAGTTTAGTCAGTTCTCTTTCCTTTCCGTTGCCTCCGGCGGCTAGCCGTGTTTCCTTTCCTTAGTTGTTAGTTCCTCCAGATATGCGTCCTTTGGTTGGCTATTTCCTTGTGATCAGTTCGAAGTTTTCCAGAAAGTTCCTATCGCTTGTTAATAAAGAACGGGTGTCGTTTACCTTAACGCCCACTTTTTCGCTTCGCACCGCTTCATTTCCGCTTCATCTCCATATTCCATTTCATTTCTGCTTCACCTCCACTCGCTCCCCTGCAAAGAGGGCGTTAAGGAGGGGCATCTGTTGACACCCGTTTTATGACCAATAAGTTGGGTCATCTCCTTGTTTATCCATATGATGCTCCGAGTTGTTCACTCTTCATCGAGTTTCCTTGATCAGTTTGAAGCCTGTTTCTTGGGTCTTCTCCATGGTTGAAGTGTGGTTTATTGTGGCCTTCTATTTCGATGAGCTTAGCAAGCTTTGCACCTTTTTCCTCATTGTTAATAACGGTCCTCCCTGGGGGCGTTACTTCCATATAATGCATGATCCCTGGACCGTTACTTATTGAAGAGTCCTAAAGTTTGAGGCCTTTGTTCTAAAGCTTATCCTCTTGCTTATCCGTTGAATGTAACGGTCTGTCGTGCAGCCGTTATTTATTCCAACGCGTCCAGCCTTGGCCGTTACTTTCCTTTGAGAGTCCAACTTGTTTGATCTTCTTCCCGTTGATCTTATCTCTTTTGAGATAAGGCTGAATGTAACGGATGTTCCCTAGCGCGTTATTTTCATGTAGCGGTCTGTCGACCAGCCGTTACATCCAACAGAGAGTCTTGGCAGTTCAGGCCTTTTCTATGCTACTCCGTGGTCAAGATAAGAGCTTGAATTGTTGATTTCTCTTCAAAATCTGATCCTCAGAACCTTCTGTTTGTTTCTATGGACTCTTGGTGATATTATCTTCAAAGGATTTGCTAAGAGTTATCCTCTTTTCTTGCTGGATTATCCTCTGCTCGACCGAAGAGTTTGAGGGTCTATAAATAGCACCCTTAACTTCATGGCCCGAGAGAGGAAGATCTGGAGTTCGCGTCGAAGTGCTGCCGCATTCTGGAGTCACATCTGACCAAGGAGAATTGTCTTTCACGTTCATCTGCTTCACGATGAAGGGAGTATTCGTTCCATTGGTTTTCAAAGTTCATCATTACATATTGTGTTCTTCCTCATCTCCTTTTCATCAAAAGCATTGTCCCTCTTCTTTTTCCACGTTCTCCCTGGTTTTTCATCATCTAAACATCCTCCTATCTTTTTAAAACGCCCAGAGGGGTTAAAAAACCAAAACCTCCCCGGTACTTTCTTTTACTTTTGCACGCTATTGAGTTTATTGAAGAATTGATGCTATATTATTTAAAGGGCTAATTTGGGTCTGTTCTCTTGTGTTTTCACGTTCTTTGGTAGGTTTACAGGTTCACCACACGAGGCCCAAGTCTTCTGGCCGACTGGAAGAGTTGGAGTTAAAAGAATTCACAAGCTCTTACTGCAGGTTATTTGACGGTCTTGTGCAGGCGCGTCAGATTTATATAGCGGTTCATCGAGAGACCGTCACTTCCCAGTGACGCGTGGGCTTTCGGCCGTTACATTCTGTTGATCTACAGATTTCCCTGATTTTCTCTCTCTCGTGGGCGGGTGCTTCATCCACATATTTCCAAGGTATTTTCAGGTCTTTGGCTTGTTTCCATTTTGGTGACGATCACGTTCTTTCTTGGTATTGGGCATTAGCTTTCTCTTTCTCTCTGATATCTCTTATTCTCTTTCCTTGCTCCACCCTTGCGGTGTGTTTTTTTTATTTTCTTTTACTCCACGCCCCGGCGTGTGTTTTTCTTTATTTCCTTAGTTTAATTTGATGATTGAGATAGCATGCCCATGCTAGAGCTTGTTCTGGTTGCCTAGGTTCATGGTTCACATGTCCTTGGGTTGATTGAGATCTTTAATTTTTTGCTTATCATCTTTATCACACATCAAAACAAAAAGAAGAAGAGAAGCAAAACAAATCAACAGAGGGGTTTGGCGAACGCGGAGGGTGGAGGGGTTTGATGGTTAAGCAGGAGGATGACGGGGGTTGAAGGTGGAGAAGGGTTGCGGTAGTTGTGGTGGAGGGCCATGAGCCGCTGTACTGAAGCTTCATCATCATAGGACCACCCAGCGTCGGGAGCCGTTGGTTGAACAAGATTAACTTGAATCGGTGCTGGCGGCTGAGGTTGTGGAGCGGGCGGATGATTTGGCATGAGGTCATGGTGGATCCCTAAATCCTGAACGGGTTGCTGCTGTTGCGGCTGTGGCTACGGTGCTTGTTGCTGCACTTGCTGTCTCGGTGCTTGCCTTCTCTTCTCTTTTATTTCAACAATGGCCTTATGCATCTCGGCCCAGTCAATGTGCTGCCCTTCATGTAAGTCATAAACCAAATCTCGGAATTGAAAACATCCTTCAATGGTGTGCCCGGGCTGCCGGTGGAACATGCAGTACTTGGATTGGTCAACGGCCGGGTTCCAATTGGGCCGTTCCGGAGGGTACTGAATTGCACTTATCGACATGAGAGCGGAGAAGATGTCTGTAAGGGACTCGGGCAAAGGAGGATATTGCGCCCTTTTCGGAGCCGGGTGCTTATTGGTATAGCCGTTGGGTGGAGGGACGTTGTGGTATTGCGGGGGTTATTGTGGCTATTGTGGAGCGGAGAAGGCATTTTGTGGAGCGGGGAAGGTAGGCTGGGCGTTTTGAGGAGTGGAGACTTGGGGATTGCACGGAGTGGAGACTTGGGGATTGCACGGAGTGGAGTGGACTGGTTAGGGAAGGAGAATGTAACGGCTTGCACTTGTTCGTTGGTTTGGACTCCCTCGGTGACGGGCCCCTGAGGCTTTCTATTATATTTGGGCTTTTGGGCCTCAAAGAGAGAGTGGATAGGGAAGTCCTTGAACTGGGTCTGAATAAATCTCGCCCGGCTATAAAGTTGATGCATGTTGGCAATATCATTCATGGCCAATATGTTGTGGAAAGTGGGTGTAGCATTGGATATGAGCAACTTGACCTTCTCCTCCTCCGGAATATGACCCGGCACACGGGCGGCCATCTGTCTCCATCTATCAGCGTATGTAGCAAAGTCCTCATTGACTTTCATCTTTTCGACCACAAGATCTGTGAATGAATATTCCAGGCCGACCCGGTCCAGGAACCTTTGAATAAATTTCTCCTTTACGACCTTGAAGCTTTTGGCATCTTCTAATGGCAAGGCATAAAACCACTCCAATGCAACTCCATCTAGCGACCAGCAAAATAAATACGCCATAAGACGATCATCATATTGAAACTGTGCCGACTCATACATGAAGTCCCTCACATGAATAAAAGGGTTACTGTTCCCATCATACTTGCGGTATGTGGGGAGCTCAGATTGAGGAGGGAATCGAATGTTGTGGAAGTTGGGAACTGGAACGTCTGCCAAGGATTGTGGGCCAACCCACTTTTGGAGGAAGTCGAGTTGTTGTTACATGGTGGCCCATTTATCGAGGATGTCCTGCTCCCAAGATGGAGTAGGTGGAGTGGAAGGAGCATGCTCAAGACGAGGAGCCGAAGGGTAAACGGGAGGAGGGGAAGGCCCATAAGAAGGATATTGGGCCGGAGGATGACCCAAATTGGACTGGATATGGGCCGCCCCTTGCTGAAGGCGAGTGAAATCGGCCGGGCCAACACGAACTTGTGGCGCCGATGGAATGGTCCTATAAGAATCAGTCTGGGTGAATGAGGGAAGAATAATCTTCTCTTTATCAAGAATTTGAGGGGCCGATCTAGAGGACTGGCCTGCCTCCAGACTGGAGAACCGAAGGATCTTAGGCTGAACCGGGGTAAGATCAATAGGAATGGGTGGAACCTTGGGCCCATCAACCCTAGATTGAAAGACGGAGGTGGTGGGCATACCCGGTGCAATCGTGGGAGATGGAGCGCTAGACCCCTACAAGGTCTGATAAAGGTCCTGAAGTTGGGCCGGATCCAATTGGGCCATCATTTGGAAGATGTGACCGGTGGGATTATTGGAGGAAAGGGAGGGTTGCGCGCCCTCCATGGAGACAGAGGATGGAGGAGGGATGGACCCTTCTCCGGATGGAAGTTGGCTGACCCTGGGTGGGTCCTCTAAGAGACCCTGGGGAAGAGATTCCTCACGGGAACAAGAAAGATCGTAGGAAGACATGTTGGATTCGAACAAAGGATTAGAGTAAGAAGTGTACGAGGAATTGCCCCTAGGAGATGAATCTAAGGATCGAAAGCAACTCCACATGCAATGTGACACCTTGGAAACGAAAACATAAACAACCACAAAATGAGTAACTAGACAAGATGACTTCAAACTTTATGAAAACAAGAAAGAGATGAAAGGCAACCAAAGTCAACCAAGTTATAATGATGCACAAATTTTATTTATCTCTTCCTTTAGAACCTTAGTAATTTAAATTAAAATGTTCTATCCAACAATAGGTTCTTAATCGGAAGGATATTGGGAACTTGGGTAACTCTATGTGTAAACTCTCCCTCATTTATGCAACCTAGATACGGGGTGGCAAAGGTACAACCGGCTTGGCGTCCGTGTGAGAATCCACGGCTCACAGGGACTTATCGAGGTCCCTGATGTGATCACCTAGTTGACCCCAAGGAATATAGAGGCGAGAGGATCACACACCAAGGTGGGAATGTAACTATGATATGAAAGATGAATGATCCTATGTGCGCCGGAGTGCATGCAACATCCAACTTAGAAACTAGCAAACAATATGCCGATAATGATATGAATATATGCCACAACAAAAGGAGGAGACCAGATAGCACACAGGAGTAATAAACACAGCAAAATCTATAGAAATAACAACAACCTCGGTGTACGTACCTCTAACTGAAGAAACGGTCATATGGGAGATCGCTAACAGATAAGACGGTCTATCACTAGACCGCTTTTAAGCTAGAAACAGCCAGGGAGGAGACCGCCAGGGAACCAGAGAGCAGAAAACAACAGGGAATAAATGAAAAAATCGATAAAAACACAAGGGCAACTGAGATCAACAAAGAATAGCAGGTTTAAACAGTAACTCAGCACGATTGGCACTAGATGTCCCACCCTGATCGCCAAAAAATAGAGATTGTAGACATTTTTGTTGTGATGGTGTGTGTTGATGATGTGATGTGTGTAGTGATATGCGAATATGGCGTAAGCAAGTGATGCACTAACTCAAGTAATCAATACCAAGCATGAAATTCATGGGCATGTCATCTTAACACTGTAGAAATAAAGGAAAACACACGCCGGGACGTGGAGCAAAGGGATAAAAGGAAACCACACACCGTGGGTGTGGAGCAACTAAAAGTAAGAAAAGAGATAGAAGGAATGATGAACTAGATGACGAATACCCAAAGAAAGAAGACAGATGTGATCGCCACCAAGGTTAATAATGCAGTCAAGCCACACTATGTACCTTGGAAAGAGTCGAGTGAAGCCACCCGCCCACGGGAGAAAGAAACCAGGCGCTGCGATGGAAAACGGTCTTCAGACGACCGCTAGACAACGCCAAACGGTCCTACGATAGACCGCATGAGATCAGCAAACGGTCTTCCAAACGGCCGCAAGAGCACCCAGAACAGAAACGTGGAACTTGAATCTCCCCCCTCCTGGCCGGCCAGAAGAAGAGCTGGGCCTCGTGCAATGAGCTTTGTAAACCTGCAAGAGAATGTAGACACGAAGAAAAATACCCCAATAAGCGCTTGGACTAGTGTAGTAGTATCTATAATGCAATTAAACTAAGATGCATAAAAGGAAGGGTGAATACGTGGGGTGTTGGTGGTTTTTTAACCCCTGAAGGGCGTGAAAAAGAGTGGGAGGACGTTTGAAAACGTGATGTGAATGTAGAAGAATGTGGAAGAGGAAGAGGGAATATGCTATGATGATGCAAAGAGAAAGGGGAAAAACTAATCAAGAAAGACACAAATTAAACAAATGGAACTCAATACTCCCTGGACCATAAGCCTTAAGGACGTGGAAATGACTTCTCCCTGGTTGGTACTCGCTCCAGGATGTAGCAGCACTTCGACGAAAACTCTAAAAATCTCCTCCTCAAACCTTGAAACCAAGGGTTCTATTTATAGACCCCCAAACTCTTTGGTCGAGTTGGAGAGATAATGACACGGAAATAGGGCTAGGCTTAGATAAATCTCGAAGATAATACTCCCAAGAATCCATAGAAACAAATAAAAGCATATGAGAGTCTCTATCTAGAGAGAAATCAACAAATCAAGGACTCTAGTTCGACCACGGCTGAAGATTAGAAGAATAGACAGAGCAAGAGTCTCTGTCTCCCCTAGCGGTCTTGCGATAGACCGCAAGGCTTGGAAAACGGTCGACTGATAGACCGCATGGCTCAGTCATCCAGAAAGAGATAAGATCGAAGAAACCCAACAGGACTCTCTATTGCCTAACGGTCTAGCAAAGGACCGCCGACAATGACTAAACGGTTGCACGATGGACCGCAAGGATGATAGGCGTGGCAAAAGAGATAAAGGCCAAAAAAACTTCATATAAATCCTTAATAAAACCCTTATTAGCCCTTATCCAGGCCCAATAAGTCCAAATGTCGAAAGATAAAAGGAACTGGGCCCAACCAGGGAGAGTGACCCATAAAAATAAGCTCAAAAGTGACCAAAAATGGCCGAATAACTGGTGAACACTCGGGACATCATTAAAAATAGATAAGGAGATGACCCAACTCATTGGTCATAAAACGGGTGTCAACAACGCCTCGTGATTCTTCAAGGTTTCTCCTAAGCAATGGCTAATTACGCCTAATTCTTTTCGATAAGAGATCCTCATTCCATTCCAAATTTGAACATTCTCTTTGATCTATTCGCTTGGTCTGGTTGGCGAGCATGATCATTGTCTGGATTTTATCTCAATTCAACCCTCTTTCAGTTTTTCAGCTCCCACTTTTCTGATCCCCTGATTGGCTCTGGATTGTGTCCCCTAATGAGGTCGGTCACTTTTTTCTTTTCTTAGTTAGTTAGTTTCTCCAGACATGAGTCATCCGCATCAGCTATTCCTTGTGGTTAGTTCGGCATTTTGGGAGAATTCTTGTCGCTTGTTGATTATGATGGGTGTCTTTTTACGTTGATGCCCGCTTTTCAGTTCGCTTCGCTTCGCCTCCGCTTCATCTCTATTTTACATCGCTGTTGCTTTCACTCCATCCCCATTCCATTTCACCTCCGCGTCCATTTCGCTCGTTCCCTTGCGAAGCGGACATCAAGGAGGAGAATCTGTTGACACCTATTTTCAGCCTTTCTCCTATTCTTCATTTATGATGTCCCAGATTACCCATTGCTTTGGAGTCTTCCTTGATCGGATTGCAACCCCATCTTTGATCATTTTCTGGCCTGCTAAGCCCTGGAGGCTATTTTTCATGGTATTCTCATTTTTCTGGCCTATTTTCACAGTCACGGTCCTTGCCAGACCGCTTTCATCAGGTAGCAATTGGCAGACGACCACTTCTATCTCAGGTGTGTCGACCTATGCCATTGTGTGTCGACGCAGTTTTGGCCTTTTCCCTATGGCATGGTCGCAGTCGATCGATCGATCGCGTTCATCAGGTCGCGGTTACGCGATAGATCGTGTTCTCAGTGTAGAGTCCTGCTTAGCCTGAACTCTATCTTCTCTGGCTGAGGACGCCCTAGAGTCCTATTTCAAGCATTCTACTCCAAGGATTTCATGCCAGATCGATTCCTAATCCTTCTAGGGACTTTTTCTTATCAATATCCCACAGATTTATCATTAAAAATCCTATCTTTTTGGTGATTATCCTCCAACTCCGATCTAGGGCTCCTAGGGTCTATAAATAGCCTCCCATGGCCATGAGCTCAGAGAGAGGGCATTTTCTAATGTGGGGCGACACCATGCTGCATTGCCAACTCTATTCGACCCCTAATCGCCAGGGAAGTATCAAGTTTCTCCCTTTCTTCTAAGCTTCCTTCTATTTCTCTATGTTCTTCTATTGATCTATCTATCACATCTTTGCATATTGCATATCTCTCTCTATCACTGTTCAACTACGTTTTATCAATCACACACACATGCACACCTTTATTTGTTCCCTTCCACAGGGGTTAAAAATTCTCCCCGATGCGTTTCCCCCCTATTTTCATGTTTATGTTCTATATGGGATTGATGCTACACTCTTCTTGTTTCTAATGTGTTTTCTTTCTCTTGTTGCTTTGTTTCGTAGGATAAGCAAGTTTAGGACGGGAGGCCCTTACTTTCTATCGGTTGGAAGGTGAGGAGGAGCTGAACCACAAGTTCCTGCATCTCCGTGTTGATCGCGGTAGCACGAGGGCCGCGTTCTTCCTGTCACGGTGGGGCACCCGACCGCGTCCTGGCCAGTGGATTGCAGGCTATCTTCTGGCTATCTCTTCATATGTCCAAGGTACGCAGCATGGTTATCAAGTTTCCATGATGTTCTCCTGCTGTTAACTCGTTGTTAAAAACTCGCTCACTCTATTTCAAAAATTCCGTACTCATATAAAATTAAGGTTTTGAATATAGTGATGAATACGGGTCAAATCTACGGAGAGGCTTAGATTTTAAGATTGAAAATTTTATTTCTCTTTTATTTCTAACAAAAGCAAAAGAAATTGTTGAAAGGATTTTTTATGGGGAACAATTAAAATAGCACAAGATTAAAGACTATCTAAGGAAGCATGGAGGGGCAAAGGAGAGAAATAGGGAAAGAGAGAGAGAGAGAGAATAATACTAAACTAATTTCATTGCTTAAAAATAAAAGATTACATCTCATAGAAGTTCAAGAAAATTACAAGTATAATACTCGAAATAAAATTTAACTAAGACTAAAAATTAAAGAACTAGGGAGAGGATGTAGCCGGTGAGACGAAGTTGTCGTCGCCCACACCTTTGGGCCTTTGAATGGCCGTCCAACTTGGAGTAAACCCCGCGTGAGTGGATTTTAGGGACAAAAATTTAGAGAGAGACTTGAGGAGAGATGTAGAGAGAGAAAGATAAAGGAGGAGAGAGGGTTAATTAAATAAAAGAAAAGAAGAAAAATAAAGTATGTGAAATGTGTGAGAAGTGAGAGAGAGAGAACAAGAGGGAGATAGAGAGAGGTTGAAGTTGCAGGTTTACGTGAGAAGGGTGAGAGGTGCGTGTGAGGTGTAAGAATGGCAAGTGAGGACGGGAGATGAGAGGGCTGACGACGGCATGGAGGGGAGTGCAGAGGAGAAGAAGGAGGAGGTGAAGGCTCGGAGCGGTGAGAGTGTGTGTGCAGAAGGTGAGGTCGACGCACATGGGGGCTTCGCGGTGAGTGTGTAGTGGGAAGGGAGAGAGGGGGAGGTAGAGAGAGACAGCAACCGAAGGGGAGAACAAGGTGGGACGAGAGAGAAGTTCTAAGACAGGGAGAGAGAGTGCATGGGAGAGAAGAGGGATGGTGAGAGGGAGTGAACGGTAGTGAAGACGCCATCCGGTGCTATGTGTAGGGAGAAAAAGGGAAAGAGGGAGAGGGAACGGGGAGAGAGGCCAGAAGAGATGTGTGAAGAGAGGGAGAGGGGAGAGGAGTGGGGGAGTGAGGCAGGTGTGTGTGGCATGCAGTGTAGCAGGCTAGAGGGAAAGTGGCCACCAACGGTGTGTGCGAAGGGATGCCGTGGTGCAGGTGGTGGTAACGGCGTATGTGAGTGTGTGGGAAGGGAGAGAGGGAGAGGAGAGCGCGGTGTGATGCATGTAGGAGAGACAGACCGCGCTAGAAAGCCAGGAGAGAGAGAGAGGCAAGTGAGGGAGAAAGGAGTTGCGGTGCCCATGGCAGGAAGAGTGGCTCCGCGGTGTGTGCAGACATAACGGGAGAGAGGGTGAGTGAGAGGGGAGGCCTGCGGTGGTTGCGAGAGCGCAGGGAGAGAGGGAGTTCAAGGATGTGTGTCTGAGTGTGGGCCAGAGAAGAGAGGGTGAGGTCGACGCGGCAGTGAGGTTGTGGGTTCCACGGCGGCTTCGGACGGAAGAGGGATCGGCGGTGTCGAAGCTGTGGAGGGGCTAAGACTTGTGTGTTAAACAGAGAAATAGGGAGAGGTGGAGATGAAGACGGCCACGGTGGTGTAGCAGAAATCACGAGAGAGAGGGCGAGAGGGGTGCGACTGTGCCTACGGGGGTGCGGACTATGTGAGACAGAGATCGCGGCGAGGGGAGTGTGAGGGAGAGGGGGTTGTGTGTGCGAAGGGTTAGAGAGAGAAATGGAGAGGAGAGGCGGGAAGGGAAGAGAGAGGGCTTGAGAGGGGGTGAAAGAGGAGGTTACGGTGTTGAGGGTGAAGCCGCGGTGCCCCAGTTCCAAACAGGGGCTCCGCTAGTGAGCAAAAGGAGGGGGAGGGAGATAGCAGAGAGAGGAGGAGGAGAATGAAGAAGTAGAGGAAGGGAATGTGAGAGGAGAAGTGAGGGGGGTGGAAGAGAAGGAGAGGGTGAGAGAGGAGGGGAGAAGATGGAGGAGGGAGAGAGACCTGTGAGGAAGAAGACCCCAGAGGGGAGAGAGGAGGGGAAGGTTGGAGAAGAAGGGATACCCCAGAGGGGGAGGGGGAGAGAGGAGAAGGTCCCGCGGCGGTAGGAGATCGAAGGGTCTTATAGGGACGCCTAACATCTGCATTTGCTCCTCTACGCTGCTTGCTACCGTGGATGCGTTCGCTCCTAGATCTGCCGTGTTCGTCGGGATCTGCCGTGCTGGAAGAGTGGAAGGTGCACGCCCCTTGCCATGGCCTACAATCGCAAGTGCTCAGCCCTACCTGCATGTTAGCTACCGCAGGCTACGCATGCATTCCATCCCCGCCGCAAGCTACTGCCGCCTGCATCCTCCTTATGTGATCTGCTGGGGATCTGCTAGGTTCTCGTAGCTGTCCAAGATCTCGCCACATTCTCAGGCGACTGCTCCCCATGCGATCTCCTGCCAACGTGGGAAAAGAGAGGGGCGGATCACTGTTCACAATGTTGAGGGAATATGTAAAAAAATTATAGAAAGGCCCCTCATATAAGTTGATTTTTAACAATGAACACATTTTATCATTTGGCCTCTCATTTTGTTCATTCACAATGCATTTCGTAGGGATGCAATTCTCTTTATTAAAACAAAATGCCTCAAGTCCCATTAATTGTAGAAAGTTCTTTATTTTATGTGAGACCGAGAATTACCATGTAAAATTGTATTATTAAATTCATTAAAGCCTAGAAAAAGACGTGTGTGATATATTAATATAGATAATTGAGCATTTATCATTAACCTTTGGTGGCGATCACGGTACATTCTTCTATCTCTTCATCGCCCCTCCCCTTCCTTATATTATATGATTGCCTTTACTTATCATTCTTGTTCGGGGGGCGCTTTTATTACCTACACTTTGTGCATCGGATTCGGTACACAAAGCATTACTCTACATCAACACTTTCTGAATCTCAGTTGTCTCCCAACTTGGAAACATCGTGGTAAAGCTTTCCTACCCATGACTCGACTATAGTCTAGATTCTAGTCTGGGTTAGGAAAGTGGAGTTCGGGGATGAGATTATATATGGGTTAGGAAAGTGGAGTTGGGGGATGAGATTATATAAGTGTATACCTAGATAATAGATGTGGATGCCGATGTTCCAATTGGCCTTCCAAGTATGATTACCCCAGCGGTGGTGTGTGTCCATGGCGCGGGCCACGTCTTTCTGTGGTGTAAATAGGTATTATGTGTTGTTTATGTTCGTGAGGTTCTGGGTAATCTGAAGGTGACACCAGACTCGCTTATTTCTATGTCTTGAGAATTCTGATTGGCATGAATAGCGGATGAGGGGCAAGATAATTCCACTAGATGCGATGGTCTGGCTGTCTCCCTCAAGAATTGCTGGGTTGAGATTGAAGGGTTAAGCTATAGCGGCATGTAAGTTTCCAGCGGAGTTAGTCATTCTTTCCCCATGAGTTATTAAGATTTGTCTTGAATTGGATGAAATTTCTTTAAGAGGGGAGGAATGCCATGACTCGGGTTTTCAGATCTAGTATCCATGGGTTTCGGAGCATTTTCACGAGTCCCGAATCGTGTTTTATAATTAAAATGGAAATGTCTAAATATCATATCTTTGGATCCCCAAATAAGAGAGAATAAAATATTTTTAGGCTCCAAGGCATAACGAGTGAGTTACACATTTTTTGAGGATCATAGGGATTGATTTTATCAATTTTCTAATTTTATAGGATTTTTGAATCCCAAAAATCCCCTGTAAAACGCCCCCACTTTGCCTCATCTCACTCTCTCGTTTCTCTTCCTCTCTCCCTCCACTTCTCCGACGGCCGACGGGGGATGTGTAGGCGAGGCGGAGGACAATGTGGGTGGTGAGCGGTGAGGATGGGAGCGAGGAACGAGAGGCGATGGCATGGCGCGGCGCGCTTGCGAGTTTGGGGTTTGGCCTCGAAGGAATTTGGCGTTTTCATGGCGATTCGGTGTCCTTAGCACATGGTTTCATCATGAAAGGTAGGGGGACGGATCCCTGGTGTTGGTTTCGGTGCGTTGGATTCAGAGGGGGGTGAATGAATCCCTCCCTTAAAAATTTCGCTCAATTAAGAATCTAGAACGCTAACTAGACAAAACTAGACACTCTGAAGAACTAATCAAAATCTCTTTTGAACCAATGAGCAAATATGTATAGCGCGCCTAAACATTCATCTAGCGGAAGTAGAATTAAACAAATCAAACCACTGCATAGAGGAGTTTTTAGGTGGTTCGGTCCTCCAGACCTACGTCCACCCCACACTCAAACCCAAGTGTGGCTTATTGCTGCGCAACACAGCTTGCGTCCGCTGAGCCTTACAGCTTAGCCTACAACCGCTGAGCATCACAGCTTGCTTTCGCTGGGCAATACAGCTTAGCCTACAACCCCCTGAGCATCACAGCTTGCTTCCGCTGGGCAATACAGCTTAGCCATCCGCTGACTCATAGCTTGACCGCTGGGGATTACAGCTTAACCTGACCGCTGGGGACTACAGCTTAACCCGACCAGTGGAATCCTCCACTACAAACGCTGAGCAATACAGCTTAGCTCTGCTGACAAATAGCTTGAAGAAAGGTTTAAAAGAAAACACAAAATGGGAAACAAAACAGCAACAGAAAGCTGTATACGATAAAGCACAAAATAGCTCTCAAGGAGCAAGTTGGTCTGGATCTGATCCAAGAGCCAACAGATAGCACCACTTCTAAGAATTCTTCTATTCTTCTTCTTCACAAGCTCTTTGTCTCTCTTTCTTTCTCTTTCTCTTCTGCTTCTTCTCTCTTTCTCTTCTTCAATCTTTTTCTTCTTCTGGATCGTGCAGGCTATCTCTCTGCTTCTGCTCTTCTATCACGATCAACTTCCTCCTGAGGAAGAAGCTTGGTATTTATAGAGCATCAGAAGTAGGGCGTGTGCAGGGCTTGTGCCCTCTTTGTCCAGAGATAACCTCGGATCACGTGCCAGGTGCCAACCTTGGATCACGTGCCCAATCATCAGTTTGAATCAATCTGAAGGAAGAGAAAAAGGATGCATCGAGTTAGTTCAGAATTTGAACTAAGCATGTACAGACTTGATAGTGTGTAATGCAGTGTGCATGCAGTGAAGTGTGTACATTGAAAGTGGATGCACAGACGTGCCTTTTACTAATGTACAGACTTTGGAAATGCTTGAAGCCCACGATGCAACAAGACCCTGTACAGACTTAACCTGAGCATGGGCTGTACAAACTTGATGAACTGGCGCATGGACATAACAGCAAAGGATGTATAGACTTGTGTGTGTGCGACCAGACAATGTATAGACTTGTGTGTACGTGCATGCTACAAGGTAATGTATGGACTTTGAGTGCATGCATGCTACAATGCAATGTATGGACTTTGAGTGCTTACATAAACATAGCCGTAAAGAATGTATAGACTTTAACGGATGTATAGACTTGCTCAACCGTGTGGTGTGCAACTAGACGATGTACAGACTTGTCTGATGCAATCTAGGCAAAACTCTGTACAGATTTTATAGCGTGCAGACATGACCTCATATGCAATGAGTGTGCATCAGTGTATAGACATCATATGCAGTGTATGCAGTTGTATAGACTTGATGCACGGATAATGCATATGCTTGAACAAGTGGCGATGTATAGACTTTAGAGACGATGCATGAACAAGCCACCAATGCACTGTACATACTTTGTGTGCATGTGACAACAATGTACAGACTTGCTGTAATGATGCACGGACTCAATGCGTGAGAATGTAAAGACTTGTGTGTGCGGGCAGACGATGTACAGACTTTAAATCAAGGGATGCACTGGCTGTACAGACTTTGCATATGCATGAGAGTAGATGATGTACAGACTTTAAATGCATGAGAGACACTTGCACTGACTTCCTATATGCTCAAGCAGGACTTTCATTTATACAGAGATGTTCATGATATGCAATGATGACTTATAGTGTTTGCTATCATCAAAATCACAGGGGCACAACAATCTCCCCCTTTTTGATGATGGCAACACTATGAGTCACACTGACTCATGTCAAACTATTCTCCCCCTTTGACTTCATCAAAAAGAAAATAGTTTGAGATGAGAAATACAAATATGCATGCAATGATTGAATGAAAGTCTCCCCCTTTGACTAAGTCATGAAAGTCTCTCTCTCCCTTAATGGCACAACATGAATGCTAAATGCAGTATACATGCAGATTTCCCTTAGAACAACCCATTCTCCCCCTGAATTGTTTCTCCTCCTTTGAGAAAGGAATATGGACGGATGAAACACATCTCCTCTTGTGACATAATCAAGAGGTAGAGAAGATAGGAGGGAAAGAACATGAATAAGGTAAGGGGTCACTGCACAATAGCTGAAGCATTGGTTCAGAAAGTGAGCATGATTATAGACAACTGTTAAAGCATAAGAGTCAGCAATATACAGTTTTGAAAGAATTCAGGTTTAACAGTGATAAAGATAGAGTAAAGCAGCTGACCACAGAAAAAGAGTTATAGACTCCATTTATAACAATGAATCTAGGGCACATGGTTTTAATAGATAAGTCAGAAATAATACCCTTTGTGATTAAACATGGAAGCTCAAGAAAGGCAACTTGAATATGTATTGAGAAAAATAATTTACACTCAATGACTTTTGATTTCAAAGGGTTACAATAGTTTGTTTTTCACCTTTTAATTTTCAGAAACTGAGCTAAGTGAACAGACCAGTGGCATTTATGCTGTTGACATTAGGTGTACACCTTGATTAGAGGCAGGTACCCCCAGTTACTAGGCATAAACTACTAGATCTATTTCAGATCAAGACCTACAAGGAACAATTTTCACCTTTGACATCAAGGGTACACCTTGATCAGAGGCCAGTACCCCTAGTTAGTTGGTGAAAACTCCCCCTATAGATTTGACCCTATGAACAGAGATAGCCTGAAGCACTTCATGACTTATGAATTCTCCTACTTCCTTGGAGGAGATCACAGTTTCTCAGTGCATTTCAGCCAGTGCTCTGTCACAGTGTTCAGCTCTTTACATTGATGATCTTATTTACTGCTGCCCTGATTTCTTTTAGAGTGATTGTTTAAAAACAGTACACACTCTTATTCACCTTTCCGAGACATTACCAGTTTAACACGTTCAGGCATTAAAAAAAAACTTTTTCTATTCTAACCATGAGTCAGAGATTAAGAGCTATAACAATTTTCTTTTATTTCAATTTCTGAAGTGCAGACACTTAACTCTTCAATTTATAAAGGTTAAATCTTTAGTTTCTTTCAATTTGCAAGTGTGATTCTTATAAATGAAAAATTGCAATAACCACAGCTCAATGTACTAAACCAGAAGCAATACTATTGTTCAGTGAAGGTGATAGGGAAATGAGAGCAATAGGCATTAAGGTCCAAGAGCATCTGATGTCAAAGAATATGAATGAATTGAGTGGGGACGAAGAGACGTGAAAAGATTCAATGTACTGAACTTAACTCTCAGCTCCCCCTGACACCATGATGCAACAATTATGCTATGCAATGAGTCATTTCTTTTTAGATTTTTCAAATTTGATGATATGCAGTCCTTTCAAGTTCATAATTTCATATGATGGAATTTAAAATGGATGGTCAGAACAAACCTGAAGAGCAGGATCCTGGGGTCTCCTGTTGAGTGCCCTGGTTTATTTACCCCTCTTTTTCATACCAAAGCACACCTGTAGCATGTTAATCAATTTGATCCTGCAGGGACCCAAACAGCCTTGGGTCCCGAGTTAACTCTGACAGGTGTTCTGAATAATCTTTTAGCAATATTATCATCGAATTTCATCAAATAACAATTGTCCATAGAATGTCCAAATGTTCCACAATATCTGCATGTACCAACATATTTTTTGACTTTATTATGATGCACATTAACCGAAGCATGAGGCCTAAGTGCATGAACATGAGATTGTCTGTTATTTACATGAACATTTTGTCTCTTATTTTCAATTAACCAACAGTTAGCAGACTTGTGACCTGACTTACCATAATTGAAGCATGAAATATTTACCGGTCTTGCTCTAGGGAATTTAGCAGATTTAGAATTTATGTGATTTCCCTGAACATACCAGCAGTCCCTGACTATATGCCCATACTTGCCACATTCAAAGCACCTGAGGTGCTTGCTGCTTGATTCAGAATTATTCCAGTAATATCCTGACCAGGACTCAACAGCCTTGTGCCCAGGCTTATTGCAGTTAGAGCAAACAGTGTGCTGACTGAACTTGGGTTTAATTCTATATGGATCATGAAAATGCATGGAAGACCTAGCATGTAGTTTATTGTCTTCTTTCATGATAAAACATGCATTCATGAGATGACCATGCCTACCACAATAGTAACATGAAGCATCAGGCTTCCTAGTAGCATGGTTTCTACCAAAATAATTTCTAGAATGTAATGTTTTACTTGCATGCTCATCCTTTAACATCAATCTGCAATCTTTCATTATGTGATCTACTTTACCACAATAATAACATGACCCCCATTTAGTATGAGTGTGTGAGAGATCATGTGACTTGTGTGCAGCAGTCTTTGTGCCAACCGGAGTATCTTTGTCCTTTTTCTGTAGATTTTCATTCTTTTTTAATTTTTGAGTTTGTCCTATAGTTTTGGGACTGATAGTGGATTTTTGGTTTTTCTGAGCGCTGAATTGAAAAACCGAAGGAGCAGGGGTTTTGTTTTGATCAGAAGCTTTTACAAACACAGTAGATGTTTTATTCCCATTTATCCTTTTGTTTGTCGGACTGTAACCCAATCCCTCTCTTTGAAAATTAACATTA
The DNA here is from genome assembly GCA_022559845.1 of Amorphophallus konjac. Lineage (NCBI taxonomy): Eukaryota > Viridiplantae > Streptophyta > Magnoliopsida > Alismatales > Araceae > Amorphophallus > Amorphophallus konjac. Next base: position 117,724,269 of record CM040129.1, on the reverse strand, counting down.
TTTCCAAGAAGCTTATTCAGATTGTCCTTGCCTTTGACAAATTTTGATAGAGAATTTTTCAAGTCTTGAATCTCAGAATTTAAGACAACAATATTAGCTCCATATGTGGACAGATCTGTTTCACAAGAAATGACTTGTTGATGCAAAGCCTCATTCAGACTTTTGAGTTTTTCACTTCCTGTTTTAATTTCATTTCATTGTCAGCTTCAGATAGAGACTTGTTAAGATCATCAACTTCTTGTTGAAGGGATGTGATTGCAAGTTCATATCCAGCTATCTTCTCTTCACAGCAAGTGACATTTCCACTCAACATTTGGTTGATGGTTATTAGGCTCTCAATTTCTTGTTCTGCATCCACCAACTTATCAGAATTATCCATGCTCACACACTTGCCTTTTTCAATTGTCAATAACCTATCTGACAGTTGGGTGTTTAGATGTTTCAACTTGTTGATTTCCTCTCTCAATTTATTGTTTTGCTCTGTGAGTTCATCATCAAGCACCCAATCATCTGAGGAAAACCGACATTCATAAAACAGTTCTTGTTATTTTTCAGATTGAAGTTTGTCGAGATTTTTCTGAAGCTCTAAATTTATTACTCTATCAGCCTCCAGCTTCTCAGAAATCAGTCTATTTTCTTTTTCAAGATTCATTGATTTGTGTTCAAATTCCTTGGACTGTCTTTTTAGTTTTTCATTTTCAAATTTCAAGTATTCTAGATCGGAATTAACAGAATCAAAATCTTTTAATTGTCTTCTGAATATGTCATTTTCTGTCTTCAGGAGTTCCATGTCCTCACCCCCTGAATTAGCATTCACATGATCATTCAACTTCCTTTTTAGAGATTTATTTCGTTTTCTCAACTGTTCGTAAGAATCAAGTAAATCATTGTATGCATCAATCCAATCATCCACATCATAATTATCAAATTTAGAAGGTACCTCACCTTCATCTTCTTCTTCATTTTCTTCTTGCTGTCCATCATCGTCAACCATCAGACATGTGTTGCGATTCCTGGTAAGCTTCAGTTTCTCTAAAATCTCCTTGGCAGACCTGCAAGAAGAAACACATGGAATTGGAGCTCTGTCAAGTGATGCTTTCATTAAATGTAATGCTCTTGAGTTGATAGAGTCTTTCAGTCTATCCTTATCAGTCCATCTAAATTTATCTTTTGATAATTTGTGTGGACCGTGGACCATTACTTTCCAAAGTTCAGGATCAGTCGATCTAACATACCGATGTAAGTTCTTTAGCCATAGATCAAGATCATTACCTTTGAAAATTGGCCGATGAGCCATTACAACAGATAGTAAACAACAGTGCACAAGACAATCGACAAGAATGCACCACAACCAGATAAGCAAAGCAAGGCACTAAGTCAGTGAAACTAAACACCGAGCACAAGAAACCCACTCTGAAATGCACCACAGAAGATGCAGGATCTGCTGCAGATTGTTAGATCCTATGCACAACAACCCGCTCTGATACCAATTGTTGGTTTTGGTGCGTTGGATTCAGATGGGGGTGAATGAATCCCTCCCTTAAAAATTTCGCTCAATTAAGAATCTAGAACGCTAACTAGACAAAACTAGACACTCTGAAGAACTAATCAAATTCTCTTTTGAACCAATGAGCAAATATGTATAGCGCGCCTAAACATTCATCTAGCGGAAGCAGAATTAAACAAATCAAACCACTGCATAGAGGAGTTTTTAGGTGGTTCGGTCTTCCAGACCTACGTCCACCCCACACTCAAACCCAAGTGTGGCTTACTGCTGCGCAACACAGCTTGCGTCCGCTGAGCCTTACAGCTTAGCCTACAACCGCTGAGCATCACAGCTTGCTTCCGCTGGGTAATACAGCTTAGTCATCCGCTGACTCACAGCTTGACCGCTGGGGATTACAGCTTAACCTGACCGCTGGGGACTACAGCTTAACCCGACCAGTGGAATCCTCCACTGCAAACGCTGAGCAATATAGCTTAGCTCTGCTGACAAACAGCTTGAAGAAAGGTTTAAAAGAAAACACAAAATGGGAAACAAAACAACAACAGAAAGCTATATACGATAAAGCACAAAATAACTCTCAAGGAGCAAGTTGCTCTGGATCTGATCCAAGAGCCAACAGATAGCACCACTTTGAAGAATTCTTCTCTTCTTCTTCTTCACGAGCTCTCTGTCTCTCTTTCTTTCTCTTTCTCTTCTGCTTCTTCTCTCTTTCTCTTCTTCACTCTTTTTCTTCTTCTGGATCGTGCATGCTATCTCTCTGCTTCTGCTCTTCTATCACGATCAGCTTCCTCCTGAGGAAGAAGTTTGGTATTTATAGAGCATCAAAAGTAGGGCGTGTGTAGGGCTTGTGCCCTCTTTATCCAGAGATAACATCGGATCACGTGCCAGGTGCCAACCTCGGATCACGTGCCCAATCATCGGTTTGAATCAATCTGAAGTAAGAGAAAAAGGATGCATCGAGTTAGTTCAGAATTTGAACTAAGCATGTACAGACTTGATAGTGTGTAATGCAGTGTGCATGCAGTGAAGTGTGTACATTGAAAGTGGATGCACAGACGTGCCTTTTATGAATGTACAGACTTTGAAAATGCTTGAAGCACACGATGCAACAAGACCCTATACAGACTTAACATGAGCATGGGCTGTACAGACTTGATGAACTGGCGCATGGACATAACAGCAAAGGATGTATATACTTGTGTGTGTGCGACCAGACAATGTATAGACTTGTGTGTACGTGCATGCTACAAGGTAATGTATGGACTTTGAGTGCGTGCATGCTATAATGCAATGTATGGACTTTGAGTGCTTACATAAACATAGCCGCAAAGAATGTATAGACTTTAACGGATGTATAGACTTGCTCAACCGTGTGGCGTGCAACTAGACGATGTATAGACTTGTCTGATGTAATCTAGGCAAAACTCTGTACAGACTTTATAGCGAGCAGACAGGACCTCATATGCAATGAGTGTGCATCAGTGTATAGACATCATATGCAGTGTATGCAGTTGTAAAGACTTGATGCACGGATAATGCATATGCTTGAACAAGTGGCGATGTATAGACTTTAGAGAGGATGCATGAACAAGCCACCAATGCACTGTACATACTTTGTGTGCATGTGACAACAATGTACAGACTTGCTGTAATGATGCACGGACTCAATGCGTGAGAATGTAAAGACTTGTGTGTGCGGGCAGACGATGTACAGACTTTAAATCAAGGGATGCACTGGCTGTACAGACTTTGCATATGCATGAGAGCAGACGATGTACAGACTTTAAATGGATGAGAGACACTTGCACTGACTTCCTATATGCTCAAGCAGGACTTTCATTTAGACAGAGATGTTCATGATATGCAATGCTGACTCATAGTGTTTGCTATCATCAAAATCATAGGGGCACAACACCTGGCTCTTGCATGTTCTATTCCCTCGATTTTATGCCAAGGTGAGACCGTGAGCGGATTTTCTTCCATGTTAGGGCTAAAAAGTATGTTTTGGGGTGAGCGACGATTTGAATCAATCTAGGTTTTATGGTTTAAATGGGCCTCTCGATAATTTAAAGGATTGGGAATGATTCCCCCATGTTTTTCCCCTCACTAGAAGTGAGTGCGGGATGGATTAGGACTCCACAAAGGGGGACACGTATGGGTATCGTCGGAATCAGTCAATCGATTAGGTAAATCAGTGGATTGATCGACCGTTTGCCACAGAAGAGGAGAACAGCCTGGAACGGTCAACTGACCCAGAGGGCTGGTCGACTGATCTAGTGTTTCGGTTGACCAACCCTCTTGGCCAATCGACCATTCCATTGCATTAGTCGATCGACCCATAGGGTAGGTCGACCGATTTGTGGTTCAACTGCCCCTTTCTAGCCTTTGGTCTACCCGGTTGGGATCCTTTGGTTGACTCTTGCCCCGTGGATGCCCTAGACACCTTTGTTGAGCCGAGTTTTATGTTTTTAGGTTTCAAAGGATCCCTCGAATATCGTGCCCAAGTGATTCCTTGAGAAAGATTAGGTTCTCCATATCCTGAGTCTTATGGTTCTCGTGGAAGATCTTCCCGCATGAATCTATTGGCCAACTCTCGTGGTTTCTGTTTTATGGCCTAGCGTGGTTTAACGACATTAAGTCATATTATGTCGCAGTCTTGGTAAGTGTTGCATGACTCGATGGCTAATAGTTTACCTATCTAGCTAGCCGTTCTGAGTTCAGTAGGTATCGAGCCACCTTATCTCTCGTGACGGGTGCAATGAGGGTGATGTGTGACCCAACAGTACTTCGAAAGTTTCCGCTTCACTGTGAGATCATACATTGAGTGACCCCCCACTAGTCACAGCCTTCTTTACGACACACGGTGTCGACCTACCTAGGAGAGGTAGAGCGACTGTCCCGGTTGAGACAGTTTTTAAGTTGGTTTCCATAGGACCCCTTGTTGTTATAGCCTAAGTCTGGGCTGGGGGAAAACTAGCTAGAGGACCTAACATAGAGCATATAGTCTGTATGTGCACACTTGGTTGAGGGTTTTAGACCCGTGCTGACGAGTGCAACCCCAACTAGTCCTTGTCCTGTGGTTACTTGTGTTCGGTGTCTCAGTTACCGCATTGAGGCCAGTGGGAGACATATGAGGCACGGACTAAGACGTCAGTGGATGCATGCGATCTTACTTCTAGTGGGCAGTTCTCCTGTCACACGAGAGGTAGATCTCTTGACTCGAGATTTTGGTTTTCGACAGTGAGGTCATGTTCCTCCCGTTGGTTGAGACTATAAGTCTCTGGTTAGCTGGGTAGTAGTCCTTTTGTGCTTTGATTGAGTACCCCAATCCATGTAGGTATGGTGCGACTAAACGGTAACATGATAGAGGTTCCACGACGACGAGGTCGTGCATTCCTTCTTGGTATGAGTCTGAGATTTCCAATTGTACTGTAGACCGTGTGGTCTATGTTGGGGTTTCTGTCAGCGAGGATAGGCCCTCACGACAGAGGTGTCGCGAGTTTCTCCCGGTAGCGTAGCTATGGTTTACCCTTGGGTTTGGTGGTTTCTCCTGGTAGCGTAGGCGTGGTTTACCCTTGGGTTTGGTGGATTCGATCGTGTTGTCGAGGTTTTCCCCATTGAGGGTAGCAAAAGCTAGGAACCCATGGTTCATTCATCTGCCACTACAGGAAAATGTAGAGTTTCCGACAGATGAAATCTATCGAAAATTCGTCGAAAAGTCTTGTTCCGATAGCATTTATGACGGATTATCAATGGATCTCGTCCATCAGGTTTTCATAGTTAGAAATTTCTGATGGACTGAAAATTTGTTGGAACATAGTCAAAAAATTCTGACGGCTATAAGCTTCAACAGAAATTCCGTCAGAAATCTTTTCTGACGGTGACGTCAAGAATTCTGTCTAAATAGTTTCGACCACTATTTTTAAACCCGACCCAGACTGGCCGGTCCGACCGGTTAACCCGCAACCTAGTCCCAAAACCAGGTTAGAATAGTGCCTAGACCGTTTTAGACCCAAAACCCGGTTAAACCCAGTCAACCCGGTGCAACCTGGCGGACCCGCTAAAACTCGCGTGACCCAACCGGGTCCGACTCCTAGAAATATTTTTTATTTGTTTAAATTTTACTTTTTTAATTTAGCATGAAAAAATATAGAAGGTGAGGAGTCTTCTAACTCCTCTCTTTAAAGTTACATACGTACAGTCTTTTTGAGACTCTAACTTTTTAACTTTTGGAAGTTGAAAGGGTTTGAGAAGACATAAAAATCTTCTAACTTTCTAGTTTCTACCTTGTTTGAGGTCCGTTGAATCTTGTGACCGCAATAGTGCAAAACAACAAAACAGAAGGAAATAGAACAAAAAACCCTGGTGAACAGGTTTGGCCCCCACCGTCCCTGGGCCTAGGGCAACTGACCAACGTCACCAACCTATTGGGTGCAGGCCGCTGCCTATACAACTACAAACTACAAAGTTTCTCTGCTTCTCCTGTATTGCAAAGGTAGGCCAAAAACTGCAGGGTGCAGGCCACTGCCGGTACAACTACAAACTTTCTAGTTTCTGTCGTCTTTGGTGTTGGTTGCAATTTATAACAATTCTATATTGGTTCTTAGCACTATATCATGTCGATAGATTTCATTTGATGCATTCCCTTTCTTATTATTGGATCATTAACACAAGTGTAGCAACCCTTTATAATAAATATATTAATTTGAAGTCTTTTTTAAGTTCATTTATTAAACAAGCTACATTTCAATTTAGTCAGCTTATTTATCCTCGTGAGTAATTCTGAATTGCCACTATAATATTCATTTTAATTTTAGCATATAATATTCAGATTATGTCTTCTTCCAGGCAAAATTCCACTGTAGTCTCATCACAATCTGTTCAAGGAAAAAGTGATCCAACATGGAACCATGTAATTGAAGGATTGGATCCGACTGACAAGAAATCACTCACATGTGTTCATTGTAAAAAAATTGTCAAAGGAGGGGGAATCAATCGGATGAAGCAACATCTAGCAAAAAAGAAAGGAGAAGTTGAAGGTCGTAAAAAAGTACCACATGATGTGCAATATCAGATGGAACATGCACTTCAAGATAATACCAACAGGAAACAAGAAACTCAAAAACAATATGAGGAAGAACATCCATATGGGCCTAATGTTGAATCCAATGCATCCGAGTTAGTGGTCACAGAGCCAATTGCTAAGAAGCTTAAGGTAAGAAAAGGACAAGAAAGTTTAAGAGGAGTTGGCTCATATTTTGCTCCACGTACTACACCTGGATCTCAACCATCAATTAAGAGTGTCCTTGCTAGTAAAGAAGCAAAAGAGCAAGCTGATCTTAGTATTGCAAGGTGGATATATGACTCATGTGTTCCTTTCAATATTATTAATTCAACTTATTTTCAACCAATGATAGATGCAATTTCCGGAATTGGTTCATGATATAAGGCTCCCACATATCATGATTTTCGAACAAATTTGTTGAAAATGCTGAAGAAGGAAGTCCAATTGTTTGTTGATACTTTTAGATCATCTTGGGAAGAGACTGGGTGGACTGTCATGGCTGATGGTTGGCTGGACACAAGTAATCGCAAATTAATAAATTTCTTAGTTTATTGCCTAAGTGGAACAACATTTATAAAGTCAGTTGGTGCAAGTGCTATAGTGAAGACATCAGAAAATTTATTTCTCTTGTTCAAAGAGGTTGTCGAGTGGGATGGATCCACAAAGGCAGTGCACATGGTAACTGACAATGCTGCTAATTATGTAACTGCAGGAAGAATGTTGCAAGATGCTTTCCCTACTTTATATTGGTCGCCTTGTGCATCACACTGCATGAATTTGATTTTAAAGGATATTGGAGAGTTGGACTCTATATCAAGTCTAATGAAACAAGGATAACATATTACCACATTCATTTATAACCATATATATGTGTTGGGTCTTTTGAGAAGAAGACCTAGATGGACTGAGATTATGCGTCCTGCAGCTACCCGATTTGTAACAAATTTTATTACTTTACAAAGTCTTCTTTCCCACAAACATGATTTACAAGGTGTTTTTACGAGTAAAGATTTCATTGACTCAAGATACAACAAACAAAAAGGAGAGATTATCCAACACATAATTTTATCTTCAGAGTTTTGGAAGGAGTGTCAAGTTATTGTTGGTGCCACAGAACCACTAGTGCGTGTATTACGAATTGTTGATTCTGATCATCGGCCTTGAATGAGTTACTTATATGAAGCTGTGCACAAGGCAAAGGAGTCTATGAAGAAATTTTTTGGCAAGAAAGCAAGTGCATCCGCTCCTTTTTTGCAAATCATTGATAAGCGTTGGGATAAGCAATTACGTCAACATCTTTGTGCAGCAACTTATGGGTTGAATCCTGCAATACAATATAAAAAAATCAGAATGCTCCTATCCCGAGATAATGACAGGTTTTGTTACTTTTGTATGATCCATTACTTCATTGCATTTCTTGTATTTAACTATAAGCTTACTAATACAGCCTCCTTTTGAACAAAATGATAGGGTTATATGATGTTCTTGAGAAGATGACACAAGGGAACCAAAAACTACTCAAGGGAATTACAAAGGAGATGAAGTTTTTCACAAATGCTATGAATAATTTTGGAAGGAAAATTACAGTCAACTCACTGCAAATAGAAATGCCAAGTATTTATTTATATTTGAATTATTTACCCAAGATATTTTTTAATGTTTTTTGCTTATCCGCTTATTTATGAATTTTGCATCTTTTATTTGATAGATGAATGGTGGAAAATGTTTGGTACTTATGCACCAAATCTCCAAAAAAATGCCATAAGAGTCCTTAGTCAAACTTGTAGCTCATCAGGATGTGAGAGGAATTGGAGTGTATTTGAGCATATCCATTCTAAAAAGATGAATAGATTGGAACATCAAAGGCTTAACGATCTAGTATATATACATTATAATTTTTGTTTAAAACATAGGTATTCATCATTTATTGACTATTTATTAAGCATATATATTCATTTGAATGCAAATATTGTTTTTGACCAAAGCCTATTTCATTTATTAGATACAACACCAAGGAACAAAATTATGATCCAATTGACATAGATTTAATTGATGCCACAAGAGATTTGATAGTGGAGGATGAAGATGAGCCTCCATTGCTTGATGTCGAGGAGATAGAGACTATGCTCATGCAAGATGTGTCAATACCTATAAATCAAAAGAACAATTTTTATGATACAGGTAAACTTCACATTTTACATCATAATATCATTTTTGACTATAGTATCATATTATGATGGTGAATTATTATTTGTAGGTAACGGAGAGGAGGTTGATTTAGACATCAACAACCCAAGAATACTCATAGATGAGGAAGCCGAGGAATCCACTCAAGGAGAAGAAAATGAACTAAACTACGGACTATCAAGCGACTAAAAATTAAGAAGGATTATGAAAAGTGCCAATATGAGGAAAGAGCATACGTAGGATGCTAAAGGGGTGTGATCGCCAGAGGGGTTACCTCAAAGAAACGAAATGATGGCGTGTACCTTGTGTTGAGCGCGGAGATTATGAATCCCCGAGAGCGGGAAATGGCAGGTTGCTTCTTCCTCCCCCTTGGGCCGGCCGACGGAGAGGGCTTTCCTTAAGTACCCTTGTAAAACAACGACAAACAGGTAACGGGTGGATCAGAAAGACGAAGGTGCAGTATTCAAATTCTAATGATGCAAGTAACGAAATGATGGCAAGACACACACCTGGTTGGTGTTGTCTTTTAAACCCCTCTCGGACACGAGTAGGAGGAAAATGCTTATGATGAATGGTAATTATTCCGACGTAGAGACGGAAAAAGACTCCCTCATAAAAAGGGGGGGGGGGGTAGAAGATATGATATGATGAATGCAAGATAACTAGGAAAGAAGAGAAGAGAATGGCTTATTGGATGGTAGATGGCGAGATCCGGCGGAGCTTCGGCAGCGTAGGGACGACGAGGTAGCGCGGCGGGCGAAGGCGGCCTCTCTCCTGCGAGCACTGGCACCCGAGGATCCGGCAGGACTTCCCCTACAAAACACCAACGGGTTAGGAATATAATCCAGCAGCCTCTCGGTGCTCTTTTTTCGACCTTTGAACTGAGGGGGGTAGGCGCCTATTTATAGAGGTCGGGAGGATGGGGGCGTCCAAAGGCCTGGACACCTCCATAACTTGGATTTTCTTCAAACGACAGACTGAGCGTCAGTTAGTCGATGGTCGGGGGGTAGCCCGTGAGCTGTTTGATGGAGGCGTCCAGGGGCCTGGACGCCTCCATAACTTGGATTTTATTCAAACGACAGGCTGAGCAACGGTCAGTCGATGGCCCGGGGTCGCCCGTGAGCTGGTTGATGGAGGCATCCAGGGGCCTGGACGCTTCCATAACTTGGATTTTATTCAAACGACAAGCTGAACAACGGTCAGTCGATGGCCGGGGGTCGCCCGTGAGCTGGTTGATGGAGGCGTCCATGGGCCTGGACGCCTCCATAACTTGGATTTTATTCAAACGACAAGTTGAACAACGGCCAGTCGATGGCCGGGGGTCGCCCGTGAGTTGGTTGATGGAGGCGTCCATGGGCCTGGACGCCTCCATAACTTGGATTTTATTCAAACGACAAGCTGAACAACGGTCAGTCGATGGCCGGGGGTCGCCCGTGAGCTGGTTGATGGAGGCGTCCATGGGCCTAGACGCCTCCATAACTTGGATTTTATTCAAATGACAAGCTGAACAACGGTCAGTCGATGGCCGGGGGTCGCCCGTGAGCTGGTTGAATGAGGCGTCCATGGGCCTGGACTCCTCCATAACTTGGATTTTATTCAAACGACAAGCTGAACAACAGTCAGTCGATGGCCGGGGGTCGCCCGTGAGCTGGTTGATGGAGGCGTCTAGGGGCCTGGACGCCTCCATGAAATTATATATATTTTTTGTTCAATCTTTTATATATTTTTTGTCATTATTTTGTATTGATGGAGGCGTCCAGGGGCCTGGACGCCTCCATGATGACCCCCGGATTCCCCCGAAAAGTGCGTCGATAGTCCTCCGTTAGGTATTTTCCTGGTCCCGGCAACTTCTGGTGCATGCGATTGATGTTGATGCCGTTCGAATGCCGCATGATTTCCACAACGAGGCGGTTTCCGGATGCCGAAGGAGCGTTACGCTACTCGCCCAAAAGACAAGAGAAGACTCAAAGATTGGAAACACTCAAGTGATTCAAAATGCGAAAGCCGCTGCGGGGCGTCGCGTGGTAATATGAGATTTTCTCAGGGGACGTCAGGAATAGCGTGTCTACAGCTGCCCCGCCTTGGCGTCTGCTTTGTAAGGGAGTGACACGTAATGGTATGGTATCGAAGTGGAGTGAAATGGAGTGGGAATGGACTGATAAGTTGATGTCAAGGTGTGATGAGACACGCTTTTGACATGACTGTTTGGAATCTTTCCTGTAGTTTCAATGAGGCGACCTTGAAGGGGGTCTTTCAAATTTGACGATTGTTTGGACGGAAATCAAACAAGGGAGGGTGAGATGTGCGCTCAGGCACGAAAATAAAGGAGACCAACTTCTCGGTGTGGAAGTACCTGGGTCATAAACCTGTAGGTTTCACCTTTGGGGAGCGGTTACCAGCCAATGTGGAAGTGCTGCGGCCAAGGTGGGTCAAACAAGGTAAAAAGCAAAGGAATATCTGAGGGTCTGTCCAAACAAGGGTCTCGTTTGAAAGGGCAGTGTAGGGCTGTTTCAAGGAAACTCAGTATTTCATTCAGAATGGAGTATCTCATATTTGTAAGAATTGAAGCACAACGGCTTTCGCAATCGAATCACTTGAATGATCTTCCGCAATAGACTCAAAGTCCTATATGAATGCATGCTGGGTTTAAAGGAAAATTTAAAACAAACTAGAATAGAAAATAGCCAAGGATAATATTGTCAACTCATTAAGAATGGGTCAGGATACCGATCCAGTGAGCTGATACTGAGCTGGGGCCCGTTTATCCACGCACCGACTCACTGAATGGAACCGTCGTTCCCACGCTATCACCAGTTAACGGCCTATCCGTACAACCCAAATTCTTCTGGAATCATCACTGTTTTTGTTGAAGGGGAACTCAAATCCCAGATTCGTTCGGGTCACAAGGTCCTTGACGCGTTCTAATAGCGTAAATATCATATAGTATGATGCATGACACGGGGGACCGAACATTGAAGGATGGTATACAAGATAGGGCGAAAAACGTCCGTTGGTAAAACCTGCACAGACCATCATAGATTAAATACATCAGAAAGCAGCAGAAATATAACAGAATCGTGCCACAATACAAGGATAAAACACTGACGACTTGACCACTCATGTGACACGTCCCGTCCCGTAGCACCTCTCCTTTCCTATAAGTACCTCCCTTAGGCTAGTTTATTCAAATGTACCAAGGGGAGTTTTGAAAGTTCAGGAGGAGGAGAAGAGGAGGGTCTAGGGATTTTAGGATGGAAGGAGAGTCTTCCTGCGTTATGAAGAGGGGCAGGCCTAGCAGTGAGATCAGGCGACTTTCCGACCTCGAGGGTCATCTGAGTGGGACGATCTAGTCGCATATGGTAAGTTGATTTATTTCAAATTGATTGCATGAACTCTCTTCTCACTCTCCTTCCTTTCTCTTCTTCTTTCCAGCCGTATCCACTCTTTCCGGGCCCGAGGAAGTTTTCCAAACTGCCATGGCTTTCAGAGCTAACTTCCAACATCTCCATTGGCATGAGGGCTATACTCTCAAAGTGGCATCTTCAGGGGCTCCTTATTCACACCAAACACTACGAGAGAATCCGTATGGACTGGGCGGCTATGGGCACATTAGTGGAGATCTGGCATCCCCAGACCCACACTTTCATCTTCCCGACGTTCGAGGCGACCATTCTCCTCGAGGAGGTGGAACTTTTGCTCGGATTGAAGAAATTCAAGAGTGACGGGAAGGTGAAGGCTATGCGGATGCTAACCCGGGGGACTTCCGAGAGCGTCCTTGGAAGCTTCATCCCGTCCGACGCAGTCAGAAAGGTCCGCACTCAAAAGGGAATTGACTTGCAAAGGCTCGCGGTATGGGTTATGGATGCCTTGAAAGGGTCACCAGATGATGAACATTTGGAAGGAATTATGAGAGGTTCACCATCTGTCTGGCGGGTGCTCTCTTGTTCCCTTATACCGACAACATAGTGGAAGAAACCCAACTGAGTGCTATCTGCAGGATCTGGAGTGGAAAGAGGGTGGGACCCGCCGTCCTTGCCTACCTTTACAGCGGTCTTACCGCCTCGAGCATGGGTAGGCCTCCTTTTGGTTGCGCACTTTTTCTGAGTTGCTGAGTCGATTTGCACTTCAAATTCGACCACCGTGAGGGGATGCCGACTATTTCAAAGCTTTTCCAACAAAGCCCCCTTTATCACATAGCCGATGTGTTAGGCTTCGGTGGCACTGTGGCGAACCGTGTTCCATGGCTGAAGAAACGGGAAGACTGGCGGTCTCACTTTCGAACCGTGACACAAAGCTTCTTCACTTGCGCACCGGCATGTCTACTCTCACTTGAACTCCTCATGAGGTCTTCTCCCGAAGCTGAACTCCAACTGATCGGCGTGACGGAGTTTGTCCTTTATAACGCGCATCGGTGCTGCCTCCGGATCGGCATTCCACGCCACTCGTTCCCACTGCTGACCGGCATTGTCCCTTTAAAGAAGAGGGAGTTGGGCACGGAAGCGGACGCGAGGGAAGCAAAGGCCGTTAAAGCACCCTGAAAGACAAGTGTTGCGGGAAAGGCCTTAGTGCACGTGGGGGAAGAATGTGAGCTGTGGAGAGGTTATGTAACCGAACTGGGGAAGTTGAGGCCTAGAGTGCCTAAGCCCTTGATGTAGCCCGCTCTGTTTTCTGATGGAATAAAATCTGGCATTTGGTATTTTGGACCATTGTTCCCTGAATTATTATTTTTTTATGATTTTTATTTTTCTTTTTGCTTTTTGTGTTTTCTCCTTTATGTTCTGGTTTATTCATATTATGGTCATATATATATATATATATATATATATATATATATATATATATATATATATACATTTTTGTATGCTTAAACGGGGGCGTCCAGGGGTCTGGACGCCCCTGATCTTTTGAAAACAATTTTTTGAAAAAAATTGTTCTTTTTGTGGAGGCGTCTAGGGGTATGGACGCCCCTATCTTTTCTTTTTATTTATTTTATTATTTTTTTTATTTTGTTTGATGTGGGGGCGTCCAGGAGCCTAGACGCCCCTATATTTTCTTTTTCAATTTTTTTTATTTTTCAGTTGTGGGGGCGTCCAGGAGCCTGGATGCCCCTATATTTTCTTTTTCAATTATTTTTTATTTTTCAGTTGTGGGGGCGTCTAGGCGCTTGGACACCCCTAAGTTTTTTTTGAATTTTTAATAAAATAAAAAGTGGGGGCGTCTAGGCGCCTGGACGCCCCAAATCCTGGTGATTTTCTGTATAAAGGGGGTCTCACCCCCTGTTCTCTTCTACTATTCATTCTAACGACCCATTTCCAGTTCCCAATGGAGCAAGAAGGCCCGAGCCAGGGTGGAGAGAGGCGAAAATGACGGGCTCGTCGTCCGAGGAGGTCGAGGGATCATGCCGAGGAGGCTACCGTGGGAGAGGAGATTGCCACGGAAGAAGAGATTGCCGAGGAACAGGAGGCACCTCCTTTGGCCGTGGAGGGTCCTGTAGGTGCTGGCGACGCCGGAGAGGATGAGCATGACCCGGTAAGCCCCTCAGAACTCTAATTTGTTGGTTTATAGGCTAAACAGGCGGGCGAGAGATGGTGTGGAGAAGGCTGGTGAGTGGGGGAAGGAGGCGTCCAGGGGCCTCGACGCCTCCAACTTTTCTTTTTTTTCTTTTATTATTATTATTATTTGAGTTATTACGTAAATAATAAAATTAAATTAAAAATAAGGAAGCGTCCACTGAGGTGGATGCCTTCATGATAATATATATTATTTTTATTTTATTTTTTATTTATTTTTGTTTGTTAAAATAAAATAAAGGAAGAAAAAATGAAAGCATCCAGGGGGGTGGACACCTTTAAATAAATATATATATATTTAAAATAATAATAAATAAATAAATAAATAAATATTATGTATAGTGTTGTTGTTTATTGTTATCCATGATGCTGATGTGTTTCTTTTATTTTCTTTTTTTTATTATTATTTTTTTGTGGTGTGCAGGGCGTGATGAAGAGCCGGATTAGCTGGTCCCTGGTGGTGGCAGCGTACCGTGGGCTACCGGACTTTCAGAGGGCGCGGGTGGACGCCATGGGTTTTGGAGCTTTTCTCAGGATCGAGCCCTTCCGGCTTGACCTTCCTCTTATTCAGGCGTTGAGGGAGCGGTGGCACGCGCCGAGCCGGGCGTTTCTGATGCCCTAGGGGCACATGGTGCCGACACTGGAGGACGTGGCTCGGATCACCGGGCTACAGGTTGACGGTGAGGCAGTCAGCGGGGTGACTTACCCCGATTACCGAGAGAGTGCCCTAGACCTGCTGTGGCTAGAGACGAGCGCGACTGACAGAGACAGCAGGGTAGTCGGCCGAGTGGAGATTATGGAGGCGCTCTGGTTCGGTGACCCGCGCCAGCGGGTTAGCGAGACTGGAGCGGAGTTTCTGGCACGACTGGAGGGAGACGCTCGTGCAGCTTTCACCCAGGACCCGAGCGAGTGGGAGCTGGTGGATCTAGACCTCCGGAGGATCCTCTTCTTCTTCCTGGGCCACCTCCTGCTGGGGACGAAGGGTGACGGCATCCACTGCCGCTTCCTCGGGATCCTGGCGGATCTGGACAGAGTGGGGGACTATGCGTGGGGAGCGGCTCTGCTTGCCCATTTGATCACCGATCTCTCCCAGACCTCAGAGAGGGAGACGACAGTCAGCGGCTTCGCACCTTTTCTCCAGGTAAATATTTTATTATGGATTTTACCGTAGCTAAATATGTAATTAGTCGGGCTAATGATGTATGATGGATGCAGGTGTGGAGCTACTACTACTTCTCGATGGGAAGAGTCAGACAGGGGAACAGGAGAGCCGTGCCTCTGGCGCGACAGTGGAGGCCGGTCATGGTCGCGGCACCCCACGACTACCAGCTGGCGTCGCTTCGTCGGGAGATGAGCGAGTATCCCGAGGCTATGGTATGATGCGTATGATTTTTTGGTGTTTTTACGCATGTGACTTAATTGAGCGAAATAGCAACTAACATGATGCATGTATAATGATGCAGGTGGTGTGGAGGCCCTACCTGGGCATGGCCGATGCCGGCCAGCCTTGGGTTGTAGCGGGTCATCCTCTTTTTGGGCGGGACGTGTGGGTCCATTGCCTGAACGAGATCGAGCCGCTCCGGCTTAGGCTGGTTATGAGGACGTTGGGATTAGCCCAGGAGTGGGTTGACGTAGACGATCCGGTCCGCGTTGGGTGGAAGACCAAGGGGAAGGAAAAGATCGTGGACTGGCGTACGCGGTTCCCTGCACAATACCAGGACTGGCAGCAGGGCGGGGTCCCAGTGGTGTCCCATGTACCGGACAGCACCGATTACAGGAGACGGTATCGAGCCACGTACGGGGAGCCTCTCTTCCTTCGTGGGGCGGCAGGGGTAAGCGTGAAATGAAAAATGTTTCCTCTTTTTATATGTATATGCATGTGACACTAATTTATATGCAATGTAGGATGCTCGTGATAACATGATTGCTGACCTGCGGGCCCAGCTGACAGACGCCAGGCGACAGTTGGTGGCCATCCGACAGGAGTTGGAGATCCTTGTGAGTCTATGCAATGCATTTTTTTTTTGTGACCTGGATTTTGATGCTTAGCCTCTGACTGTCGTTTGCTTTGTGTTTCAGCGGGCCCACTAGGCGGCGACAGCCGGGATGGCTGGTGGAGCGGGTTCCAGTTCGTGGGGCCCTCCTCCGGAGGTTTCTGCCCTTCAGGAGTAGTTAGTGTACGCGGTGGCCTGGGCTGAAGAGGCCGAGCGTGACCGCGCGGCTTGAGTGAGTCCTGCTTGACCCCGACTTCTTTCCAGTTGCTCTTCTTCTTTCACTGCTCTCTTACGGTGCATGTGGGTTTTGGCAGGTGGCCGAGATTCGAGAGGCCCTGGCCCGTGCTGTTCGTGCCGAGCAGGAGCGCGACGCCTGGGCGGCAGAGCGTGACGCCCGAATTGCGGAGCTAGAGGAGGAGCGGCGATGGGAGGCTGAGGAGCTCCCTCGCGATGTGCAGTATTTGCATTTTGCCCTCGAGCTATCGAGGAGAGAGGCGATGCGGGAGAGAGAGGAGAGGGAGAGGGAGAGAGAGAGGGAGGACAGAGAGAGAGAGGGAGGACAGAGAGAGAGAGGGAGGACAGGAGGGCGGAGCGACTGCGAGAACGGGACGAGAGGAGGGCTCTGGAGGCCCAGCTGACGGAGCTCCGATTGAGTCTCGGCACGACGGAGGGGAGGCTTCGGGAGAGCGAGGAGCGGTATCGGAGGGCGAAGGAGCACGGGGAGCGACTTCGTCAGTCTGGTTCTTTCTCCATAGGTAGCTTTATGGTTTCTTCGGCCGAGGAGCGTCGCCGAGCCTTCGAGGCTGGCGTGCCACCACAGGGCGAGGCGAGCACCGCCTCTTAGAGTCCGCGGAGGCCCCCTAGGGATCCCCGTTAGAGGAGGGAGGAGAGAGATGATCAGGAGGGTGGTAGCGAGAGTTAGAGAGTTGCTTGTACACTCCACCTTCCTTACTTTATGATGTATAACTGACTATTTGCTTATGTGAAATGAAACGGTTCCTTTTGTCGTATGCACTTTCCCTTTTCCACGCTTCTTCTCTTGCACCGAGTTGTTTCGAGGCACGCTTCACAAGACCTTACCCTGAAAAGCAAGGAACTACGCCTTGCACGGAGAGAACATCCTACTTTTTTTTTGGGGCGCGTCCTGGCGCGAGGACGCGTCTTATCCTTCGATTTCAAATTTAAAGCGCCAGGCGGCCTTCCTTTCTTCGTGCCTTACCCGCAAAAGAGCCCGCCTCCTGTCGAGATTTGCTCGCCCCTTTTCGTCTTCTTCTTCTCTCGATCGATGGAGTTCGGTGGGCCAGATCGCGGCGAGGGGAGAGAGGGGTGAGGGACTCCTCGCCCGAGGAGGGATGCGCCCGAGCATGGAGAGGCGTCGACGGAAGTGGAAGGGCCGCTTTGGGCACCTGAGGGACCCGAGGGGCCCGGTGACGCGGAGGGAGGTGAACATGGTCTGGTAGGTCCTTCGATCTCTTCCTCTTTGATCCATTCTGAGTTTTGAAGTGAGCCACGTGAGGGGGGGAAGAGGGTTCGGTGAGTGTTGCACTCAAATGATGGATGCGTCCTTGACAGGAGACGCGTTCTCGTTAACTGACGGGGGACCTCCCTCTTTGATGCAGGGTACGGTGAGAATCCCGGGCTTGGCTGACGAGTGGGCGAGCGCGGATGAGCCGAGCCGTGTCAGGAAGGAGAGTCGCGGCAAGGCGAAGCTCGAGGACCGGCCCGTACATTCCCCTGGACAACAAGGGAGTGCACCGGTGCAGGGCAGTGGCGGCCTCCTGCAGCAGCGGAGGGGGGACTGAGCGGGGGCTCCTCAGCTTGGGAGACGGACGGAGGTGACAATAGGGCCTCAAAATTTTTATTCTTGTCATGAAATTCCAGAATTTAACCAACGGCCGTTGTCTATCTATTTTTTATGTACTCAGCAGGAAACAGTGGTAGGGATGGCTGGCGGATCGTCCTCCAATCCTCAGGCTCTTTTTCTAGAGATCGCCTCCCTCCAGGAGCAACTTGCCAGTGCGGTGGCCCGCGCGGTTCGTGCTGAAGAGGAGCGTGATGCCTGGGCCGCAGCTGTGGCAGAGCTGCAGCGTCGAGGTGAGGGGAGGCCCTCTCCAGACATTCTGGAGTTAAGGGTCCTTCTCCAGGTGACGAGGAGGGAGGCAGAGAGAGAGAGAGGAGAGAAGGGCCGAGCGACAGCGAGACCAGGCCGAGAAGAAGGCCTTGGGGGCCCAAGTGAGGGAGCTCCAGCTAGGCCTTCAGGTTATGGCGCAGAGGTTAGGAGCGATGGAGATGCGCTACGAGAGAGCGCGAGAGTTAGGGGCACTACTTCACCGGTCCGGACGCTTTTCTGCTGGTGGCTTCCTCGCCACGCCAGAGGAGGAGCAACGAGCCACTGCTGTGGAGCAGGCGCCGCGAGGCGAGGCGAGCGCTGCACAGGGGTCCAGGAGGCTTCCGAGGGATCCTCACCTCCGGGGAGAGGAGAGGGACGCCTATCGGGATGAGCATGAAGATGATGTCGAGAGTTGGCGAGTCAGTGGACCCGCCTCCTCTCTATGATTGTAATGTTTGTGACAGCTTATATAGACTTATGAGTGATTTGATTTTCTGTTGTTTGTTTGTTTTCTTGCGCGTCCCTTCTTCCCTACGCTTCTTTGTACTGTTCACATGTCATGTGTCTGCTGACATCCTGCCTTAGACGGAGGATGGCATCTTGCTGCGACTATTCTTTCATGGGAATCTGTCGTCAAGGTCAATGATGACAGCTTAGGCCTCTTCCCCCGGATGATTTTTCAAACTTTGCGGATGGCCTCCACGTTATGACAGGGCACTACAGGGAGCAGGTCATCATATTACACCGTCCGATCCATCACCTTGTGCGGGTGGTGAAGTGACTCATGGGACCGCAGGGGAGGCGCCTTATTGTGAGGGCTATCGTTGGAGGCAATCTTGGCCCACACTTCTCCCATTTCTACATATACCTTCCTCTTTTGTTCTTCCAGGGGCATCGAGGGCTAACTTTAAAGGTACTAGGAGGAACTCAGAATTCTGGATGGAGGGTGAATCTTCCCACTCCTCGAAGAGAAGCAGATCCAGCGGTAGCAGTTCCAGGAAACTCTCGGACCTCGAAGGGCAGTTCAGCGAGAGGACCCAGTCGTAACTCGTAAGCTAAGCTTTCCCCCCCTTTTCTCATTCTTTCTTCCTTCCTCTTGACAACACCCTTCTCTATTTCTTATGCACGCACAGAGTGTGATGAAATCACACATTTCATGGGAGTTAGCAGTGGCCGCATACAGGGGTCTCCCAGATTTTCAGAAGGCCAGGCTAGACGTGATGGGATTTGGTGCCTTTCTTCGGATCGAGCCTATCCAACTCGACCTGGCCCTTATCCAAGCCTTGTGTGAAAGATGGGACCCAGTAAGTCAGGCATTCCTGATGCCATGGGGGCACATGGTGCCCAATCTAGAAGATGTGGTCCGAATCACGAGCCTCAAAGTGGATGGTGAGGCAGTGACCGGCGTCACCTATGCGGATTACCGAGAAGGCGCCCAGAAGCTACTGGGGTTGGACTTAGACAGTCGGAAGCACAGATCAGTAGCTAGGGCGTCTATCATGGGGGCATTAGGGCTCACTGATACTCGTCGACGGGACGATGAGTCCTCGGAAGAATTCATGGAGAGGATGGAAAGGGGATGTCGTGCTGTGTATTGCACAGATTTTGACAATTGGGAGAGATCTAATATGGATTTGAGGAGATTTCTCCTCTTTTTCCTGGGGAGATTGATACTGAGCTCGAAAGGAGACGGCATCCATTGTCGTTTCCTAGGGCTGCTATCTGACCTCGAAAGAGTAGGACAGTACGCCTGGGGAGCTGCCATGCTAGCGCACTTGTTTACGGGCCTGTCCCAAGAGGCAGATCGTGAGATGACTGTGAGTGGGTTCACACCACTTATCCAGGTATTTTTTTTATTTTATTTATATATTTTTGTGTTTATTTGTAATAGTCCACTTGAGGCATTGACGGCATATGATGATGTAGCTGTGGAGCTATTATTACCTCCCAATGGGGAGAGCTCGGCATTGGCGACCAGCGATGGTGCCGTTAGCCAGGCGGTGGCAACCGATCATGGGTGCAGCGCCTGTAACCTACCAGCTGATGGTGCTAAGGCGCGAGCTACAGGAATTCCCTGCAGCGATGGTGGGATTTTTTATTATTATTATTATTATTATTATTTGTTATATATATATATATTTTCTAACCAGCTAAACGGGTATGTACAACCTCACCTAGGTAAACTGGAGACCCTACTCAGGCATGGTCGATGCCGAGCAACCATGGGTTTTAACAAGTCGCGCCCGGTTCGAACGGGAATTGTGGATACACTGCCTAAATGAAATCGAGCCGCTTCGGCTACGATTGGTTATGAGGACCCTAGGGCTGGCCCAGGAATGGGTGGATACGACTGCGCCACCTCGCGTTGGAAGAAAGACACGGGGACCGGTGACTTGCGTTGATTGGCGTGTGCGGTTCCCCGAACAGTATGAAGATTGGCAACGAGGTGGCACAATCGTGGAATCACATGTGCAGGATAGTGAAGACTATCTGCGTCTGTATAAGACAATGTATGCAGAGCGGCTCCAACCCCGGGGACTTGTGGAGGTGGGTCTCCTTTTTCCTCTTTTCTCCTCTCCTGCTCTCCTCTCTGTGGATGCTGACTCCTATGGTTGCAGGATGTCCGTGATACCATGATAGCGGACTTGCGATCACGCCTGGCAGAAACGGAGCAACAATTGGGCGACACCCGTGGAGCCTTGAGTGCTTCGGTAGGTGTATGTACAATGCGCACTCCTAATTGAAACTCTAGATTGATGGCGTTCGGCCGCTAATTTTCATCCCATGTGGTTTATAGCGCGCTCAGATCGACGCGACTTCGTCAGTGATGGGAGGAGGCGACGTCTCTTCCAGCTTATGGATCCCCGCCTCAGAATTTGATTTGCTTCACGAGCAACTTGCTCGGACTACGCAGCGTGCCGCGGAGGCAGAAGGAATGCTCTCTATACATGTAAGAGTTTCAGTGGTGAGTTCTCCTTTTTTTTTGCCTTGCCACATATCTGAGATAGTATATCTGGCAGGAAAAGGAGATGCAGGAGTCACTTGCCCATGCTGCATAGAGAGAGGCTAGAATAGCAGAGCTAGAGGAGGAATTGCGGCGTCGTCCGGATGACGATTCTTCCAGGGATGCCATGGAGCTGAGAATCACCCTTCAATTGGAGAGGGAAGATCGTGAGAGAGAACGGTCAGAGAAAGAGAGGGACAGAGAAAGAGAGAGAGCCGACAGATTAGCTGAAAGGGAGGAGCGAAGGGTCATGGAGGCCCAGTTGTTTGAACTCCGAACCAGCCTTGGCCTCGCTGAACAATGGCTGAGAGATGGTGAGGAGCGCTACCGAAGAGCGCGAGAGCGTGGCTTTCGTGTCAGTAGCTCCTTTGCTGCTCCCACGGATCAGCGCCGGGGTGTGGGAATGGGAAGAGGTGTACAGAGCGGTAGAAGTACCGCTTTTCGTAGTTGGGTAGCACCCTTGAGGGCGTTTTGCCCGGAGAGTGGCGGGACAAGTAATGTAGAGAGAGAAGGTGGAACTTAATGTACAATTCCTTATTTTAAGAACGGAATAAGAGGTATGATTTTGTTTGATTTTCATCTCACTCTTGCTATCTTGAATCCCTGCACGCATCACTGAAACAAACAGGTCAATATCTCTGTTCTGACTTGGCCCCTTGCTCAATAAGTAGGTGTTCACTTCAACTGTCCTTGATAATGGGTCAAGGGGCCAAGCCTTTATTAACGAAGGCAAGGGAAAGATGCGATAATGATGAAAGTGACAGACAAGCATACTAATGCAGGCGGAATTTAAAAGTGAGATGCTGCATACAAATGTAATCATGCGAGATGATATTTTATTATTATTATTATTTTTTGGCATTTTTTTTGTCTTTGTTATCATTCTAAATTTTTTTTTGTTTTCCAAATATCTACGTCTTCTCTCTTTTCTTTTTCTTTTTTATCATTTTTTTCGCTAAAGCCTGATGAGCACCCATATGGCACCTTACCTTCATGAGAACAGGGGTTTCTTACTAACCTCCCAGGTATCTTAGGTGCACATCTAGGTTGATTTGGGCCTCTAGACCCCTCGAATAATGATCCTACCGGCTAAGACTTACCCTGATGACAATACCGCCATGCCATGCTTAGCCTCCCAGTTGCTTCCGACCACAGGGATTCGCCCAAAAGGTGTTTGAGGTAAATGATTTGCCCGACCCGGGTCTGTTTCCTCACAACTCTAGATGGTATATGATGGAACACCCTGGAACCCTAACGACCAACCGCGCGACGCTGACCCGGAATAAGACGCCGTCGCACCCAGAGGTGACGCGCTTGCATTGGCCTAAGCCCAAGGTTAAACAAGAAGACATCAAGGTGGTAAACAGGGGTCTTGACCGGCCAGAAACACAGAGACTCCTTCGCAGCGATAGCTTTTTCTTTTCAAAGTAGGCAACCATACGTGTGTATTAAAATAAGGTTGCAGACCTTGGCGGGTTTTACCCTTCAGAAACTCCATCTAGCTTTCATCTTCAAAGGAAGAAGGAAGAGTGTATGGGGTAAACCTCCTGAGAGGACCGGCAAAACCGTTAACCCGGCGAGCCAATAAGGGCCCATTAACTCTCCTCTTTCGGACAACTTCGGACCAAATCTCGAGCATTTACATTCCATAACTCCTTTTGTGGATTTAGACTTTTTGCCTTGAGGTATTTCATTTATCGCATCAGGCACGGTCACGACCAGGCTTTTCTCTTGATTTTGGTTTTGTGTTTCTTTTTACGAGGGAGATATAGTCGTTTGACCCTTGTGAGCTCCCTATCGTATGCCTGCGGAGACACTGCCCTCTTCTCGTACTCTGATCGATGCTCGAGGAAATGGATCCTACTCTTGCCCTTGGGGGTTTGAGTTTTGGTTTCTCATGCTCAGTGTTTTAAGGGCGCCGACTGTCTCATTTGGTCGAAGAGAAAAGAATAAAGATTACAGCTTCCGGAGATCTTCTGGGTGAAGTCCCACTGTCGGTGATGCTACCAACTTTTTTTTTTGATAAAATACGTAAGTGAGTACATGTTGGCTTCCTTTGAGCGTGCATAGGCCGATGTGGCCAGACAGGGATCTCCACGGTTCTGGCAAACCAAGACCCGGTACCTACCAAGCCTTAATGGGCCCTATCCTAACATGAAGGTTGGATGCAGGGACTTAACTACATGGTGACCACCAGGCATCGGTATTTGGAATTTTCCATATTTTTAGTGATTTTCAATATTTTTTGTTATTTTTGATGTTTTCTATCTTTTCATCATTTGTTTGTTTTTGACGTTTTGGCACTACGCTAGGGGTAGTACTTTTTAAGATAAAGCCCATTCCAAGGGTGGGATAACTCGGTCCCTTCGGCGTTGACTAGCTTGTAGGCGTTGCCAGGGTACACGGCTTGAATTACAAATGGTCCTTCCCAATTGGGTTGGAGCTTAGAACGCGGCCCCCCAGGTTTGACAAAAATTCGTTTTACGACCATCTCACCAATTTTGAAATTTCTCTCAACGACTTTCTTTTGGTGAAAGCGAGCGAGTCTATTTTGATACACACGTTCATGCTCGGCAGCGGCTAGCCGCTTCTCATCCAAGAGTTCCAAATGGGTGAGGAGTGAATTACAATGGTCGTTGAGGGGAAATTCCTCGTCCAATTGCACCCTGAGAGAAGGGATCAAAGTCTCGTACGGGACTACCGCTTCCATACCATAAGTAAGGGCAAACGGAGTCTACCCGGTGGGGGTACGGATTGAAGTGCGATAGGCCCATAGAGCTTCGATAAGCTTTTCTGGCCAGTCTGAAAACTTACTAGACTCGTAGGTCTTCTTGATGATTTTGATCAATGTTTTATTGGTGGCCTCCGCTTGGCCATTACCTTGTGGGTAATAAGGTGATGAATGATGCAATGCAATTGCGTACCTTTTGCAGAGGTCCTGAAGGTCCTGAGAAATGAATTGTGGCCCATTGTCGGTGACGATTGTGCTTGGGGCGTCGAACCTGGCGAGGATGTTCTTCATGATGAACTTTGCAGACTGTTGACGCCTTGATTTCCGTGTAAACTTCGGATTCGGCCCATTTGGTGAAGTATTCCGTCGCAGTAAGGATGAAAGATTTCTGTTTGGTGAAGGAATTGGGATCACCTAGGGGACCGATGATGTCGAATGCCCACATGGAGAAAGGCCATGGGGAGGATATTAGATGGAGTGAGGAAGATGGTGAATGGATTTTATCGGCATGAAGTTGACACTTGACACACCTACGGACATAGACGGCACAATCCTCTTCCATAGTGGGCCAGTAAAAGCCTAGCCTAATGATCTTCTTGGCGAGCATCTGGCTATTCACGTGGCCACCGCACACACCCGAGTGTGCTTCTTCTACGCATTTCCAAACCTCATTGTCGTCAAGACACCTTAACAAAATGCCAGTAAGGCTCCTCCTATAGAGTAGACCTCCAACCAATGTGTATTTCTGAGCCACCCTTCTTATGGCTTTCTTATCTTCTGTGGTGGCTCCTTCAGGATACGATTGATCTTTACAATATTTGACAATTTCATAGAACCATGGTTTCTCATCGTCAGCCAACTCTTCTTCGACTTCTGCCAGCATGATCTCCCTCTTCTCAAGAATTTCTCCCTTCTGGATCTTCTGTAGGACTCGTTCCTTGATCTTTAAGAGGTAAGGGTCCTGAACGGCAGGGACAAGACGCTTGTAGAGAATGATGGATCTAAACCATGCACCTAGAGGAAATTTGAAGGATGACGCCAAGGAGGCGAGGGCATCGGCCAGAATGTTCTGTTCGCGAGGAACATGGACAAAGATCAGCTTGGTGAACAATTTGGCATAGGCGGAGACCAACTCCTGATAGGGTTTGAGCTTGGGATCGAGGGTGCGATATTTGGTAAGCACCTGGCGGAGAACAAGTTGACTATCACCCACGACTCGCAACTCAGTGATATAGAAAGAACGGGCTAGTTCCAGGCCAGCTAGAAGAGCCTCGTATTCAGCGATGTTGTTGGTGACTGGGAACGCGAGCTGAAATGCCTCTGGGATGGTAACGCCTTCAGGCGTTAGAAGGACAATGCCGATACCCTTCCCTTGGGAATTTAGAGCTCCATCAAAATATAATATCCACATTGGCTTGTTGGATTGGACGATGGACATTAGTTCCTCATCTGGAAACTCTGATTGGACAGGGTCGAACTTGGGGAGAGGATGGTGGGCGAGATGCTCGGCTATGGCATAGCCTTTAATTGCCTTTTGTTGGATGTAGGTGATGTCGAACTGGGAAAGAAAACTTTGCCAGCATGCTAGCCTATCAGTAAGGACGGATATCTCCAGAAGAAACTCGATAGGGTTCATGCGAGCAATCAAGTGGACCTCATGAGCCAAGAAGTAGTGCTTCAGTTTCTACACCACCCAAACGAGGGCAACACAGGTTTTCTCCATGACTGTGTACTTCTGCTCACAGGGATTGAGAAGTTTGGACAAGTAATAGGTTGCCCGTTCCTTGCCTTCTTCATCAACTTGTGCGAGGACAGCTCCCACGGAGTCGTCCAAGACGGAGATGTAGAGGATCAGAGGTTTTTCTGGTTTGGGTGGAATGAGAATGGGTGGACTAGCCAGATATTCCTTTAACCCTTCAAAAGCTTTTTGGCATTTAGAATCCCAGTGGAATTCTACTCCTGGCTTGGTCAACTCATAGAAATGTCTACACCTTTGTGAGTGTTGAGACACAAATCGACGAATAAACTGCAACCTCCCGATTAAACCTCGGACTTCCCTCAAATTCTTGGGAGGTGGCATATCCCTGATGGGCTTAGCTTTGTCGGGATCTATCTCGATCCCTCTTTTACTCACAATGAAGTCCAATAATTTGCCCGATGATACACCAAACACACACTTCTTCGGGTTCATTTTTAATTGGAACTCCCTTGATCTCTGCAAGACCTTAGCCAAAACCCTTGGATGTTCCATCCTGGTCCTTGATTTCACCAATAGATCATCCACATACACCTCCAGATATATGTGCATCATGTCGTGAAATATGGCCATCATAGCTCTTTGGTAAGTAGCTCCAGCATTCTTTAACCCAAACGGCATGACCACGTAACAATACGTTCCCCAAGGTGTAGTGAATGATGTCTTCTCTTGATCCTCTTCTGCCAAACGAATTTGATTATATCCTGAAAATCCATCCATGAATGAGAGGGTCTCATACCCCGCTGTGTTGTCGATTAACACATCAATGTAAGGCAAGGGAAAATCATCCTTTGGACACGCGCGGTTAAGGTCCCGGAAGTCGATGTAAATCCTGACTTTCCCATCTTTCTTCATGACCGGGACAATATTTGCCACCCATTGAGGATAAAGGACGACTCTAATAAACCTGGTTTTATGGATCTTGTCGACTTCTTCTTTCATTTTCAAAGCCATTTGAGGGTGGAAACGCCTTAACCTTTGTTTTACCGAGACGGACCCTGGTTTTAGGGTTAAACGGTGTTCGACCAGGGTTGAATCCAGACCCGGCATATCCTCGTAGCTCCATGCAAACGTGTCCCTATATTCCTTGAGAACTTCAATTAATGCCTCTTCTTCAGAGGGTGGTAGATTATCACTTATGAGGATGATCCTAGGGTCTTCCTCAGTTCCCAAGTTGACTTCTTTGGTGGACTCTTCTACGGCAGTTGACGGCTCGTCGAATCTCCTTATTCCACTAGCATACGCGCCAGCCGCATCCTCATATTCTTCACCCTCATCTTCAGTAGGGTATTCTTCATCTGTGATCTCGTAGACTCCATACCCCTCATTAATTGTGCAGTTGCCCTCACATTCTATTTCCGGTAACTAGATGGGATTTTCTAGCAACTGAGGGACGGCAAGAAGGGCCTAACACCTGGCGGCTAAATCCAGAAGGAATCGACGAGGGATCTGCCTACCCTTGGATTTCTTCCTAGGTACTACCTTTGACTTATTATTCCTAGATTGACTGACATTATTTACAGAAGAAGAAAAAGATGAAGATGATGGTGAAGAATGTACAGGGGAAGACCCCTCAGAGGAGGGGTAGAAAAGGTCGCTCATCGGACCTTGGACGGGTGGTCCGCAGGGCGGGGCGCACCCGTGGGAGATGTAGGAAGTTTCCTCAACGAAGATGTGTTGTTGAGGAGTTTGAAAATTGACGTTTTTTTTCATCTTTATTTTTGATGACAAAACAGTGGAAAGAGATCGGGAGAGAGGAAAAAGTGGTTATGGCTAGAGGATTGGGAGGCTCGTAGAGCAGATCATGATTGAAGACCTGGCGCGGGTTGAGAAACCCGCGCAGGTTGAGAAACCCGCGCAGGTATGTAAGTAGAGAGGGGGATCTGGGAAGATCATCAGACAACCGTTTGGCCCAGGAAGATGACAGCAACAAAGGTTTCGACGAGTGAATGGAGAAGATGACGGCTAATGAGTCGTCGGTGGTGATGGTGATGGCGGATGGAGATCCACTGGTGATAGGGGTCTTCTGGCGAGGACGAGGATAGTTTGGGACCTTGGCAACAGTAATGATATTTTCTGGCATTCCGGAGATCAATGGCGGTCCTTCAAGCTGGGGAGACGAGAACATCCTTTCCAGCGCAACGAAAACGTCCCGTATATCAAACCATTTGTCCCATTCGCATTCCGGATCTTTGATCTTACCTCTTTTGGTGACCCTCAGACATTTTTCGGCTGAATACACAACATGCGACCCCCCATGTGCTTCCTGCGGATAATCCCCCATCTGAATAATGGGCCCTTTGTTGAAGTGGTTTGATAGGGTCCATGTGAGGGGCTTCCAATCCGCCTTGAATGGTCGTTTGAAGCCTAGGCCAAACCTGCGGTTCGGCCTAATCTCCTTTGGTGGTTTCAACCTACCTTGTAGCTGTGCACCCAGACCTTTTCCCTGTTGATAGCCGACGTTTCTCATAATCTCCCAACCTTTGGAGTGAAAAGGGAGATATGGCGTTGTTGCCTTGATCGTCTTCTTTGGTGCTAGCGGAATGTGAGATGAATCGCACACGTCCAGCAATGATAATATGGGCCGATGAGACGGCCAAACAGAGGGCAGAGAGGTATTGATAGCATCCACCGTGTAAAGGACAGGTGTGCTGACTACTTTAATAATTCTTCCATTGTAAGGAAACTTCAAGCACTGATGGTTGGTGGAAGGCACAGCATCTATGGCTTCAATGTAAGGGCGACCCAGTATGGCCTTGAATGTGGGGTCCATGTCAAGGACATGGAATTCCGTGGGGACTGACATAGGACCTAGCTCTACCCTTAGAATAATCATCCCTTGTGGCGGCCTTTTGCTATTGTCATAAGCCGTGACTGTGATTGAAGACGCTCTTATCTGTTCCTGTTCGACCCCATACAACTGAAGGGTGCTCATGGAGATCACATTTATGGACGCACCCGTGTCTACAAGGCTGAATTTATGGATACCCCATTAATTTTTATTGAAACACACAATGCATATTTCCGAGCTTCCTTGGGAGCGAGCTCGTAGTTGTGGAACATGATGGCCGGTTGTGTGTCCGTTGGGGTCAGGATGGCAGAAATTTTTTCTACAGGGAGGTCCTCATTCACCATGACCTTTTGAAGATACTCCATTAAGGCTGCCTGATGGGATGTGGATCTCTGAAGCAGCTCCAGGATGGAGATCCGAGCAGGCGTCTTGTCCAAGTGTTTCAACAAATCATACTGTGTTCCAGGGATAGATCTTTCCGGTTGTTCTCCATCGTCTCTCTCTGGCTGAGACTGCTCGGGATTCTGACTGTTCTGGGGGAAAACCCTGTGGAAAATCCTTCCACTCCGGAGCACCATTGCCTGTGGCTTTTGTACCTCTATAGGGGTAGCAGTGGGTTTTAATAGAGGTCTGAGGGGTAGTGGCGGAGGGATAGTTGATGAAGCAGGGGTGATGATGGGAGCAGGGATTCTGATGAGGGGTTTATTAGGTGGAGGCATGGTGGAGGTAGAGGGGATATCGCACGGGTTATGAAGGATAAGGGGCCTGGAAGGTGGAGGTGGAAGCAAAGTGGAAGTGGGTAAGGTTTGGAGCGGGTAATGGTGTTGAGATGGATGGTGGATGATGAGTGGTTTTGAGGGCATTGGCGGTGGTATGGTGGAGACAGGCGGGGTTACGCATGGTGGACGGGTGATAAGGGGCTTAGAAGGCATAGGGGCAAATGCAGTAGAGGTGGATGGTAAAGTGGGGGAGTGAGAGAAAATGAGAGGGTGTGAGGGTGTAATGAAGGGTGTTGGCTGATAGGTCATTGGGGTGCGAATGAGAGGGCGTGATGGCAGTGGGAATGGTGAAGGCGGTATTAACGCGGGTTGATGAGAGAGAGGTGCTACCCGGGCAAGGCGAGGGGGTTGCATGATGATAGGGTTGGCGGTAGAAAGAATAGAGGTACTCTCTGGATTCCACACCTGCTCTCTCCCGACTTCCGGGAAGGAGGAGATGGGGTTGACCTGATGATTGGGATGTTGGTGCTCCAGTAATAGATTCTGGATTATGCCCATGTTGGGCTGTTGTGGTTGGGCCTGCTGAGGCTGTTGTTGTTGTTGTGGTTGTTGCTGTGGCTGCTGTTGTAACTGCTGCTGTTGTTGCTGGAACTGTGGCCTAGGAGGAGGTCTCCTAGCCTTGAGAGTGGCGACGTATCACCTCATTTCATCCCAGTCAATCCCGCCTTCATCATTCGTATCGTGGATGTAATCTTTAAACTGAAAGCAGTTGTCCACTGTGTGTCCTGGCTGCCTGTGATAGACGCAGTATCTGGAGGTATCTACATTCGGGGGCCACACGGGCCTTTCCCTGGGTAGGATGAGTGTGTTTGAGGCCATGAGGGAGTTGAAAATATCCGCCAGAGTTTCTGGCAATGGTGGGTAATAGGCTCTCTTGGGACCAATCGGCCTCCTTTGTTGCTGTGGGGGACCGTAATTTCCTGGGGGTGGAACTTGGTTGTACTGAAGTGGTGGTTGTTGTTGCTGGTGTCGAGGTTGTTGCTGGGGTTGAAGTAGTTGAGGCATGTTGTTCTGAGGTGGATCGTTTTGGGGTGGAGGACGAGAGGGGAAGGGACCTGGTTGGAGGGGAAGTCGGGGCATTTGTGGAAGCCTTGGGTTGACTGCATAGTTGGCGTTGTTGACCGCACTTACTTGCTCATTTGTTACGACCCCTTCTGTTACTCCGCCTGGGACACCAGCGCCTGTCTTTCTGACCACCTTGGGCTTCGGCGGCTCAAACATGTTCATAATGGGGGAGTCTTTTAACTGGGTTTGGATGTACCGAGATCTTTCGTAGAGCTCTTCCATGGTGGTGAGCTTATTCATGGCCAAGACATGTTTGAACTGTGGGGTCTCATTGGATACGATCATCTTTACTTGTTCAGGTTCCGAGAGGGTATCTCTTATTCTTTCTGCTAGAGACCTCCATCTATCAGCATAGCGGATAAAATCCTCGTCGGACTTCATCTTTTCGGCCACTAGGTCGGTAATGGAGAGAGAGGGACCGACCCTATCCCGATACTTTTGCAAGAACCTTCTCTGGACTGTTTCAAAATTCTCGGCCTCGCGGGGCTCCAAAGAATAGAACCACTCTAGCGCAGGACCGTCCAATGACCTCCTAAAGAGGTATGCCAGGGACCTCTGGTCGTTTTGCCAATAGGATGACTCATACATGAAATCCTTGAGGTGAATGAAGGGGTTGCCAGTGCCATTGTACCTGCGGTACGTGGGCATTTCGGAGGGAGGAAGATGGATGACCGGAAGGATTGGCAAAGCAACCTCCGGGGTGGATTTCACGTCCACCATTTTCTTCAAATTCTGAAACTGTTCGTCCATCCTATTGAACCTATTGAGGAGCGATTGGGCGAGCTCCTCGGGCGGTGAAGGTGGCACTTGCCACTGGGGAGGAAAATGTCTCCCGGAGACTTGAGGGGGAAACCCTGAATGAGAGGGAGCTGCCGGGCCGTCGATAGTTGGCCCCGGCTGAAGCGGTATGTGGGGAACAATAGGGGTTTGAGATTGCGAAGGGAACTGGACCGAGGGGGGTTGTTGGCTCGCTTTCCCTTGAAGCGGGGGAGATTGGATGGCTTGTGCCAGCGAAGGAGATGGAATGGCCCGCACCAATTCTTGGGGAGGTGCGATGGCCGGAGTTGATTCCTGGGGAGCGGGGGAAACATATTTCCCCTTCAGAATGGCCTGGAAGGCTCGGAGCTGCTCAGAGGTAAGCTCTGTGTTGGCGAGGACACCTAGCAAAGAGGAGATGTCCTGTGGCGGGGATGTGTCCCCTGTGGTAACCTGCACCTCACGTGAGGGCTCATGGGAAGGACCCGCGTCCATAGCATGGACTCGCGGCTCGACTGACTCACCACGACCTGGGTGGTTCTCCTCAAAAGTCTCGTGAGCCATGCTCACAGTTTTCCCGGAACGCAAAAACATATACTAGCAAGCAAATAGCAGAGATTATCAAACAAGTGGATGCCTTTACGCCCCTTTTTTTGTGTTTTAATTTTGATGATTTTTTTTGTGTTTTTAACCAGATCCGAAGTTCACACAAAATAGGGACCCTAGTTCGTTTTTGTTTTCACCACCGTGTCAGCTAGGGGCTCTCGTCTCACCACGAATGGGTCGACTAACTCCGGAGAACTTCAATGGTACAACCGGCCCAGTGAACGAAGAGGAGATTCTTCGATGTCGGGGACTTACGGAGGTCCCAGTGGAGGAGATTCTAGTCCGTCGAGAGGAATTCCCGAACGGAGAGTCCTTCCTTCACCGAGGGAGGGTGATCCTTAGAAAAGAGTAAAAAAAGGAAAGAAAAGGGGGGTAAATGCATGAAATGCGGTGCTGGATAAAAGATATGTAAAACATATGGAGTATAGATAAGCATACAAATATAACAGATGTATAGTAGTGATATAACAAGAATATAACAACAATAAACATATAGAGGAAGATATAGCCGCTCTACTTTCCAAGACAACACAGACTTAAAAATGACAAAAGAGGGGACTAAGGGGCGTGCACGTGGTGCACGAAGGGGATGACACAGCGCACGCGGGCGCAATAAGAAGGGGGACACACGAGGGTGCCAAGTGGAGGGAGCACACGTGGGTGCCGAGTGGAGGGGCACACGTGGGTGCCGAGATAACTCAGACCTCTAAGTAATCACAAAGGACAGGGGGAGTGCACGTGGTGCACGAGGGAAATGATGTAGCGCACGTGGGCGCAATAGGGAGGGGCACACGCGGGTGCCGAAAGAAGGGAGGCACACGTGGGTGCCGAGAGTTCAAAGGTAACCCAAAAAAGGAAAAAGAAGTCCCACCGTGATCGCCAATCTGTGGAAACCGAGGAATCCACTCAAGGAGAAGAAAATGAACTAAACTATGGACTATCAAGCGACTAAAAATTAAGAAGGATTATGAAACGTGCCAATATGAGGAAAGAGCATACGTAGGATGCTAAAGGGGTGTGATCGCCAGAGGGGTTACCACAAAGAAATGAAATGATGGCGTGTACCTTGTGTTGAGCGCGGAGATTGTGAATCCCCGAGAGCGGGAAATGGCAGGTTGCTTCTTCCTCCCCCTTCGGCCGGCCGACGGAGAGGGCTTTCCTCAAGTACCCTTGCAAAACAACGACAAACAGGTAACGGGTGGATCAAAAAGACGAAGGTGTAGTATTCAAATTCTAATGACGCAAGTAACGAAATGATGGCAAGACACACACCTGGTTGGTGTTGTCTTTTAAACCCCTCTCGGACACGAGTAGGAGGAAAATGCTTATAATGAATGGCAATTATTCTGACGTAGAAACGGAAAAAGACTCCCTCATAAAAAGGGGGGGGGGTAGAAGATATGATATGATGAATGCAAGATAACTTGGAAAGAAGAGAAGAGAATGGCTTATTGGATGGTCGATGGCGAGATCCGGCGGAGCTTCGGCAGCGTAGGGACTACGAGGTAGCGCGGCGGGCGAAGGCGGCCTCTCTCTTACGAGCACTGGCACCCGAGGATCCGGCAGGACCTCCCCTACAAAACACCCACGGGTTAGGAATAGAATCCGGCAGCCTCTCGGCGCTCTTTTTCGACCTTTGAACTGAGGGGGGTAGGCCTCTATTTATAGAGGTCGGGAGGATGGGGGCGTCCAGAGGCCTGGACGCCTCCATAACTTGGATTTTCTTCAAATGACAGACTGAGCGTCGGTCAGTCGATGGTCGGGGGGTCGCCCGTGAGCTATTTGATGGAGGCGTCCAGGGGCCTAGACGCCTCCATAACTTGGATTTTATTCAAACGACAGGCTGAGCAATGGTCAGTCGATGGCCCGGGGTCGCCCGTGAGCTGGTTGATGGAGGCGTCCAGGGGCCTGGACGCTTCCATAACTTGGATTTTATTCAAACGACAAGCTGAACAACGGTCAGTCGATGGCCGGGGGTTGCCCGTGAGCTGGTTGATGGAGGCGTCCATGGGCCTGGACGCCTCCATAACTTGGATTTTATTCAAACGACAAGCTGAACAACGGTCAGTCGATGGCCGGGGGTCACCCGTGAGCTGGTTGTTGGAGGCGTCCATGGGCCTGGACGCCTCCATAACTTGGATTTTATTAAAACGACAAGCTGAACAACGGTCAATCGATGGCCGGGGGTCGCCCGTGAGCTGGTTGATGGAGGCATCCATGGGCCTGGACGCCTCCATAACTTGGATTTTATTCAAACGATAAGCTGAACAACAGTCAGTCGATGGCCGGGGGTCGCCCGTGAGCTGGTTGATGGAGGCGTCCATGGGCCTTGACGCCTCCATAACTTGGATTTTATTCAAACGACAAGCTGAACAACGGTCAGTCGATGGCCGGGGGTCGCCCGTGAGCTGGTTGATGGAGGCGTCCAGGGGCCTGGACGCCTCCATGAAATTATATATATTTTTTGTTCAATCTTATATATATTTTTTATCATTATTTTGTATTGATGGAGGCGTCCAGGGGACTGGACGCCTCCATGATGACCCCCGGATTCCCCCGAAAAGTGCGTCGGCAGTCGTCCGTTAGGTATTATCCTGGTCCCGGCAACTTCTGGTGCATGCGATTGATGTTGATGCCGTTCGAATGCCGCATGATTTCCACAACGAGGCGGTTTCCAGATGCCGAAGGAGCGTTACGCTACTCGCCCAAAAGACGAGAGAAGACTCAAAGATTGGAAACACTCAAGTGATTCAAAATGCGAAAGCCGCTGCGGGGCGTCGCGTGGTAATATGAGATTTTCTTAGGGGACGTCAGGAATAGCGTGTCTACAATAGAGGGAGTTGAAGACAAGGAAGAAGATGAAAATTTAGATGAACAAGAAATTTGGCTTCACACACCATGAAATTTGTGTCTCATGAGATGTTAATTGTAATTGATAAATGGTCATATGCAGTGTTGATTTAATATGAATTTTGTTCTTCTTTTAGAATATCTTAGTGGTTGTTTAATGCACTTGTTTTAATTTTTACAATATATGTTTAAGTGTTTGTTTCATATTTCTAACTCAAGATATCTTAAAATTTTATGATAATTTATAATATTATTATAAACGGTTCTAGTCTTACGGGTCACGGGACAACCCAAACAGTTAAACTATTGACTCGTGACCCACTAACTTAACCGGGTCAAGCTCCGGGTCAGGTTTTAAAACATTGGT
The DNA here is from genome assembly GCA_022559845.1 of Amorphophallus konjac. Taxonomy (NCBI): domain Eukaryota; kingdom Viridiplantae; phylum Streptophyta; class Magnoliopsida; order Alismatales; family Araceae; genus Amorphophallus; species Amorphophallus konjac. The sequence goes on along the minus strand of CM040129.1, from coordinate 117,689,131 downwards.
TTCGACGATGAAATATTCCGTCGGAAAACTTTCTGACAGTCCGTCGAGAACTCCGTCGGTAACTTTAATTTTTAAATCCAAAATTCGTATAAAAGTTCTAACGGATAGACTATTCCGTCGGAATGTATGTCGAAAGGTTTCCGATGGATCATTTGAAATTCCGTCGAAAACTCATTTCATTATTTTTTGTAAAAAATATAAAATTTATAGAAAAATATGTTTACAAAAATATAATATTTACACATCACAAACAAAATACAACATCCACACACATCACAAATAAAACATAACATCAAGTATCAACTTTATTATAATAAAAATAATCAATAAATGTCCTCCACATCCTCCATGTCGTCATCCTCCCCGTCCGGCTCATCCCCTCCGTTGCCACATGTTGCAGGATCCTATATTGAAAATAATAACATTAGACATGAATGAATAAATAAAAAATTTTATTTAAAAGATAAACTAAATAATTTATTTAATTATATAAATTCGAATCAGGTATGATATCTGAATTATTTAAGCTACTGCTGAAAGGGGTAATTTTAACACTGAACTCAAACTAGATATTCAAATCGGATTCCGTCAACTCTCACAAGTTAGTTTTATCTCCCAGATCATGTTGGAATGATCGGCACGCCGATCAGACCACTATTTTAGATTTTAGACTCCCGAACCTAATTTCTTTAATTTTAAACTAAGTGCATTTAGAGAATGCTCTTTTGATTACCGAGCCCAAACCGGATATCCGATTTGAATTCCGTCAGCTCTCACAAGTCACTCTCACCACCCAGGTCACATTGGAATGATCGACACATCGATTAGACCAATATTTTAGAGTTTGGACATCCGAACCCAACTTCTTTAATTTTAAACTAAGTGCATTAAGAGAATGCTTCTTTGAGCACTGAGTCCAAACTGGATGTCCGATTGGATTTCGTCAGCTCTCATAAGTCACTCTTAGCACCCAGGTCGCGTTAAAATGATTGGCGCACTCATCAAACCGGTATTTTAGATTTTGGACCCTCGAACCCAATTTCTTACCTACATTTTAAACTAAGTGCATTTAGAGAATGCTCTTTTGAGTGCCGAGCCCAAACTGGGTATCCGATTTAGATTATGTCAGCTCTCACAAGTCACTCTCATCACTCAAGTCGCATTGGAACAATCGACACACCGATCAGAGTAGTATTTTAGATTTTAGATCCCCAAACCCAACTTCTTTAATTTTAAAGTAAGTGCATTTAGATAATGCTCTTTTGAGCACCGAGCCCAAACTGGGTGTCCGATTTAGATTCCGTCAGCTCTCACAAGTCACTCTCACCACCCAGGTCACGTTGGAACAATTGGCATGCCGATCAGACTGGTATTTTAGATTTTGGACCCCTGAACCCAATTTCTTACCTACATTAGAAACTAAGTGCATTTAGAGAATGTTCTTTTGAGCGTCAAGCCCGAACCGGATATCCGATTTGGATTCCATCAGCTTTCACAAGTCACTCTCATCACTCATGTCATGTTGGAATGATCAGCACGCCGATCAAGTTAGTATTTTAGATTTTGGACTCCCAAACCCAACTTCTTTAATTTTAAACTAGGTGCATTTAGAAAATACTCTTTTGAGCGCCAAGCCCAAACCAGGTGTCCGATTTAGATTTCGTCAGCTCTGACAAGTCACTCTCACCACCCAGATCTCGTTGGAATGATTGACACACTGATCAAACTAGCATTTTAGATTTTGGACCCCGAAACCTTACTTCTTTAATTTTAAATTAAGTGCATTTAGAGAATGTTCTTTTGAGCACCAAGCCCATACCAAGTGTTCGATTTGGATTTCGTCAGCTTTTACAAATCACTCTCACCACCTATGTCGCGTTTGAATGATCGACACGCTAATCAAACTAGTATTTTAGATTTTAGACCTCAGAACCTAACTTCTTTAGTTTTAAACTAAGTACATTTAGAGAATGTTCTTTTGAGCGCCGAGCCCAAATTGGGTATCCGATTTGGATTCCGTCAGCTCTCACAAGTCACTCTTATCACCTAAGTCATGTTGGAATGATCGACACGCTGATTAGACTAGTATTTTAGATTTTGTACTCCCGAACCCAAGTTATCTGAATTGTTTAAACTAAGTTAATTCTAAAATTTTAATGCTGAGGGCAAACCGGATATTTGATTTGAATTCCGTTAGCCCTCCCAAGTCACTCTCACCACCCAGGTCGTGTTGAAATGATCGGCACGCCGATCAGACCAATATTTTAGATTTTGGACTTTCGAACTCAAGTTATCTGAATTGTTTTATTAGTTTTGAAAACTTAGTTTTGCATTGAGTGATTTTAACGCCAAGCCCAAACCGGGTATCCGATTTGGATTCCGTCAACTCTCCCAAGTCACTCTCACCACTCAGGTAACGTTGGAATGATCAGCACACCGATTGGGCCTGTATTTTAGATTTTACACCCCCAAATCCCAGTTATTAGAATTTTTTTAAACTATTTTAGTTTTGAAAACTAACTTAGTTCAACATTGAGTAATTTTAATGCCGAGCCCAAACTGGATATCTAAAATGAAATTCCGTCACTCTCACCAAGTCAATCTCACCACCCAAGTCCCTCTCACCACCCAGGGTTTGGTTGGATATTAATACATTTTCATGGTAGTTTTTTTGAATTAAATAGTAATATTATAACTCTAAATTCTGTGAAAGTAAAAATATAACAAACACTCACCTAAGGGGGCTGTGTCGTGATCGAGGATACTCCATGAGGGAAAATCCCCACCTGGGAGAGGAGGCCAGCGAGCGGCTGCATAATGCGCACCTCTGTGGACACTAAAAAATTCTCACCCCATGTTTACGTGTAGGGGAATAAAGAAGAGAAAAGAGAAGAGAAGATGAAAAGAAGAAAATAAAAGAAGGAAACACCCCTCAACGTGCCATTCAACGGCACACCTTCAAGTGCCCTTCAATGGCGCACCCCTCGTGCCTCTCTAACGGCACACTAACTTGTGCCCGGGCGACACACCCTGAATTGCCTCTAATGGCACACTCGTTAAAGCCTTCAACGGCACACTGTCCAGTGCTCCCAGCGGCACACTTCTTAAAAGTCCCAGCGGCACATCCCTGAAATGCGCCAGCGGCACACCCCTCAGAAGCCCCCAGCGGCACACCCATCAGAAGCCCCCATCGGCACATTACCAGGTGCCCCAACGGCACACCCTTCAAGCCCTCCAGCGGCACACTCCGTGGGATGCCTCCAATGGCACACCCTTTGGTGCCTCCCAACGGCACACCCTGCAATCCCTCCAGCAGCACACTCCGTGGGATGCCTCCAACGGCACACCCTTTGGTGCCTCCCAATGGCACATCCTGCAAGCCCCTCCGGCAGCACACTTCCAAACACCTCCAATGGTACGCTCCCAGCGTCCTCTGCTCGGCACACTGCCAAATGCCCGCCACCGGGTGCAGTGTCCCTTCTCCTCCACCCGGTGACACGTTGCAGCCCTTGGACCGGTGCCAACGGTAGCAAATCCAACGGTCACTGCCTGTGGCCCTTGGCACGCAGTGGATCCATGTCAAACCAGCTAGAATGCCCAGCTGTAAACACTCTGTTGAGGCACACAAGGGGTGCCGCAGAGGGACAAGAAAGAGGTCAATCCTCTTGTCCACCTCCACCGCCAGCGACGTCAACGCCAGTAGAGGTATAAAAGCCACTCACGAAGAAAGAAAGAGGCCTCCTAGAGGGCTGAAGAAAGGCATCCCGTTCGAAGAAGGTGTTGTGCCCCTTGTGCTTTGATGATAATGCGGTGTTTTAATGATAGCAACATGAATGAGTCACCATATTATTTTGTTAAGAACAACACATTGAGTCACCATATTGTTCTATGGAGATTGCATGAGTGTGCTAGGCCATGCAGTATTTCATACTCAATGCATATTTCGCTACATGCATAAGTCAAAGGTCAAAGGTCTGGGCAATCCTTGGGCGCTGCATAAGCATACTCAGTGCATAAGTCTTCGCATAAAGTATGTGCAGGGCTAGTTCAAGCCTGAGCTAAGGCTAGATCTAGTCTGTGCAGATGTTTTGCATAATACATGTTATGTCAGTGTGGCTCACGCATCAAGTCTGTACAGGCAAGTCTGTGCAGGCAAGTCTGTACATTGTCTTGTTGGTCCAACATAAAGTCTGTACATCGTTTACACTCCACACGACATGAAGTCGGTGCAGCCTTGTCTTGCATGCATAAGTCAAGTCTGTACATCGTTTAGTTGCACGCCACAGAGTTGAGCAAGTCTACACATCAGTTTGCCTTGCTTCATGCATAAAGTCTATACATCCATAGCAAGTCTGCACATTCCTTTTTAGCAAGTCTGCACACTGTCTGGTTGTATACACGCAGAGTCTATACATTCTCTACTGATAGCTTTGACGCGTGCACACACAAGTCTATACATTTCATTGCAGCATGCACACACACACAAGTCTATACATTCCTACCTTTACCTACGTTCACTATTTTAGCATGAACACATTCAAAGTCCATACATTGCCCTGTAGCATGCATGAACTCTAGTCTGTACATCGTCCAATTGCTCATGACGTCTTGGCTAAGTCTATACATTGCTCCGTCTCACTTAGCATTTCATGCTAAGTCTGTATATCGCATCGCATGCACCGTCTCACTTAGCGTCTCATGTTAAGTCTGTACATCGCATCGCATGCACCGTCTCACTTAGCGTCTCATGTTAAGTCTGTACATCGCATCGCATGCACCGTCTCACTCAGCGTCTATGTGCATAAATGAAAGTCTGTACAGCCAGTGCATCCTGCGTCTCACTCAGCGTCTATGTGCATAAATCAAAGTCTGTACAGCCAGTGCATCCTGCGTCTCACTCAACGTCTCATGTGCATACGCAAAGTCTGTATAGTCAGTGCATCCTTTGGTTAAAAGTCTATACATTGCCTTGCTGCATTGCACGCGTTCAAAGTCTATACATTGCTGTAGCATGCACTTTAAGTCTATACACTCCCTTATGACATGTCTATACATCGGCTGTAGCATACATACTACGTGTAATCTCTTTACATCTTGTATAACTGTCTGAAGAACACTTTATGATTGATGCCCTGGCAGGTGCTATTTCGTGGAGGTTAATAAGGGCACGTGATCCAAGAATGGAGATGGCTCAGGATCGTGACACGTGTCATCCTGCAGGCTGAAATGCTGCCACGCAGCCAAGGTGTTAGGGTGGGAACTGTGGAGGACACACGGCCACCTTCCTGCTGTTGCTATATATATGAAGCTTCTTCTTCAGAAGAAGACCTGATCGTGATCGAAGCAGAAGGGGCAGAAGCAGAGAGTGAATTAGAGCCTGCACGATCCAGTGAGAAGAAAAAGAGAAGTAGAAGAAGAAAGAGGAGACTGAAGAGAGAGAGAGAGAGAGAGAGCTCGTGAAGAAGAAGAAGAGAAGAATACGTTGAAGTGGTGGTATCTGTTGGCTCTTGGATCAGATCCAGACCAACTTGCTCCTTGAGAGCTATTTTGTGCCTTATTGTATACAGCTTTCTGTTGCTGTTTTGTTTCCCATCTTATTTTTCTTTTAAACTTTTCTTCAAGCTGTTTGTCAGCAGAGCAAGCTTTGTTGCTCAGCGTTTGTAGTGGAGGATTCCACTGGACGGGTTAAGCTGTAGTCCCCAGCGGTTGGCAAAGCTGTAATGCCCAGCGGTCAAGCTGTGAGTCAGCGGATGGCTAAGCTATATTGCCCAGTAGAAGCAAGCTGTGATGCTCAGCAGTTGTAGGCAAGCTGTGAGGCCCAGCGGTTCAAGATGTTAGTCAGCGAAATCCACACTCGGGTTTGAGTGTGGGGTGGACGTAGGTCTGGAGGACCGAACCACCTAAAAATCCTCTGTGCATTGGTTTGATTTCTTATCTGATTCCACTAGATGAATGGCTAGGAGTGCTTCAATTGTGTACTCTATCTGAATGCTTTAAGGCACAAGCTCCTTTGATTTGATTCTGTCTACTGCTTAGACTTGCTTAGGTTTTAATTCTTTCAGGCTTTAATTCCGCAGTTCTGAGCATTAGATTTTAATTGAGCGAAATTTTTAAGGGAAGGTTTCATTCACCCCCCTCTGAATCCAACGCACCGAAACCAACACTTGGTATCAAAGCAAGGTTGCTGTGCATAAGATCTAACAATCCGCAGTAGATCCTTCATCTTCTGTGGAGCATTTCAAAGTGGGTTTCTTGTGCTCGGTGTTTAGTTTCACTGACTTAGTGCCTTGCTTTGCTTATCTGGTTATGGTGCATTCTTGTCGATTGTCTTGTGCGCTGTTGTTTACTATCTGTTGTAATGGCACATCCTCCAATCTTCAAAGGTAATGATCTTGATCTATGGTTGAAGAACTTACATCGGTATGTTAGATCGACTGATCCTGAACTTTGGAAAGTAATGGTCCACGGTCCACACAAATTATCAAAAGATAAATCTAGATGGACTGATAAGGATAGACTGAAAGACTCTGTAAACTCGAGAGCATTAGATTTAATGTAAGCATCACTTGACAGAGCTCTAATTTCATGTGTTTCTTCTTGCAGGTCTGCCAAGGAGATTTTGGAGAAACTAAAGCTTACCAGGAATCACAACACATGTTTGATGGCTGACCGGAGAAATGATCATGAGGAAACTGCATCCAAGGTAAGCTCTGAATCTGATGAAATCTCGATTGATGATTTATGGGATATAAATGAGGAACTATCTGATAGATGTGAAAAATTAAAATCTGAGAATAAAAGGTTGAAAAATAAACTTGATCAGGAGAGTTCAAAAGCTTCATGTGAAAATTGCTTAAAATTGAAACAATCTTATGATGCATGCTTGTCTGATATTCAGACATATAAGGAACAAATCGAAAAACTCTAAAATCAGTCCAAAGAATTTGAACACAGATCCATGAATCTTAAAAAAGAAAATAGACTGATTTCTGAGAAATTGGAGGCTGAAAAAGCAATGAATCTAGAGCTTTAGAAAATCCTCAACAAACCTCAATCTGAAAAACAACAGGAAATGTTTTATGAATGTCAGTTCTCCTTAGACGATTGGATGCTTGATAATGAACTCCTAGAGCAAAACAGTAAACTGAAAGAGGAAATTAATAAGCTAAACACCTAAACTCAGCAATGTCTGAGAGGCTAATCACTTTATAAAAAGGGAAGAGTGTAAACCTGGTGAGCTCTAGTGAGTTGCTGAATGCTGAACAAGAAATTGCAAACATAAAGACCATCAATCAGATGTTAAACGAAAAGGCTGTGTGCTATGAAGATAAAATTGCTAACTATGAACTTCATGTTTCCAAACTGCAATCTGAAATTTCAAGTTTGATTGAATCTTTGGCTAAATTTGTGAGTGGAAAAGAAAATTGGGATAAGCTCCTTGGTAGCAAAATTAATTTCCAGCACGAGGGTCTGGGCTTTAACCCAGCTAATAAAAAGGGGTTTGACAGTAAGCTTCACACTTCATTTGTGGATAGTTCTGAGTCAACCAGCACATCTAGTGTACCTATCTTCCTATTCAGTGCTCAGAAAAACCAAAAATCCACTGTCAGTCCCAAAACTGAAGAACAAACTCAAAAATTGAAAAAGAATGAAAATTCACAGAAAAAGGACAAAGATGCTCCTGTTGGTACAAAGATTGCTGCACGCAAGTCACATGATCTCTCACACACTCATACTAAAAGGGGGTCATGTTATTATTGTGGGAAATTTGGTCATGAGATGGCTGAGTGTTTTGTGATGAAGAAGGATGATCTGAAATTTAACAGAATTCATGCTAGGAATTCTCAGGTTAAGAAATCTTCTTTAGCTTAGAATAAAAGAATTTAGTGCTTTTACTGTCACAGAATTGGTCATCTTATGCACAATTGTAAACTAAAGAAACAGGATGATTTCAATGCTAGAAAATTACATGATAGAACTGTTCAGACTAAAAATCATGCAAGTCATAATAAGAAAATTCAATGTTATTGTTGTGGCAAGCTGGGCCACACTGGAGCCCACTGCTGGCATAAACAGGGAAAAAAACTTAATTTTGAATTTGTCAAATTCCCTACAAATAGAAATGTTTTTGGTAGGAATAAAGTTATTTTTAAAGAAAAGATTCTTGCATGTTTTGAATGTGGAAAACCTGGCCACCGAGCTTTTGAATGCTGGTGGGCTAGTAATGGTAAATCAAAATTTCATGCAAGCAACAGAAATTTTTTTGCCAACTTACATAGATTCCATGATTATAATAATGTCCACAAAAAGAACTCAAGGGCTGTTACATCATGTAGATATTGTGGAAAGTATGGTCACTCTATGAATAATTGCTACATGATGGTTTATGATGATACTGTTGCTAAAAGATCATCCAGAACACATGTCAGAGTTAACTCGGGACCCAAGGCTGTTTGGGACCCTGCAGGATCAAGTTGATTAACATGCTATAGGTGTGCCTTGGTATGAAAAAGAGGGGTAAATAAACCAGGGCACTCAACAGGAAGACCCCAGGATCCTGCTCTTCAGGTTTGTTCTGACCATCCAGTTTAAATTCCATTATATGAAATTGTGAACCTGAAATGACTACATATCATGTTGATCTGTTGGTGCTAAACTGAAGTTTTCTGAAATATGAATTGCACAATCATGCTTATGGTAATTCTCTTCTGTCTAATTTGCATGAATCATATCTGAATATAAAATTTGATATCATGTGATGTGCTTTCAATACATTTCATGCATATAGTCAGGGGGAGTCCAACTGTTTTTGATCAATCATATTGCTGCTTATGTTTTATCCTTCACATGATGCATCTAGACAGGGGGAGCATTTAAAAATTGGGGTTTAGTTTGTCACACTCTGAACACCTCTTGTCTAGTAATTGAATAACTCTCATCTGATTTCATACTATCTCTCTTGATAATGGATTCTAACTTCTACTCATTATGTTGTCAAAGAAGAGCTTCTTTCAACCTTCTTCATGTTACTACCTGTCAGCTAATCTGTCTGAATTCCAGACTCAGCTACTGTTTGTTGATATACACTCTTCTGATATATTCCTTCATGTTGTTGACTCTTACACCAGCTTACACTCATCCTTCACATTCTTCTTAGCTAGTTTGAATGATTGTGTCTAGTGTTGTTTGTTGATCAGTTGTGTCTGTATTCGGTCTGAGGAACTTAAGCTACATGTCATGCAATTCAGTCTGAGAACTTTGTAGAAATTCCTATCATATAGGTTTAAGAATTACCACTGAATAAGACCGATATAAGATTAATGTATTCTCAGATTTGTAATTAAATGAATTGAAAATATCTGAATGATAAGCTTTAATAAATCTTAACAATCTGTGTCATAAAAAAACCTTAGACTCACTCATCAGATATCTGAAAATTTGAAATCAGGGCTACTTTGGTTAAGATACATAGAGTGAGTATTGTTGTTAAACATTAACTTTGAAAAACTTGACAGGAAATAAAATCAGTGAGAAATGAAATGACTTTGTTCATTGAGAAACTGGGTTTTCCATCAAAGAAATGGAGTGAACCCAAGTCATGAAGTGTCATAGTCACTTAAAATAAAAATTTATTGAGAACTTGACAGAGCAATGGCATTTCTGTGTTGAGTAACTGGGGAGTCTGGCCTCTGATCAAGGTGTCTTCTCATGTAAAAGGACACTTATATTGCTAACTCTGTTCTCGAAGTTGAGAGGCAATGACAATTATCACACTGAGTAACTGGGTCACTTCACCTGAGACGTGTTATGCCTCATGTAAAAAGGTGTTGATCAACCTAAATTACTCATGAAAAATATAATGTGCTTCAAATGAAAATATATTGAAAATTCTGTCAACTCATGTTCTTGTAAAAGTGTTTAACCTCAGTACTAATCTGTGTAACTTTCAAAGGAGCTATTGAGATCATGTGTGTAAGATAAAGATGATTGGTTTTGAGTGTTATCTGACTATTTGGTTCACTTTTATTAAAACTTGGATTCAGATATGAGTATTGAGTTTAATTTGACAAATTTGGTATACATCAAAATTAAATCAGATTGGTTGAGTTGCCAATTCATAACCCTCTATGATAGAAGAGTCTATTCTTCTTAAGACTTATTGTAGTGGTACAAGCATTAAAATCCCTCATGATCAGATTCATTCCTGACAGCCTGATCAACATAAATCTTGGCTCCAAATCTCTCTTAACTATTGATTTTTCATTGAGATGTCTTGTGATTATTGTTGTCTACTTTTACCTTTCTATCATCAATCACTTTACTCTCCACACTGTTGAAATCTTCCATCCTGACTTCACTCGTATTCTCAGGGGGAGCTTTGGTTATTATTTGCATGTTGATAGGGGGAGAGATGTTTTCTTGTCATAAGGGGGAACTCCATTTCAATGAACTATGTTTCATTCTCTGTATTCTGAATTTGTGGAAAAATAGTCTGTGTGCTGAATTCTGTCTCTCAAACCATTTCCTTTTTGATTATGTCAAAGGGGGAGAATAGTTTGATGAGTCAGTGTGACTCATTATGTTGCCATCATCAAAAAGGGGGAGATTGTTGTGCCCCTTGTGCTTTGATCATAATGTGGGTTTTTAATGATAGCAACATGAATGAGTCACCATATTGTTTTGTTAAGAACAACACATTGAGTCACCATATTGTTCTGTGGAGATTGCATGAGTGTGCTAGGCCATGCAGTATTTCATACTCAATGCATATTTCGCTACATGCATAAGTCAAAGGTCAAAGGTCTGAGCAATCCTTGGGCGCTGCATAAGCATACTCAGTGCATAAGTCTTCGCATAAAGTATGTGCAGGGCTAGTTCAAGCCTGAGCTAAGGCTAGCTCTAGTCTGTGCAGATGTTTTGCATAATACATGTTATGTCAGTCTGGCTCACGCATCAAGTCTGTACAAGCAAGTCTGTGCAGGCAAGTCTGTACATTGTCTTGTTGGTCCAACATAAAGTATGTACATCGTTTACACTCCACACGACATGAAGTCGGTGCAGCCTTGTTTTGCATGCATAAGTCAAGTCTGTACGTCGTTTAGTTGCACGCCACAGAGTTGAGCAACTCTACACATCAGTTTGCCTTGCTTCATGCATAAAGTCTATACATCCATAGCAAGTCTGCACATTCCTTTTTAGCAAGTCTGCACACTGTCTAGTCGCATGCACGCAGAGTCTATACATTCTCTACTGATAGCTTTGACGCGTGCACACACAAGTCTATACATTTCATTGCAGCATGCACACACACACAAGTCTATGCATTCCTATCTTTACCTACGTTCACTGTTTTAGCATGAACACATTCAAAGTCCATACATTGCCCTGTAGCATGCATGAACTCAAGTCTGTACATCGTCCAATTGCTCATGACGTCTTGGCTAAGTCTATACATTGCTCCGTCTCACTTAGCGTCTCATGCTAAGTCTGTATATCGCATCGCATGCACCATCTCACTTAGCGTCTCATGTTAAGTCTGTACATCGCATCACATGCACCGTCTCACTCAGTGTCTATGTGCATAAATCAAAGTCTGTACAGCCAGTGCATCCTGTGTCTCACTCAGCGTCTCATGTGCATACGCAAAGTCTGTATAGCCAGTGCATCCTTTGTTTTAAAGTCTATACATTGCCTTGCTGCATTGAACATGTTCAAAGTCTATACATTGCTGTAGCATGCACTCTAAGTCTATACACTCCCTTGTGACATGTCTATACATCGGCTGTAGCATACATACTACGTGTAATCTCTTTACATCTTGTATAAATGTCTGAAGAACACTTTATGATTGATGCCTTGGCAGGTGCTATTTCGTGGAGGTTAATAAGGGCACATGATCCAAGAATGGAGATGGCTCAGGATCGTGACACGTGTCATCCTGCAGGCTGAAATGCTGCCACGCAGCCAAGGTGTTAGGGCGGGAACTATGGAGGACACACGCCCACCTTCCTGCTGCTGCTATATATATGAAGCTTCTTCTTTAGAAGAAGACCTGATCGTGATCGAAGCAGAAGGGGCAGAAGCAGAGAGTGAATTAGAGCCTGCACGATCTAGTGAGAAGAAAAAGAGAAGCAGAAGAAGAAAGAGGAGAGTGAAGAGAGAGAGAGAGAGCTCGTGAAGAAGAAGAAGAGAAGAATACGTTGAAGTGGTGCTATCTGTTGGCTCTTGGATCAGATCCAGACCAACTTGCTCCTTGAGAGCTATTTTGTGCCTTATCGTATACAGCTTTCTGTTGCTGTTTTTTTTCCCATCTTGTTGTTAAGTTTTCTTCAAGCTGTTTGTCAGCAGAGCAAGCTGTGTTGCTCAGCGTTTGTAGTGGAAGATTCCACTGGACGGGTTAAGCTGTAGTCCCCAGCGGTTGGCAAAGCTGTAATGCCCAGCGGTCAAGCTGTGAGTCAGCGGATGGCTAAGCTGTATTGCCCAGCAGAAGCAAGCTGTGATGCTCAACGGTTGTAGGCAAGTTGTGAGGCCCAGCGGTTCAAGCTGTTAGTCAGCGAAATCCACACTCGGGTTTGAGTGTGGGGTGGACGTAGGTCTGGAGGACCGAACCACCTAAAAATCATCTGTACATTGGTTTGATTTCTTATTTGATTCCGCTAGATGAATGGCTAGGAGCGCTTCAATTGTGTACTCTGTCTGAATGCTTTAAGGCACAAGCTCCTTTGATTTGATTCTGTCTACGGCTTAGACTTGCTTAGGTTTTAATTCCTTTAGGCTTTAATTCCGCAGTTCTGAGCATTAGATTTTAATTGAGCGAAGTTTTTAAGGGAAGGTTTCATTCACCCCCCTCTGAATCCAACGCATCGAACCCAACAGAAGGAAGAGAAGAAGAAGAAGAGAAAAGAGAGAGAAAATGAGAAGAGGCTCCTGCCCCCTTGCTGTTCCACCCACCACTGCCTGAGTGAAGAGGATGATGGTAGAAGAGAAGAAGAGTGGGTGAAGAGAGAGAGAGCGAGGTCCGGGAGGGGAGGAGCCCATGCTCCGTCCCCCCCCCCACTATATTTTCTTTTCTTCTTTTTTTTCCTCCGTTCCCTTTTTTTTTGTTGCGATGTATTCTCTCCTTTGGGGCACTCCTCTTAGAAGAACAGAAGTAGAAAGCTCGTTAAGTACTCATACCACCCTATTCGCTATGAATGAAAACACCCCTCTTGTTGCATCTTGTCCATCCTTCACCCCACGGTGTATATGGTGGTTTGCTTTACACCCATTTCGTTTTTCTTGGTTTTTTGGGTTGCCTGCCCTCCAAAACGCCGTAGAGTCTATCCAATTCAATGGGTAGTGTCTCTGGAGTGTTGGGATGAGGCTGGCCTTCTTCCAACGCGTTTCTGTAACAGGGTCATCTCATCCCGGCATGCCCTCAGCCTTGTCCCTACCGGCACACCCCAACGTGCCTTGCCCGGCACACTTCATCTCCAAACCATCCCAATCTGGTGCACCCTTTGGCTTGGCCTTGCCCGGCACACCCTCCAGCCATCCTAGCCCGACACACCCTCCAGCCATCCCAGCACGGCACGCCGGTGGCTTGTTCCTGTCGGCACACTCTAGCCTGTTTTACCCAATGTTTCCCATTCACTGATATCTCTGGGTTTTTTTGAAGTTTTCTTAAAGGTGTCGCTGTCCTGGCATGCACCTCGACTTGTTGGGTCATGTCACTCCTTGTGTACGTGTTCCCATTTACACCCCCCTAGCATTCGGGTCAAGGGGAGATGCTGCCAAATTTTTGTCAGAATTAACATAATAATAATAATAATAAAAGAAAAGTAATAATACAAAAGGAAACAACAAATAAACAGAATAAACACCAACGAAACGACTTTGCCGAAATAACAACGAACCATGGAGATCCTGAATAACTGAACACTTGCATCTTTATGACGGACTACCGAACAGAACCACGAACATGGTCTACATGAATAAAAGAAAACAAAATCAAAACTCACGCATCTCATGAATAAAAGAAAATCCCTATGCATGCATCTCATGAATAAAAGAAGACTCCTCACATGAGCCTCAGGAATAAGGGGACCTCCTCTCAGACCTTACTCCACCTACATGGACTTTGCCCCAGCTGCATTGACCCTTTACCCCTGGCTTGCCTTGGTCGGCACACTCCAACCGGTGCACTTTCAGCCCAACCTTCACCCGGTGCACCCTTGACTTCCCTTGCCCAGCACACCTCCTGGCATCTTCAACCGGCACACACCTGCCTAGCCTGCCCAAATCGACACACTCAGCCTTCGCCCTGTCCGGTACACTCCAACGTCTCCCTGCCAGCACGCCCTGCCCAGCCTCCCCCGGCACACTCGTGCCTATTTCTCCGGCACACTCTCTGTGCCTCTACCCGGCACAGCCTTATCTCCGTACCCGATGCACTCTCACCTTCCTCCAGCGGTACACCATCCACCAGCCCTGCCCTTCACACATCTCCAATGTGCACTGACCTCATTTCCCACGTGTACCGACCTTCCCCTAGCCCAAGCAAACGCGCACCGACCTCCCCCCCTAGCCAGGCCAGACCTGCACCGACCTGCCCCTTGGCCTAGCCGGACATGCATCGACCTTCCCCCAGCCTGGGCGAAACCTGCACCGACCGTCACCCCCTAGCAAGGCCAAACCTGCACCGACCTTCCCCTAGCCCGCACGAAACATGCGCCGACCTCGTCCTTTGCATGCATGGAACCTGCACCGACCTGCCTTCAGCCTTGGACAAACTTGCACCGACCTTGCTCTTGCCTAGCCGCATGTGCATCGACCTCGCCCCTTTATAGCCCAAACATGCACAGACCTTGCCCCAGGCATGCTTAGACCTTGGCCCAGCATATGCATGGACTTTGGCCAACTTGCTCAGACCCTGCACACATGCACGGACCCTGCCCAACACCTGCTTAGACTTTGCCCAACGCATGCATCGACCTTATCCAATACATGTACCAACCTTGACCCCAAACTTGCACAAACCCTAAGCCCAAGCCTTGCTGAGCCCAACCTCTACCCGGTGCACCCTATGACACCCTCACCGGCACACCCTCGACCAACCTATCCAGGCACACTCCCCAGCCGCCCTCGCCGACACACCCTCGACCAACCTAGCCCGGCACACTCCCCAGCTGCCCTTGCTCGGCACACCCCAATACCTCCAGCCCGGCACATCCCTAGCCTGTGCCTTGCCCGGCACACTCCCCAGCCGCTCTAGCCCGGCGCACCCCAACACCTACAGCCCGGCACGCCCTTGGCGCATACCTTGTCCAGCACACAGCCCCTTTCACTCCTCAGCCTCCCTTGCCCGGCGCACCTGAAATGCAATAGTATAATAAAAAAGGGAATATAATAATAAATAATAATAATACTAATAAATATATATAAATAATAAGAAGAAAAGGATATAACGCACATGCAATAAAAGAAGAGTCAATCAACATAAAAAAATAAATAAACAATAATAATAATAATAATAATAAGTAATGATAATAATAACGAATAGAACGAGGTGGCTCTCATCCTACCCGGATCCTCTGCATGGGAATATCAATAAGACCTTCGTGGGTCACGCTTGGACCTCGGGTTCATCCCAATCACGGTCATTGCATGACCCATATCCTAGGCCTATATCCCACTATCCTCGAACATATCTTTATTTTGGGATCTAATCCCGGAACATTCTCCCGCTGCCTCTCGACACCGAAAATATTAACGATGCCCGCGCGAGCCTCGCTTTGACCGTAGGAAGCTTCCCCAAAATGGTCCTGGCTTGATCTTGCACTGGGCCAATACACTCACTAATTTTTGACCACTCTAACCGAGACTTAACCAAATGTTTCCCATTCCTCTGAATAGTAAATTTGTCGTACCCCGGCATACATATGCTCCGATTTTCCCATGACAATCACGCTGCCCTCAAGCCGGACACTTGTCCCAATATCAAATGGTCTCCTGAGTGACCGACATGTTTCGAATGCTTGCTTCCCTAGACATAGGGCTTTCCGACTGATTCGAGATCACTATCGTCTTGTTTATCTCGATATAATTTCCTAGCCATGAGGCCTTTATTCCCGGCGATTAATCAAGGGCGTTCCTCTCTACGAGGGGATGTAAATGACGCCGTGACCTTTATGACGCGGGAGGTTTTGGTCCCAACCCGAACTACACAGTTATCTGATTAGTCAGATCGAGTGCATAATAAACCGTCACTTTGTGACTGGCACGCCCTCGCACTAAATAAACAAAAAAATCCAATCAATCATCTAATTAATTTAGAATTAATTCTCTTCGAATTTTTGTGCGTCCACAAGTCTGGCACGCCCGGTGGGACTTAAACCACCCTTCATCTCTTCGCCGAGATTCAGGGCATCTTGGCCTCCTAATAAACATTGTTTGTTTGCTTTGACGAATTGCAGGTGCTGTCTTCGCCAGCCCTATGGGGAGAAAAAGTCGGACTAGGTGCAATTGTCTTTGTGGCCTCGAGGACGCTACTCCGAGGGACCCGCAGCTTCCAGGAATCATGATGGCCGCCAAATAAAGAGAAGAGAAGGAGAGAAGAAGGGAGGGGAAATCAAACCCCCTTTCCCTAAGAAGAAAAAGAAATAAAAGAAGAAAAGAAAGAAACAAAGAAAAAGAAGAGAAAGAATTGGCGAGAGAGGGTTGTACGATCATATCCGTCGACACCCGTGCCGAACAAAGATTACCACTGTGGGATTGATGCGGTGGAGCAAACCACTCATCTCCTCCTTGAGAGGGTGAGCGCTCTCCTATGCACCTACCTTGGTCTATTACACAAAAAAAGAAGAGAAGAAAAGAAAGGACAAAAAGAAAAGTTGGCAAGCATCGCCGACCAAAAGGACAAGAAGAAGATCGGCATCCCGCCCGACTATGGGAGGGTCCAAGTCCAGGGTGCAATACCCCAGTCCGTTCCACCTTCCTGCTGCCTCTATCCGGCACAAGACGGTCTCTCAAGTGGCTGTTAGAAGATCCAACAAGCCGCAGCTATAGCTTGATGAATTCCTGCCCGTTGTGGGGGATGCTTTTATAGTAATAAGGCCAAGCATGGCCACCACTCCCGAAGAGAGCATGCATATACCCCGCCATGGGAGATAAGAAGAAGAAATATACCCCCGCCATGGGGGATAAGAGGCAAGAAAGAGTATACCCCGCTCCTGGGGTCACATGAAGAGAATACGCCCCAACTCGGGGGCACGTAAGAAGAATCTACCCCGACCTGGGGTCATAAGAAGAAGCAGAGTTGCACCCCGGCTTAGGGGCATTTGAAGAAGAAATGTACCCCGCCATGGGGGCGTATGAAGCAAAAGAAACACACCCCGCATGGGGGGCACGAAAACAAGAATTTACACCCCGCCTGGGGAAAAAGAAGCCATAAAGGATATACCCCCATCACGGGGGCACATGAAGAGAATCCACCCCAACTCGGGGGCACATAAAGTAAAAGTTACACCCTGGCTTAGGGGCATTTGATGAAGAAATGTACCCCCACCATGGGGGCATAAGAAGCAACAGAGTTTCGCCCCGATCTCGGGGCATAAAGAAAGAAAGAATACACCCTGGCTTAGGGGCTTTTGAAGAAGAAACATACCCTGCCACGGGGCATAAGAAGCATAAGACACACCCTGGCTTAGGGACATATGAAGAGAAGTGTACCCCGCTCTAGGGCATAAGAAGCAGCAGGATCCACCCCCGCCATGGGAATATAAGAAGCAGCATACACCCCACCATGGGGGCATAAGAAGCAACAGAGTTTCACCCTGATCTAGGGGTACATAAAGAGAAATATATCCCGCCATTGGGGCGTATAAAAGAAAAGAGAGCAAGAATACACCCCGGTCGGGGGGTACAGAAGCAAAGAGACATACATCCCGATCTAGGAGCATATGAAGAAAGGTATACCCCGCCCAAGAGGCAGTTGAAGAAGCAACATAGCCCGCCACGGGGGCATGGAAGCCATGAATAATTCAGCACGGCTTAGGGGTATTCAAAAAATCTACCCCGGTTTAGGGGCACTTGAAGAAGAACTACACCCCGACCTGGGGGCATGAGAAGCAAAGACTATACCCTGCCCTGGGGCACACAAGAAAGAAGCACACCCCGACTTAGGGGCATTTGAAGAAGAAACATACCCCGCCATGGGGGCATACGGAGAAAAGAATACACCCCGCCTTGGGGGCACAAGAAGCAGAAGAACTCACCCCAGCCTAGGGGGCACACGAAGAAAGAAACACACGCCCTGCCTTGGGTGCACAAAAAGTGAAACACACCCCGGCCTGGGGGGATACAAAAAAAAAAAAAACACTCCGCCCAGGGTGCACAAGAAGAAAATACACCTCGCCTGGGGGCTCAGAAGCAAAGAAGCAGAATCCACCCCGGCCTGGGGGCATAAGAAGCATGAAGTTACACCCCGACTCGAGGGTACGTAAAGAAGAAACACATCTTTCCTTGGGTGCACAGGAAGCCATAAACACACCCCGTATGGGGGCATACGAAACAAAAAAGAAGCACACCCCGCCATGGGGGCACACGAAGAAAGAAACACCCTTCGCCCTGGGCGCATGAGAAGCAGAAAAGTCTACCCCGATATAGGGGCATAAGAAGCAAGAGTACACCCCGAGCTAGGGGGAATATAAAGAAAGAAACTACACCCCGCTCCGGGGGGGCATATGAAGAGAAATACGCCCTGCCTTGAGGGGTAGAAGAAGTAGAATCCACCCCAATCTGGGGGCATGAGAAGCAAAAGATACACCCCGTGCCGGGGGCATATGAAGGGAAATATACCTCACCCTGGGAGGGCGCAAGAACCAGAGGAATTCACCCTGATATGGGGGCATAAGAAGCAAGAATCCACCCCGGCTTAAGGACATGAGAAGCAAGAAGTTATACCCCGAGCTAGGGGGACAAAAACAATCAACAACAACACATCCTGTCTTGGGTGCACCAGAAGCCATACACACCCCACATGGGGGCATGTGAGACAAAGCTTCACCCCGACCTAGGGGCATTAGAAGCAAAATGCACCCTGCTCTAGGGGCATAAGAAACGAAGAACACACCCCCGCTCTAGGGGAATTTGAAGAGGAAACATACACCCCGCCTGGGGGCATAGAAGCCATAAAAGAATACACCCCTGCTCTAGGGGCATTTGAAGAATAAACATACACCCCGCCTGGGAGCATAGAAGCCATAAACGAATACACCCCGGCTTAGGGGTATTTGAGGAAGAAATATACCCCGATATGGAGGCATGGAAGCCCTGGAGAATTTACCCCGGCTTAGGGGTATTCAAAAAATCTGCCCCGATTTAGGGGCATTTGAGGAAGAACTACACCCCGCGATGGGGGCATGAGAAGCAAAGACTATACCCTGCTTAGGGGCATTCGAAGAGAAACATACCCCGCTCCGGGGCAAAAGAAGCAGAAGTTACACCCCATCTGGGGGCCTGGAAGCCATGAAATATACACCCCACTTGGGGGCACAGAAGAAAAGTTACACCCCAACCTGGGGGCGCATTAAGAGAAATACACCCCAGTCTGGGGGTATTAATGAGAAAGGAATAGCAGAATAAAAGAACAGTCATGAGGTGGACGTGATCTTTGAACCCGCCTCTTCATAATAAAAAGAAGAGCAGAAAAGAAAAGAATAGCCATCAGGCACACGTGGTCTTTCCACTCGCCCCTCCACATAAAAGAAGAAGAGAAGAAAAGAAAGTGAGCCCTGAGGCAGTCATTGTCTTTCACCCTCTACCTTCAGCAATCCAACAAATAGACTTTTCATGGGGTCGGTGTCACGACCTTTCGTCCGATAAGCATTCCGCCAACGGGGCGTTAAACTGACAAAGCATTCCGCCAACGGGGCGTTAAAGCGACAAAGCATTCCGCCAACGGGGCGTTAAACCGACAAAGCATTCTGCTAACGGGGCGTTAAACCGACAAAGCATTCCACCGACGGGGCGTTAAACCGACAAAGGATTCTGCCAGCGGGGCGTTAAACCGACAAAGCATTCCACCAATGGGGCGTTAAATTGACGAAGCATTCCGCCAATGGGGCGTTAAATCGATAAAGCATTCCGCCAACGGGGCGTTAAACCGACGAAGCATTCCTCCAGCGGGGCGTTAAACTGACAAAGCATTCCACCAGCGGGGCGTTAAACCGACAAAGCATTCCGCCAATGGGGAGTTAAACCGACAAAGCATTCAGCCATCGGGGCTTCAAGTCGATAGATATTCAGCCATCGGGGCGTTAAACTGAGGAATATTCAGCCATCGGGGCTTCAATCCGATAGATGTTCAGCCATCGGGGATTCAAGTCGATAGATGTTCAGCCGTCGGGGATTCAAGCCGATAGATACTCAGCCATCGGGGCTTCAAGCTGATAGATATTCATCCATCGGGGCTTCAAGCCGATAGATGTTCGGCCATCGGGGCTTCAACCGAAAGATGTTCAGCCATCGGGGCTTCAACCGAAAGATGTTCAGCCATCGGGGCTTCAAGCCGACAAATATTTAGGCATCAGGGCTTCAAGCCGACAGCTACCCCCCCCATCGGCCTCTGAGCAGACAACTATCCAATCATCGGCCTCCGGGTCGACAACTATCCAATTATCGGCCTCTTAGCCGATAGCTATCCAATCATCGGCCTCCGGGTCGACAGCTATCCAATTATCGGCCTCTAGGCCGATAGATTTTCAACCATCGGCATTCAAGCCGACAGATGTCGAGCCAACAGGCAACTCCACCTGCGGCCTTTGGCCACCCAACAAAATCAATAGACCTTTCACTTTGGTTCGGATCCTTCCCCGGTCAGAGAATTAAAGAAGAAACCTTCCACTTTGGCTCAGATCCTTCCCCGGCCAGAGAATTTAGGAAGAAACCTTCCACTTTGGTTCGGATCCTTCTCCGGCTAGAGAATTAAGAAAAAGTCTCCCACTTTGGTTCGGATCCTTCTCTGGCCAGAGAATTAAAAAAGAAACCTTCCACTTTGGTTCAGATCCTTCTCCAGTCAGAGAATTAAAGAATAAACTTTCCACTTTGGTTCGGATCCTTCTCTGGCCAGAGATTTAAGAAAAAGCCTTTAACTTTGGTTCGGATCCTTTTTCATCCAGAGAATTAAAGAATAAACCTTCCACTTTGGTTCAGATCCTTCCCCGGCTAGAGAATTAAAGAAGAAACCTTCCACTTTGGTTTGGATCCTTCTCCGGCC
Source organism: Amorphophallus konjac (assembly GCA_022559845.1). Lineage (NCBI taxonomy): Eukaryota > Viridiplantae > Streptophyta > Magnoliopsida > Alismatales > Araceae > Amorphophallus > Amorphophallus konjac. Next base: position 117,667,875 of record CM040129.1, on the reverse strand, counting down.
AGAGAATTAAGAAAAAAACCTTTCACTTTGGTTCGGATCCTTCCCCGGCCAGAGAATCAAAGAGTAAACTTTCCACTTTGGTTCAGATCCTTCTCTGGCCAGAGAATTAAGAAAAAGCCTTTCACTTTGGTTCACATCCTTCTCCGGCCAGAGAATTAAAGAATAAACCTTCCACTTGGGTTCAGATCCTTCCCCGGCCAAAGAATTAAAGAAAAAACCTTCCACTTTGGTTCGGATCCTTCTCCGGCCAGAGAATTAAGAAAAAAGTCTTTCACTTTGGTTCGTATCCTTCCCCGGCCCGAGAATTAAGAAAAAAGCCTTTCACTTTGGTTCGGATCCTTCCTCGGCCAAGGAATCAAAGAATAAACTTTCCACTTTGGTTCAGATCCTTCTCCGGTCAGAGAATTAAAGAAGAAACCTTCCATTTTGGTTCGGATCCTTCTCCGACCAGAGAATTAAAGAAGAAACCTTTCACTTTGGTTCGGATCCTTCTCCGGCCAGAGAATTAAAGAATATACTTTCCACTTTGGTTCGGATCCTTCTCCCGCCTGAGAATCAAAGAATATACTTTCCACTTTGGTTTGGATCCTTCTCCGGTCAGAGGATTAAAAGAATAAACCTTTCGATTTGGTTCGGATCCTTCCCCGGCCAGAGAACAAAAGAATAGACCTTTCACTTTGGTCCGGACCCCTTCCTCGGCCAGAGAACAAAAAAAGAGACCCTTCTTTTCAGCCCTCGTAGCCCGCTTTCCTAACTTCGGCTCTTGCGGCCCGCTTCCCATAACTTCGGCTCTTGTAGCCTGCTCCCCAGAATTCGGCTCTTGCAGTCCGCTTCACAGATTTTGACTCTTGTAGCCTGCCTCCCAGCTTCAGCTCTTGCAGCCCACCTCCCTAATTTCCTTTCGACCCTTTTGCGGTCTGCTTCCCTAATACCTTTACTACCACATAAAAGATACATATACGTAACGATAGTATGTTCTTACGCAAAAAAAAAGAAGAAAAAAGAGACCCAAAAAAAGAGAGATAAAAAAATGCTTGGCTGGCTCGCTTGCATGCTTGCTTATAGTATAGAATAATACACTTCCTTGAAATTTTCTAGGACCTTGTTTCCTTGCTAAATAATGTCGCCCCGATTCCGGATGCATGTGTGTCACGACATATGCTCGAAGGGAACCCAATTATGGCGGGTGCACACGTCAAGGGGAAGAGTCATGGCTAAATGGCTAAGCTCAACTCACAAAATAAACCTGAGGCAACACTCCCCCACTCTGCGCTTAATGTGTTCAATGGTCTTTAACCATAGAGATTGCCCGACTTTCTTCTTAGCACTCTACGGATGCTTGAATTTCTACACTCGCATGAAAGGTAATCGTGAGGAAAAAGCTGCCTACCCCCACACAACAAAAAAAGAAAAGAAAAAATGATGCAAAAAAAAGGAGAGAAATGTGAATCTGAGTAGCCGGGAATCTCCATTGAGACACATGAGGAGACTCACGTGAAATGGTGAAGAAAATTTCAATAAGGATGAAGCCTAGTAGCCGGGAATCCCCATTGAGACACATGAGAAAACTCGCGTCAAACGGTGGAATATGCAATAGAATTATGATAAGGACGAATCCTAGTAGTCGGGAATCTCCATTGAGACACATGAGGAGACTCACACCGAACGGTGAAACTCGCTTCTAAAATAAACAAATGGGGGCTGTGCGAAGCTACCGAAATCGAGAGCCTGAAACTCATGTGTAGGCGCTAGAGTAGTCATCGAGTGTTGCTTAGAAAATCTGCATATCCCTATGTTTCCGACCTTTTGCTCACACGGTTGCCCCTCCACTCCACAGAGAGTTATTTTGGGTGAAATGCGTGAATTTAAGCTATGCATGCAAGACATGCGATATCTTCTTGACGGGTGCACCACCCCTCAATTGTGCCTCCTGGCCCACACCGTGTCCGCGAATTATGGGCGTTGTCCCTATCCCATCCCCTATAGAGGGAGCTACCTTATGCATATTTTATGTTATGCATGCTGACGAATGCCTGCATGCTTGAATAAAATAAAGTAATAATAATAATAATAATAATAAAACTCTCAATTTTGGGCTTTCACAACCTGCTTTCCCAGCTCTGGCTCAGAGAGCCCAATCCTAGCCCTTACGGCCGGCTGCCCGCTCTTGCGGCTTGCTAATCTCCCAACTTCAGCTTCCATAGCCCGCTTTCCGAGTTCTGGCTCGTAGAGCCCGATCCTGGCCCTTACGGCCGGCTACCTACCCTTGTGTCTTGCTAGTTTTCAAATTTCGGCTCTCGCAGCCCGCTTCCCCAATTTCAACTTTTGTAGCTAGCTTCTCGATTTCGGCTCTCGCAGCCCGCTTCCCCGATTTCAGCCTTCACGGCCTACTTCCACAACACCGATTCTGGCCCTTTCGGTTCACTTTCTCGGGTTCAGATTTCATAGCCGGTACTTTCGACGCATTAAAGAACATCAAATCCTTTCACTTTGGTTCGGGCCTGTCATCCAGCAAGAGAACAAAAAGACTCTTTTCTCTAGATCGGACCTGCCGTTCGACTAGAGAACAAAAAGACCCTTCCACTCCAGACCAGACCTTCCGTCCGGCTGGAAAACTAAAAGACTCTCTCCACTCTAGATCGGACCTTCTGCCCGGCTAGAGAACAAAAAAAAATCCTTTCACTTTGGTTCAGACCCGCCATCTAGCCCGAGAATAAAAGATTCTTTCCACTCTAGATCGGACCTTCAGTCCGGCTAGAGAATAGAAAAGATCCTTTCACGTTGGTTCGGGCCTGCCGTCCAGCCGGAGAACTAAAAGACTCTCCCCACTCTAGATCGGACCTTTCGTCCGGCTAGAGAACAAACAGACCCCTTCACTCTAAAAGGGACCCTTCCGCCCAGCTAGAGAATAAAAAGATTCCTTTCACTTTGGTTCGGACCTGCCGTCCAGCACTAGAACAAAAGATTCCTTCCACTCTAGATCGGACCTTCCGTCCGGCTAGAGAACTAAAAAGAATTCTCTCCACTCTGGTTCGGACCTGCCGTCCAGCCAAAGATTTAAAAGACCCTTCATACAGCCGGTACCCCCGGTGCACTAAAAGAGCAAAACAACCTTTCACCCTGGCCCGAGCCTACCGTTCGGGTAAGGAGTCATCCCCTTTTCCTCGCACTAACACTAGCCCGTGTCAGCGACTTGACCATCTCTCCGTCCCTTCGGGTGACGAATACCCCTTTTGATTTGGACCTTCCGTCCAGGTCATGGAATCAACAAACTCTTCACTCCGTCCCTTCGGGCGACGAACACTTCTTTTGATTCAACAAACTCTCCTCTCCGTCCCTCCGGGGTCACGAATGATCCGTTTGCTTTGGACCTTCTGTCCAGATCATTGAATGAACAAGTCTCTCTCTCCGTCCCTTCGGGTGATGAATACCCCTTTTGATTTGGACCTGCCGTCTAGACCATTAAAGGAATAAACCCTTCTCTCTGCCCACGTGGCTTGCCTTCCAACTTCCTTCGGCTCGACGGCCTGCTCCCAATTTCGGCTCTCGTACCCTACTTTAAGGACTTCGGTTCTCACAGCCTGCTCCCCAACCTTTGGCTTTCATAGCCTGCTTCCCGGGTGCTGGCCCACGTGGCATGGGTTCTTGACCTAAACTTCAGTCCGCGGATCCGCTCTTCTCATCATGTTGATGAATCTCTCAGTCGGTCTACACCCGCAAGCCCCGCTCTCTCGTCCGTCCCTCGCGCCGTCTGCGGCTGAGGGGCATTTGTGGACACTAAAAAATTCTCTCCCCATGTTTACGTGCAGGGGAATAAAGAAGAGAAAAGAGAAGAGAAGATGAAAATAAGAAAAGAAGAGAATGAAACACCCCTCAACGTGCCCTTCAACGGCACAACTTCAAGTTCCCTTCAACGGCACAGCCCTGGTGCCTCTCCAACGGCACACTAACTTGTGCCCCAGCGGTACACCCTGAAGTGCCTTTAACGGCACACTCGTTAAAGTCTTCAACGACACACTCTCCAATGCTCCCAGTGGCACACTTCTTAAAATCCCCAGTGGCACATCCCTGAAGTGCCCCAGCGGAACACCCCTCAGAAGCCCCCAACGACACACTGCCAGGTGTCCCAGCGGCACACCCATTAGAAGCCCCCAGTGGCACACTGCCAGGTGCCCCAACGGCACACCCTTCAAACCCTCCAGCGGCACACTCTGTGGGATGCCTCCAATGGCACATCCTTTGGTGCCTCCCAACGGCACACCCTTCAAGCCCTCCAGTGGCACACTCCGTGGGATGCCTCCAACGGGACACCCTTTGGTGCCTCCCAAGAGTACATCCTGCAAGACCCTCCGGAGGCACACTTCTAAACGCCTCCAGCGGTACGCTCCCAGCGTCATCTGCCCGGCACACTGCCTAATGCCCGCCACCCGGTGCAACGTCCCTTCTCCTCCACTCGGTGACACGTTGCAGCCCTTGGACAGGTGCCAACGACAGCAAATCCAAAGGTCACTACCTGTGGCCCTTGGCGCGCAGTGGATCCATGTCAAACCAGCTAGAATGCCCATCTGTCGACACTCTGTTGAGGCACGCAAGGGGTGCTGCAGAGGGACAAGACGGAGGTCAATGCTCTCGTCCACCTCCACCGCCAGTGACATCAATGCCAGCAAAGGTATCAAAGCCACTCACGAAGAAAGAAAGAGGCCTCCCAGAGGGCTGAAGAAGGGCATCCCGTGCGAAGAAGGAAGATAAGAGGAAGAAGAGAAAAGAAAGAGGAAAGGAGAAGAGGCTCCTGCCCCCTTACTGTTCCGCCCACCACTGCCGGAGTGAAGAGGAAGAGGATAGAAGAGAAGAAGAGTGGATGAAGAGAGAGAGAGCGAGGTCCGGGAGGGGAGGAGCCCATGCTCCGTTCCCCCCCACTATATTTTCTTTTCTTCTTTCTTTTCCCCCATTCCCTTTTTTTTGTTGCGATGTATTTGCTCCCTTGGGGCACTCCTCTTATGAGAATAGAAGTAGAAAGCTTGTTAAGTGTTCATACCACCCTGTTCCCTGTGAATGAAAACGCCCCGCTTGTTTCATCTTGTCCATCCTTCACCCCACGGTGTATATGGTGGTTTGCTTTACGCCCATTTCGGTTTTCTTGCTTTTTTGGGTTGCCTGCCCTCCAAAATGCCGTAGAGTCTATCCAATTCAATGGGTAGTGTCTCTGGCGTGATGGGATGAGGCTGGCCTTCTTCCAACACGTTTTTGTAACAGGGTCATCTCAGCCCGGCATGCCCTCAGCCTTGTCCCTGTTGGCATACCCCAACGTGCCTTTCCCGGCACACTTCATCTCCAAACCATCCCAATCTAGTGCACCCTTTGGCTTGGCCTTGCCCAACACACCCTCCAACCATCCTAGCTCGGCACACCCTCCAGCCATCCCAACCTGGCACGCCTGTGGCTTGTTCCTACTGGCACACTCCAGCCTGTTTTACCCAATGTTTCCCATTCACTAATTTTTCCAGGTTTTCTGAAGTTTTCTTAAAGGTGTCGCTGCCTTGGCACGCACCTTGACTTGTTGGGTCACGTCACTCCTTGTGGACGCGTTCCCCTTTACACCCCCCTAGCATCCGAGTCAAGGGGAGATGCTACTGAATTTTCGTCAAAATTAACCTAATAACAATAACAATAAAAGAAACGTAATAACACAAAAGGAAACAACAAATAAACAGAATAAACACCAATGAAACGGCTTTTCCGAAATAACGACGAACCACAGAGATCCCGAATAACTGAACACATGCATCTTTATGACGGACTACTGAACCCGAACATGGTCTACATGAATAAAAGAAAACCAAATCAAAACTCACGCATCTCATGAATAAAAGAAAATCCCTATGCATGCATCTCATGAATAAAAGAAGACTCCTCACATGAGCCTCAGGAATAAGGGGACCTCCTCTCAGACCTTACTCCACCTACGTGGACTTTGCCCCAGCTGCATTGACCCTTTACCCCTGGCTTGCCTTGGTCGGCACACTCCAACCGATGCACTTTCAGCCCAACCTTCACCCGGTGCACCCTTGACTTCCCTTGCCCAGCACACCTCCTGGCATCTTCAACCGGCACACACCTCCAACCCTGACCCCAAACTTGCACAGACCCTAAGCCTAGTCCTTGCTGAGCCCAACCTCTACCCGGTGCACCCTTTGACACCCTCGCCGGCACACCCTCGACCAACCTAGCCCGACACACTCCCCAGCCGCCCTCGCCGGCACACCCTCGACCAACCTAGCCCGGCACACTCCCTAGCTGCCCTTGCCCGACACACCACAATACCTCCAGCCCGGCACATCCCTGGCCTGTGCCTTGCCCGGCACACTCCCCAGCCGCTCTAGCCTGGCGCACCCTAACACCTCCAGCCCGGCACGCCCTTGGCGCATACCTTGTCCGGCACACAGTCCCTTTCACTCAGCCTCCCTTACCCGGCGCACCTGAAATGCAATAGTATAATAAAAAAGGGAATATAATAAATAATAATAATAATAATAAATATATATAAATAATAAGAAGAAAAGGATATAACGCACATGCAATAAAAGAAGAGTCAATCAACATAAAAAAATAAATAAACAATAATAATAATAATAATATTATGTAATGATAATAATAACGAATAGAACGAGGCGGCTCTCGTCCTCCCCGGATCCTCTGCATGGGAATATCAATAAGACCTTCATGGGTCACGCTTGGACCTCGGGTTCGTCCCAATCACGGTCGTTGCCTGACCCATATCTTAGGCCTATAGCCCGCTATCCTCGAACATATCTTTGTTTTGGGATCTAATCCCAGAACATTCTCCCGCTGCCTCTTGGCACCGAAAATATTAACGATGCCCACGCGAGCCTCGCTTTGATCGCGGGAAGCTTCCCCAGAATGGTCCTGGCTTGATCTTCCACCGGGCCAATAAACTCACTGATTTCCAACCACTCTAACCGAGATTTAATCGAATGTTTCCCATTCCTCTGCACAGTAAATTTATCATACCCCGGCATACATATGCTCCGATTTTCCCGTGACGAGCACGCTGCCCTCAAACCGGACACTCGTCCGAATATCAAATAGTCCCCTGAGTGAGCGACATGTTTCGAATGCTTGCTTCCCTAGACATACGGCTTTCCGACTGATTCGAGATCACTATCGTCTTGTTTCTCTCGATATAATTTCCTGACCATGAGGCCTTTATTCCCGGCAATTAATCAAGGGTGTTCCTCTCTACGAGCGGATGTAAATGACACCGAGACCTTTATGGCACGACAGGGTTTTGGTCCCGACCCGAACTACACAATTGTCTGATTATTCAGATCGAGCGGATAATAAACTGTCACTTTGTGACTGGCACGCCCTCGCACTAAATAAACAAATAAATCCCCATCAATCATCTAATTAATTTAGAATTAATTCCCTTTAAATTTTAGTGCCTCCACAACCTCCTAGCTCGACATCTCTGCCCTCATCTGCCACTAGAAATCAGACATCTCCACTAGGACGATGTCTCTGACGTCGCTCGGAGAAGTACTGGGGCTGGGTGGGGGCATACTGAAGGAATTACTATTGGTCGGGGCAGTGCTTGAACTCGCACATGATGATATCACCATGCTACTCTCCGGGCTCTGCCCAAAATCATATAGCCGGCCTTTCTTCAGTACGCAAGCTAATGCCACCCATGCCATCAGATCTAACTCCGGCTACTGCGTGCCCCCTGATAGCCACAAACCCAGAGGCAAAATGGAAAGGAGATGGAGCAAAAGCGATAGCGACGTGAAATGGAGATGAAGTGGAGAGAACTAAAAAGCGGGCATCAAGGCAAAAAGACATCCGTCACAACCAACAAGTGACAGGAATTTTTCCGAAAACGCCGAACTAACCACCTGAAATGGATGACAAGGATGAGACATGTCTGGAGAACTAAACTAAAGGAAAGGAAACACGACCAGCCTCATTGGGGACACAATCCACGGACAATGAGTGGGTCGGAAGGAACACATCGTAAGAGCTCAAAAAGGAAAGATAAAACTGAGATAAAATCCAGACAGGAATTACGCTGGCCAACCAAACCAAGCGGCAAGATCAAAGAAAACGTTCAAATTCAGAGTGGAATGAAGAATCTCTTACCCAAGAGAACTGAGATGCAATCAACCATTGCTGAGGAGAAATCATTGAGAGAATTTCGAGACGTGAGTGCTCAAAATGACATGATGCACGCTGGGTTAAAATAAATAAATCATCAAAATGAATGCGAAGAAAGGATAAAATAGAAAGTACTGAAGGATAATATTGCTAGACTGAGCCAAGAGGGGGTCAAGAGTCTTCTTGCAACCACGGCGTGCGAGACAGAGTCTATCGTCCCCCACCTGACTCAATCGAGCGGCCTATCCAACGATTAACCGTATGCTCCTAGATCATCATCGTTTTTGTTAAAGGGGAACATCAGATCCCAGAACATACGGCCAACCAGCCGGTCCTTGAGAGGCTATAATAACGTTGATACCATATAGTAATGTAACAATGAGTAGGGAAAGAGAGCCATACCTGACTTACCTGTGCAGGCGAAATGGCATCTTTTTGGATTTTCCAGATTTTTTCTAATTTTTATGAATTTTCATCATAAGACATCCATATGACATGACATGATGTGAATATGAACGGATATGAACGAGCATGACATGAACATAACATAATAAGAGAAATATGAACGAACATGACACAACATAACATAATGAAGATGGATGAAACATAAGAAACAAACAAATGGCAAGCATGCTTGCGACTAAAGGCACTGTGGGACAAGACAACACGCAAGTGGTGGGATAGCACACGTGGTGGTATAAGGATATGGTGGGACAAAGACACGGTTGGGAAAAGAACATGGGACATAAAGGGACGACTAACAACATGTGTAAGATAACCAACAATACATGGTGAGGAACAAAATAACATGTGTGGGACAACACAGAGGGACATAGACACGGCGAGACAAAGACACGGCGGGATAAAAAGACACAAATAAATACGCCCTTCAATCAAAACCCAAGATCAGAATGAAGCAGAACCGCCAGGTTCATAATCGTGAGGTAAAGTCCTCTCATATAGATATAATCATTGCAAATAAAAGTTGAGAAGGACATAAGCTTCAGAACAGATCGAGAGACATGAATGACGAAGAGAATAGATCAGAAGATGTGGACAAGAGACAGAGCACAAAGATATAGCAAGGAATGCATGAGTACCTGTAACCTGCACACTTAACAAACAAATTACGTATCTGTCTACAAAATAAAATGTAAAAGATAAATATCTTTAGAATTTTCAATTTTCTTGATTTTTTTAGATTTTAAAAATATTTGATTTTTTCTGTTTTGTTTGAACAATATTTCATTTTTTTAGAATCTCATTTTTTTGGATTTTTGACAATATCTCAATTTTTTTTGGATTTTTGACAATATCACATTTTTTGAATTTTTAAAATATCTCATTTTTTTGAATTATGAAAATATCTCATTTTTTATTTTTGACAATAGCAATTCGTAGCACCCAAAGACGGGCTCGAACTATTGGCCAGGGATCGCCGTCCCTCCCCTCTCATTAAAGACTTCCCTTGAGCAGGGCGTGCATGTGAGGGTGACTTACCACAACCAACTGCCTCTAAAGAACAGTGCCCCTACTAAGGCCATACCTGGGATACAACCCAGCCTAAGAGGGAGAAATAGAAGAAAAATTAGAGACAAGCTTTATGCAGGATGAGAGATATCAAGATTCGACTTCCTTCCAAGGCACCACCCCTCAAAGAGATAGGTCTGTTGCGCCGGGACTTTGTGTCTTTGATTTTGAGACCCATATTTATCAGGCATGCATGCGACTGGGCTCATGGCGTCTCGCGGGGAACTATACTGCCACTCTTGCCATGCCTTTGATTCATAATTTTACATTGATTCGTCCATTTATTTTTGACAGCCCTTATTGACTAGATATAGCATGAAAGCTCACTTTTGAGGGTCAAGACTACCCCTATTTGAGACCTCTCTCGTATTAGGGAGCGCCTAGGTTAGTCATCTTATCCATCAATCTCTTGCCCCTGCACTTGGCCGAGCAGAGAAGATAAAAAGACCTTTGTGCATATCCAAAGTATGGCCTAAGGAGCAACAGTGTTGCTCAAAGGAATCGGCTATGGATCGCCGTGAAGTGTGTGAAAAACCTATGCTCAAAGGTCACCCTCAACGATCGGGGAAAGAACTAGACTCCCAGCGCGGAACTATCACCGGCCTAAGGATGCTGCAGAAGCGAACTCATTTTAAATGACCTAAATGAACTAAGCAAATTTCGAAAAGCCAGTTAACCATGTTGAGGAATAGCATTATAACACTGTGCAGAAACAATAATGGAAATGAAAGCATGTTTCTTTGCTCAAAATAAAGATATCTTTGTAAATCCGCAGTGTGGAAGTAGCATCATAAAGCAATCTTGATCATCGAGCTTCGAGCAGCATGAGCTTTGTATTCCTTGCTTGACAGGATGAAAGGGAGAGGATAGCAAAGGGATTGAAAGATTCCTTGACATGGAGGAGCGACATACACAAAACTAGATGAAATAAGGATAAAAAGAAAGAGGGACGAGGGCTAGAGCTCCCTCGTTAAGGCGTCGAGGCCCTGATAATAAGGAACCAAATACAAAAGAAATCAGATTAGCTGAGATGAAGGCGGACTAAAGCCTCGAAAGTAGCAAGAAAAAGGGTAATGACCCTGAAAGGGTGAAGAGGAGTGAATAGAAAGACAGAGAGAGGATTGCTGTGAAGATGAGAAAGAAGTAGAAGAATAGTCTGACGCGGTCGGAGAAAAGGAATTAGAATCATCGAACAAGGTTGGGGAAGGAGGATTAGAATCACCCGACAGGGTCAGGGAATAAGAGACATAGACAGCCGACAAGGTCGGGGAATAAGAGTGAAAATCACCCGACAGGGTCGAGGAAGGAGAATTAGAGACGGAACCCGGAGATACTGGAGGAGAAGAACTGGGAGATGTCCCGAGATCGGGATGAAAAGACATAGGCCGAGGCCTAGAATTGTGAGAAGAGTGAAAATCTGGAGGATCCGGAGAAAAAGGAGAGGAATGGGGACGCACGGACCTACGAAAGGAGGAGAAAATGATGGAGATAGGATTAGATGGAGGAAGGTAAACCACCCAAGGGTGGGAACTGAGTAGAAGGAAGGATGAATGAAAAGAAAGGGAGGAAGAGGTGGACCCCTGAATGCACAACTGACAGCTCTTGAACCTGCGTCGTCGTCTCTTCTTAGCTGAAATTGGCTTGAAATGGACCTGCTTGGCGTGGGGTTGGACCTTCAGGCCTATTATTCTGCAGTGTCTCCTTAAATAACGGGCCCATCTGGCGGAGGACCTGACCCGGCTATGAATATGCAGCTTCATCGGGGTAGTTGCCCCTAGACACCCGGCGCTAACAACAGTAGACGGACATTCTTGAACAACTAACTCCTCATAATGTTGAATATCCTAAAACCATGGAGTCTTGTTACTTGGCACAAGTAGCATGAGATTTGGCAGCTCCACTCGACAATCAGACTTGAAGCGTAACTCCCTTGCTAGAAGAGACAGGTGAAGCTGAGGGAGAGTAATACACGGTGTTGACATGGTCAGCTTGCTAATAAACTGAGGAAGATTGCATAACAAGTGTAGAATATCCCCGAAAAGTGTAGAAGATACGGCCAATTGCCCCTTGAACATAGAATCCATAATCTGCTTGGCGGCCGTATGCGTTAGCACAACACGGGTAGAGAACCCTTCTTGGCCTGCCATCTGAATGGCAATAAAGCGAAGAGAAATAATAGCATCAACGGTGAACTCTCCGGCGAGCAAAGAGATTGCCACCGGCCTTGCTCGGGAAGAAACTGGCATCAACTCAAGGGAACTCTTCTTGTTAACCGTCTTCACTAGGAGTGTAGGCTCAACATCCCCAAAATAACCAGGGACCAGGATGCGGATCGGCATCCAGCAAATGAAGTCTTGGATCTTGAAATGCACGGTCGGCACCGAATCATCCTGACTTGGGTTATTGTCTCCCTGGGGATTAGACCCAAGGGGCACCATGGGTAACGCACACCCGCTCCGTGGGGTGGAAATAGGTGGAAGAATGGGGATAGGAGTAGGTTCAGAAGACGCAGGGTTTCAACGGGTATGGTGTGTTTAGGTGCAGGCAAAGGTAAGGGTGGAGGTATGACTTGCTCGGGCGAGGGCGGTAAAGGTGAAATTTGCTCAGGCTCGGTCAAAGGTGATGGCGGGGGTGATGGAGGTTTAGGCAATGGTGAGGGTGGTGGAGATGGTGTAGGTGATTGAGAGGATGGTGGAGATGGTGATGTGGTCAATGGTGGTAGTGGACATGGCAAGGGTGAAGAAGGGGGTTGTGGCACCCACCGTCGACGTATCGACACAATGTGCCGAACGACATTGGGGGTGGAAGTAGTGGTGTAAGAAGTAGAAGAAGGGGAGGTGGCACTAGCCTGAGCAGAGGCTTGGGTTTGTGGAGGTTGCAGAGATTGGATAGGAGATAGCGAAGGTAACATAGTAGGTGAGGTAGTAGGTGATGGAGCGGGTTTAACGCTAGACGAAGAATCACTGGGGTTTCCCCAGTCTTGTAGAGATGGAGACGGCTGCTTGGGCAGTGATTCTTGTTGCTGCTACTTGCTGCGGAGATCTAAAACAACTTTACGCATGGCAGCCCAATCAATCCTTTTATTATCTTCCAGGTCATAAACATACTCTCGGAACTCGGGACACTCCTCAACCAAATGCCCCTGCTGGCGGTGAAAATCACAATATTGAAGCATATTCCTGACCGCGGGTTGGCAAGGCACAACCAGAGAGAGCAGCAACGCGTGAGCGGCCATCAAAGCCCTAAAAATGTCGATAAAGCACTCCGACAACGGAGGACAAGGAGCCCGCTTCGGGCAAGGCGGATGCCGGGAGAAGGTTGTGGAGACGTAAGTGAATGTTGCGTAGGCAATAGTGCTTGGCCGGTAGAGGAGGGATTTGGTGAAGGCAGATGTGGAACGGAGTGGGGAGGTATGTAGACGGCATCCACCTGCTCGGGATGTGGTGTGACCTTGACCGGGGGTGGAAACGGAGACGGGTATGCGGACGCAGGAGGCTGACTCATGGAAGGTTGATATGCGGAGGCGTATAGGTATGTATAGGTGGGGGGTTGGCTCGTGGAGGGATATGTGGCGGAAGGCTGACTCATGGCAGGCTGACTCATGGGAGCGTAGGGTTGGCACGTGGAGGGTGAAGGTTGATATGTGGATGTGGATGGTGGAGACTCGGGGTCAAGGGAATCTTGGATTTGTTGGCGAATGAAGCGGGCTCGGCTATAAAGTTGTTGCCAGGAGGTGATGTCGTTGAGGGCTAAGATAAACAGATACTCGGGCGCGGCATTGGATATCAGCATCTTGATTTGCTCTCTCTCTGGAATGTGCCCTGGGACCTGCGCGGCAAGCCGACGCCAACGGTCAGCAAAGGTGCAGAACCCCTCGTCGGGCTTCATCATCTCATGGGTCAGATCCACAATAGAGTACTTGGGCCCAACCTGGTCTTGATACTGTTGAATAAACTTTTCTTTAACGGCTTGAAAACTCACAACTTGCTCTTGTGGAAGAGAGAAGAACCAATCCCGAGCCGGGCCTTCCAATGACAGACCAAATAGATAAGCCATCAAGTGTTGGTCATGTCAAAATTGGACCGACTCATAAACAAAGTCTTTCAAGTGCACATACGGGTCACCGACTCCACTATAACGGTGATATGTGGGAATTTGTGATGGAGGTGGGAGCCGAAGACCTTGGAAAGCGAATGGAACACTTAAAGAGGATTTAGGATCGATCCGACGTTGAAGCTCATCAAGTTGGCATTGGGTTTGAACAATCATCTCTTGGGTAGGGAGAGATCGAGAAGAATATGGGTCAGCTTGAGCAAGAGGATGTGAATTCGGACCAGTATGATGATAATGGGCCGGATAAGAGGATCCGGGCTAAGAAGAAGAAGGGCCCATTCCGAGAATGGAAGGATATGTGGGCCTGGAAGAAGCATGAGCATAAGGACCCATTGGGCTGGCAGCATAAGGAGAAGAAGAATGAGTCACATTAGAAAAATAAGGCCCATTAGGAGAATGGGGCCCGTTAAGATGATGAGGCCCATTAATGAGAGAAGAAGGCCCATTAAGAGAAGGAGGCCCATGAAGATGAGATGCAATAAGATGTTGGGCCTGGGACGGATCCATTTGGCGAACAAGGCTTTAAAGATGGGCCATGAGATTAGCCTGTTCCTCGGAGGGATCAGAGGGACCACGGGAAGATGGGCCCGCGTGGGAAGAGGATTCCACGCGGGAATGAGAAAAAGATTAGAAAAAAGAATGATACAAGGGGTTAGAATGATACTCCATGAGGGAAAATGGAGACTTAATACAAGGATATCGAGGAGAATACAAGTGGGGAAGTAATGGCTTAATGGGCTTGAGAATAAGGGGGGCTGACCCACTAATGTAAAGATGAATGGACAACGGACCAAGGGACAATGGACTAGATAATAGACATACAAAATGGGGTAACCTAAGTGGGCCTAACAATGATAAAACATGTGGATGCAACACAAAACACCACTAATGGGCTTGGACAAGCCCAAACAAAACAAACAATGCAATGTGAGAGTTTTCACCCAAGTCAAACAAGTTGATATGATAGGCAATATTTTAGAGATTTTTATAGACCTTTTAATGATTTGAATTAATAATAATTCCCTCAAGATAGGAATCCTATGGGAATAAGGTCCAAACTTTGGGTTGACTAAGGTTAACTCGCTCACACTTATGCAAATGCAAGCCTAAGGGGTGGAAAGGTACAACCGGCCCGGTGTCCGTGTGGGAATCAACGGCTCACGGGGACTTATGGAGGTCCCGGATAAGATCACCTAGCCGGCCCCAAGGAATATGGAGGCGAGAGGATCACTTACTAAGGTAGGAAATGTAACTATGATATGCAATGTATGGCCCTATGTGCACCGGAGTGCATGCAAATTCTAGCTTAAAAATAGAAAATCAAGACTAGATTAAACTATGCAAACATGATCCAAATAGAATAAATAGTGTATGGATGGAAAGACAATACAAAGGTCTACACAACGGGCCCAAGAACAGATCAATCTGACCTCGGGAGGTCAATCAAATCACTGAGCAAAGTTATCCCAGTGAACCTGTGCGCAGACCACATGCAGATTTTATGCACAAAATGGTAAAATGGTGACAATTTTTAACTAAGCAAATGAGACCCAAATGATGCAAATAAGCTATGGATGGAAAGACAATACAAAGGACTATCCAATGAAATAAAAATCAGTGCAATCTGACACCAAAAAGGTAGTCAAATCACTGAGTAAAGATGTACTTGTGAACCTGTCCCTGAGCCTGCCTGCAGAACTTATGCACAAAACTCAAAAAGTTGGACAATATTAGAATATGCAAATGTTAACCAAATGATACAAATGATATATGAATGGAAAGACAATATAAAGGGCTATCCAATGGAAGAAAAATCAGCGCAATCGGACATCGGGATCAAAAGTTATGCCCCGACGAACACGGCCTTGTGAGCATGCGTGCAGGACTGCCAGAATCTGTAACGGTCTACCAAATGACCGTTACATGACCATGTCGGTCTACCATAAGACCGTCACACAACCAGAGCTCGTAAAACACTAAAAATAGTGGGAGAATGGAGGAAATACTACCTAAACATGAACATGCACCCACCCAACCTATAAAAGAGCATGAAAACAAGCGTGATGGACATTTTTTGTCCCACCGTGATCGCCAAAAAATAAGGATGTAGACGAATTAATCTACCCCGCGCCCCTTAACTAACCATGCATGTATATGAAGCAATCATAGAAGTATGAACAAGGGGGTAATGAATAGAAGAACTGATCGTGATCGCAAACAAGGATTAACAACGCCAAAGGATGAAGAAGTGTAAATAACGACGCCGTGTACCTTGAAAAGAAAACTTGATCGCGCTTGACAAACGAGGTGCGGGGAACTTTGTGGATTCAAACCTCCTCTCCTTCCAGCCGGCTCGAGGAAAAAGGCCTCACGTTGTATTCATTCTCTCCTGCAAAACAAAGTCAAAACAAGGACAAAAAACCCATTAGAACATGTATGTGTAGCATCAATCCCGCAGTGATAAAATAGGGGTAGAAATTGAGGGCAAACTCACCAAGGGGAGGTTTTTAACCCTTGTGGAAGGGTAGAAATAATATGTGTGTGTGTTGTGCATGCATAGGATTTGAAATCATGAGATTTGATTGAGAGAATAGAGAGAAAAAGATGATGCAAAACGGGGGAAAACACATATGAAGCAGAAAAGTGCAGAAAATTATGATGATTTGTGATTTTAAGAGGAAGAGAACTAAGAATATAGATCATGAAATCAAGTCCAGAAGGATGTAATAGAAATCTAATACTTCCCTCTTCAAGCCAAGGTCGAAGTTGTGAGTTGAAATTGCAGCATGGCTTCGCCCCGAACCAAGAAAGAGCGCCCCCGTCGCGACTGTGAACTGGGCAGTTTTTATAGAGTTTTGCAAGAAAGCCCCATCTTCTTATTACGATTCCCTGAGATATAGTCCAAGATAAATCAAGTTCTCTGGATCAAACTCGAGATAATACTAAGGACAAGAGATAGGAACAAACGGGGATCAATTCGGAGGAGGATTCTAGAAGATATGGCTCTTGGAAGGTAGCCCCGTCGCACTGGAAATCAGAGTTTTAGTTGTACCAGGATGCTTAAATCCCGATATTGCGACCCAGATCCCGAGAGATATAGCCAATGAAAATTTGATTTCTATGAACCAAATTTAAGATAATACAAAGGGCAAGAAGTAGGAAAAAATGGAGACCAATTTGGTTAAGAATTGAAGAAGTTATGGGCTCTGTAAGATAGGCTCGCCGCGCAATTTTCTGGGCAGAGTCCAACATAAATTGGACTCTCAGTTATGTGTAATGGTCTATCGTAGGACCGCCACATTGCTCTGACGGTCTAGGGTAGGACCGCCACGCTCTAGGGGTCAAACGGGGTGATTTCGGCAAGTTTGGGTGTGACACACCTATACTAGACCGTCACATGTGCTCTGAGGGTCTTACGATAGACCGCTATATGTGCTGTGACGCACCTACACTAGACTTTCACACCGATGAAGAAAAATTCTGGGTAGACTGCGCGCGACTTTGGAAATTGAAGCGTATCTCTCAAACGGGACAGAACTAGCGAAAGTGGTAGAAGAAGAAATTGTAGATAACGGAGATAGGAACAACTTTCATGAAGAAAGCAGGATGCGAAAATGATCAGAAGAGGGAGAAAATGGTGCAAGAAGAGAGAGAAAGAATTCTGAACATGACAATACGCCGGAAAAATGTGAATAGCTCACAAACGGGCAAGAACTGGCCAACGGCGTAGGAGAAGAAATTGTAGATATTTGAAAGTGGAACAACGTTGGTGAAGACAACTTTTTGAATAGGGGGACATAGAGAGATGAAAAAGGACCACTTTCAGGACTGCGCAGCGGGAGAGAGCCGATTACTTGAGGGAAGCCGGCCTAAATGGGCTGAAAGTCGACTTAGAAGCCAGAAGTTGATAAAATAAGCTCCAGGGCTCTAGGAAATCATGATCTCTAGGGCTCAAAGGGAATGGAACAATAAAAATTGGCTCGAAATCCATCCAAGGAAGGCTCCAAAATAATGGATAATTCGGGACATCAAAAATGATGAATAAGAAAAATGACGTAACTTGTGGGCTAAAAACGAGTGTCAACACTTGGCAGAAAGCTAGTAAAAGATCTCTTCCTTGAGAAGTGCAGAGCATCAGACATAATATCTAAAATAACAGAAGCTTGTCTTGCTTGTTTCATTAGCGTGCAAAGTAAATTTATTTTTCTAAAGTGCACATGAACTTTTAAAGAGATCCTTATATCAGTTTTCCATGGCTAGATCTAAATAAATTTTCCTTCGTCCTTCTCTCTAGCCTTTTCTAATCTAGAATTACTTTCAATTTAAAGCATGAATCAATAAAACTCAAATGCGGATTTCATTTTTATGCAGAACACTATGCAGAAACTTATGTCAGGTTATACTATATGCATCATGAAATTTTTCTCTCCCCCCCAACTTGAATGACATTGTCCTCAATGGCATATACAATTGAAAGCAATAGAACAATGTAACAAAGAAAGTGTTTGGGATGGAAGGATACAACCTGGTGAGCGGGGTGAAATCCTTCATTATTGATATATGATGGCTCCTTCTTCACTTGACATGACTATTGAAAACGTACTAAAAACCAAAATATTAAATAAAAAAATATTGGGTTGTCTCCTAGAAGTGTTAAGTTTTTCGTCTTCAGTCATACGCATGAAAGCTTGCAAAGAGTTCATTCTGGATCACTCAAAGCAATGGACTCTTTTAACAGTTGATCATTTTCCAAGTAAGGTTTTAATCTTTGACCGTTGATAGTGAAAATGTGACCATTTTTAGGATTCAAAATCTTGACAGCACCATGGTAAAAAACTTTAACAACAATAAACGGTCCATCCCATCTGGATTTAAGTTTACCGAGGAACAAGCGCAGCCTAGAATTAAAAAGTCAAACCTTTTGATTAACAGAAAAAGTTTTCCTATGAATATGCTTATCATGAAAAACCTTGGTTTTAGCTTCATAAATCTTTGAATTTTCATAGGCTTCATTTCTTAATTCCTCCAGCGCATTAAGTTGTAGAGCTCTTTGGGCACCAGCTTGGGTAAGATAAAAGTTAACTTGTTTAATGGCCCAATATGCTCTATGTTCAAGTTCTACAAGCAAGTGGCAGGCTTTTCCAAAGATGAGTCTGTAAGGTGACATGCCAATGGGGGTTTTATATGCAGTTCTGTAGGCCCATAATGCATCATCTAGTCTCTCGGACCAGTCTTTCCTATCCAGCCTAACTGTCTTATGCAAAATGTTTTTAATCTCTCTATTGGACACTTCAACCTGGCCACTAGTTTGGGGATGGTAAGGGCTAGCGAGCTTGTGAGTTATGCCAAATTTGCGAAGTAAAGCTCGGAATTGAGAATTTGTGAAATGTGAACCCCCATCACTAATGATAGCTCTAGGACATCCAAATCTAGAAAAGATATTATTTTTGACAAACTTTATCACCACCTTATGATCATTGGTCCTAGTAGCAATAGCTTCAATCCATTTTGAAACATAATCCATTGCCACCAAAATATATTCATTGTCAAATGAAGATGGAAATGGTCCCATAAAATCTATTCCCCAAACATCAAAAATCTCTACTACCAGAATGGGATTAAGCGGCATCATATCTCTATTAGAATTGTTACCCACTGCTTGACATCTCAAACATGTTTTTAAAAATTCATAAGCGTCCTTAAACAATATGGGCCAATAAAATCCACTTTGTAGCACTTTAGCCGCAGTTTTCTTTCTAGAGAAATGTCCCCCACAAGGAAGATTATGAAAAAAATTTAAAACAGATTGTTGCTCATCCTCGGGGACACATCTTCTTATAATCTGATCCAGACCCATGTGAAACAGCTCTGGGTCCTCCCAAAAATAGTGTTTAACCTTAGAATGGAACTGATCCTTCTCCGGCTTAGTCCACCCTCCTGGAATTTGTCCTACCGCTAGGTAATTGACAATGTGAGCATACCAAGGGTTTGAAGAGTGATAAATAGAAATAATTTGTTCGCCAGGAAAAGAATCAGACGTAGGAGCACTTTCAGGTATCACTATCCTGGATAGATGATCAGCTACCACATTCTCTAACCCCTTTTTGTCTCTTATTTCCAAATCAAATTCTTGTAACAATAAAATCCACTGAATGAGACGGGGTTTAGCATCTTTCTTGGAAAGGAGATACTTCAAAGCCGAGTGATCAGAATAAACAATAACCTTAGCCCCTAGTAGATATGAGCGAAATTTTTCTAGGGCAAAAATAACAGCCAGTAATTCCTTCTCCGTGGTGGTGTAATTCAATTGCGCATCAGCGAGGGTGCGACTCGCATAATAAATCACCACGGGTTTCTTTTCAATCCTTTGACCTAAGACAGCTCCAATAGTCCGAGGCATCACACATTATTTCAAAAGGGAGCGACCAATTTGGAGATTATAGAATCGGGACTTGAGTAAGGGTCGCTTTCAAAGCTTTAAATGCCTCAAGACAAGAATCATCAAATTGAAAGGGAGTGTCTTTGGCAAGCAATTGAGTGAGAGGATGAGCAATGGTGGAAAAGTTTTGAATGAATCTACGATAGAAACCAGCGTGGCCATGGAAGGAATGGATTTGCTTGACAGAAGAGGGCGGAGGAAGATTTGAAATCAAGTCTACTTTGGCTTTATCGACCTCTATTCCCCTTTCCAAAATTACATGGCCTAAAACTATACCGTCTCTCACTATAAAGTGGCTCTTTTCACAACTTAATACCAAATTGGATTCAATGCACCTTTTTAGCACCTGAGTTAGATTTTCTAAACAGCTTTCAAAAGAAGTACCAAACATAGAGAAATCATCCATAAACACCTCCAAAAATTCACCCACCATTTCAGAAAATATTGACATCATGCACCGCTGAAAGGTGGCAGGGGCATTACATAGCCCAAACGGCATTCTTCTAAAAGTAAACGTGCCATAGGGATACATGAATGTTATTTTCTCTTGATCTTCCGAGTATATAGCAACCTGATTATACCCAGAATAGCCATCCAAAAAGTAAAAATACTTTTGTCTAGCCAGCTTCTCCAGAATTTGATCCACAAACGGGAGTGGGAAATGATCTTTCTTTGTCATTGAATTCAATTTTCTATTGTCAATACAAACTCTCCATCCCATTTGCAATCGCATGGGCACTTCTCCTTTTTCATTGGTAACCACCGTCAGCCCTGACTTCTTAGGAACAACATGCATAGGGTTGACCCATTAGCTATCAGAAATTAGATATATAATCCCGTTATCCAGCCACTTCACCACTTCTTTCCTTACAACCTCTTTCATGTTTGGATTCAACCGGCATTGCATCTCTCTGCTCGGCTTGGCATTGTCCTCCAAATAGATATAATGCATGCAAACATCTAGACTAATACCCTTCAAATCTGCCACAGACCAACCTATCGCCCCCTTGTGCTCCTGAAGGACATTTAAGAACTGAGACTCATGAGCAGAAGTGAGATTGGAAGCAATGATTACGGGTAAAGTGTGGTCGGGGCCCAGATAAGCATTTTTAAAGAATCTGGCATAGGTTTCAATTCAAGAATGGGCGGCTGATCCAAAGATGGAAGAACAGGTTCAACTTGTAATGGAGGGAGTGGCTCTATCTTAGAGTAGGGTACGAAAGAGAATAAAGAATCTTGCAGCATGCTGCCCTCTTCTAAGGTATCCTTTACTTCATCCGGCTTTTCATCAATCAACTCTTCAAAAATATCAATAACATTGCATTCCTCATCTTGTTTCGGATATTGGGATGCTCTAAACACATTCAAAGAAACCTTCTCACCTCTAAATGATATATCCATCATTCCCATGGCACCGTTTATATTGGCCTTTGCCGTAGCTAAAAATAGTCGTCCAAAATAATTGGAGTATATTTTAATTCCTAGGACGAGGCCATATCTAAAATGAGAAATTCCATAGGGAAATAACACTCATATACTTTTACAATAACATCTTCTAGTGAACCCCTCGGAGTTTTCACAGATCGATCCGCCAGCTGAAGGATTATAGATGTGGGCTTCAACTCCCCTAGATCAAATTGTTCATATATAAAGGTGGGTAAAAGATTCACACTAGCATCTAAGTCTAGCAATGCCTTATCAAATATAACTCCACCTATATCACATGAAATTAGAGGAGCTCCGGGGTCCTTCAACTTCTTTGGTAAATGATTCATTACCATCGCACTGAGATCTTCAGATAGGCGGATCTTTTGAGTTATCACCTTAGGCTCCCTCTTCGGAGTACATAGCTCTTTTAAAATGTTTGCATAAGCCGGGACATGCTTAATTGCGTCCAATAGTGGAATATTAATATTCACTTGTTTAAACAATTTCACTAATTCCTCCTGTTGAACCGACTTTTTCTTTTGAGCTTTTGACTTTAAAGCATCTGGAAAAGGGATCTTAGGAGCATACTTATGGGGTCCTTCTTCATCAACCTTTAATTTTCTTTTATCTAGCGTCTTCTCTCCCCCCTCCGGCTTCTTCTTCTCTTGCACAATCAACAACTCCTCATCTTCACTATCACTCTTGACATGGGCTTCTTGGCCCGAACCACTGCCAACATCCTTAGCCTGATAAGGGTCATCTAAAATCTTTTCGCTCTTAAGGGTAGATATAGCTTTGGCATTCTCAAATTGAGGGCCCATAAGAGGAGGAGGCTGAGGTTGGTTTGGTTGAGGGAGAAGAGGGGCTCTTTGGTGAAAGCCCGGAGGTTGGTTTCTTGGATTAGCCACAGGTTGGCTCGGAAGCTAGCCTACCTCTCTCCTCATGTTACTAATAGCTAATTGCCCTATTTGACCTTCCAACTTAGCAATGGATTGATTATGGGAAATAGTGGATTGATTCTGAGAAAGAATAAGTTGTTGTACTAATTGTTGGAGTTGATCAACTTTTTCATCGAAGTTTGGCTGAGTAGGAGGTGGTTGATATTGGGGTTGTTGAAAATGATTAGAAGGATATTGATTATATGGGCCATGAGAAAGTGGAGCTTGATGATACGAGGCCTGAGCTTGATGGAATGGAGATTGAGAGTATTGATGTTGAGCTTGTTGAAAAGGAGGTTGAAAATGTTGGTGAGACTGACTTGGCACTTGAAAGGATTGTTTTGGAACAGCTTGGTTTGAGGGATTAGCTTGCATAGGTGGGCCTTGTTGAGATTTCCAAGAAAAATTGAGGTGGTTTCTCCAACCTGGATTATAGGTGTTAGAATAAGGATCAAAAGTAGGTTTGGACACACCCTGAGCAGCAAAGACTTGTTCTTGGATAAATGGAGGAAGTTGGGCCGCCGTAGGGCAATCGGTGATAGCATGATTAGGGTTATAACAAAGAGCACAAATTTCTTCTTCGTTGGGGGGTGTGAACTGTTGATGTTGAGGGGCAGAAAAAGAAGAAGAAGGTTCTTGCCTAGATAATAACAGATCTAACTTTTGGTCAACCAAATCAACCTTTTCCATCTTCTGCGCCAACAAATCCACTTTGTTCAATTTTTGAGTTATAGCATTCATATCCATCTTCTTCTCAAACTCCCCTTGGCTCTTAATTTCATAAAGCTCGCCTCTCTTAGAAAGCCCAATCATTCTTTCATATGACAAGAGAGAGGCATGACTAATAGAATTTTCACTAAACATCTCAAATAAATCATAGGCCTCGTCCTCGCTCTCACTCATAAATGCTCCCTCGCATGAAGCATCGACATATGTCTATAGTTTTTCGTCAGACCCTCATAAAATGCTTGGACAATTTGCCATCTTGATAATCCATGGTGGAGACATTTTCTTAGCAAATCTTTCAATCTATCCCATGCCTCATGGATTTGTTCTACATTGTTTTGTGTGAATCCAGTTATAGCTCTCTTCATGGTGTTGGTTCACCTTATGGGATAGAATTTCTTCAAAAATTTCTTTTATATTTCAGCCCATGTATCTATGGATCTACCCAAGGCACCCAACCAATATTTAGCCTTATCTTTTAGTGAAAATGGGAAGAGAGTCAACTTAAGGGCATCATCAGAAAAGTTTTAGATTTTGACAGTTGAGTAAATTTAGAGAAATTCATCAAGATGTTTATATGAATCTTCATTAGTATTGCCATAGAAGGATGGCAACATTTGGATGGTACTTGATTTGATTTCATATTGAACCGCCTGGTTCTGAGGTGCTTGAACATAGAAGGACGGTTGGTATTGATTAGGCATGAAATAGTCCTTCATCAGCTTAGGAGCAACTTGTTGCACTTGATTATGGTTCTCTATGAGGTTAGGTTGTGGATGATTTTTAGAATACACTAACCTCTCAATCTCACTAATGGTCCCTAACAAATGTAGATGTAGGGATCTCTTACCTTGCATGCAATGCAAAAGGGTCCAAAGAGAAATTATTGTTTTTGGATTTTTAATTTTTGAATTTTTTTTCTTTTCTTTTCAAAATAAATGCAAATGTAACTATATGAATTATGTGTGCAAACAAAATGATGATTTTTTTTTCAAAGAAAGGAAGAATTGGTACTAACTACTAAATTGGTCAATTGGCCAGGTAAGAGGTGGAGTTGTGGGAGACTCCCCCTACTTTCGTAGGGTTCTACTTAATTAACCACAATCTCAATTGGGCTTTTGCCACAAAACCTCTAGCCTTAGACCCCAACTTTCCAAAATAACAAGAAATTCCAACGCTCTTTTTTTTTATTTGAAACCTTCTAAGGGTAATCTAACTTCAAAGTGCTTCTTGGTACAACCTGTCCGGCGTCCGTGAGGGAATCCACGAGTGCGGGAACTTATGGAGGTCTTGAAAACGGAATTTTCAATCCAAAGAGACAGAATGCTCAATGGAGAGTCTTTCCAATTCCAAGAAGGGTGTAAGGAATCCTAACTTGCCCTTAAGAAAGAGAAATAGAAGAGAAGAGAGGGAATTTTTATTTTTTTTCAAAACATGATGCAAGTAAATGAGAAATCAAAAAAATGCTCAATGCGTAACAAAGATGTAACTAAGATGAAGACATGCTAGCACGATGATAATTTATTTTCTTTTTTTCTGAAATTTTTTGAGATTTTTTTTAAGAATTTTCAAAAAGATATGAATGAAGGTAACTAACTAGCAACTAAAAATACCAAACAATATGTAAAATTACTGCAAAGTAAAATCTAAAATCATGTTTTTAGAGCTTTCTGGATTCCTGATTTTTTAGAATTTTTTAGAATTTTTCAGAATTTCACAAAACATGATCTTTTCCTACGTATACTGACCTTTAGTGACGCTTGAATTTCTTAGAATTTCTGATTTTCTGATTTCTGTGACAGATTCAGGCTTTAGCGACACTTTCTGTGACAGAATAATTTTTGAGAATTTCAGGTCCAAATTTTTATGAATTTTTTGATTTTTTGATTTTTTTTATTTTTCCTGCAAAATAAAAATAGAAAAATGAATAAAACTATATACAAATCAAACACAAGAATTTCTACCCATTAAAAGTTATTTCC